>CM041519.1:3696071-4310000 GCA_023091065.1 Dianthus caryophyllus
CCGGTTGTAAGTATGAAGTAGAAGTAAAATGGAGGAGTCAAAAAGGGTAGAAAAAATGCACCTTTTGATAATCTAAGCATGTGCGATTATAGACTAGATTCTAGATCCAAATCTTACTTCCTCTGACTTCTCTGTTAACTAAAAAAAAATAAAAAATGTTGTTTTGTGCTAATATTTTTCGGTCTTCATTTGTACTTGCATCAATTTCATTGTTTTTAGAAAATCATTGATATTGATATACCTAACTAAAAAAAAATTACAAGTATAAAGATTGATTCAAATGAGAGAAAATAAATTTTTCCAACTCAAGGTTACTAATAATAACAGCTTTCCTGTAAAACTGTCTCATATTTGACTTGCTAATCACAATTCTTTGAGACCATCCCCATCCAATAACTAAATCACCAACTTAATTTTACTCTATTTATTTTGATCTACCTTTTACCTCCATCCAACAAAATCACCATCTAAATCATTAAACCATTTTTTAATAATTTTGAGTTGTTTTATTCCCACTTTATATTATTTTATCCAATTAAAATCATCTCTCCTACATTTGTTTTTGTGCCCAACCAAAAAATTGAGTCATGATCTAGTTCAACATTTGATTCACTTCAAAAGTGAGTCATGCTAATTCTATATTTAATTGTTAATTAACTTGATTCAATGGGTCATGACCTAAGTCATAACCTTTGGATGGGGATAGTCTGATTGGACGGTCTCACAATAGATAGTGAGAGACCTCTCACACAAAGGGGTACGGAGTAGTTACTAAACCATTTTGGGTGGGTTTTTTTTTTTCCACATATTAGTACATCCGTCGATGTGAAACGATCTCACATACGACCTACTGCTAACTAGTCCCTCCTTTAAATTCATTAAGTATCACTTTCATTAAAACACCAATGCTATCCTTACTTTTTAACCTTTCTTAAAATTCGTGTTAAAACCCAACCAGGGTTAAAAGAGTGAAAAGGAGGGAAGAGTATTAAAGAAAATAATTTTACTCCCTCTGATTCCGTAAATTGTTTACACTTTGACTTTTTTGTGAGGGAGATTTGAGAGAAGTACGTGTAAACAAATAAATGAGACAAAGGGAGTAATAGTTAGATAACTACTGAATTTTATATGAAAAGTCTCATAATATATTTATTATAAAACGGTTTTACTATAAAATTTGTCCTACTAAATATTCCATGAATTAGTCTAACACTTTTATGTTGACAACAACATTGACCTAATTTCAGTTCCTTAATTAAAAAAGTTGTCCTACAATCATATAATTCAAGAAATTTCTTCTTGTCTTTTAATGCTTGTCACACTAAAATTGAAGTGTTTGTTACACTAAAATAGGAGTAATACTTGTAAACGAGTAAGTTTGAGAAGTAATAGACAAGTCGAAGAAAACAAACATATCATGGCCATGGTGACAACAATACAACATCTTCCTTTTTCCCAAAATTCAACATTTTGTAACTTTATTTATTTGCACAATATCTCTCATTTTGGCCTTTTTATTATTTTTAACCTAAGTTAATAATGATATGCTTTATAAATTATATAATGAAATTTATTTATTTATTTATAAAGCAAAGAATGAAGATTATAGTAATGATTTAAATCAATAATCATATAAAATAGATCTTGAAAGTGATAAGGCATATACAATAAAATAATACTCCGTATTAACTAATATATATCTCACGTATTTTGCAGAATTTAAAGTTATGACATTCTTAAACTTAATAACTTATTTAAGCCATTTGGTATTGAATAACTACATTCAATCAAATCTCTCTTTATTATAATCATGATCCAAGTCATTTCTTCTTGTCTTGTATGTAATTGAATAATCTCAATTAAAGAAAGAAAATAAATGTAAGAGTTTGTTTGTTGCACAACAAAATACTTGTAAATGAGTAGCTTTGGGAGTAAAAGACAAGTATAGTGAAACAAACATACCCATGGTGACAACATTTTACTTTTCCCCAAAACCTTCCATTGCATTCAAAATTCAATATTTTGTAACTTTGCACAAGATCTCTATCTTGGCCTTATTATTTTTAACCTAATGTAATGTTTATTACCTATGTATATTTTAGGGTTTTTCTATAAGGTAACCCTGAACTTTTTCAATCATGAGTAGCATATGAATTAAAAACATCTTTGGTAACCCTGTACTTAATTAATACCTATCAGCGTGACCCTGAACTTGTATTCCGTCAATTTTTCCGTTAAATAGTTAACGAAAAGTGTTGTGCTGGATTTAATTTTGTGTTTTTTCTATATGGTAACCCTGTGATTTAAAAAAATTCTACATAATAACCTTATATTTGTACATAACGTGGTCATCAAAACTTATGAGTCCGTAAGTAACCCAAAAAAGCAAAAAAGATTGTAACTTTCGTAAATTAAGCCATAAAAAACCGTAACGTGGTCATCAAAACTTATGATTTTGTGTTTTTTATGGTTTAATTTATGAAAGTTACAATCTTTTTTTGCTTTTCCTTACTATGAATCTACAAGTTTTGATGACCACGTTATGTACAAATATAAGGTTATTATGTAGAATTTTTTTAAATCACAGGGTTACCATATAGAAAAAACACAAAATTAAATCCAGCACAACACTTCCTGTTAACTATTTAACGGAAAAATTGACGGAATACAAGTTCAAGGTCACGCTGATATGTATTAATTAAGTACAGGGTTACCAAAGATGTTTTTTAATTTGCATGCTACTCATGATTTGAAAGCTCAAGCTACCTTATAGAAAAACCCTATATTTTATATGCCAACAAGATATCAATAATGTAAACTATCTTAATTATTAAGAGCATTGTATAGGTACGATATAATGTACTGTTGTGATCATTGTTATATATATTGTTATTATTATTCAGTATAACTATAACTATTACTCTTATATGCATGACTATCGTTATTATTAGCCTTTTAGGTGAAACAATGAGACAAATTAACCTTAATATGATTAATAATTACAGATCAGTATAATGTAATTGAACCAGTCCATGTACTCTTAACTCGAGTTTATATGAATTATAGATTGACCTAATCTAAAAAGATGTGTAAATGACTTGGTCAACAATGACCCAATTAGGCTTATGATTCGAAAAAACGCAATTACTAAAAATCGAAAATTATTAACTCTATGTCTTTCGTATTGACCAACTTAAATTGACCTAATCCACGCTCAATATAGATAATCATTCGTCAAATTTATACTTTACAGCATCACATTTTAATTTAGTTTAACTATTTACGTTAAAAAAAAAATGTAGACTATAGTAGTACTCAAAGTTATTTCTGTATAGACAAAGTAATATCAATGGAATTACCCAATACTTCATTTAAGCAAAATGTTAATTATAAATGATCTGTTAAATAAGTTGTACACATACAACGATCTCATAATAAAATTACTCTACGATGTATTATACTAATGAGTGATGACACAGCCTGTGATTATATTAAACAAATCAAGAAAGATTGCATTATATTTATTATTATATTGACCAATAATTAATAATTAAATTAAAAAAAATGAAGGAAGATTATTGGAATCAAAAAACACACAAAGTGAGTAGACCTCGAAAGTGGAAAACATAGAGAGTGATGAAGAATATTCTAAGGCCGCCTAAATACAACAACATAAATACAAAAATTAAATTATTAAACTAATTGCTTGGAAAGCAAAGCATCATTTGATTATGATTAATTTGATTATTATGCTTGTGTTTAACCGTAAATAGGTCACCTCTTTAACTCATGACTTCTTTTTTTACTGTTTTCCAAAAATTCACTGCTTTTTGTCAGCTTCTTGTCCTTTTTACGTTTTACCTGTCTCCCTTCACATTTACATTTTTTTACTGTTTGATTTTTATCTTGGTTTATACAACTTTTTACGAGTATTTATTTTTAAATCTAATTTGAAACTCTTAACGTGGATTAATTATATTTGCATGAACACAAATTGAGGACATATATACATAAAGTAGGGTTGATGTTACCTTAATTAGTCTTTTATCTGAATAATTTGTTTTACTCGTAATTATATTTTGTTTTGATGGATTACATATTACTCCCTTCATTCACCTCAAAACACTATTTGACAATATCTACAGAATTGGATAATTTTTGAGATTGTGTGTAATTGTGAAAAGATTCTTAATAACTTTGTAAGTATCATATTGAACATGAAAGTGAGAGCTACCTACTTTATAAGTCTAGAGGTTACTCCTCCCATTACCAATTGGTTTAGAGAAACGGGATCTCTCCTTCCATTTGTCGGTGTGGCGCGGGCCCGTCTCTGATTTCAGAGCGGAGTAAGTAACACAAATGAGAATTGAGAAATGCGTTGAATTCAAAGAAAGATGAGACGCAACAAACGTACCACCAAAAACGTACCACCAAACTGTTAATTACAGTAAGATGAATGGGCGCACTTGCAATAAAGTTAGGCTTTCAAAAGAAAGAAAAGCAAAGGATGATTCAAGTGGATATTATTGTTCTTCTTTTCCAAGTGCTTTCATTACATATACCCCCTCTGTTTCAGTGAATTGTTTACAGTTTGACTTTTTTGTGAGGGAAAAAAAGTCAAAATGTAAACAAATGACTGAGACAGAGGGAATAATTCCTATTTTCGTATACTATAAAGGAGTACTATTTCTCACATATTTACATCTACAATAATGAATATATATATATATATATATATATATAGATATAAACCTAACTAGAGTAAAGTTATAATGAGTCCCTTATCTTTTTTGAGTCTGTGAGTCCACTATAACTCTTAATAACGTTTTCTGAAACTGTAATGCTTTGTAAATGTAACTGTAATTTAAACACATACAGTTACATTTACAAAGTATTAAAGTTACGATTACATATAGTTACATTTACAAAGCATTACAGTTTCACAAAATGCTACTAAGAGTTACATGGACTCACAGACTCAAATTTATTTGTGGACTTAATATAACCTATTTCAACCTAACTAAATCACAAAGTATGTAGTATATATGTCAGAATTTTTGGGTTACGAAGTTACTTATAAACAATACGGAGTACAAATTTAAATTATAAGAACCTGTTCTTTCAGACTTATTTTCAGCTCATTTCAGTTCATTTCAGCTCAATTGATTCGATTCGATTCATTCATTGATTCGATTGATTGATTCATTGATCATTTGATTCAATTGATTGATTCAAATCTAAAAAGTCCGAAAGAACAGGTTCTAAGTTTTAATCGGTAGATTGTGCACATATTTAGCTAAAAATGTATTTACTCCATTTAAATGATAAAATGTACTCACAAAAGACTATAGAGATGTTTGAGTTATCAAAGCTAAAAACAAATTGCACTTATGCTACATACAAGCAGGGGCGGCCTCAAGGGGGGGCCAAGGGGGGCACGGGCCCCCCTACTCCTTTTCTGAAAAATCAAATATGTATTAAAAGCTAAAAATAGGGATATCAAATTTGTAGTTGTTAAGGTGGAATAGGTGTTCAATATACATGTAAGGGTCACGGGTTCAATTCCCATGACTATCTTTTTTGAAATTAATATGTTTCTTGGGTTTCTCTTGACCTTTATTTCCTTTTTATATTTTTTTTGTCAATTCTATTGGCCTATATTTTACTTTTTTTGGTATGATTATTTTATACTTTTCATATTAATTTATAAAAATTGAATGTTCACTAAATTACTTTATTAATACATTCCTAAATGAACAAACTAAAATATATGTCTAAATTAGGCTCTTTTGTTATATTGATACTTTATACAGAGTAATTAGTTTTCTAATTCGTAATAAGTTATAAAAGTTATATAATGCTACTTCATATTATAAAGTTTAATTTTCATTTTTATATCATTTTTATATTTAAGCTCAAAAACTTAAAGTTCAAATAATTATATATTTCTATTAGAAAATTATTCATTTTTCAAGTTTCAAAAGGTTACACTATGTAAAATTTTGCTTTTAATTGGTCAATGGGTCGAATCGGGTTTTGACCCATTATTAGTGGGTGATTTCGAACTCCATTCATTTCAGTCACGAGTTGAAATTTACAGGTATTGACCCTAAAAAACTGTGTGAGAGTAGGCTGGATTTACGGGGTGGGTCATATTTTGACGGGTTTACTCGTCGTAAAAAAATTTTTAATTCGCCAATAGGAAACGTGCCCCCCTGCCTCTAAAATCCTGGGTCCGCCACTGCATACAAGTGTGAATTTTTTTGGTTCCAAATTTTATATTTATAGATTAGGCGTCAATTTGGTTGGATAGGAGTATATCGATTATTATCTACTTGAATCTAGCTTATATGGAGTAACGAGTTAAATAATTATAGAAGCGTTAAGTTGAACAACGAAAAATAAAGCAAAAGAGCAAAATAAAGACGATAGACATAAAGAAAAATGATGACACATGAAACCCTAACCAAAGAGGAAAAACCTAGGGGGGGAATCGGTATCCCGCCAAATGATGTTCCAAGTTAAAATTTACAACATACGAAATATTTCGATACCATGTCAAAAACTAATTTAATCAAAAGTTCAACACCATAGTACGGAGTAATAATTGACCCAAGATCATTTTACACTTTCTAACATTTGTGGATTGTAAATACAAATAAACAGAGTCGAGCTAACATATCATAAGGAGTACTTTGTAATCATAAGTCGTAATATATATAATCGGCTAATGTAATACTTTCTGATTAGTTTTATACAACCACTTAAGATTTTATTTGAAATAATTGTTCAAATAATCTCATTCTTAGCTTGATCAATAAACAAAGACTTCATGAGTCAATATTGTGGATATCTTATAAATTACTCCGTATATATATATATATATATATTTAAATATACACACAAAGTAAAAGTTAACATTAGACAGTTTAACGTGTAGATGAATGTTACGTTGTTACACGAATCATTATTATCATTTAATATACCTATTATCGAACTAAACATGTCACATTTTACAGTTACTAATACTTTAAAATGTTCACATTACAGTAATCTATTCGTTAAAATCCGTCGAACACATAAAACCGTTTTTATTTTTTTTCCAAGATTTACCCATCCATAAATAAATGAAAAAATATTAAAAGAGAAAGACAAGGAAATAATGGGGTAATGATTCCAAATATAAAAGGGTGAGGATTAACTTTTTGTAGGGGCACATCTAAAATGATAAGTGTCATCATGCGCAACTTTTGTGCTTTACCGTCTCTATCTATGTCTTCCCACTCTTGACTCCTCTTTCTTTTTATTTATTTTTTTTACTTTCACCGCCATCCACACTCAATTCTTTTTTTTATTACTTCCTCCCCGACCATTACCAAATATTTTAATAATTTATTAACACTATCATTTATTTTATTTAATATTATTTTATTTATGGCAATTTTTATTTATTTTTGAGAAGACTTATGAAATAAAACCTAAATTTTTAAGATGGTGTATATTATCGGAAAACATTTACATATAGAAATAAGTAATATAATCAGATACTCCGTATATATTAGTTGTAACATAAGACACATTCACAAATAAAATATTACCCATTGAATACTATAAATTTACTTTGGTCGTTGACTCTATAATAAGTTGTTGCTTTTTACAGTTTATAAAATCACATTTATAATGGAATAACAGTACTCGTATACAAACTTTATATTCTTCTCCAAATATAATGTTATTGTAAAAACATCTTATCTATAATAAACTTATTGACACATATGTATTTTTAGTCCAATGTATATACATTTTCATCTAGCTTAGTAAATAAATACTCAAGCTACTACCTCGAAATCAATTTATTTGAAAACTGAAAGTATCATTCAAAAACATTTATCATGTTAAGTCGCTTACATAAAAAGGTAAATTTACTTTTAAAAAGGTTGGGTTTTTCTTTTTTACTATTGGTCCACTTCTATATTTTAAGTACTTCAAAATGTACATCTTCTTGACATACTCACTGCACATACATACAATTTTTTCTTGCTAAATTCATTGAAATGGAACTATATATTGTTAATTTAAATATGAAAATATTCATCAAGAAAATATATAATAATTTACATAACTAGCGTATATTTCTTTTTATTTTTATTTAGCACATCACTTTAATACCATATTAAAATATTAATCAATAAAAAAAAAATTAGTTGATCACAAATTCTTGTGTGAGTCAAGCCTTACAATAAGTTATTGTAAGTCAGCTTCATTTGTACTTTATTGGAGTATATAGTTTTTGTACCATTTTAGTAATAATTATTATTAATCGTAACTAAATTTTTTTTAGTACCCCTAAAAGTGACTTTCGTAAAAAAATTTCATGTTATTATACCATTTTAACTACTTCCTCCATTCCGTTTGATTCTATACGTTTGACCAAAACACGGTAATTAAGGTAGAAGAAAATCAAGTGGGGTAGATAATGGAATTACTTAAATACCCCTACTTTATTGTTTGCAAGTGGGTTGAGTGGGTATTAGTGAAGGGTATATTGGTCTTTTAGTTTAATAAAGTAGAGACTAAAATAGAAATGTATAGAATTGATTGGAATTTCCGAAAAAGGAATATGTATAGAATCAAATAGAATGGAGGAAGTACAATTTATACTCTGGTCTCGCATTTACTTAGTGTAAAACTAATCTCACAGAAGACTTACTGTTAATTGATACCACTAGAGTATCACAAATTCACAATTAATCTTAATTTTATAGCCTCATGTATCAATAATTTAATATGATGATTATTAGGGCGTCTTTCCCAACAATAATGAGGGATATAGTAGTCCCTTGAATTATATAAGGGCAAAATTAGGTCCTACAAATATATATTTTCTAGCATGTATAAGAAGCCACCATCTATCTCTATTCTCTTTTCTCCTAATCTCATCCCTAATAATACTCATTAATCACCTTCATAACTTACACAAAACAAAAACAAAAAAAAAAACAAAAAAAAATAAAAAATACACAAATTATAGAAATAATAATAAGGTAGATTTGCTTAATAATCTACTTTTATCTTCTCTATATACTTTGAAACTACTTGAGTTAATTACACATCTACCTACTTATTTAAACATTTCTTCCTACATAAGTTTTTATCATCATCACCATCTTCACTACAATAAGCAAGAACTTGTAGCATCTCACAACTCACATAATCGATAAAAGTCGATCGACAAGCAACTTTTGTGTACCCATCGACGATAATAATAATACGATTTCGATAATAATAAGTAATGGGTGATCAAGAAGCAAATTCAAATGGTTTTGTTGTAGAAACCCCACTTATTGTTGGATCTAATGATCTTCCTCTTAAGAAGAAGAGAAATCTCCCAGGCAACCCAGGTAAATATATTATATTAATTAATTATTTATTTAATCAAGTTGTTTAAATTTCATTTTAATTTTTTTTTTTTGTTAAATGATATAAAGTTGTAAGATCAACATCTTTTTTTTTTTTTTTTTTTTTTTTTTTTCCAACTTTTGCACAACTTTTACTCCATAATGATGGATATCTTTAGCCATAGGTATATTCACAATACTACTATACTCCCTCTGTCTCAGTCATTTATTTACACTTCCCTCATATCGTGGCTCATCTGATACCGTCTGTCGGTGATACAGATCCAGAAGCAGAAGTGATAGCCCTATCACCAAAAACCCTAATGACGACCAACCGATTCCTATGTGAAATATGTGGAAAAGGGTTCCAAAGAGACCAAAACTTACAACTCCATAGACGCGGTCATAACTTGCCGTGGAAGCTTAAGCAAAGGACGAGCAAGGAGCCTAGAAAACGAGTGTACATATGCCCGGAAAAGGCGTGCGTTCACAACCACCCGTCGAGGGCTCTAGGAGACCTCACAGGTATTAAGAAGCATTTTTTCAGGAAACATGGAGAAAAGAAATGGAAATGTGAGAAGTGTAATAAGAAGTATGCTGTTCAAAGTGATTGGAAAGCTCATTCTAAGACTTGTGGTACTAGGGAGTATAAGTGTGATTGTGGCACTATTTTCTCAAGGTATGTTATTAATTTAAATAATTTAGTAATTTTTTTTTTTTTTTTTTTTGTGGAAAAATTATATATTGATGTATTTTGATTATTTCTTTTTTTTTTTTTTTTTTTTTTTTTTTTTTTTTTTTTTTTTGTATCATGCAAAAATATAATTTTATTGTAATGATATATATGAGTACAATTTAGGGTTACACAAATTCTAGAGTGGGATGGCCTCACGGTGATATTATCATGAGACCTCTCGCGTAACAATCGTAGTTATCTAGATGTATGAGCAGCGAAGAAATTTTTTTAGTATTTAGTAGGTTTCATGATGTGAGACGGTCATACAAAAAATCTATTGTTATGGTTATATATATGTCCTTGAAATTTAACATTTTAGCAACTTATAAGGGTGGTTTTTGTTACTCCATAGTTTTTATGAAATCTTACACACATCTATTTTGTTAGTTTATACATCTAATTTATCTAGGAAGCTTATATATCATTAGTTTTGAAACTAAGCTTTATTACTTATAGAATTGAATAATTAGGGATAGTACTATAGTTATTTTTGAGATGAAGATTGATCAATAAATAATCTAGGAAGTTATTAGTACGGAGTACATTTTTTTTTTTTTTTAAATCTTGTAGACATGTAGTGATGTTGATTTTGTTGATAAATGCAATAATAAACTTGGACATACGGTAGTTAATTATTTAATTATTTTGAATATAAATATGAAATGAGAAATTTAATCTAAATTTGTTACAATGATATAGACATATAGGCGTAGTGGTTGATATAGATGGCGGCTATAAATATAAAAAAAACGTTCAAATATATACAAATTGTTATGTGATTAAGTAAAAATTAAAATTAACACTACTATAAGAAAATTAATACAGAGTACAGACTAAATCGGTATCAAGATTGTTCTCTTTTATTTATAACTATTATCGAGTCCAAATAGCTGAAAATGATATAGTTCAATTCCGTAATATTCAAGTTAAAATCAAAGATAAACAAATGACGTAATAAAAATAGTATAGGGAGTAGACAAGATGATGAGCTAAAGAAGAAAGGTTTAAGGTGGAGGTGTATTGGGAGGTGGGGGAAAGAGATTGGTATGATGTTGATTTTCATTGTCTAATTTGCATACCTTTTTTTCTTTCGTTTTTTTTTTTTTTTTTTTTTGAAAGAAGAGAAATTTTAACAACTATCACTATGTTGTGTTGTTATATTTAGTGGGGCTTGTGTAATATTAGTACACACAATTGTAAGTATGTCCTTGCATAATACTATTGTCTTAGTTACATCAATTGTGATACATATATTCATAATTCATCACATGGAACTTCATTCACCTACCTAAACTTGCTTAGAGAAATATTCTATTCTTGTCTTGTTATGTTTCAATAAATTTTGTTTCATTTATATTTTCTTCATGTCCGCCAAATTTATCATAACTATCGAAAAAATAATAAGTATATGATAATTAATACCACTCTTGTTGTTTTATATAAACTTCACCCTTTTATATACTCTGTATTATGGTAATACTAGTAGTACTAAGTGTAACGTTGAATATCTTTGCATGTTTATAAGTTTTAGTTCTGACTAATGGTGCTTTACATTTACTTTTTGAACAGGCGTGATAGCTTTATCACTCACAGAGCATTTTGTGACGCATTAGCAGAAGAAACAGCAAGAATGAACGCAGCGAATGCTCATCATTTCAGCCTTAACACTCTAGGAACGTTGAACAATAACCTCAACTATCATTTTGTGGGATCAAATCCTACTACACCAGCAATGGCCATGTCACAACATTTTTCATCAATTTTTAAGCCGCTTCCATCATCGACAACAACGACTACGAAAGATGAATCTGAAACCCTAGACCTTCAGAACCAAAGGGCACTTCTTCCTTTGTGGTTAGGCAACCAGTTGACCCCATCAACTAGACCAACTTATGAGCATACATTGCATGGGCCCACCAATAATAATATTTCAATCAATGATAATAATAACAACAATAATAATAGTTATATGATGCATCATCAACTTCACAATAACCCTAATTTCAATTCTTTTCATAATTCCCAAAATATTCCGGTCATGTTGGTTCCAGGTTTGAATCCTCCTCCCCCCGACAGCAACAATTACTCGCAATTGAATTGGGGTTTCGGAACCAAAACTAGTCCCACTACTCAACCAAACAACAACAACAACAACAATGGTGGTGAATTAGGTGCAATCACTAGCAATATCCCTCCAAATACTAATAATAATAACACTTCATCAATACCTTGCTTGTATAGCACGCAACAAATACACCACCAAACTTCCTCAACAAGTAACTCCTCCCACTTCATGTCAGCCACGGCATTGCTCCAAAAAGCCGCTCAAATCGGTGCCACGTCGACCACCACGACAAACGACGCACTTTTTCTCGGGAGTTTCGGGTTGATGAAGGAGAACAACAACACAAACAACAACAACAACAACAACAATGGCAATGGGGATGGCTCAGTCTATGGGACATCCAACTCGACGACAACGAATTTTGAGAGCGATTTAGAGGGTTCGGGTTCAGTTGATGATTTATCAACCATGACAACATTGTACCATAACCCTAGCAAACGTCAAAAATTGCATGAAGATCATCAAGACAATAGTCACTATGTTGGAGGTGTTGGAAGTGTTGGAGGGCAAACTAGGGATTTCCTCGGTGTTAGCTCGCAAACTAATTGTCATCCAACGTCGATAAATGGTTGGATTTGAATCAGCGTCTGCATGTATTATCTGTTGTCAACGGTGAACACCCTGATCTCGAAAAAAAAAAACCTATGGTGTTTCGTTTGAGATATGGGAAGAAAAGGCTACTAAAGGTTCATGATCTTTTTAAAGCTAAGGGTTTGGTTAAAAGGTGGTAATTATGAGTCAATAGCTTAACTTTTTATTAAGATGATATAATGAGGCTTTTCCTTATTTTAATGTGAAATTGACTTTCAATATTGCTATAATTGAGGCATCTTATATTTTATGTATATTTCTTTTTATTATTTCCATTTGTGAATTAAATTAAATTAAATCAATGTGAATATGATAATATTGAAATTAATTTAAAAAACAGTGGTATATATAAAGTTTAATATCATTAATTCAACATTTTTAAATTAATATACACGCATAGTATATGATCTCATATTCAACATTTTATTTCATGTTTTAAAATTTATAGCTAACTTTAGTCATGAATTGGCTAATACGGAGTATTATTCATGTGGATTATTGAGATCGTGTACTTTTTATAGCTAAAAATATTAATATCTGCAATGTCATTTCCGTAAAAGGAGCAGTATAAATGTGCAATTATCGGATCGATTAAGCTAATATTTTGTTAGATCGGAGCGAGAAATATAAATTTGTAATACATGAGGGAAGCTTAAGAAAAGGAGCTAGCTTAGGATCATTCATGCATATTCTCATGAAGTTCAAATAAAGTTAGCAAAAAGGATCATTCATCCAAAATAAAATAAAAGTGGCTTTATTATTTGAGTAGATTTTTTGGATTACAATGTTATAAAATGTAGGTTGATTGGGGTTAAGTGGTGGGGACAAAAGCAATTATTCTCTCTTTTCAAACTCCATTAATGTTATTATTTATTAATAAAAATCATGTTTCAAGAATTATATGTTATACCTACTATGGTGGATTTGGCTGTCTTTTGGGATCAAAAGTGTGCCTTGTTAATAGTAGTACTACTCTAGGTGTTTAATTAACCTCATTACACTACAAATTTCTATGTTTTTTAGTGTTTCATCTTTATTTCATACGGAGTACATATTTAGTGCCCACTAATTACATGCTCTTTATTTAAATAATTTCAATATATAATTTAATTTTTATTTATAATAGACACAGACTATCATCACTTAAATAGATGTTTAGAGAATTAAGTTTTGTCTCATATATGTGTGAGATAAAATTAAGTTTAAGAGAGTGATATATATTGTTGGAGTGCTATTGGCCTATTGCCCACATGTATGAGTCCCACATTGATTGTGGAAGAGAGTTTGGTATGGTTTATAAAGTCTAAGGGAACTCCTCTCATTGCCAATTGGTTTTGAGAAATGTGGACACCCTTGGGCTTGTAAACCAGACTTACTCTCTTCCACTCGGGTTTGGCCAGACCCGTTTCATGATTCTAACATGGTATCAAAGCCCGGGTTCGCCCTGGGTTCGATAAGTTTAAAACTGACCCTTGAAAAATTATGCCACCGGAGGAGGTCCTCTTTGAGGGTTTGCCGCTCCGATTGGGTTCGAGTTATTGCTGCCCTCGTGAGTTCGAGTTGTTTATACCACTTCAGTGTGCTCCCATGGTTTCGCCCTGGGTTTCCGAGGGACCTCACATCACATGCAGTGGCGGACCCAGGATCTTAAGGGTGGGGGGGCACAATTACGATAATTTTATAACAGAAATTATTGCGATATTACATCTAAAGATATGCAATTTTTTTAAAGATTACATTGAATAGTAGGTGTACATTTATTATAAGGTGAAAAATTGATGATATAGGGAATGAAAATAAATAGAAAATTTTAACAAAATATTTTTGGTCATTATTAAAAAATCTTACTAGATATCGTAAAACTTAGTAAATATATTTTTCAAAAGTTGACAAATTCTTAAAGTTTTTCGGTTCAAAATATAGTTCTTCCATTTTCTTTTCTTTTCTCGTCTCATTTTATTTTGCTCAACGTCTATTGTGGAGTTTTGGTAGTATTTTGTTAGTAATCGTACGTATTTTTTTTTTTGTTAAAGTTAATATTTTGCAAAAGACTTTTGAATTTTTAATCTACATCTTTAGGCTAAAATAATAACTTTGACCCCAAATTGGTGAAGAAATTTAATTTAATAAATTGTAAAAGTAAAACGCCCATTATAGTTAATATGTTAAATAGGAAAAAAATAATTTCAAACATATATGTAGTTTAAACAAGGCCCAAATTTGAAAAATCAAAAAGAAAATAAGAATATGTTAAATAGGAAAACAATTTAAAAAATCAAAAAGAAAAAAAGAATACGTTAAATAGGTTAAAAAAAAAAAAAAAAAAAAAAAAAAAAAAAAAAAGTTCAAACATGTTTTTAGTTTAAATGAGGCCCAATTTTGAGAAATTAAAAAGAAAAGAGGAAAAAACGGTGACAGGGTTCGAACCCAGGCCACTAGTGTGATATTTGACACTGTCACCAACTAAGCCACCACAATTTCATTGAACTTATTAGCTGCTTTTAATACTTAAAAAAAATTCCAGAAATTTGTCGTGCCCCCTGGGCTGCCATTGCTCACATGTGAGGTGGAGTGTTATTGCCCACATGCGAGAGTCCCACATTGATTGTAGAAGAGAGTTTGATGTGGTTTATAAAGTTTAAGAGAATTCCTCTCACCCACTCGGGTTTGGCCAAACCCGTTTCATGATTCTAACATATGTTCATTAAATTGTCTTCTGTATTTTAAATATAAAATTGTGTCAATTAATAGTCTCTCGACTTTGTATTAACGACTTTTTGAGATATTGACCTATTTCGTTCTCTATTTGATAAGAAGAAGTAGGAAACCAAAAAAAAAAAAAAAAATCAAATATTTACTTGAATAAATTCGAGTTTCTTTAACAGTTTCAGATGAAGGTATTTAAATGTGAAAGAATCCTTAAAACAAGATATCATAGATATGAGATGACACAAACTAGTCGAGTAATGGATGGGAAATGTGAATCTTAAAAACTGCAAATACAAAATTACAAATCAGGATTAGGTGACATGATTAATTAATAATATAATGACTTTCTATTTAACATGCATAAGTAATTTTTTTTTTTTTTTTTGTTACTCTATTGTGAAGAAGATCCTTATTAACTTCACATGTAAGTCTCACATTGATCATACAAATGAGAGTTGTTCACTTTATAAGTCTAAAGGTTACTCTTTCTGTCACCAATTAGTTTTGGGATGGAACTCTCTAGACCTTATGAAGCAGACTCTCTCCTTCCATTAGTAGTTGTGACCCGACCCTGTCTCTGATTTCACATTAATACTCTGTAATTCTATAGCTTTTCTTAATCAAATGAGCTACTTATGATCATATATAAGTTCATAACAAAATAAATAAGACATGATGAATTTAATTTGAAGTGAAAAAATGTCAAGAAAAAGTTGTAAATAAAAAAGAGAATAAGTAAAAGAGAGGCATATAGGGGAAGCAAGAAGTGGTGAATGATGAACATAAAAAAAAGGCTTTAAGAGTGCAATAATTGCATGAAAGTTTGAAATTGTGTGTTGTTCAAGTGAAGAGGAAGAAAAGAAAAGAGATGAGATGAGCTTTCTCACAGGCTTTAAAAAAAAAAAAAAATCAATAAAAGTGAATAATGAAAGTTAATTGGAGGAAGTAAATAATAAACAGTAAAATATCAACATCACAACAGTTAAAATTGGTGTTTGTGTTTGTGTTTGTTTTTGTAAAGTCACTATTTATTTTTTATACTCCGTATTGTTTTTCAGCTTTATTATACGGAGTATATCACAAATGTGGCGTTGTGTAATTGTAGTCAGAGAAAAAGAAATTAATTGTCATGGTATTTCTTGTCTCTTTGTGTAGCTTTTTTTTTTTTAAAAAAAAATTTTAAGAATATTTCAGGGTTTTTATTATTGGAGGATTTTTTTTTTAAAATTGTGAAACATGATTAGATGAAATTATGCTATTTTATGAAAATTAGAAAACTAATCACATTAAATTAATAAAAAAAAAGCTAAAAAAAAGCTAAAAAAAAAAAAAAGGAGTAACTACTAATGCATTGAATTAAGGAGTAAAATTTAACTTATTAAGAAGATTATTTTTATGTGGAACCTAATGTACAGATGACAGTGGTGACTGGTGAGCTTTGAGAGGATGGTCTATGATTATGCTAGAGCTGAAAATGACGTGAAGTTTGCTTCGGGTTGGCAAGCCATAACGTCTCAGGAAGATTGGAAACCGCCTAACGTTGGGTGAAACTTAATACGGACGCGACTCTCCTTCATAACAATGAAATTGGGCTTGGCGGGGTAATTCGAAACGAGACGGGCAGAATTGAAGCAACAGTTGTCCACCGTGTATGGGGCTGAACAGCGGCTACGGGGCTTTGCTTAAAGGTTGCAAGGGATCGAGGGATTGAGAAGATCATCGTGGAAAGCAATAATCTGGCTTTGATTCGTCATTTGAGTTTAGCTGAGAAGGCTTTTCTTTCTCCAGTAGGTCTTATTATAGATGACATCCGAGATGTCCTTAGTGATTTTGCGTTAGTATCTTTCTCTCATGTAAAAAGGGTGGGTAACACCGTTGCACACATTGAATTGCTAGAACCCAACCTTTAGAGGGTGTTGTAACTATCCTTACAAACAATTTCCCGCAAAGTATCATAACTTTGGCGGGTTTAGATTTTCGTTTTGAATAAAATACCACACCCTTTACTCAAAAATTTTATGTCGTATTTTTTTCCTTCTCATTGAAACCGTCTCAATGGAAACGAACTAGATTAACAAAACCTCTAGTTATGTTTTAAATTTGTATTCTAATTCTAATTTTTCCTTCTTAGTAATTGTTCAATTAGTCAATCACGTGATAATCGATGCAACATTGCTCCATCGACCGTGTACATACGTCACATGCGAGTTTTCAGTTCGCGTAGTAATCAGACGGAATGCAAAACCATGATGCCCGAACGATCAATGATGCTGAACTGAGAAACCCATATACAACACGACATACGGTGGATCATAAACTAAACAAGACTCGATATCTTACAGTAACTGATACATTAGCCTCATTTCCCTCCCAACTAACTAGGGAGTACAACATTATTACCCCTACTCACTACTACTGTAATCGGACGAAACGGAATCAGAACTGTCACCCTGATCACCGTCACGTTCTCCCACGTCTCCGTCTCCGTCTCCGTCATCCTCAGAGTCAGCATTCAAAAACCCACCAACGTCCATATCCGCTTGCTCGTAATCTACACCTTCAACATAATCTTCATCCATGTCATCCCCGACTTCAACACGGTCATCCTCATCTTCTTCATCCCCTTCGCCATTGTAGTCAAATCCATCCATTAGATGTGGTTTGCCGTTATAAACCGACGTGTAGTTATCAACGCCCATCTCATCGTACTCGTCGCCCGACGCTTGGCCATTATCGTCATTATGGTCCGACCTATCAGAAATGCTGTCATCGTTAACATCATTCTCGTCCGCTTGAATCTTCCTCATTTCTTCGGTATTCCATTCATTTCTTCCCGAGAATCCCGGAGGAGATTTGTCGTAACTAGATGGCTCTGGAAGACTGACAATTGGCGCCTTCTTAACGGGCTTCTGTCTACTCCGAGCAGTGCGACGACCCCTCTTACGCCCTCCTTTTCCACGAGTACTTCGGCTTTTCCATCCCCCGGGAATTGGGCCAAGCTTGTCGCTGGATGGTACGCTTCTTGAGCTTGGTTCGCCTCTAGACCCTGCAACTCTCCTTTGGGATCTCCCACCACGAGTTCGACCCCGACCACGACCACGACCGCCTCGTGTAGACGCTAGGCCGAGTTGCTCTGTCCCTCGGTCTTGCCACGCATCAATTTGTTGATAGCCGCCGTAGGGACTAGCAAAGTCATCGTCTTGGGTATTCCGCACAACAGTGAATTTCGAAGGGAGATTCTGGAATAAAACAAGACAGCATAAGATATCTCACACTACGCATTTGTTTATACCAACAAAAAATATGCTTTACGGATACAAGCAACGTGGTGACACACTGACACTCAAACTCTTCATTTAAAGCCACAATATTTCTAAGAAAATGGTCAATCATTGACTCACAGTCGTTAAAACAACCAAAGAGGGAAGAAGCTCAGCACATAGATTATCAACAGTACGAACAAAAAAAAATGGCTTGGGATGCATTATCGAACAATAAACCAAAATCAATGGCATAACTTACAAGTAATTTCCCTGCCTCAGCGTCCTTGGCATACTGTATTTTCTGTTCTGGCAGGTACGCAACAGCAGAATCGAGTTCCAAGAGCCGCAAAGCTACCGCAGATGTTGTTTGGGGTATCCATGGGAGTACGGTAACAGTATCGAAACTAGAGGCATCATTGACATCATATCCAACATTTTTGCCTGAGGACAACATTTCACAGGTAGTCTGAAAAGTCGGAGACAAGAAGTCCCTCTTTATTGCCCCTTCTAACAGTGTCAGAACCTGAAGGCATTCAAGAAATATAAATTGACCAAAACAATAAATGAAAGTTCTCATAAGATAATATAAGTAAAAAAAAAAAAAAAATAAAAAAAAAAAAAAAAAAAGGATTAAACTGAATAATCAACATAAGAATCAAATGTGCACCTGAAGAAGTTCTTCCGTTGATGATGACATGTGCAGCTTCATTCCCCAGGATCTTCGATAGCTGTCAGACCAAATAGATTTGAAGGCTTCGGAAGGAATGCAAACCTGTCGGACAAAAACACAGTTTACGTGAGTACTTATAAACTTGTATGAGCAACTTAGAAAATTATGACAGGTTCAAGAGGACAACAATGTCACCTCCACTAGAGCTAACATGGCCTTCAGCAATCGCATTCGTGGAGGAGGAGAATCTATAAGCTGGAAGTTTCTTTCAAGATTGGGCTTTAGTTCCCGACACTGAGCAACATGTTCCGAGAAATTTAAGTTATGGTTAAAATCAGTGTACGTGTTATGGCAAGTAGGACAGTGCTGGTCTTCATAAAAATAAACTTCATGGCAAGAATCACATATGCCAATTAACTGCGAGCATCGTTTAGTCCCGAATTTTGTGGCGCAGAGGAATGAAGAGGAGAAGCATTCGGTCCAAGTCCACGATTCAACTTCATTGTATCTCTTCAACGCATTTATGATTTCAGATTCGTTTCTGCCACACTCAATCTGAAAAGATGACGATACTTCTGCTGTCTCGGAATTTGAAGGACATACAATACTGTTGGGGCTATCTGTAGCTCCACTGGTTTCTGGATTTGACCCTATTTCGAAAAGTTCTGTTTTCACAGACGTCTCGGTCTCCCTGTCCATGCTCCATTCCACTTTATTCCTCCTTGCAGAATTCTTAAATAGAGGTCCAACCTTATTCAGGAGCGCTTGTAAATGAGATTCTCTGACCCCACGTACATCCAAAGAAGCTACGAGAGTATCGAAGGCCTACAATTTAGCCATGAACTCATTAACCATAGGCAGAATGCAAAAAAGAAATACAAAAACAAAAAATCATGTCCATGCAATAATGGAAGGATAGCATAGATGCAATCCGCAAGGAATCCACTGACGGAAAAAAAAAAAGTAAAAAGAAAAAGAGGAAAAAATAAAACCAACCTCTACAGAATCAATGAGCATCCACCCACCATTATATAACTCCACAAATATTCTACCAGCACCTGGATCGTTACAAGACGCAGATGCAATGAACATCCAATATCTATTACGTCGTCGATCCTGTCCTAGCGGCAATGAGCGATAAACGTACATTTCTTCAGCTTTATGGCCTATGTACGACTTCAGCTGAGCACGACATCTGTCCACATATACAGACTGTTGCAAAGCAAGATTATCCGAACTGCCGCCAAAATCAGTACTTCCTAAACTTTTATCCAAATTCATATCAGTTGTATTAAGGAATGGCTTCATCTGTGTGGTTGCAACTGTTTCACTGTTTTCATCCAGTGAAAACATTGGAACTCTGCCATCTGAAGCAACCGTTGACTCGGTTTTGTTTGGAGCAAATGCCACATATGGCGTCTTCATCAGATATTCTTCCTTCAAACGGCGTTTATCAATTTGAGCTTCCGCCCACATTTGCTTCTTCAGAGCAGTTGCTGCTTCCAAACGTTCCTAGAAATGCTCTACATGTCAGAATTCAAGGAGAAGATCACAGGTTCACAAATTCACACAGTCATATCAGCCAAAAGCAAAATGACTCACCTCGAGAACAACTCTAATGGAATTTCCCTCAGTGGCCACACCAATCAGAGAAACAAGGGCATTAAGTCGTTCTTCGACACACAAAATAGAGTATTCTCCCTCCATAAGTCCTTGAACCCAGGGTTCACCAGGGCAGCTTTCATCTACATCGGCATTATCGTGATCAGTGCTAAATCCTTCCCGACATATTCCACTACTGACAACTGTTTCCTCGGCAAAAAATCCATTATCATTTAGATCCTTGAAACCTTTCGACTGAGCAGATGACAAATCATCCATTGCATTTGCAAGTCCATTTGATTTATTAGCAGCAGTTCTAGCAAACAAATTTATATCACCATCATCATGCGTGCGATCCATAGCTTTGTTTGGAGTGAGGTCAGTAGCCAAGTCATCGATCTCAGGATCTTCAGCGATATCACTTTCAGAATCGTCATCTTTCTCGACATCATCAGCTTCTACCCCATCAACATCTGCCTCCACCCCATCTACAAGCCCACTTTTGAATACGCGGATCTTTTCCCTGGCACCAGACAAAATAGCTTCCGCGTCAGTGGGATCCTTCCTGAAAGGGGAACGTACACAATATGTTGAAGGTGCAGTTCGCTCGAAGAGTTTGGTATCCCTAGATAACGCTGCTGCTATTGATGCTTCCGGAGTCTTGCTTGTGGTTAGGTCACGAAGTCCTGATCTCTACAATAATACCAAAAAATGCCCATAAAAAGTCGGATGAAACTTCCAAAAGAAAATCGCATTGAAGCTGGTACATCTTACAAGTATGCCAAGAACACTTTCCAACCCTTTGCTTGAGTTGCAAGTGGGGGAAGGGAAGGCAAAGGAGGGTGAAAAGCAAGAGAGATGGGAAACGAGAGACAGAATGCGAATTTGATTCCAAATCGTTTCGATGTTAAGAGGATTTTGATTTGCCTTAAAACAGGGAAGATGGATCCTTCAATTAACCTACACTCTATTTCCTCCTTCACCTCTTTATCTCACTGATTCATTCCACCCAATCAAAATTTTAGCTATATACTCTAACGCGAATGTGAATATTTACCTGTATCCTATCTGCAACTTCCAATATATTTAGCCCATCACCTCCCTCGAGGGATAGGACATAATACGCTGCAAATTTTACTGTGCCGGGTGTCAATCTATGCCTTGACCTCCGTGGATTTGCGTAACCCCTCTCTCGCATTTTAGCAACGGCATTCTCAACTGCTGCTCCGGTACGCAGATTTGATATTATGTCATTACCATCATCACCCTAGAACCAAATGATATGAAGAAGATATGAGACTGGCAACAACTACTGACATACATCAACACAGCAGAAAGGCATAGCCCAGAAGCACGAAGCACAAAACAAAACAAAACAAAACAAAACAAAAAAACACAACCACCAAACCAAAAAACTGATAGGCTTCACTCCACGTAACTAAAGTTCAGTTGAAAGTTTGCTTTCATTGATCTGATGTGAAAAAATCGTTCTCATCGCCAAAAAATGGAGACATTGAAGGGAACAAGTAAAGAGTCCAGAAAACATCAACAGTGTCATATTTGTATAGTGAAGTAATACCTCATTCTCCTCGGGAGGAAATGCTTGTTCAACGTTCCTTTTTTTCAGTTTCGGCCCAAAACCTGCAGAGAGAGCAATCTGACGCAGGATTTCAGGCCATGTCAGGGGGCTCAAGTTACGTTGCCAAGTTCTGATGTCAAAACCCCACGAGTATGCCTGATACAGGGATAAAAAAACCTTTAATTCAGCACTTCCAAAAACTTCATCTGATAAAACGAAGATTGCAGAATAGACTTTACCCCTTCAACTATATAAGGATGTCCTCCAGCAGGGGCACCCACACTATACTGGTTCACACCAGCACCTGTGGAAGGAGTTCTAGCAACATCTTCAATATCTTTAATAATGGTTCGAAGTAAAGCTACGTGTATTTCGCCCAATATTCGAGGATCCTGAGAGAATAGCAAGCGCAAAGATGGTTAAATATCATTCTGAGAATGCACAATGTCAGTGTATGTATCGAACTAACTGAGATCAATGAGCTTACGTAATCATGTAAAGATTGAACAAACTCATCAAGCGTAAATGGCCATAATCCAAGAACGTCCGCAAAAGTTATCAAAAATCTCCACACCTGAAATACAAAAATACAGGCCATTACTGGGTAGTTCACAAAGGAATGACAAGATGCCTGAGCATAAGCTAGAATGGGCAGCTTCAACTAAATGAACACACATCAGATCAACTGAAAGACTAAAGGAGAGGATCTTGTCTACACTTGCTAGAGATGATATAATGCATAAACAGGGAACACAAAATAAACTCAAACTACAATCATCCAAGCCTCACCATCAAAAGATTTCCCACATTCTCCTCCGAGTCCAGCCATGGCTTCACTGCAAATGGCTTCTTTAGCTGAACAGACTTTGGTGGGAACACCTGCAACATATCTGATACACGAAAACACTTTCTTAGCTTCAAAATTAATGAGGTTGTTCATGAATAGTGATTTGCAAAACCAATCGCAAGTGTAAGCCTAAATCACTTGAACACAAAGTTTGCCATCGTTTCAACAAGAATATATAGTATATTAGCACACTGCACACCTGACCTAGGGGATCTTTAGCCTTCTGTTCTCATATGGTCACTCTAAGGAGTGTCACGAAAATCATTATCTAAAAGCATTCACCATACCTGTCTGACTGACCCAGCAAAGTAAGGAGAAGGGGTACAGACCCTTCCCCCTACTCCCATCTATACAGGTCATAAATCATATAGCACCTTGGCAGCGGAACTACTTCAATTGCACTACAGATTAAGCAAACTGTACAAGAGGATTTAATCCTAATGACAGTTTATGACAGCCGAGACGAAAGTCTATTCAGAGTGAGAGTTAGTTGTAGAAGATTTAGGACAGCATCTGGATACAGGGAGTGTGAAGAAGAAGGCCAATTTTTGTCAGCGCAAAGCAGCCTACATTTACGGCCAATTACAAGAGCTACTCTCACGGCAAACCCTTATCTATGCAAGTTAATAGAATCATATCAATCAATCAATAATCAGCCAGGTCACAGAATAGATACCTCTGAATGAATCAAGATTTTGTAGTGTCTCAGAATCCAGTGATATAATGGATGGTAAGCCTTTCCTTGAAGCAGCAATTTCCATCAGCTCCAATCTTTCATCTTCAATAAGCTCCATCGATTCTTTAGCAAGCCTACGGGCAACTGCTCTATCGTTTGCAGCTTTCTGTCTAGCTGCTTCTCTTTCTCTGCGAAGCTCTTCCTTCTGTCGCATCTTCTCAGCCTGTATCACGACAGAAGAATTAGATATCCCAAGTTAACTGCAAGCTTAAGCTTGATGAACAGAAGACTCACTCTTTGACTCTCTTGTAGCATATACTTTTCTCTACGTTCCATTTCACGTTTTTGCTCCCTCTGATATCGTTCTTCTTCTCGCAGTCTTTCACGCATCAATCGCTCCTCTTCTTTTCGGCGTTCACGATCCTGCCTCTCCATTTCTTTCTTCATTTGTTCTTCTCTCTTAATACACGAAAGACCATGACTGATGAGTAATATGCATGAGACATGAGCAAACAGATTCTAATAAAATACAGTCAGTGGACCTAATGTACCTTACGCCTCAAAATATCTTGTTTCTCCAACTCTTTTCGCATCCTTTTCTCGTGAGCTTCCATCTCCTTTGCTATTCTTGCTTCATCACTCTGAAATGCAAAATTATCACAATAAAAATTGCCCCACAAGCCTAGACGACACAGAACATGACTAATTTAGAACTTAGGCATGACATAGAAGGACCAGAAAACACAGCAAGATTGTAAAGATTTATTCTTGAGAATGCGACCAACACAAACAGAAATATATTAAAACTACATTGTCAATAATTTACCTTGCGCTTTCTTTCCACACGCACGACTTCATCCTCTTGTGAGATAAGTCTATCTGATGCCAAATGTGCATTATTCGGTCCAGTGAGTGGAGGATGCATGCTGTAAGACGGTTCCATACCCATACCCATATGAGGAGATTTATGGGGAACATTGTCATAGTCTCCCGAAGAAGGCATGGTGCTCCCCAACTTTCGCTGCTGAGAAGCCAGGCTCAGACTTGGCATCTGACTTGGAAGACCGTATGCCACGGGCACTTCCTCGTAATTATGCATGGCCCGCCCACCAGGTAAAGGAGGAGTTTTAGTGCCGAGGCCATCCGAAGGTGAGCCGTAGTAGTGAGACTGGGGAAGTCTTTCGTAAGACTCACTTTTAACAGTTGGCTGCTCGGGAAGAAATTGATATTCACGCAAATCTCTGCCAGAGCCCTAACCGACAAAACAAGTTAATTAAGTGAGACTAATGCCAAGCCTTAAACAAAAAAAAAAAAAATGAAACTTTTTATCACTAGTTCAGTAACTAGTTAACTACAGTACTAAGCAAGCCCAGAAACATATTTTCTCAAAAGCAGGCGTTCAATGTTAATCCATTCCACTTTCTTTCCATCAACAACATAGCATGTTGCCATATTCATCATTTCCTCCATAACGTTGAAATTCGGCTTTTGTCGCGAGCCACCATTGTTACATTCACCCAATATTACTTCACAAAGGGGTAACTCAAAGAGAGATTAATGGTCGCACACTCGCAGTCTTAAATTGATATCATAATACATTTCCCTCACATACTTTAGATCCAATTAAATTAATGTTGTCAATGCCTTAATCTAAGAGGTGGGACTTTGTTATTTGTTCTTTCTATGGTATCATCACCTACAAGCATACAACTTGAAAACAAACTTAAAAAAGAAACGTCGATCAAGTCGAAACGAAAAAACGGACCTAAAATCCACCAAAAGAGTGTACTTCCCTCTTGGCATAGGTAAATTTATACAAGCCTCTTCATGGTAGTTAGAAATAATACCTAGGCCCTTGGTAAGTTGCCTGACCCATAGTTACTCCGACACTTCACTTAGCTACCGTGTCGCGTGTCAGACACAACTCGACACGACACTTCGACACTTCATTTTAGACCAAAAAATTGAAAATTTCACAGAATATATCTGTCCGACACAACGACATGTGTCGGACACGACACCGTGTCGAAGAGTCTGAGTAACTATGGCCTGACCGTGTAATAAGGGTTCAAATTATTAGTTATTATCTGAGTATCATACCTTAGTTATCTATCATTTCAGAGAACACCAATATAGGATATTAGCAACCTAAGCACTGCCACATCAAGAAATCCTTTACGATTGTTTCCTTAACAGAATGCCACGGTCCTATGTTTTACTAAACCAGCATAAATTGCCACTCACAGTCACTACAAAAGAAACCCTAAGAAATCTAGGTCCATTACAATATAGAAACAGAACAAATGAATTGGTTCACTTTATCTAAAATCCTACAAAATTTGTTTCCTACTTTCCTCAACAGAGCACGATGGTCTGAGTGATTACTAAACCATGGAAATGATACTAGCTTTCATAACAACAGAAAAACGACAAAATATTGTCTAGCATGCTTCACACACTCATCTTCTTAGCTACCAACTACACCAAGACATAAGCGGTGACCACACACAGTGAGACAATATGCAAACCAGAAAAGTTCAGCTGTAAAAGGGTAGCTAATGATCCAAACTTGATAACTTATTAAAAGATGTATTTTATTTCCAGTTTACTACAACAAACCTTGCCAGCTTTAGCATCAAATAGGGCAGGCTCACAAGCACGTCCGGAAGCCTTCTGCGAAATACCTGACGCTGGCACAAACATGGCAAATGACAGGGGTAAATCACGAAGTTCTCTTACCACCGGCTAAATAAACTAAACAGCCCACTCAGCACATAAATTAGAGCATACAAGAATCACATAACCTAATCATGCTTTTGGGAAAAAACAAGGTCAGACATTATTAAATTCATAAACTGATTAATGACCATGCAACATATAACAGCAAAAATATCATCTAGGCTAAGTAACAGGCAAGCATATATAAGTTCTTGTTGCCACTGAAGAACTTCCGACCACATACTCATGCAAAGGAAATGTAATCCACGAAAATTCAAAAAAGTCCCTCCTATTTGCCAAACACACAAATTCTGTACAAGACGATGATAAAATCAATAATTCTATGCCCCTAACTTTCATGTTGTTGTGGCCTCATATTTTTAGTTGCCATTTCAATTGAAAGTGACTTTTTTTTTTTTACAATAATCATTTTCGAAATGTCAATAAACATTTAATCAATTATTGAGACCATATTTATCAAGTGACCATCTTCTACTTTCAGTATTCATTTTCTTCATGACCTTTCTCTCCTCTTAATAGTAAAATTATCTCACCCAAATTTATTTCAAAACCGTCTAAAGATGCTCAATCTGCCCAACATAAAAATCACTGAATACATTCAAGCCTTTTAAGTTATAAGGGATAATTCAAATCCGTAGTACAATCTGATACGACAACCCAACACACATGCAAAATACACACAAGTTACAACATAATACGATTTTTTGTATTTGTAGCCGAATATCATAATAACTTAATAAGGCCTAATATGGAAACATATATAGTGCCTCCATTCCAAAGTGTTCTTCCCACTCTGGAATGGCACGGGAACTAAGAAAGTAATGTAAAATTATGAAAGAGAGTCTTGCAAGTGGTCTTTATCATTGTACTAATATCAAGATAGATTGAATCCCTAATATCTTCAATTACAAATTATAAAAAATTATAAGTTTAATATTTTTATATTACTTGTAAAGACGAATTAAACAAGATCTCACATGACTATGGCTGCTCTTACATTTTGCACAAAAAAGGAAAGTTTACGAATAAAGAGAAAACAATGGAATTTCCTTTTCAGGAAAGTGGGAAAAATATGATAAAATGGGGGAGTATAAAACAAGAACGAAATTACTTTCCTACAATAACAACTAAAAAGATCGCACGCTGACAAAAAAAAAAAACAGACTTACAAATGGGAGCACCAAAAGCACCAGGAGGCAAAGGATCAAATTCCATCCCCAGAGCAGGTCCATCGTCCCTTAATGCTTCACCAAGCTGAGCTTCGACAAATGCAATGGCGCGTAGCTCAACTACCGATTGCGAAGGAGGCTCATAATGCCTTCCAGGTCCACTTAATCTAGGAACAGCGACATTAGGACGGAACCCATAACTCTGGCGTGAGTCTCCATGCCCATATGGGCTAGATCCTGACCCAGATCTCGACCCGTGCTCATTTCCAAATTCACCACCCAACATCTCCTCTTTGGGCGCGGCTTGGGCAATCGGCAGAGCTGGTACTCCACTAGAAGCAGGTGCAGCCATCGCAGCTGAAGCAGATGGTGCACCCTCCTCTTTCTTTGACCTTTTACCAGACCCTGTTGGCGCTTTTCTGTCCTTTAACCTTCTGTGGCAAAACCACATCTGCAATTGCCGATCTGTTAACCCTAATTGGGTCGACAGCTCCGCCCTCAAGGATTCCGAAGGATACGTATCAACTGGAAACCAAAAAAAAAAAAATATGACCAACCACACACTTTACCTCGGAAACAGATTTCTAATGCTACTACGATAACGATAACAACATTACCCCTGTCCCTCGAGGGCTCCCGCAACTAGCAAGGTTAGGGGGTCGGAAACATGCAGCTTTTACCTTATGTTTAACATAAATTTACCAATACAAGGTAAAGGAATCACTGAATCATAAACCATTTTTCACCAAAAACGCATCGGCTGCAACAAATCAAATCATCAAAATAACCAGCTAATTCATCCTAGGAACTAATATAGAAATCATGAAAACAACAAAGGCACACATTTATAAGGCAAAGGTGATGGAAACTAACAAAAAAAAAAACACATTAAACAACAAAAAACAAAACTTCAGTCGCAATATCGATTGGGGTCAGCTAACATGAATCATCAACTAAAACCGTCGAATAAAATAATAATAAAACAAAAACCTTGATAAGTTTTCTCGAGAACTTGAAGCTGAGAAGCAGTTTTCATCTTCCTCTTAACTTTAGGCTCACCACCACCACTACCACCACCACCTGTTTCAGGAGGTTTCTTCTCACCATCAGAACTTCCACCCTCCATTGATGAAATTTACCCCCAAAAAAAAAACTTAAAACTTCAATCAAAATTAAGAACCCTAGAATTAAAATCCCCAGAAAAACGCAGCAAACATAGATCTAGGGTTAACAAAACCAAAAATTAACGCCAACCCAGATGAGAAAAAGCATCGAATTAAAAAGGGTATCTCGAGAATCGCACAAAAACAACCCAAATATAAAATCAAAAATTAGGTTTTTGACATAACAAAAGTAAAATAAATAAATAAAAACAAAAATAAAAAACGAATAATATTGGGATTGAATGAACAAGTAAGCAAGAGAGAGAGAAAAGGCAGGAAAATAGAGAATTATAGCGAGGAAATTTCCAAATTCTCAAAAACAGTGATTTACGTAGTTAGTGGTTGAATCAAAGTATTCGTAATTAATATTATTATTATTATTATTATTTCTATTATTAATTTAATAACATTTGAAGAAATTTTTGCTGCGAAAAAAGCAAAGAACAACAACAGCAGATAAATTCGACTAATTTCTGCATTGATGATTTGATTGAGGGAAGAAAAAAAAAGTGAGAAAATTCAATGCGAATCAAAAATGTGCATGTATAATTGATAGTACAAATAAAAATAATAATAATAATAATAATGATGATGATGATGATAGTAACCTAAATTATCAAACAAAAGGAGGAAAATTAAAGTAATTAGATTGGTAAAAAATTTGATATTCAACATCTTTTTTTAAAAAAACAAAAAAAAAAATTAAAAATAAAAACTTTTTATTTATTTTTGTATCAGAAAATGATAAAATGTTTGGGGAAGATTTTATACTTCATGTACTTGCAATTGTTTATTCATTGACTCTAACAATAATAATATTAATAATAATTTAATATATATTAAAGATTAATTAAGGATAATAATTTGAAAACTTGTATGAGAAAATACTTCTTTCTTTTTTTGTTTTTTTCTCCCTTCTCTTGCTTGCTTTATTGCATCATCCTCTTGTCACCTCCTTTTTTTCACAAAAACATGGGTTGCATTATTGACACGTTAAACGAAATTTTAAAATAAATATGGGAGTCGTGAATACGAGAGTCGTGTAGAATATCTAAAAGTAATCAAATTTTAAGCAACAATAATTAGTGTAATCTTTGACGTGTAAGTCTTGTGTGAAGCAGAACTTGTTCTTGTGAAAGCAATATTGAATATTAGCGAAAGACAGACAGTGGGGAGAACATCTTTCTTCCCCACTGTCTTCTTTCGCTAATATTTAATATTTCACAAAGAAGCATCTGCTTCATATAATTGTGATCTTTGACACGTTTTATCTTGCACTCACTCTCGCCATATGATTTTAGACCAATTAACACCTAAGTACTTTAAATTTGATCAGTTTAACCTTAAAATCAATAAGAACAAGAATTAATTGTTAATAATGTATATCATGGTGTATTAGCTTTTATAGTATTATACCCCGTATGAATTTACTTAATTCTGTATACTTTTTGCATTGAAGACAACGGTCGTTACTTCCAGTGAGCGAATGTTAACTAAGGCGAGGTGAATGATTCTACCTACAAATACAAAAAGTTCAATGAACGGAAAATTATCAAATCAATCTCCGCTGAGGCACTGATAGTATCTCACATTAATTCAACGTGAAACAAAGCGATACGAAAAAACATAAAGACTTATCATTCTCGAGATTTCATGATTCTGAAGACAGTTCAAATTGTGTCCAATTGATCTCAAAAGAGCTCATATAAACTCAATACACAAAGATTTCTATTGTTCACATACAAAACTTTCAAATGAAACCAATTAAAGCCACCATTATTAAGACATTATATAGATGTACAGTCCGACCCAACTACCGTCGTAACTTCACCCCAATGAACCGTAAGGAAACGCCTAACGCTATTGTACAATGAAACCAGACGCCCAACAATTCCATTAGCCGAAAAGCTTCTTGATCCCGGCTTTCTGCTCAGACGTCAACCGCGCAGGAAACTTGATGTCGAACTTGATCCTCAAATTCCCTCTCCTGCTTGGTTCTTTGGGTAATGGCATCCCTTCTCTCGGAACCACCTCCTCGTAATTTGGATGAATCACGTTGGTGACGGGGATAGTTAGGCTTCTCCCGTCGAGGGTGTTGATGTGGACGGTGTACCCTGTGAGGGCCTCGACGAGTGATACCCTTTGAGTCACGATTAGGTCATTGCCGTCTCTGGTGAACACCTTGTGTGGCTTCTCGTCGATTACGAAGACCAAATCAGCTGCAGTTATGCCTGGCTGCTCATTGCCCTTCTCGGGGAACGTGATTTTCGTGCCCTTCTTCCACCCAGGTTTTACCTCGATTGTTAGGATCTCTTCCACTGGAATAGTTTTCCTGCAATTAACAGATTTACAACATTGTATCAGACGTGTGCAGCAAACCATTTGGCAACAGCCATACAGCGATGAGTGAACTCTACTACGAAACTCTTTATGTTCCAAAAGCGAATGCTTACCCACTAACGTCAGCGATTTCCCTCGAAATCTTCATCTTCTTAGTCGTGCCCTTATACAGCTCTTCCAGAGTACACGGCAACTTGTTCTCAATAGGCGCAGCTTTACGATTACCACCACCTTGGAAATGCATCGAACCACCACCACCGCCACCACCAACATTGTTACCAAAGCTTCCAAACATGTCGTCACCAAACATACTGTTCGAAAACCTCATGCCTCTCATGCCTCCACCAGGGCCTCCACCACCCATGGCACCAAACGGGCTAGACGACCCAAAGAACTCAGCAAAGATATCGTCTGGACTACGTGAGCTGAACCGGAAAGACGTTGGACCGTCTCCAGTGGAATAGAACGTTGCACCGCCTGGTCCACCTGCATCTGGTGGTGGCACACCGCCTTTCAGCCCTTCTTCACCGTATTGATCATACACCGCTCTCTTCTGAGGATCGCTTAAGACCTACGTTCATGAAATAGTGAAACAAGTAAATCATTTGATTACATCGAGCTAATTTGACAACGACGCTGAACAACTGAACATCCATAATCATCCTTCTACAGAGTTGAGATTTACTTAGCAATGCCTAATGAAGTAAACTTGTACAAATCTAATTCGACAACATTCTTAATTACAAAGAATTTCCTCTTACGCGATTATTTGTTAATCTTTCGCGTTGATAAAATTATCAAAAACACAACAGAGTAGTCTGAAATTTTGCGTCTCTTGTGGTCCTTTGCGTAAGTTCGTTAATAAGACGAGGAGAACAGACCCTAAAACTTTCACTCGAGAGTACTAAATTTCGAACCAAACTCGAGTGTTCACACTCAAGAATTTTTCACCAATGCCCCAGGGAACAAACCCGAAACAATCCAATTCACAGCAAACTACAACACAAGTAAAACTGCCCACAACCGAAACACAAATTCTTTGATAAGACGGTCTCATAGTAACCTTATATGATTTGAGGTGATTTCTTCGATAACTAGTAGGTTTCACGATATAAAACGATACTGTAACCCAAAATAACAAAAACATAGCGTAACGTATCTTCTATACACTTTTTTCAAAGTTATACTCCTAATTTCCGCTACCAAATTCAAAAAGAAAAAAACTTTTACCATACATAAGCTTCTAATTTGCACTGTAAAAAAAATTCTTACGTACACCGAGTATAACCGTATCATTAAATCCCAACAATCCAGCTAAAACATAGCCAAGAAACACACACCACAAAATAATATGAACACGCGTTAGAAAAACCGATATCAAAACACCCAAAACAAAACGAAAGAAAAAAGAAAAGAAAAGAAGGCATACATCGTAAGCTTCAGAAATTTGCTTGAATTTAGCTTCAGCATCTTTTTTATTATTAGGGTTTTTATCAGGGTGCCATTTCATAGCCAATTTTCGATAAGCTTTCTTCAAATCATCATCTTTTGCATTTTTATCAACACCCAATACTTTGTAATAATCAACACCCATGATTGTTTTTTCCTCTCTTTTTCTCTTCTTCACTTTCAAATTTTAAATTCAATTCAATTAAAACTTCTTTGATTTATTGAGTGGATTTTTCTGGAGTGCAAAAAAATTAGGGTTTTTTTTTATTAATTTTAATGTTGATGCATGGGAGAAAAATTTGTAGGAATTTTTATAAAGGTGGAGAATTTTTTTGTTATTGGTTTTTGTTTTTCAGGGGATTTTTTTTTATTTTTTTTTGGAGAATTATGTGGAAGAATTTGGTGTTTTGAAGAATATTGTGGAAGGTTCCAGAAATATATATTGGGCTCAAATTGGTGGATTAATAGCTCTTCAAAGTGTTGGGCTTAGCCCACATTGAAATGCTTGGGTTTAGTTGATTGGGTTTGGCCCGATTTGGGTGGGTTGTCCACATGGTTATTCCAATAAACGTCGTCTTAACGTTAAGACGTGTCAAATTCTACATTTACCGTATTTATAAACCATGACTTTTATTCTATAAGACTGTATTTTCAAAAAAAAAAAATAATGGCCCAAAATGTAACTTCTGACCCCTTTCTGTCTGCAATAACCTCCTTCTTTAAATGGGGTTCTCCTATTTGGGCCTGTTTTATAGCAAAAGACGGTCTTATATGAGAGTGACTCTTTAAAAAATTGTTTGTATTTGACTGTTTTGCTACTTTAAATTAGATGTTTCGTATACAACGGTTTATAGGACTTTAGTGCAACATAATGAGTATGTTGAATATGAGTATAGTGTATTCCACACTGCTATTGAAAGCTAGACTGAATGTACATTTCAAACATTAGAAGATATATCTCTCGCATGTGAAAGTGTCATATTGGTTTGAAGAGAAAGTCTTTCATTGATCGTATTCTCATATAATAATAAAGTAGCTTTCAGCCTTTCATGATATATTATAAAAATGACCCAATTTCAAGCTTTGTATGATGAAAAATGTCCAATTCTATGTGTTGGAACGACATTAGCGAAGCAACTATTCTTAGGCGAGAGATTATTCAATTAAATGAACATGTTAAGATTATCTACAATAAGATGAAAGCGGCTCAAGACTGACAAAAATCTTATGCAAACTTACATGATAAAAGGGTGTTGTTGGAGTTGTTGCCTTTTTATTGGGTTACTATTTGTTAAGGGGTACAAACTCATGTATATCACATTGGTGGTGTAAAGATGAAAAATTATCTTCATAACTATCTGCCAATTATAATACTAATACGACGCATTTTGGAAAGGAGCCCAATAACAAATTCGTGAGGGTTTAACCAAACTTGATGGAGCACAGACCCAATGGAGAAGATGTTTAGCAATTTTCAGTATCTTCAAGGTTGTGAATGCGCTTTTAAATGCGTTTTTTGTTGCCTTGATACTATATAGGATTAACTTTTTGCATACCAGATAAGATATATACTCCCTTCATCGTCTTTTCCATTTAGCCCTATGAGCCCACTTTTCTCCTCACAAAAAGTGGGTTAATGTGGCAAAATGGAAAGAATAGAGGGAATATATATATTAATACTCCGTATGAAATTTATAAACGTTAATACATTTATTATCAATACCAATTAATCTTCTCCTTTACTTCTATGTGATCTATTAGACACCATTTGACCATTGTACCAATATTCTAGTTCGTAGTTCACGCTATATTATGTAAAATGTGAACAGTTCACTGGAACAGAGAAAGTATGTCAATTTCATCTTTTAAATTTTCATTATCCCTAACATATTCATGATAAAAGTAATTACAAATTTAATTGATGTTTGAAAACTAAACAAGTAAACTACAAATTGTATATAAAACCCAAAGTAGATATATATAAAATGGGTCTAACAATAACGATTGATAATCACTTATTTAGATGTATACGGAGTTACATAATTTGAAAACGAATTCTCAAGAAAAAATAAAATACGAATAATAAGTAAGACTACAAAGTACATGTCCCTACTATTCCTGACATTATTTTGCTCACCCTCAAAAATGAAAGGGTCCATTTTAGATTTTAATTAATACTCAAAAATAGTAGTCCACAAGTCTAAAAACACCAAAATAAAAACAGTGCATTCTTCAATATTTCAAACGATGACAAAATTTAATTTACATAAAATATATAATTACAAAATAAAAATCTATCATAAGATTTCATAAAAAAAACTTCAATTTTCACAAGTTGTGGTTATCATTTATTTGCCTACTCACTAACACACTCCCTCTAATATATATTTCAATTTCAATCATTCTCTTTGTAATAAATGTTATTGTACTTTCAACTTCAAACACCATTTAGATAATTATAATATAGCCATATATAAAACTATATTAATAAGGCTATTAATTATAGTCCAAAATAAGATTATATTATATTAAGTTTTCAAATTTGTAGAAAATTTGATTATTAGGGAGTTAAAAGGAGGTTGTAATGCTTGCAATATCACCTTTAAGAAGCATCAAAGATGAGAACAACAAAAAGGGATGCACACCAACAATGGATAGCATCGATTTCGATAGCATCGATTTCTCGGGTTCAAATTTACTCGATAGCATCGATTTCGATGACCTATTTATGGGAATACACAACACGGACGGGCTACCGGATCTCGAGATGGATCCGGAGCTCTTGGCCGAGTTTTCGATTAGTGGTGGGGAGGAAGAGTCATCAACTATGTCAATTGAGAACATTGTTAGCCCTAATAGTTTTTTTGATGGTAACATAGCTTATGTTTTAGATGGTCATGAAAGTGGTAATAACAACAATAATAATGATGATAATAATAATAATAATGAAAATCATAATAATAATAATAATAGTAATAGTAGTGGTGTTTGTGAAGATATGAAGTTGGAAAATGATGATTTGATGAAGCAAAATCGATCATCGGGTGATATTGAAATTCAGAGTAAAAAGAAGGGTTCAGGATCTGGATCAGTAACAACTTTAAATTCATCCTCGTTTATTCAAAAAGAGAAGACGCATAAGAAGCACAAGTCTTCGTCTAACGCCAAAGTTGATAGCGTCAACAAGAACAAGAACAAGAACAAGAACAAGAACAACAACGACGATAATTGTAGCAATCAAGGGAAGAGGAAAACTAAGGTACATAACTAACAACATAGTATATCTATATCCATTTTTAGCTTTTTTTTATGTCTTTAAACATCCTTGTCACTTAATTTTTTTTAGTTAAGATGGCAAAACCTTATAAATTAAGCTAATTTTACACCTCAAATGTGGAACAACAAATAATAAATTAATAAACCTAAACCTAAACCTAAACCTAAACTTAATAATGATTATGTGCTAGGTTATGTGATTGAGTAATTAAGACCGTTTTATGCGTACAATCGCCAATACAATTACTTAACGGCTTATTTAGTGTTACCTCATAAATACAGTTATCAATCTCGTATTGACTGTTATATATATACAACCATTGTATTTTAGCAATTGATTATGTGATTAAATCATGAGTTCCATACATTCTATTGATTATGCAAATTATTGAAGTATGATGGGGTAATGATTATCACAAAGGTAATAAATGAAGTGACAAGAATTGGTGCATTTAATGTACTTTGATATCCAATAAATGGTGAATTAATATGGAGTATATTTATACTGACCATTGCTCCGTAAAATTCATATTTGTAAACATTGGTCATGTATGACTCGATAATTATTACTCCGTACAAAAAACGTTATAACAATTTCGTTTTTATGTACTCCGTATTATATATACATCTATCTGAAAAATCAAACGGTCTAACACGAGTTTTGTTGCGTATGAAATAGGTAGACTGGACACCAGAGCTTCACAGGAGGTTCGTGCAAGCAGTGGAGCAACTAGGTGTAGATAAGGCTGTCCCTTCGAGGATTTTAGAGCTCATGGGTATTGATTGTCTCACTCGTCATAACATTGCTAGTCACCTCCAGGTACCGTATTTTTCTTTATCTCGAGTTGTTCGAAAAATAGAATTAAATTTTTGAGACGGAAGTATAATTAAGTACGTCAATTCGACTCGACTGTTTGATAAATCTCAAATAGAATTGTATTATCATAAGAATTGACAGTCTATTGAGTCGTGGATCTCATATCGTTCAATTCTAGATAAGACATTACCGGAGTACGAATGATACCATTTGATTTTAGGATGTTTTTAGTATTTTAGCCGACCTGACACTTAATTTTTGAGTCAATTTGCAATATATAATTTATTACGAATCATTAATTATGGAGTAGATAGTAATTAACAATTTGGGCGGTGTAAATATTATTCACCTCGTTCGATCAATCTTTTTCACAAAATAATTTTAAATCTAGGTCACACACTATTAAGATATTACTCCGAAACATATTATGTCTTTTACATGAGTTTTCAGTGCGATGTACATTTCACTCTCTTTGATCTAACTTATGATTATCCTCATAGATGAACTATACAGCGGTCTAACGTTGTTATGAAGATTCTCTTTAATTTAATTATCCAACTATTCAAAATAAAATTGTTAACAGTATGACTTGTTTTAGGGACGTGCCGTGTTTTTAATAGGGTGTATGATACGGTTAATAAGAATTTACCTAAGGAGACTTTTACTGCTTTAGTAAAACTAGAAGGAAGATGGTACAATGGAATGAAAAATTGAGTACAAATACTCATAATTGGAACATAAAAGGTAGGTGTAAAACTGTAGATGTACTTTGCTTTTAGAGAATCAGACAAATATTTGTAACAATTACGAGTACTTGTGTTTTTTTTTTATTTTTGAGAATCAAACAAATATTTCTAGCAATTAATTGTCTAGTCATGTTTCATGACTGTTGAAAAAAAGTGTGAAAATTTGTGTACTAGAAGGTCTAGAACTACAGTTAAATAACAGCTTGTATGGTTCAATGATTAATCTACATTGTCAAAAGATTCCACTTTTTCTCTTAATTGTTGGTGACTCGGTGTACTCCTCTGTCTCAGTCGTTTGTTTACACTTCTCTTAAATCTTTCTATAAAAAAATCAAAATGTAAACAGATCACTAGAACAGAGAGAGTAGAATGTTCTCATCACAAAGTAATGTTAGTTAGTAATGCAAATTTAGGCATGTCAATCATTGTTTTAAATTGTCAAAATCCTTTTTCATGACAAAAATTATTCCTTCAATTATTAAAATATATTGAGTAAAGTATTAGAATAAAAGATGGAATTATTATAATATTATTAACTGTTAATTTAAAGTTGTCCCCAGATATATATACGATATTATAATTACATTATGAGAAATCGATCATTCTCCCAGCCAATAACATCATGTGTTTATTCATGTAGCAATCGATCAATGTTATGTTTAAGTGCTTCATATTTTTACGGTCATTAAGAAAATAATTGTTCTTATGCTGATTTATATACTACATAATTGTTTATTTTTCAGAAGTACCGGTCACATCGAAAACATTTGCTAGCGAGGGAGGCCGAAGCAGCCTCATGGACGCAAAAGCGACAAATGTACGGGGTGGTCGTGAGCACTGGTGCCAAGGGTGGTGCAAACATCAGTCCATGGCCGCATCCACCATCCATCGGCTTTCCTCCACCCATGACCACCATGCACCACCCATTTAGACCACTTCATGTGTGGGGACACCCTCCTATAGATCCACAAACTAGAATGCCAATGTGGCCAAAACAAGGAGCACCACCGACGGGCCCTCTTCCAGTACCATGGACATCGCACCCTTCCCCAGCTGACCCTGCTTACTGGCACTCATCACACCATCGGGTAAGCCCTAACTATCCTTTATTTCGTATAGTTAAAAATTTCTTTAATATCCCAATTTTGTTAGAAGAGAAATACAAATATACAATCTCATTAATTATGATATCCACTTTAAATGAAAAACAATTTGAACGTTCACTATAATCTATGGGCGGTTTTCTTAAGGCTCAAAATTCTAAAGTATGTCTATTTTTGGGACGTCAAAATTAAATCAATCAATCAAATGTATTAATTTAGTAAATGTACTATTATGTGTGACTTAAGAGTGTCTCATTTAATTTAGAAGTTTTCTAAAGTAGTAGGGTACGTAACAACCAATAATTTGTGTACATGCATGCATCAATATATGGTTATAAATCATTTTAATTATACGTACTTTCTTACTGTCACATTTTTACTCTAAAATAATTTATGTTTTTTAGAAGTCTATTAAGTCATGTTCATGATGTAGTGGAGTAGTATTTAGTCCACTAAATATCTTAAATAAATATCACATTAATTTCGATCATTTGATTTGATGTTAGGTAGTACAAAGTATTTATAAAACCAAAGAGACAAAGATTACTTACTCCGTAATTTAAATTGGCTACTTCTAGTAAAAATTAAGAAAAACAATATTCATTTTATTATACTTCATTATTTTGTCTAGTAACAATAATTTTTTAACATGTGCACAAGATATATTTATCTACTCCGTATTATATTTTTTATAACCCCGATAGAAATACAAATGGCAGCAAAACTTCCTTTCGTAAATTTTAATACCATTGTATTCTCAGGGCTCGATGTTGAGGTCTTTTCCCATATATATGTGAGGAACATTGTCCCACATCGATAGAATTATATTGAAGGGATTAGTTTATAAGTAAATAGGCTACTCCTTCCCATCACCAATTGGTTTCGGGATGAAACTTCACTTGCTTGTAAACCGTTCTCGTACACCTAATTCTATTAACCCGCTACGGAGGACTTTACACTCGAACACAAGAATAAAAAAATATACATAAAATACAAACACTAGGAATACAAGGGTCATTCAGTCATATTGTCTCGAAATGGCATATGCGTTATGCATACATATCCAACATTTGTGATTTTGTGAGTAATAGTGTGACCACTTTTACTATTACTATTCTTATCATCTTCTTTTTCTTATACTTTTGTCAGTTGTAATAGTAACAACTCATGCGTTTTCTTTTTTTAGACTTTCTCACGTATAACACTCGATTTCCACATTTCCTAAACGCTTTGCTTCTGTTTTTTTTTTTTTCCCCCCATCTTATTAATACTAAGTTTATTATTTATTAAATATTCTCAAATATTTGTACGTCTTTGAAAAATTAGACTAAAATTTTATTTTCTATGTTATATTTTTCGCTTAATTTTATAAATTTGAATGATTTAAACTCATCCCCAAAAAAAAACGAATTGAAGTGATGTATGGAGCTGAGTAGTTGTAATTTAAAGTCTAACATTCAGAATCTGATTACAATATAATTTTAAAGTTGATATATGTTCCCAAATAGTGAAAAGTAAATACGAGTACTTTATTGTAAAGTTTTGAAACTTGGATCTTTTGTAATCATTTTGATATTAAGTAAGAAATCAATTCACTCAAAAGCTCAAACTAATTTATAAAAGTTGATATGAAGTCGCATAATTAATTTTGTAAGAAGATATTAAGTAAGAAATCATTTTATAAATATGAAGTCGCATAATTAATTTTGTACTCTAAATCAACATTGTTACCGAAATATTGATCTATTTAGCAACATTACCAAGCTCCACAAATCAAAAAAATATTGAGCATATTTAAGCCTATTGAGTATTGACAATTCTCGATAAATAGTCGATATTATTGGGAACCATTTTCTAGAGAATTTGAAAGGAAACAAAATATGTTTTAATCATCCACGGAGTATAATATTTTCTACAAATATTTCAAATTTCAAATAATAATTTTTCTAAATAAATCAGTTGACACTACAAGTTAAGAGATACTCGTCTTTGCAATTTGGCCATATAAATTTTGGCTATTTAAATTTTAACATGACAAGTGCAATTATTTTTGGCAATATATATGTACAGTAAATGACAAGCATGCATGCAATGTCAATTTATGCAGAGACTAACGGTACCACCAGTACCACCCGTCCCAGTTCCCGGCATCCCGCCACATGCCGTGTACCGACCGCCACACGGTGTTACTTCTCCACCAGCACCACCATCTGGGGCCGCCGCCATTGATCCTCAGCCGGTATGCATAATAAACTTTTCATTAAAAATTAATTATCGTATTTATTTTTTGAGTCAATTGGTAAATTTTGAACTCGTAAATAATTAATAAAATTACTATTTCTATTATAACGTTTTAATTGTCACCTAAATTATAAATGAAACAGTTTATATAATGGGAAGAAGCCAAAAATTTTTGTGTCAAGTGATACTAAAAGCTTATAAAAGAAATAAAAAAATTATGTAATTATGTTTCAACTTTTACCTTTGGCGTAACTTTGTCAAGAAAAAATAAAAGCACAAACTCTAGTCAATAGTGTGGAGTACTAATTAAGTTAACTTTGAAAGAGAATTGTATATTTGACCGGTCAAAAACTCTAAATATAAGAGATCCTAAAAACATTGCATGCAATGTTATCGTTATAATTCATGTCTTGACAAATAAAACATAATGTTAAATTGCAAATGAATTTAAAGAGACGGAGTGTTATGTACTCCGTATGTACTATTCTAAAAGGAAACAAAATACCTAAGAATAAAACTAATATAGTCACAATAAAAAAAAAAAAAAAAAAAAAATACGACATAAAATCTACCTGGTGCCCAGTCATTATTAATCCTATATAATCTGAAGGCCGTTCTACTTTCACTAAAAAAGTTTCTTAATCGATACCCTCAAATTTCTTGACCAATTAACGGTTATTTTCCAAAAAAAAAAAAAAAAAAAAAAAAAAAAAGAAAAAACTAGACAAACATTTATAATATTAGAAAGTCTATGTGAAATCGTTTTATGTGAGACTCTACTAACTAGTTAATAATGAGCTTAATAATATACTACCCTCTATCCATTTACTCCGTAATTGTTTGTATGTGACCATTTTTTCTTGCGTTGTATAGTCAAAAGAAAGCGTGGACGCAGCGCTAGGAGACGTCCTATCGAAACCGTGGCTACCACTACCAATAGGGTTGAAGCCACCATCAATGGACAGTGTTTTTGATGAACTTCAACGTCAAGGCATTTCTAAAATTCCACCTTCTTCTTCTTCTTCTACTACTACTACTACTACTTGAAGAGCATACTTAATTAATTAATTATGCCCTAAAACTAAAATCAATTTGACGACATATCTTGCATTTTAGAATTAATTTAGATGTTGTTATCTATATATATGCATCTAATTAATTTCTAAATGTGTTTCTCTATTTTAAAGTGGATTAATTAATAATAATAATAATAATAATAATAATAATAATAATAATAATAATAATAATAATAATAATAATATTAATAATGATATATTGTTGTAATTTGTGAAGCTGATTTATGTGTAACCGTAATCGGATTTAATTTGTACTTGGACTTGCTCCATTTTGTATGAGTATTATTTATGTGAATAGTTTTTCGGCGATTTATGAGGTTTATTATATTGTTAATATAAATATCGGTAATAAATTGTGGATATTTTTTTGAATTTATCTTCATTATTTTTAAGGAGGTAATGACTTTTATTTTTATTTTTTAATCGTTTTTTGAGTTTATTTTGTCTTCCAAACAATCAAATTAATCTTCGATTTGCCCTATTGATTAATTGATTTAGGTAAACTTATTTCTACGGAGTAATACATAAAATGAGTCATGCTCCGTAAATCAACTTATAGTATTTCGATTCTTATAATGGTCTTGGTTTGCACGAAAGCTTTTCAAATAAAAGATAACCACCGTCCTTTTATTCTGGGCTTGAATCAAGGGGTAAAGTTAAAGAACTTTATATCGTCTGCACATGTTGTATTATCGAAATGTGTTATTTCATCATAATTTTGATGATCATATATTGCATGTATCTAAACTCTAAAAATCAAAGTTGTACCTATGGAATACATAAGGGTCAGATATAAGACATAAACCGCTCACATCTAATTATTTTACTAATTTAATTTTGCTACTTGTCTCACCAATTTAAAGTGCAATTGTCTTATTCAATTATAACAAAGTTGTACATTATCATCAAAAAAATTTCAAATTGATAAAATTAATTGCCTTCACTTAGAATCTTTATACAATTTTGATGACATGCAAAGGTTCGTTATTACTAAATGCATTCATAATGAAAGAAGTGGAAGCTTTTTTTTTTTTTTTTATTTGTATGTAGACCTCTTAATAGGGTTTAAAGTTTAAATTAATTTCTATATGATCCAAAGTTGAATTTATCCCAAATAGTATAATACTACTCCGTATAATTTTTTTTCCATTTGTGTTTGTAATAATATACTCCGTCACATATTCTTACATAAGATGTTATGATAATTATTTGGGCACATAAAACCACTGATTATATGAAAATATATTTAATATATCTTAGCTTCACCTAATTAAACCGGGCAAATAGGTCGGGTCAAGTTGTGTTCGTGTTCGAGTCACATGCAATCGTGTCATTATTCATTCAACTAAAATCCGACCCAATTAAATATCGTGTTGTGTTCGTGTTGACCTATTTACATAAACGGGTCATCATGCCTCAACCCAAACCCATTTACTTCGTGTCAGGTTCGTATTATATTTTTTTGTTGTGTCATTGTTTGCCGGCTCTAACTATACCTATTCAAATCTAAAAATTCTACCAACTTTACGTAGTGTAAGTATACATTTTAACTAATCTTAAACTCTTTTATTAATATATTTATACAAGTCCTTGAAATTAGTGCAAGAGAGTGACGACTAATTAAATAATGTTATAAAGGGCTTAATCACAAAACATAAGACGAGAACCAAATGGATAAACTTGTGATATTTTTACTTGCATTAATTAAACACCAGAAAATGACTTGATGTTAACTTAATTTATCTATCAATGTCGTGATAACGAGGAACTACTACATGTCAAAACAATTCAGCATGGCCCTGTTTCCTCACACGTGTCAATCGTTCTCACTATAATAACGATTGCTTGAAAGCGATCACCTTTTTTTGTTTTCATTATTTCACAATTTGAGACCGTTTTATACGACAATATTTACTATTGTGCGTGTGTGACCTCTTACTATGATAATAAGATCGTCTCACTTAAAGAATTTGTGTTTCCTAAGTTAAAGAAAATTGCTCCTAACGTTTCCTAGTTAACTTTGATCGAAGGGGGGACAAAAAATTTCCGTATAGAGAAATTTTTTATGTGGTTTATGAATTACTCTATAGGGTATCGGGAAATGTTGCCATTAGATTACAGGAAGGTCTTACTTGAGCGGTTACGTAACTGAATTAACATATTGTAAAATAAAATGTGCAATATTAAATTATTTGTCAAAAATCAAACCTACAATCATTAGACCTCTCAAACGGGTCGAACTGATGGGATTCTACAAAGTCAGTTATTTTGGATTTGGATAGAGTTGGGTCGAGTCACTCGAGTGTGTTTCGGGTTTGGAAATTATGGGTTCCATGATTCGGATTTATATAGGTTGGGTTGTTATGGATTAGAAAACAATAGTGATTCAGTATAATAATAAGAACCTGTTCTTTCAAACTTTTTAGAAATTGAAATTAATCGAATCAATCGAATCGAATCGAATTGAATCGAATCGAATCAATCGAATGAATCGAATCGAATCGAATCGAATGAAGTTGATTAAATAACATAGTTGAATGAATCAAATCGAATCAATGAATGGAATCGAATCGAATCGAATAGAAGCTAAATCGAATCGAATCGAATCGAATGGAATGGAATCGAATCGAATCGAAATGTCTTGACTAAGTTGGAAAGAACAGGTTATAACTCGGCTATTAATAATATAGGTTGGGTTGTAAGGGATTAAAATATAGGTTGGGTTTTAGGGATTTAATAAAACTCGGCTATTAAGATAAGAGTCGAATGATTGTATTAGAAAATACTGTGATTCGGTGTTCAATTTATTGTTTTAATTTGTAATTTTCTTAATAAAAAATTAAATAAAATTTTGTGTAACCACTATTGAGTCTTGACTTTCACTGTAGGTGTAGGCTCATTGCCTTGATATCTAAAATCATTAGCCAACAATCAAGAAGTATATCGTTAATTTTTATTTTAAACTTACTAAAATGATTTGTTTTTGTACAAGTTATAATAAGGAGTAGTAAACTATTTAAACATAGATAAATATATAATAATATTATAATCGTTGACTGCGACTTAGCTAATAATTCAACTCAAATACCAAAAGTAAGTCACGAGAATTTTAATAAAAAAAAAAAAAAAAAAATAGGAATTAAAATGGTAGCCACAAAATAGTGTACGGTCCACTATTAGCCTAGCATAAGGGACCGTATCGAAAATTCCAATGTTAAATTAATTATGTCGAAGTTGACGTAAGAAAATGTGTGTCTATCTCCTTGACCACGACTCATGTATTTTATATATAATGCATTATAAAATTTTAGGTTAGACTTTTGATTTGCAATTTTAAGAAATAAAATAGAGAAATTTGTATAAAATGCGATAAAAATAGAATTGCAATCGAAAAGACGTTAGTAAAATATAGTAAGGGTGTATTTCCGTTTTAAGAGAATTGAACTTTCGACCTTATATTATTCAATATCCCTATTTCTACCAACTAACTACAGTTATTTTATATAACTATATATATATCGTATCATTTAACACTAATTCCAACATAGAAACATATTTTCCTTATTAAATCAACTTTATACTCGGTATGATTATCTGAGCATATTAAAAACGTTAGGAATATTATATATACCATGCTAATTCAAAAATTACTCAAAGAAATTAAAAATTTATGTTCTAATGCTCAAAGTTTTTTCACATAAATTTGTTAATAATAATACGATTTTGGTAAAATATAGTGCTTGTTATCAAACCCTTCAATTTCCTAATCATCATTTGATATCACTTAGCAAATAGTTTACGCCTGTTTAATTTCAGCTACCGAAATACCGAATAATCATAACATGAGAGGTAGAGGATCGTAAGATTCGTAACATTAATATGTATCGAGTAGTTTATCCCATTAAATTAATTTATCTAGTTTGATTATATTGGGATGAGTCAATTTGAATTTTCTGTCAATTTTCAGATCGAGACTTCATGAGTCGAGTCAATTATAATTCCAGGTTAAATTTAGGTTGTTGTTATCGTGTCAAATTAAATTCGAATCTCGGGTCAATCTTGAGTCAGGTTAGTTTTGCTAGTTTTAGCTGTAACTAACTCATAGTATCATATTGAAATCACCCACTTTCTAATTTAATATGAAGTATTATATTACATTATTATTACTGCAATATTTTCAAAATGTTGGGTAATTTGTGAGAACATTTTTGTCTACCTATATTTGTTTTATGCTCGTTTGTCCACCTTTTACACGCTCGTTAGCTTCTTAATTTTTTATAAGCTAAAGATGATTAGACACAATGGGCCTAAATTCCTACACTGGTTTAAAATGAGTAGTTATTGTTACGATCTAACAAATATACATTATAAGTAGTTATTGTTACCATCTCCACCCCAACCTCTTTCCCCTTCAATCTTCATGCTTACATCTGCTTTCACCACCGGCTCCTTCCACTCGCTCATGTCTCTCCTAAGTTCATCCCTCCTCATCAACTCAAATTTCCTCTGCATTTTCAGATACTCATTTCCTCCAATTTCATTGTTAATTCGTTGAATATAACTTAAGCTCTAGACATTTTTTTTAAGGATTTTGATTTCACACAATTCCTTGAAGATGAAGGTTTAATCAGATATTTATGGCAACTTAATGAATCGTCGTTTTGCTTTTTGCTATTTGATTTTATGGGAACACAGAATCGTCGTTTTACTTTTTGCTATTTTCTTTTATGAATAAGTTCCTATAAATATCTAGCTGAATAAACAGGAACACAGAAAAAAATTAAAATTAACTCGAGAAAAATGACCTGACCCGATAAGGTCGACACGAGATATAAATATGACATGCCCGAATTTAACCCAAAATTGAAATTAATTCGATCTGACAAAGAGCCAATCCATATTGTCTCGACACAAGTTTAAAGTTGGAGATATGAAACAATTTGACACGTGAAAGACGCAATAAAGATTATATTCTAGTTGAATACATGAAAAAATGAAATATAAAATAATAAAACACCCGATAAAAATGCGCAACCTGATAAGGTGACACGAGAAATGAATTCGGAATGGTAATAATCACTACAACAATTAATCACTTGTGCCACAAAATATGCCACTGATATTATAAATAAAATGTGGCATAATTTTGCTTTGCCTCGGAAAAAATCCATTTTGATTGGCAGAATTTTTTTTTTATGCCACGAAAGAAAATATTATGTGACAAATAATCTCTTGTGCCACAGAAATAGTTAAATTGTTGCAAAATAACTACTTAGCCACAAACCAAGCCACGCATGTGGCAACAACATCTTTTTATGCCACAAGAGAAAACATTATGTGGCAAATAATCACTTTTGCCACAAAAATAGTTAAAATCATGGCAAAATATCTATTTTGCCACAAGTCACGCACGTGGCAAAAATACCAACATAGCTATAAAATGTTTAGTGGCTAAAATGAAAATGTTGGTTAGGGGTTCAAATACAAAGTGGGAGGTCATGAGTTCAAATCTCCTTACCAACATTTTTTCTCCTCCTGTTGACGTCTATCTTTAGTTCATCCCTCTTCTTCGATTCAAAAACTCAACGAACTAAAGACTCGATTTAATTGACAAGACTCAACCCGAACTAATGGCTCGATAAATTGATTCACTCAATGAACTAACGACACGATTAATTGATCACCTAGCTCTCTTAGCTTGCTCAGCTAGCTCCTTCTTGGTCATGACTGGGATCCCAAGAGCCTCGCAGCGGTCCCTTATATGTTCGAAAACCTGAGTAGTCGTAGAAGAACCCACCATATACGTACAACGAATCGACACCTTCTTGTACTTCCTCTCTAGCAGGAAGGCAGTCCTTACTTGAGGGGTTTGAGTCATGCAAACGATCATTGGGTTGATCACCTTACTGAAGTCGTCAGCGAGTTCCCAAGCTTTGTGCTGACAATCTGTTTACATATAAAATAATTAAATATAAACTAATTTAATTTTATATTTATGCACATTTATCGATTTGTTTACGTTTACTTTATGCACATTTGTCGATAAATTAAGTTCAGGCGTAGGCTCAAGCTCGGGCTCGGGCTCCGGCTCGGGCTCCGGCTCAGGCTCCGGCTCAGGCTCCGGCTCAGGCTCAGGCTCCGGCTCCGGCTCAGGCTCCGGCTCAGGCTCAGGCTCAGACTCGGGCTCGGGCGGACTTGTTAAGGTTCGGGCACCAAAATCAAGTTCAGGCGTGGCCCGTTGGAGTGAAAAATTAGAGGAAAAATTAAAATAAAACAAACTTGTGTATATTGTGCGAGTATAATTTCTTGTGTCACGAAAGAAAATATTATGTGGCAAATAATTTCTTGTGCCACAAAAATAGTAAAATTGTGGCAAATAATTTCTTGTGCCACAAAAATAGTTAAATTGTGGCAAAAATAGCTATTTACCCACAAACCAAGCCACGCCTGTGGCAAAAACATCTATTTATGCCAAAGAGAAAACATTATGTGGCAACAACATCAACGACAACATTTTTACCATTTGATTTAGAAGTCACACAAGCTCTTTCGAGTCAGAACAAAGGAATGAAAACTCGATTAGCTTTCTTTGCTTCTTCCGACACGTTTACACGTTTACTGTTCGCTGGTAAATTATATTAAAAAAAAATTAAGAAATCTTTTAATCCTCCTTCAGCCTACATTCTTCCTTCTTCGTGTGTTTCTTCTTCCTCATCTCCTTGATGACATCCGCTTCCACCACCGGCTCCTTCTCCTCCATGTAATTTTAAGGTCAAGCTTAAAAAATCGGACCCCGAATCCGGCCCTTCCAAATGCGGGCCTCAATCGGCTTTGGGAGGGCGGTCCGACATGTAATTTTAAGGTCTGAAGGGCAGATTTAAACGGGCTTGGCTCGTGCGGTTCTAACATTAGGGGTTTGAGTCATGCAAACGATCCCTGGGTTGATCACCCTACTAAATTCGACAGCTAGATCCGAAGCTTTGTGCTGACAATCAATAATAGCTTCGTCCAACTGGTTGAGCACCTCCGCAATCCTCTTCATCTCCGACTCCGACTCCTCCGCCTCGGCCTCCGATTCGGCCTCGTCAATCTGCTTCATCTTCGACTCCTCTGCCTCTGCCTCCGCCTCATCGACCCCTTCAACTCCATCTCCAGCTCGTCGACCTCCGTCGTCACCCTCCCTACGTCTTCAACCTCCTGATCAACAGCCTTCTTCCTGTGATCAACATCCTTATTTTTCTGTTTCCTTGTCTTCTTTTTCTTCTTCTTCTTCGACAATTCCGCGTTCACCGCGCTCTCCTTCTCTTCCTCGGGTTCCTCCTCCACCATTAGCTTTTCTTCCGCCTCGTCAAGGCCCTTCATCTCTAGCTCCTGATCAACATCCTTCTTCTTGTGTTTCCTTGTCTTCTTCTTCTTCTTCGACAATTCCGCGTTCACTGCGCTCTCCTTGTCTTCCTCGGGTTCCTCCTCCCCCATCAGCTTCTCTTCCGCCTCGTCGAGGCCCTTCATCTTGATGTGTCTTATATTTATATATACTTATAGCCCCCTGTCGCTTGCGTTTCTTTGCGATTCTAGTGCTTTTATTTGCGTTTCAGCTCCTATTTCTCTCCGATTTGGCACTGCTGCGTTTTTGTGTCTATTTTGCAGGTACAAGCGCATTTTTGGAGTTTAGGATGCTGTTCGGGAGGTTTCATGAAGTTTCGTAAAGTTTCGTGAAGTTTCAAGGTGTTTCGAGTTGTTTTCGTCGCGTTTCGGTTGCGCACGAGCCTCGTTTCGACTAATGAAGGTGTCCCGGGACCTTGGGACGGGATTTGAAACTCACATGATCATCCTAAGCCTTGTCCCTACCCCTTGGGACGACATAGGTCTCGTCCCTATGCCTTGGGACGAGAAGAAAGCAAAATAAAACTAAGTACAAGAAAGAGCAAATTGGAGCCTTGAACTGAACACATCGGGATGGACCTCATCCCGGTCGGGATGACCTTGTCCTGGACGGGACACCTGTCCCGGACCTCTGGGACGCTTCCGACTCTTCGTTGGCTCAAAATAATTCGTCTATTTCAAAGGCAAAATGATCATATTTCGTCCCATTCTTTTTCCTGCACTTTTATAACACTTCAAAATACTTTCTCAAGAAAACTTAGGTTTAAATAATTTCATCTTTTGTAATTTCAATTCCCGACTCGGTTTATGTTCGTTTGATCATCTATTTGGTTTTGTTGTTGAATTCATCTTGTTCTCTTTGCAAATTTCTGATTGGTTTTGGTAACTTCTTCTCTCCTTTGTTTATCATTTCATCCTTTATCATTGTTGATTATGTTTTCATTCATTGTTCTTACTTTTGTTGTTGATTTCGATATGTGTGAGTAGTTCTTTATCTAGGGAGGAAGGGTGAATCATGGGTGCTTGCTTAGGTTGTTTTTGATGATGTTTTGAGTTAGGTTTTCGCGCTCGTTTTGATTGTCTCGTTTTGTTTGCGTTTGTTGATCCTTTGGCCAAGGGTTTGTTAGCGATTGTCACCCCTAAACTTAAGATCGAAAGCCTAGTTTAGGGTAGGACACGAGACCAATCATTAGGACCCTCACTTGTAAGTTGCGAGAGCCCGCATTTGAGACCTAGAGGAGCTTAAGACCGAGAGGCCTAGCTTACCCTTAGCGAGAGCGATTTCCTACTCATTCCGATCACCATCCTTCGACCTAGCTTACCCCGTGCCTAACCCGATTCCCTAGACCTTTCTTTATCATTTAAACCCCTTATTTCCTCGCTCTAGCTTTAGTTACTCAAGTACACTCGAACCGAGACTAGAATCGTCCAAAATAACCAACAATTCGACCTTCTCCCTTTGGATACGATACCCGACTTACCCTTGCTACCCGTTAGAGTTTGTTCGGATTATTTTTTATTAGGTGACGCGACTAAGCCTTATCACATCTCCAGCTCCTGATCAACATCCTTCTTCTTGTGTTTCCTCGTCCTCTTCTTTTTCTTCGACAATTCCGCGTTCACCGCTTTCTTTCTCTTCCTCGGGTTCCTCTTTCATCATCAGCTTCTCTTCAGCCTCGTCGAGGCCCTTCATCTCCAGCTCCTGATCAACATCCTTCTTCTTGTGTTTCCTCGTCTTCTTCTTCAACAATTCCTTGTTCACTGCACTCTCTTTCTCATTCTCATTCTCCTTTAGATTTTCCTTTTTCTTCTCTTTCTTCTTTTTCACTACTTTGATCTCCACTTCCTCCTCAACTGCTTCCAAATCCTCCCACGCATTCATATTTCTCTTGAGTTGATCCATCCTGATCAACTCAAACTTTTTCTGCATTCTTAAATCACTCAATTTCTCCAATGTGAGTGTTAATTCATTGAAGAGTACCTGATTGGTTTAAAACTATACGAATATGTTACGGTATCGCATATACAACTTTAAAACTTGTAAATGTTTTTATACAAATTATGCTTTTGTTTCTTTTTTTAAAAAATTAAAAAAATAAAACCTTACCAAACTTTGATATATCAGATGGTTTCAAATGTGGAGACACGTTAGAAAGGACGGTTTTTATTCTCGTTACAACGGCGTTATTTATCCCGATTGGGTTAAGAATCATTCTTGTATAAGTTAATTTAGGGCATTTCCTATAAAAATGCTATGGAGAAATGCAGACACAGTTCATCTGAGGAATGCAGACAGTAGAGGAAATTAATGACATAGCCTCGGGTCCTCGACTCAAGTCTCCAATACCCCATCATAAACAAACAAAAAACCACTCGATTGACATTAGCTGCTTCGAAATCTATTATCACAAAGGTCTCTAATGAACAATGTTCCTAATATAAATTAAGTTTGATATCAGATAAGGTACATACCACAACATTGCGTTTTTCTCCGTTAACTAACCAGCGCCAACTGCTGCTCTTTGCTTCTGTTGTGAATCCTTTAGCTTCGTTACGGTTGATGGGTCTGCTAAGATGACTTGCTGGAATGACTCTCTCAATTCTTGAAGCGTCTTTAGGTGGTCATCAGAAGGTCGTACATTGAGGAGACTTGTGAAAAGATTCTCCCACAGCTACTTCTGAAGCACATCATCGCAGCAACAAAATAGAGTAAGAACACCGTCAGTATCAACACAGTGAATCAATTCCTGAGTTGTGAATTCGGACTAGAATGTGACCATTACAATGATCAGTACGACCATTATTGAGTAAATTGTAACCATTTTTAAAGATCTTGATAATGGTCACATAATCATTTTACATTTTAGCCCAAACATGTTATACGTGTAGAACAGTCTCAAAGTAGATAACCATCGTACCTAAACTACCTTTTAAAGGGCAATGCTGATAGGTAAATATAGCCACCATCAGCGGTCTGGTTTTTCTTGAAATTCATGTATGAATTGTGTAGCATCATATGGACGATAACACAGAGGCCATACTTGTCCACCTAGGCACCTACAAAAGACAAACAAAATCTCTGATTCTCAGTCGGTTCATCAGTTCATATACTTGAACGTTTTGCTTCGGGTTGTACTGATACAAATTTAACGAATTCCCACCTGAAATTACCTGAGGTGCCGCAATCACCCACAAATTCGATATTCCCCTACCCCAGTCAACAAGGCAAAGTCCTTGCGTATGCACGATTGACGCTCCGTAAACAGGAAAAGCGTATGAATGCTCTAATTAGCTTTTTGCCGAGAAAATGCTTTAACCTGATCACGCCAAGGGCACCTTTAGCAAAAACTTCAACATCATCTGTTAGATACTTAGATACTCCCTGAAGGAAAATAAAATAATTTCGAGAAATTTATTTAACTAAAATAATAAAACAGTAACGAGGAACACAAATTACTGCTGAAAAGTAACGAGGAAAAACACAAGCACCATTTCAGGAAATCTTTTTAGCTACGTATAATAGCGAATATCTTGGCAACGAACCTGTCGATCATCTTCATATGCTTATTAACATCAGTTATAATTTTAAAATTGGTTAGGGTGGATCGACCCATATGGTGTAAGCAAAATGATTACGAAAGATAATGGCTGAAAGCTAAGGATCGTATCTTCAATAGGATATTATACTAACACACAACGACTTAAGAACGACTATCAGCTTGCTATAATCGGAAATTACTCTGTACTATTTTATGTCCTTCCATGGGTACCATTACTCATACAGAGAGACTGCATCTTCTTACAAATTCAATGCTGAGGTGAAAATAGGAATACGTATACCCTTGAATCATTTGAAGCAGATACTAAATTAAGGTACGAAACCAATTCACACTCATGAATACACATAACATACAAATGAGACAAGACCACACGTCCACACAGAATAAATATAAAGTTTACCTTCTCAAAAACTCGATTCTTGATGAGCTTGCGTGATGATTTTATTATTTTTCAAATATTATCTCGGCTGATGCCACGGGAGGCTGCAAAATGCTGTTTAATTTCTCGTCGCTGGCATAGCAAATGGGAACAAAGCTTCGCGTGTAAATTCATATTTACTTTTGTCAGGGGCAAGCAAGATAAGCTTCTTTCTCACAAAACGAAGAAAGGCAACGTTTTGCTTCATGGGTCAATAAAATTTTGGACATGTCACACCACAATCCTAGAATACATGAGTTTGTTGTTCAGTTTGACTTAGATTCGAGTTATTCGAGTGATATTAACAAGTGGCTGTGCTTTGCCTTCGCTAAGGGAGTTGAGCGGCTGGAATTGGATTTTTCACTATATTTATATCACGGAGATAAGGATTATTACATGTTTCCAGGTGTAGAAACGCTTCCAGCTCTTCTTGACTCGCACAACAATAACTCCGGTGTGAATAGTTTGCGCAATTCTTGTGGCGCCACACTTCATAAGTTGAGAGATATATGCTTTAAATATGTTGACATTGATGGGAAAACTATTGAGTATATGCTTTCTGAATGCCACTCTCTTGAACGCCTAAGGGTAAAGTGTTCTAGGACATTGATCAGTCTCAATGTTTGTGGTGAATCTATTCGTAGGCTAAAGCACCTAGGAATAGTAGATTGTGAAAATATCTCCAACGTTAATGTCTCCATATCATCTCTTGTCTCTTTGAAAGTTTGAAGTATTCTGGATCGAGGAAAGCTTTGCATATAGGTTACGTTCCCTCTTTGTCTGAAGTGTCCATAGGTGGAAAATACTGCGGAGCTTTTCTGAGAGGAAAAGGCACTAATCTTAAATGTGTCTCTGATCAGCTTAGAAGGCTCAAATTGAATATGAGTTGCAAAGTGAGTATTGCACTTATTATACTAAACTGATTCTACGCTAAGAATGTACCGAATGAGTCTCACACTCTCACATTATTCCATATGTGCATTATTTTGTTGGTTGTGCTAGGTTGTGAAGAAATGTGTTCTATATCCGCTTGATGAGTTTCCGACTTTTGTCGGCCTTGAGCAATTGGAGGTGAAGATGCATATGTACAATGGCCTCTTTCTTTTATGGCCGACGATACTTATAAAAGCAGCACCAATATTACGTACGTTTACTCTTAAGGTAAATATAGTAGTAAATATTATTGATTGATTGTAAATAATTATATACAATATTACTAATACTATCATCTTTTATTGGAAGATTACTTCATTAATAGAAACACCGACACTTTATGTATTCATTTTGATGAACTTTTGTTGGATGCTTTGTTCAAGCTTAAATTGTTCCCTTGTTTTTCATGGTGAATATTTTGTTTCTTGAAATTTCAAGAGTTAGGTTAATCGTAATTCGTCCTCGTTGTTGCTCTTTTGGCAGTTAAAAACCGAAGCTTGCATAACACTTGTTTCATAATTTTGTTGGGAATGAGAGTGATTTGATGCTTGCATAACACTTGTTTCATATGCCTTTCCCGTCCCTCAAAAAAGTAATATTGTCCACCAGCCCCAATTCATTGTTTCCGTTTCCGGATTGCTCCACCGGCCGGAGGTTTCAGGTCAGAAGCAGAGAACGAGCCACTAGAATCAAGGAGTGGGCGTCCCCTTCTGTTGAAGTGGTAATTTATTAAGGAACAACGCACTTTTGGTGTAAATTATAAAAATATTTATGATAAATAAATATTTGAGGTAAAAATGTAAAATGAATACCGCCTAACATTGTTACCCCTCTCCTTGCACTATTGGCTGCTGTATCACAAAACTATTTGCGGCATGAGTCGCATTTGTAATTTATTTTGGTAACTTTTTGAAAATTTCAAGTATTCTGGTAATGTTGTTTTCTTAGGACTTCGACAATGTGTAACTAATGTACGGGGTAACTGTTATTATTTTTATTTTAATTGATGTGAATTATTTTGATTGAGTACTTGTTACTAGAGATGTCTCTATGGGCCGTGGGCCGGCCCATGGGTGGGCCCGTCGGGACACAACATGTTTTTGACCCATTCATGCTCACGCTTTCGGGCTGTCGGGCTGGGTTTGGGCCGGGCCTAGCCCATGGGCTCACTTCGGGCCGACCCATGGGATTGGTTTTTTTTTTTGGGTTATTTTTTATTTTAATTTTCTAAATTAATTTGTAAATTGTAATTATTATATTTTAAGCTAATTTATTATTATTTTTTTTAAAGTTGTAAGTTGTTAATTACTTGTAAATAAGTAAGTAATTTTTAGAATTTCATTTGAATTTATAAATTCACTTGTAAGTAAATAAATAAAATTAAAATAGTAAATATAAAAAAATTAATTGGAAAAGAAATTAATTATATTAAAAGAAGTGTCTTAAATATGAATTAAAAATAATAAAATGAAGTTTACAGTTAAAACTAATGTATATAAAAATGATACGGAGTAGTAAATACAAATTTTTCTAGTATTATAATAAATCTAGTATTATATAAATGATAAATGGGCAAGCCAACGGGTTGGATATCGGGCCGGGCCATGGGCCGGGTTGGGCCAAACTTCACTCTTTTTTCTTTTTGTGTCCACGGCCCGTAGTGATGGGCCACGTCTTGGTGGGCCAAGATGGCCAGACCCTGGCGGTCGGGCATATCTAGGTCGGTTTGCCCGCCGCAGGCCCAAATTGCCAACTCTACTTGTTACCTTATGTTGGGTTTTGATACGAGTGTAACATCATAGTAAATATCTATAAATATCGATCCCGAGTGATCAGAATCGCAGTAAATATCATTAATCTTGGACTTTTGTTTGGTTTTGATTCGGCCGGGATAAAATGTTTTGTTTCGGTTCAATGGGTTTTAGATTGGTTGAATCTCGGTTAGTTTATTACATTGTCTAACAAACTATTCAACCCAAACGTTTAGGTTTAACTTTTTCAACAAAATAGGGAATTAATTTAACGAATGCTATGGTGATTGTTGGTCAAATTTTCAAAGTTGGTAAAGTTAAGGCATGTAAAAACAAAAGGAAATGTGGAACAAAGTACTTTGGAGACCATACTTGGATTAGTTGTTTGGTCGTCAAATAACTTGCTTAATTGCCGGAGAAAATTATGAAATATGTAATAGACAAAATATGTTTAAATTCATAAGGTTAGTTAACAAAATAGGGCAAATAGATTAAACTTATTACCAAAAACAGGACTACGTAAGATTAGATTTGTCAAAACCGCAAATAAATTTTGAAGTCGCTAAACTAGTAGTTTTCATATCTAAGGGCTGATCTAGGATTCTAAGCTAAAGCGCCTTGGACTGTAACCCAAGTAAAATTTGGGCTTTGATTTTAAAAAGAAAAAAAGCTGCAATCTGTACGTTAAATAGAACATGTGTAACATTGGACCTCAAAAGTAATACGTAGTCCAGTTTATCGTAAAATAATCATATTCAACCAGTTATTCAAATGCATACGATGTTTCATGTGTTACCGAAGATGTCATGGCTTAATTGTCAGGACGGAGGTACCTGAGCGACCCCGTTGTAATGGCCTTGTGCAGATTTCATCGTTTATGTTTCGTGAATTCAGCATTTGTGGAATTATATTGATATTATTTATGTTTGATTGTCGTAGAATATCAAGAGTAGGTGTTGTCGAAACTCGCAAGGATGTTGTTAAGCTTAGGTGTTGTCGAAAGGTGGACTTTTTCAGCCGCTTGCGTGATGATTTTATTATTTTTCAAATATTATCTCGGCTGATGCCACGGGACGCTGCAAAATGCAGTTTAATTTCTCGTTGCCGGCGTAGCCTATGGAAACAAAGCTTTGCATGTAATTTCATATTTACCTCTTTCATGGGCAAGCAAGCTAAGTTAAGCTTGTTTCTGACAATCGTCGTAACAGAGAAAGACAACATTTTGTTTTGTGGGTCAATAAATTTTTGGAGCTGTCGCACCACAATCCTAGAATACATGAGTTTGTTGTTCAGTTCGACTTAGATTCGAGTTATTCGAGTGATATTAACAAGTGGCTGTGCTTTGCCTTCGCTAAGGGAGTTGAGCGGCTGTAATTGGATTTTTCACTATATTTATATCACGGAGATAAGGATTATAGAACCGATAAAAAAGCGCGACCCGAAAAAGTTGACACGAGAAATGAATTTGTAATGGTAATAGTAACTCGAACTGAACCCAAAATAAAAATCAGAATTGGCCCGATCCGACAAAGACCTAACAATATGGTTGGATTGGATAAGCCTAAAACTCAATTGGACCGGATCCGACCTGACTCAACCCAAACCCGTTTAATTACGGAGAAAATACTTACTACTCCGTACATTTTATAAAAAAAAAAAAAGAAAAAAAAAAAGAAAGAAAGAAAGAAAAAGAGAGAAAAACCCAGAAAATCATCAATCAATCAATCGTGAGAAACCCTAATCGTCGAGAATGGCCCATCAGTCGAAATTCAACGAGTTCACGTTGAAAATTGAAGAATTGAAGACGTTAAAAATGAGAAGGAAGCACGAGATGAAATTGGAAGCTGAAGGTGTGGGGTTGGAAGTGGTTGAAGGTGAAGAGAGGCTGAAGAAGAAGAAAAGCAATGTGGCGGTTTCAGAGAGGTCTGTGGAGGTTGACGAAGAGAAAGGTAGGAGGGTTTCGAAGGAGAAGAATGTGGAGGTAGTTGAAGATGAAGGTAGGGTTTCGAAGGAGAACAAGAAGAAGGAGATCGGGGATGATAAGAGAGGTGAAGCTAGGGTTTCTGTGGAAAAGAATGAAAAGATTGTGGTTGAAACTGGAGAAAAGATCGAGGTAAATGAATCTGGGGTGAATGAATCTGTGGTGATTGTGGATGTCTCTGAAGTGAAGGTCGGGGAGCAAGCTAGGGGTTTACAGGCAGATGCAAATTCACATTTCTCGAAGCTGATTAATGATTTGAAGGTAGAAATAGACAGAACTGAAAAGGAAGCTAAATCTCTTGCAAAGCAATTCAAAGCTTTAATCAGCCCTGGAATGGAGGTTTGTTTAACCCATGTTGTGCAGGTAAGGGCTGCCTTTCTCCTTGAGCGCAAGTACCATTTGGTCAAGTCTTGGACCTATGTTCGTGGCAAGTCAACCAAGGGGCCTTTCTACACTTCCATGCAGCGTGCGTGCAACATCCTCGGAATCGACTTTGTCGACAAACATCTCAACAAGAACTAGTGTGTATATAGGGTTTCGGTGTTCCACTATGATTTAGTTCAGTTATGGTTGAATTTAGTATGTAGTACCTAATCACTCTGATTTTACTTTTTGCTATTTGATTTTATGGGAACACAAAATCGTCGTTTTACTTTTTGCTATTTTCTTTTAGGAATAAGTTCCCATAAATATCTAGCTGAATAAACAGGAACACATAAAAAATTAAAATTGACTCGAGAAAAATGACCTGACCCGATAAGGTCGACACGAGATATAAATATGACATGCCCGAATTTAACCCAAAATTGAAATTAATTCGATCTGACAAAGAGCCAATCCATATTGTCTCGAGACAAGTTTAAAGTTGGAGATATGAATCAATTTGACACGTGAAAGACGCAATAACGATTATATTCTAGTTGAATATACGGAAAAATAAAAAAAAAACAAAATAAAACACCCGATAAAAATGCGTGACCCGATAAGGTTGACACGAGAAATGAATTCGGAATGGTAATAATCACTACAACAACTAATCACTTGTGCCTCAAAATATGTCACTAAAATTATAAAATGTGGCATAATTTTGCTTTGCCTCGGAAAAAATCCATTTTGATTGCCACAAAAAAAATTTATGCCACGAAAGAAAATATTATGTGGCAAATAATTTTTTGTGCCACAAAAATAGTTAAATTGTGGCAAAAATTGCTATTACACGTTTACTGTTCGGGCTCCAAAATAGAAGTCCGGGCGTGGCCCGTTGGAGTGAAGGTTAGTCTTTGAAATTGAGGCCCGAGCCTAGCCTTTATGCGAGCCCGAGAGCGCCGGGCCGGACTTACCTTTCCAACATTAAACTTTTAATTTTTTTTGGGCTTAATGGCGGGCTTCGAAAGGCCAAGCTTCAAAAATCGGACCCCGAATCCGGCCCTTCCAAATGCGGGCCTCAACCGGCTTTGGGATAGCGGTCCGACATGTAATTTTAAGGTCTGAAGGGCAGATTTAAACGGGCCTGGCTCGTGCGGTCCTAACATTAGGGTTTGAGTCATGCAAACGATCCCTGGGTCGATCATCCTACTGAATTCGACAGCGAGATCCGAAACTTTGTGCTGACAATCAATAATAGCTTGTCTCAACTGCTCCACATTGTCCACCTCGTCCGACACCTCCTGAATCCTCTTCATACTCCTTCTCTACCTGGTGGACATCCTCCTTCTCTACCTCGTTGACATCCTGCGTCACCAGCTTCTATACCTCGCTGACATCGTGCAAAACCCCCTCTGTTGCCTGCAGCAACTTCGTCTTATGTTTTTTCATCTTCTTAGACATCTCCCCCAGACCATTATTCTTCTTCGATTTCTCCATACTACTCTCCACCACCAGATTATCAGTTTCCTTCACCCTTCCCTAATCCTTCTTCCTGTCTGTCTGACTCACCTCCTTGATCACCACCCCCTCATCCTTCTTTTGGTATTTCTTCTTCGACTGTTCCTTTTTCCTGTCTTTCCTCCTCACCTCCTTGATCACCACTCCTCCATCGTCGTCCATCAGCCTTCCATCTTTCTTCTACTTCATTCTCTCTTTCTTCTCCGTGACGTCGATTCTTAATTCATTTCTCCTCTTCCTTTCAATTTCTTGTTGCAATTTCAGATCGTATATTTCATCAAGTTTAAATGTTAATTGATTAAAAAAAAAATTTTGCTTTCGCCATTTTTAGGGTTTTGGAGTGAAGAGAGGAAAGGTTTATCCGTCGTTTTGCTTTTTTTCTTTCTATTTTCCTATTTTCTATTTTCCTATTTTCTTTTTCCTTTTTTTTTACCCCTAACTTGGAGAAGGGGAAAGTAGGGAAATACTCCGTAGTATGGAGGAGCAACCATCACTGCTACGGCTAGGATAGTGGTCTGCTCTGGCCGGCCTGCATGGGCCGGCTCCAAAATCAAGGACCTGTTCTCTCCCGCTTATTTTCACCTCATTTCATTTCGATTGATTACTTCAGCCTTGATTGATTGATTCAATTCAATCTGATTCATTCACTTCACTCGATTCGATTCAATGTATATTATTTAATTGAACTTCATTCAATTCGCCACTTCATCATTTCGATTGATTCAAATTCAATCTGGCCAAAGACAATTATATTATTTAACGATGAAGGATCAAACTTGAGACCTGAAGACCCGAGACTCCGATCAGCTATTAATTGACTTTTCAGTGATTTGTAATGTATGTAGGGCGTGCTAGAATTGTACTCTGCAAATTTACAACTCGATGATGAAAATATTTCGAAATTTGTGACAATTGCTCTTCCCTCAGCTCGTGTGTTTATTAACTCGAACTATGGAAATTTAGTCTCACCATTGTTACTCCCCGTTTATTGGAATCAGGCCTAAAACTCTTTGCATGTATTTTCTTCACTCGTTTTTTGGCCACTTTCTAATAATTTTCACATTTAACTTTACCTTTTTGAATAAAAGATCTATTATAATGTCACACTTAAAAAAATACATTCACCACAGTATATATAAAAATTGTCACCGAAGAAGTCACAAAATCAATTTTCAATTGATTACTTAAATAAAACAATGGCCAAATGTAGATTAATATGACCCAAACTCGACTTATCTTGACCCGACTTACCCAATTACCACATCCACTCTATGCTCTATATAACACAAGGCTCCTATAATGTTTGACTACCCTTTATTCGTTTGTGATTTGTGATGTATGTAGGGTGTGCTAGAATTGTACTCAGTAAATTTACAACTTGATGATGAAAATATTTTGAAATTTGTAACAAAACTTTAAAACTGGGATATCACGTGTGACAAGGTTAAAGGATACCTTGAGAAACTGGGATATCCACTCCCCCACGATTACCGATTCCTCACTCTTCCCTCTTCTCCACTTCAACGTCCTCACCAGTGCCCGCTTGTAGCCACCGCTATTAAATTATGCTTTGAGTCGGACGAATCAAAACTCGATGCACCCGAAACACCTTTTTCAAAGGGTATTGATTTTTCATATACGAGTTTTACTCCTCTTATATTCTTTTTTCATTTAGTTTTCCAACCTTACCTTTTTTTACTCCCACAATATACAAAAAAATTCTCTCTTTTTTTTTCTAAACTTTTCGTGGTCTAAAATTCTTTCAATTGTTCAATACTTAATCATGAACTCCTATAATCAATTTAATGTGGTATTAATCGTTTTGAATTTCAGTTTTCATCATTAAATTATCAATTTTTATTAATTTTTACAAGTAATAAGTTTAATTTTAAATTGAATTAAAATTTGTACGGGGAGGTGATTCATTAGCATGTCTCGCCCACAATTCTAAATGCACTTTGCTAGGCTTGAATAATTGATCATATGCGGTTTATCCTCATGAAAACGAGTAATTATTCATGAACAAGTCACAAGTGATACACAAAGCACAATTAATTACCCAGGTAAGAGCAAGTTGTGCTGATTCGTTGACATTGCCAAGTTGTCCAATAAGACGTAACAACCCCCACCCCGCCGCTACCGTTGCGGCGGCCACCCCAAATCCTAATTCCAATTATAAATTAAATTTATCAAAAATTAATAAAATTCGATAATTTAATGACAATATACAATTGAAATCAAACCGATTTTTATTTCATTGAATTGATTATTAAAATTAATAATTGAGTAATTGAACAATTGAATGAATTTTTATTAAGGAAAAGTTAAAATAAAAAAAAAAAATTAAAAAAAAAAAAGAAAGAAAGAATTTTGTATATTGTGAGAGTAAAAAGGGTGCAGTTGGAAAAGTAAATGAAAAAAAAATATACAACCTTGGTAAAACTCGTATACGAAAAATCAATTACGTTTTCAAAAGCTCAATCTGAGGGCTTACAATGTTACCTTGTGCCGAGAATTCGGGATATTTTGTTTGGTGTTTTTGATGTTAGTAGGTACCTACTTTAACATGTGTGGGTTTTGCTCAAACAACAATCCAATTTTCGGGAAACAAATTAACGCAGGAATAGTTTGATTTGTTACTAATTTAACGAGAAATTGAAGCGCTAAATTGACACATTAATGAATTAGAGGTTCTAATGAAGGGGTTAGAGTGCGATCGGAAGGAAAAGCGCTCTCCCCGAAGAAGAAGGTTTCAAAAGTAGACCATTAGACACGTTAGAAAAGACGGTTTTTATTCTCGTTAAGACGGTGTTATTTATCCCGATTGGGTTAAGAAGCATTCTTGTATAAGTTGATTTAGTGCATTTTCAATAAAAAAGCTATGGACAAATGCAGACACAGTTCATCTGAGGAATGCAGACAGTAGAGGAATCGTATGACATAGCCTCGGGTCCTCGACTCAAGTCTCCAATAATAAACAAACAAAAAACCACTCGACTGACATTAGCTACTTCGAAATCTATTAACACAAAGGTCTCTAATGAACAATGTTCCTAATATAGACTAAGTCTGATATTAGATAAGGTACATACCACAGCATTGCGTTTTTCTCTTCCGTTAACTAACCAGCGCCAACTGATGCTCTTTGCTTCTGTAGTGATTCCTTTAGCTTCGTTACGGTTGATGGGTCTGCTAAGATGACTTGCTGGAATGACTCTCTCAATTCTCGAAGCGTGTTTAGGGTCGTACATTGAGCAGACTTGTGAAAAGATTCTCCCACAGCTTTGTATTCGGATTTCTGAAGCACATCATTGCAGCAACAAAATAGAGTAAGAACACCGTCAGTATCAACACCATAAACTCGATATCAGGAGGGAAAAGACTCAAGTCTATTCCCCTACCCCAGTCGACAAGGCAAAGTCCCTGCGTATGCATGATTCACACTCCATAAACAGGAAAAGTGTACGACCGCTCTAATTCGTTATTAAACTGCTCAGAGATCACCTCTTTAGACAGTACCACACAGAAAAAAAAAATATAAAAATCACCTTCTCAAAAACTCAATTCGTTATTCCTATATGATAATAGTGGTCATATCACCTGGAATGGCCAATAAGAAGATTGCCGGGCTTGAAATCGCCATGGATGATGCCAGAACTGTGCAGATTCTCAAGCATGTGAAGCATCTCGATGGTGCAGAAAATACACGACACTTCTTCCATGGATGTATCACATGGATTATATATATAAGAATTTATGGCATCCTAGACATGACATAGACACTTGGATTAGTTGAACGACCGAATACACAATCGTTAAAAATCGAGCATGGAACCACAAAATTGTACTCACATGAAGTGTTCCACTTGACAAATAGTCACACACAAGAATACTATAATCAGAGTAGTGATGCATCCTACGCGCAGAACCGAATCTCAATCTCTGTATGCAAACATCAGTTATCAGCAATAGGCCTATAAAAAAAAGCGTATTTATGGATGATGAGTAAAGAGGCAAACTTACTGCGTCACCCGAAATACGCTTATCAAGTTGACTATACATATGAAACTCCCACGGAAAAGGAGGGTTTTGTATCTGCCATTTGAGTAAAAGTTAGAATAGAAACAATGAGAATAAAGGATACACCCACGTGAAAGTACTGTCAGAAAAGCAGAAGAATTGAAATGCTTTTGCACCTTCAGAGCAACCATGTCATCTGAGTCATTGTTAACACAAGCTCGGAAAACTTGAGCAAAACCTCCTTCACCAGCTCGACCTTTTATTTGGTATTCCATTACACCTTTACAAAGCCACGATTTTAATTGGTAAGCATCAGTTATTATCGAAAGAACAGAAGTAACAAAAGAATACTAAGCACGTAAGCAGTACCAATTTTAATTATCTTATTTCTGAGTGAAGTCTGTAGAGAAGACAAAGCAAACTTCCCTGGATAATTTTTTGTGTACGATTGGATCCCTGAAGAAAGAACAGCAAAACACGATTATATTGTAACTCACATATACGTCTGCTGCGTTTTACGTCAAATGAGCCAAACAAATGAAATTTACAAAGACAAACAGAATTACTACTCGTACCTCATATTTCATTAGTTGAGGAAGAATCTTTCGCATAAGAGATTTCATGGCTAACTTTGACCATGGATTCACGTAATTCTTTCCGCTTATCTCCACCATCAACCTTCTGCAAGAGACAAACACGGTTGCTTGCATCAATCGCCCCAAATCTTCAAAAATAGGAGTATGAATGAATCACAGATGCTGAAAATATAATACACGACATCACTGTGCAGAAATTGGTCATTTGTCCGAACAAACATAAGTTGGACTACACTATCGATAGCATCAAATTCAGTTCGACAAAAACATTCGAACTTCGAGAATCAAATTGAAATACTGCGATCAAGGTAAAGATGCAGAAACAAATGGATGAATCAGAGGAACAATGGAGTACTAAATATAGTCAAACGATTACAAATAACGACTGCACAAGAGTAAAATAAGATTATTCATAGATTTCTCAACACAACTATGGCAATATGAGTTTACCTTGGTATTCGTACACGCCTCAAGTACCAACGTAATTCTCTCAAGAAACGAGTTGTATGCCTTTTTGAGCTCCTCAATGGGCTCAGCATTCCTAAAGACAACGCGCTCAAAGCTAAGCAAAATCCGAAACAATTTTCCAGCCATTCAACAAGTATCAGTCACTAAATCACGACGATAAATGAGGGATCAGACGAGAAATCACCTCGAAATACCGACATGATAAACCCTATCAGCATCAGTTAGTTGGCCTTTAGTCTCCAAAATCAAGGCACAAGTTTCATACATCTTCGAATTTCCATTTCTCGAAACACAGTATCGACATCAGCACCAGCAACATCCATCTAATTCAACAATCACACAAAATCCACAGCATTATACAAAACCCTAAACAACAATCAAATTCAAAATTTTCACAAAAGAAAAATGATGGAAAGTAAAATTCGGATAATTACATGGAGGAACCAAACTTTGAGAAACCGAACATCGTCTCGATACTTGAAATCATCCTTGAATGTGTGAATGCAATCAGAAACAAGCTTCTTAAGTGCGACAGTATTGTCACGACTTCGATTCGCAGCGTAATTATCCATCGATTCCTTAATTGAGCTGAAAATAACACATTCATCACTGTCAATTTAAGCTTAATTGAGAAGAAATTACGAGAAAATCGACGGTTTAATTTGGGGGAAAATTTTGAAAAATGAGAAGGTGGAGTTGAGGAGGGAGTACAAGAGCCATGGAAGGAGGGGGTCGCCGGAGACGCCGTCGACAGCGGAGGTGTGATGGTTTACGGCGGTGGCGGCGGTCATTGACGGTGGTGGTGGTGGTGGTGATCAGGTGAGGTGGTTAGGTTTGGGAAAGTGAAGCGTGGAGAGAAGAATAGGCGCGGAAATTATTTTTTGACAATCCCAGTACGAGACTCGTTATTCGTGTTCAGGTCGTGCCAATCCAGGCTTCTAACACACTATAATAGCAGTGTGGCACGGGGATCAACTCTACACAACCAATTTCTCCCACAGATATTAGTGGCACGAGTGAAAGCGGGTCTCGCATCGTACTCATCCGAGTTGGGGACTTGGGGCAAGTATAGAGGTTGATTACGCGAGGTGGTGGGGTGGATGCATCAAAAGTCCCATCCGCACAGCATAGAACCTGAACTGCGAGTATCATATTTCACCAAACCGGCATATCTTATACCCGGATAACCCGACCCTTTTTATTTTGGAAAATTGGTGACTTTGTTACACATATCTATCAGATGGCCAAATGAGTACCCATTGCCAGGATCATACATTTCTATTATAACAAATTAGAGCTGCATCTTGATATTCATTACTATTATGGCTACATTGCTGTGAACAAGACCTAAAAAAATCACATTTGACAACTTTACACAAGGACGAATACAGTAGCAACAACTTCCACTAGACACATCCCCTAAAAGGGGTTCAAAGAGTTCTTGAACAGCAGCTCGACACGACACGGCACGGCACAAGTGCACACAACACACGTCTGTATCACCTCATGAATCCAGCTGATGCAGAAAACGCAGCCTGTAAGTCAATGCCTGACGAAGGCTTTCTTTCCTTTCGTCTATTAAGGATTCGAGTTATTCAAGTGATATTAACAAGTGAGTGTGCTTTGCCTTCGCCAAGGGAGTTGAGCGGCTGGAATTGGATTTTTCTCTTTATTATTTACGGCATGGAATTAAGGATTATTACAAGTTTCCGGGGATAGAAATGCTTCCAGCTCTTCTTGGCTCGCACAACAATAATTGCGGTGTGAATAGTTTGCGCAATTCTTGTGGCGCCACACTTCATAAGTTGAGAGATATATGCTTTAAATAGGTTGACATTGATGGGAAAACTATTGAGTATATGCTTTCTGAATGCCACTCTCTTGAACGCCTAAGGGTAAAGTGTTCTAGGACATTGATCAGTCTCAATGTTTGTGGTGAATCTATTCGTAGGCTAAAGCACCTAGGAATAGTAGATTGTGAAAATATCTCCAACATTAATGTCTCCATATCATCTCTTGTCTCTTTGAAGTACTCTGGATCGAGGAAAGCTTTGCATATAGGTTACGTTCCCTCTTTGTCTGAAGTGTCCATAGGTGGAAAATACTGCGGAGCTTTTCTGAGAGGAAAAGGCGCTAATCTTAAATGTGTTTCTGATCAGCTTAGAAGGCTCAAATTGAATATGAGTTGCAAAGTGAGTATTGCATTTATTATACTAAACTGATTCTACGCTAAGAATGTACCGAATGAGTCTCACATTATTCCATATGGCATATGCGCATTATTTTGTTGGTTGTGCTAGGTTGTGAAGAAATGTGTTCATTATCCGCTTGATGAGTTTCCGACTTTTGTCGGCCTTGAGCAGTTGGAGGTGAAGATGCATATGTACAATGGCCTCTTTCTTTTATGGCCGACGATACTTATAAAAGCAGCACCAATATTACGTACGTTTACTATTAAGGTTAGTTCTATCATCTTTTATTGGACGATTACTTCATTAATAGAAACACCGACACTTTATGTATTCATTTTGATGAACTTTTGTTGGATGCTTTGTTCAAGCTTAAATTGTTCCCTTGTTTTTCATGGTGAATATTTTGTTTCTTGAAATTTCAAGAGTCAGGTTAATCGTAATTCGTCCTCGTTGTTGCTCTTTTGGCAGTTAAAAACCGAATCAATGAGTCTTGCTCGCAAATGTAGTAATAAACAAAGTGAAGATCATGTTCCTCTTGATGGTTTGATAGTTGGGTACACACCGGTTAGTTATTCTTCTTCTATTTTTGACTCTATTGCTGTTTTGTTTCGTAGCTAGTAATCCGTATTAATTACGATCTTGATACTTTGTGATGACAGTCGTTGACCGATGAGCTAGTAAGAAACATAATGAGCGCTAGCAGCGTACAACAGCATGAATGCCTTGAGGTGATCGAAATTCATAATTTTGTTGGGAATGAGAGTGATTTGATGCTTGCAGAACACTTGTTCATATGCCTTTCCCGTCCCTCAGAAAAGTAATATTGTCCACCAGCCCCAATTCATTGTTTCCGTTTCCGGATTGCTCCACCGGCCGGAGATTTCAGGTCAGAAGCAGAGAACGAGCCACTAGAATCAAGGAGTGGGCGTCCCCTTCTGTTGAAGTGGTAATTATCTATAAATATCGATACGAGTGTAACATCATAGTAAATATCTATAAATATCGATCCCGATTGATCAGAATCGCAGTAAATATCATTAATCTTGGACTTTTGTTTGGTTTTGATTCGGCCGGGATAAAATGTTTTGTCTCGGTTCAATGGGTTTTAGATTGGTTGAATCTCGGTCAGTTTATTACATCGTCTAAGAAACAATTCAACCCGAACGTTTAGTTTTAACTTTTTCAACAAAATAGGGAATTAATTTAACGAATGCTATGGTGATTGTTGGTCAAATTTTCAAAGTTGGTAAAGTTGAGGCATGTAAAACAAAAGAAATGTGGAACAAAGTACTTTGGAGACCAAACTTGGATTAGTTGTTTGGTCGTCAAATAACTTGCTTAATTGCCGGAGAAAATTATGAAATATGTAATAGACAAAATATGTTTAAATTCATAAGGTACAAAGTTTAAAAAAATAGGGCACATAGATGAAATTTATTACCAAAAACAGGACTACGTAAGATTAGATTTGTCAAAATTGCAGATAAATTTTGAAGTCGCTAAACTAGTACTACGTAGTTTTCATATCTAAGGGCTGATCTAGGATTCTAAGCTAAAGCGCCTTGGACTGTAACCCAAGTAAAATTTGGGCTTTTATTTTAAAAAGAAAAAAAGCTGCAATCTGTAGGTTAAATAGAACATGTGTAACATTGGACCTCAAAAGTAATACGTAGTCCAGTTTATCGTAAAATAATCATATTCAACCAGTTATTCAAATGCATACAATGTTTCACATGTTACCGAAGATGTCATGGCTAAATTGTCAGGACGGAGGTACCTGAGCGACCCCCGTTGTAATGGCCTTGTGCAGATTTCATAGATTATGTTTCGTGAATTCAGCATTTGTGGAATTATATTGATATTATTTATGTTTGATTGTCGTAGAATATCAAGAGTAGGTGTTGTCGAAAGTTAGGTTGCACCAAAACGGACACGGAGACGGACACGACACGCGACACGTCAATTTGATTTTGTAGGACAGGGGACACAGCAGGAAAAAACCAATATACATGTTAAAACAAAAGGAATTTTTTACTCATACCAACTAACATGTAAATTGTGATCATTTATAGCTCACAAAGTCATAAAAAACAATCAATACGTAAATACTTGTTTATGGGCGGCGGTCGGAGGCGGTCTATGGCGTTGAAAGGTGGTGGGCGATAGAATGAAAGAAGTGAGAAGAGGAGAAGATGAGTGACAATTTCGTTATTAACTATGTGACTATCGTGCTTTTTTGGAATTTTTTTCAATTTTGTCATCTTTTATAAATGAAATAGTATTTTGGGGTGTCCGTTAGACACGAGCCGTGTCCAAATTAATTGGGCCGTTTCCGACACGTCTTATTTAAAAAATAAACCGAGGACACGGTTCGACGCGTGTCCGACACGTTTGGAGGTGTGTCCTACGTGTGTCCGTGTCCGACACGGGAACGCCAAAAATTAGAAGTGTCCGTACAACCTAGGTCGAAAGGATGTTGTTAAGCTTAGGTGTTGTCGAAATGTGGACTTTTTCAGCCGCTTGCGTGATGATTTTATTATTTTTCAAATATTATCTCGGCTGATGCCACGGGACGCTGCAAAATGCAGTTTAATTTCTCATCGCCGGCGTAGCCTATGGGAACAAAGCTTTGCATGTAATTTCATATTTACCTCTTTCATGGGTAAGCAAGTTAAGCTTGTTTCTGACAATCGTCGTAACAGAGAAAGACAACATTTTGTTTTGTGGGTCAATAAATTTTTGGAGCTGTCGCACCACAATCCTAGAATATATGAGTTTGTTGTTCAGTTCGACTTAGATTCGAGTTATTCGAGTGATATTAACAAGTGGCTGTGCTTTGCCTTCGCTAAGGGAGTTGAGCGGCTGGAATTGGATTTTTCACTATATTTATATCACAGAGATAAGTATTATTGAACCGATACAAAAGCGCAACCCGAAAAAGTTGACACGAGAAATGAATTTGGAATGGTAATAGTAACACGAACTGAACCCAAAATAAAAATCAAAATTGGCCCGATCCGACAAAGACCTAACATTATGAATGGATTGGATAAGCCTAAAACTCAAATAGACCGGATCCGACCTGACTCAACCCAAACCCGTTTAATTACGGAGAAAATACTTACTACTCCGTACATCTTATAAATTTTTAAAAAAAAAAAAAAAAAAAAGAGAGAAAAACCCAAAAAAAAACCTAGAAAAACATCAATCAATCAATCGGGAGAAAACCTAATCGTCGAGAATGGCCCATCAGTCGAAATCAATGAGTTCACGCTGAAAATTGAAGAATTGAAGACGTTATAAATGAGAAGGAAACACGAGATGAAATTGGAAGCTGAAGGTGTGGGGTTGGAAGTGGTTGAAGGTGAAGAGAGGTTGAAGAAGAAGAAAAGCAATGTGGCGGTTTCAAAGAGGTCTGTGGAGGTAGACGAAGAGGAAGGTAGGAGGGTTTCGAAGGAGAAGAATGTGGAGGTAAGTGAAGATGAAGGTAGGGTTTCGAAGGAGAACGAGAAGAAGGAGATCGGGGATGATAAGAGAGGTGAAGCTAGGGTTTCTGTGGAAAAGAATGAAAAGATTGTGGTTGAAACTGGAGAAAAGATCGGAGTGAATGAATCTGGGGTGAATGAATCTGTGGTGATTGTGGATGTCTCTGAAGTGAAGGTCGGGGAGCAAGCTAGGGGTTTACAAGCAGATGCAAATTCACACTTCTCGAAGCTGATTAATGATTTGAAGGTGGAAATAGACAAACTGAAAAGGAAGCTAAATCTCTTGCAAAGCAATTCAAAGCTTTAATGGACCTTGGAATGGAGGTTTGTTTAACCAATGTTGTGCAGGTAAGGGCTGTCTTTCTCCTTGAGCACAAGTACCATTTGGTCAAGTCTTGGACCTATGTTCGTGGCAAGTCAACCAAGGGGGCCTCTCTACACTTCCATTCAGCGTGCGTGCAACATCCTCGGAATCGACTTTGTCGACAAACATCTCAACAAGAATTAGTGTGTATATAGGGTTTCAGTGTTCCACTATGATTTAGTTCAGTTATGGTTGAATTTAGTATGTAGTACCTAATCACTCTGATTACCTATTTTGTACTTATCAGTATCAGACGACTATCCGTCTTACTCGTGTTCATCTCTTATCTTTTTGGGTGTTGAGAATATATTCTGAAAAACAGCTTAACACTGTACCGTTAATTGTCACTTAAGGCGTTGATATTGTTATAGACGTGGTTAAGATGTGGTTTAGTTTATTTTGTTATATGAACTTGCTTCCTATCTTTTTTTTGTTTTGTTTTTTATTTGCAAAGTAGGAAATGTGTATTCTGATGGTGGGTCTCGACGCTGCTGACAAGGCCACCATCCTCTACAAGCTCAAGGTTTGTGAGGTCATCACCACCATTCCCAATTTCCCATCATCGGTAATTCGTGTTTCTTACACTATTTTTCGCTTCATTTTTGTATTTGCTGCGTCTATTTGGAGTCGGTATGCTTTGCTTGAGTTGCTGCTGTTGTTGTTAATAATGTGTACCCATCATCCACAAATGATTAGTTTGGAAAAGTAATGTTGTGTGCTTATTATCTTATTCTTGCTCCAACTATTCTTCGCTTCATTTTCGTTGAATATTACTTCAGCTCTAGAATTTTTTTTTTTTTAGGATTTTGATTTCGGACAGTTCCTTGAAGATGAAGGTTTAATCAGATATTTATGGGAATTTAATGAATCGTCGTTTTGCTTTTTGCTATTTGATTTTATGGGAACACAGAATCGTCGTTTTACTTTTTGCTATTTTCTTTTATGAATAAGTTCACATAAATATCTAGCCGAATAAACAGGAACACAGAAAAATTAAAATTAATTCGAGAAAAATGACCTAACTCGATAAGGTCGACACAAGATATAAATATGACATGCCCGAATTTAACCCAAAATTGAAATTAATTCAATCTGACAAAGAGCCAATCCATATTGTCTCGAGACAAGTATAAAGTTGGAGATATGAAACAATTTGACACGTGAAAGACGCAATAACGATTATATTCTAGTTGAATATATGGAAAAATGAAAAAAATAAAACACCCGATAAAATTGCGCGACCCGATAAGGTTGACACGAGAAATGAATTCGGAATGGTAATAATCACTACAACAAGTAATCACTTGTGCCACAAAATATGTCACTGAAATCATAAAATGTGGCATAATTTTGCTTTGCCTCGAAAAAAATCCATTTTGATTGCCACAAAAAAAAATTATGTCCATCCAAGACTCGTTAAGACAACTAACGACTCGATTAAAATTGACAGACTCAAGACTCGATTAATTGAGTGACAGATTCAATGAACTAACGACTCGGATCAATTATTGACAGGCTCCACGAACTAACGACTGACAGACTCAACGAACTAAAGACTCGATTATTGACAGGCTCCAGGAACTAAGGACTCGATTAATTGAGAAACTCAAACAACTTGATCAGTTAGCTTCTTGGCTTGATCAGCAATCTTCATCTTGGTCATGATGGGTATCCCAAGAGCCTCGCAGCCCTTCGTTATATGGGTGGAAATAATTGTAGTCAAAGACGAACCCACCACATATGTACAGCTCCTTTCCACCTTGTACTTCTTCTCCAACAAGTATGCGGTCCTGACATTAGGCGTTTGCGTCATGCAAACAATCCCCGGCTTGATCATGTTGCTGAGTTTGATAGCGAGATCCGAAGCCTTCTTCTGACGATCAATAATCGCTTTTTTCAAGCTAGGAAGTACGATCGTCTGCAGCTTGAGCACCTCCGCAATCCTCTCGGCCTCCGCAATCCTCTCGGCCTCGGCCTCCGCAATCCTCTCGGCCTCGGCCTCAGCCTCCGCAATCCTCTCGGCCTTCTCCGCCTCGGCCTCGACCTCCTCCGCCTCGGCCTCAACAACCTTCTTCTTCTATTTCCTCCTCATCTTCTTCTTTTTCTTCTTCTTCGACAATTGCGCGCTCTCCTCTTCCATATTGTCTCGAGACAAGTTTAAAGTTTGAGATATGAAACAATTTGACACGTGAAAGACGCAATAACGATTATATTCTAGTTGAATATATGGAAAAATGAAATAAAATAAAATAAAACACCCCGATAAAAATGCGCGACCCGATAAGGTTGACACGAGAAATGAATTCGGAATGGTAATAATCAATACAACAACTAATCACTTGTGCCACAAAATATGTCACTGAAATTATAAAATGTGGCATAATTTTGCTTTGCCTCGAAAAAATCCATTTTGATTGCCACAAAAAAAATTTATGCCACGAAAGAAAATATTATGTGACAAATAATTTCTTGTGCCACAAAAATAGTTAAATTGTGGCAAAAATAGCTATTTAGCCACAAACCAAGCCACGCATGTGGCAAAAACATATATTTATGCCACAAGAGAAAACATTATGTGGCAACAACATCAACGACAACATTTTTACCATTTCATTTAAAAGTCACACAAGCTCTTTCGAGTCAGAACAAAGGAATGAAAACTCAATTAGCTTTCTTTGCTCCTTCCGACACGTTTACTGTTCGATGGTAAATTATATTAAAAAAAAAATTAAGAAATCTTTTAATCCTCTTTCAGCCTATCTTCTTCCTTTATCGTGTCTTTCTTCTCCCTCATCTCCTTGATGACATCCGCTTCCACCATCGGCTCCTTCTCCTTCATTAAATCCGTCCTCTTGTTGACGTCTATCCTTTCCTCTTCAAGTAATTGTGTGAAATCCAAAACCCTAAAAACAAAAATGGCTAAAGCTCAGGTACCTTTCAATCAATTAACCATGAAAATTGATTAAATATTTGATCTGACTTACCCTTCCAACGTTAAACTTTTTTTTTTTGGGGCTTAATGGCGGGCTTCGAAAGGCCAGGCTTAAAAAATCGGACCCCGAATTCGGCCCTTCCAAATGCGAGCCTCAACCGGCTTTGGGAGGGCGGTCCGACATGTAATTTTAAGGTCTGAAGGGCAGATTTAAACGGGCCTGGCTCGTGCGGTCCTAACATTAGGGGTTTGAGTCATGCAAACGACCACTGGGTTGATCACCCTACTGAATTCGACAACGAGATCCGAAGCTTTGTGCTGACAATCAATAATAGCTTGTCTCAACTTAGGAAGTAGGATGATCTCCAGCTCGTCCAACTGGTTGAGCACCTCTGCAATCCCTTCATCTCCGACTCTGACTCCTCCGCCTCGGCCTCGGCCTCCGCCTTGGCCTCGTCAATCTGCTTCATCTCCGACTCCTCTGTCTCTGCCTCCGTCTCATCGACCCCCTTTAACTCCATCTCCAGCTCGTCGACCTCCGTCGTCACCCTCCCCACGTCTTCAACCTCCTGATCAACAACCTTCTTCCTGTGATCAACACCCTTCTTCTTTTGTTTACTCGTCTTCTTCTTCTTCTTCGGCAATTCCGCGTTCACCGCGCTCTCCTTCTCTTCCCCGGGTTCCTCCTCCACTATCAGCTTCTCTTCCACCTCGTCGAGGCCCTTCATCTCCAGCTCCTGATCAACATCCTTCTTCTTGTGTTTCCTCGTCTTCTTCTTCTTCGACAATTCCGCGTTCACCGCGCTCTCCTTCTCTTCCTTGGGTTCCTCCTCCACCATCAGCTTCTCTTCCGCCTCGCCGAGGCCCTTCATCTCCAGCTCCTGATCAACATCCTTCTTCTTGTGTTTCTTTGTCTTCTTCTTCAACAATTCCTTGTTCACTGCACTCTCCTTTAGATTTTCCTTTTTCTTCTCTTTTTTCTTTTTCACTTCTTTGATCTCCACTTCCTCCTCAATCTTCTTCTCCTTAACTGCTTCCAACTCCTCTCACGCATTCATATTTCTCTTGAGTTGATCCACCCTGATCAACTCAAACTTTTTCTGCATTCTTAAATCACTCAATTCCTCCAATGTGAGTGTTAATTCATTGAAGAGTACCTGAGCTTTTGACATTTTTTTTTTCAGACACTTCCTTGATGAGGAAGGTTTAATTTGAGATTTATGGCAACTAGATGAAGCGTCGTTTTGGGTTTTTTTTTTTTTTTTTTTTTGTGACTTGGAGAAGGGGAAAACCCTTGTTCAGAGTTAAGTACCTAATGTATTGAGGTTGAGCTTTGAGGACCTCCAAATTAACTCTGTCCATTTCTTCATCCAATTATCCATTTTATACATTACAATTAGGCTAATTACCAACCATAAACATAATATAACCAATTTGCATTACAAAATTATACTTTGTAGTATAATACGAATACAATATAATTTGCGTATATATGGGATTAATATTGAATATTGTATCATTTAGACCATATTTATGGTTTTCGAATGTACAAATTTTTTGGGTATACGGTTTTCGCATATATAAATATGGTTATAATACTTCCCAAAAATGAAGTATACAAATTAAGAATGCGCAAAATCGTATATACTATACGAATATGTTACGGTATCACATATACAGCTTTAAAACTTGTAAATGTTTTTATACAAATTATGCTTTTGTTTCTTTTTTTAAAAAATTAAAAAAATAAAACCGTACCAAACCCTATATAATAAACATATTAGCTTTGATATATCAGATGGTTTCAAATGTAGAGACACGTTAGAAAGGACGATTTTTATTCTCGTTACAACGGCGTTATTTATCCCGATTGGGTTAAGAAACATTCTTGTATAAGTTAATTTAGGGCATTTCCAATAAAAATGCTATGGAGAAATGCAGACACAGTTCATCTGAGGAATGCAGACAGTAGAGGAAATTAATGACATAGCCTCGGGTCCTCGACTCAAGTCTCCAATTCCCCATCATAAACAAACAAAAAATCACTCGACTGACATACGTTACTTAGAAATCTATTAACACAAAGGTCTCTAATGAACAATAATGTTCCTAATATAAATTAAGTCTGATATCAGATAAGGTACATACCACAACATTACGTTTTTATCCGTTAACTAACCAGCGCCAACTGCTGCTCTTTGCTTCTGTTGTGAATCCTTTAGCTTCGTTACGGTTGGTGGGTCTGCTAAGATGACTTGCTGGAATGATTCTCTCAATTCTCGAAGCGTCTTTAGGTGGTCATCAGAAGGTCGTACATTGAGCAGACTTGTGAAAAGATTCTCCCACAGCTTTGTATTTGGACTTCTGAAGCACATCATCGCAGCAACAAAATAGAGTAAGAACACCGTCAGTATCAACACAGTGAATCAATTCCTGAGTTGTGAATTCGGACTAGAATGTGACCATTACAATGATCAGTACGACCATTATTGAGTAAATTGTAACAATTTTTAAAGATCTCGATAATGGTCACATAATCATTTTACATTTTAGCCCAAACATGTTATACGTATAGAACAGTGTCAAAGTAGATAACCATCGTGCCTAAACTACATTTTAAAGGGCAATGCTGATACGTAAATATAGCCACCATCAGCGGTCTGGTTTTTCTTGAAATTCATGTATGAATTGTGTAGCATCATATGGACGATAACACAGAGGCCATACTTGTCCACCTAGGCACCTACAAAAGACAAACAAAATCTCTGATTCTCAGTCGGTTCATCAGTTCATATACTTGAACGTTTTGCTTCGGGTTGTACTGATACAAATTTAACGAATTCCCACCTGAAATTACCATGGTTTGTCTTCTTTCATTTCAATACAATCAAAGCCTAAGGTGCCGCAATCACCCACAAACTCGATATTCCCCTACCCCAGTCAACAAGGCAAAGTCCCTGCGTATGCACGATTGACGCTCCATAAACAGGAAAAGCGTATGAATGCTCTAATTAGCTTTTGCCGAGAAAATGCTTTAATCTGACCACGCCAAGGGCCGGACCTTTGGCAAAAACTTCAACATCATGTGTTAGACACTTAGATACTCCCTGAAGGAAAATAAAATAATTTCGAGAAATTTATTTAACTAAAACAATAAAGGGTTTTTCTCATCTGTACCCTCGTACTTTTTACTTTTTCCAGTTGTACCCCTGCGTTTGGCGTATTCCCAATTGTACCCTTAAACTTCTAAAATTAGTCCCAACCGTAACCAAACTTGAATAATCCGTTAAATTTAGCCGTTAGTTTTGTTTTATATATATATATATAGGAATTGAATCAGGTGAGACCACCCCTTAAAATGAGGCCACCCCTTTAAATGAGACCACTCTGTTACAATAACACAATATCTTATTACTATAACAATGTATCTTCTTTATTATAACAACATGAAAAATTAGCTCAATGTTGAAACTATGTTATAATAAAAAATATTCATTTATGTTATAATAACATAATTTTAGATGTGTTACTATAATAACATAGGGTGTTATTATAATAGCCGCGACAGATCTAGGCCGTTGATCTTTAGATCTAACGGTCCAGATTTGCGGGACGGTCTTATTTTAAGGGGGGGTCTCACCGGATCCTCACTTATATATATATATATATATATATATATATATATATATATATATAAGAATTTATGGCATCCTAGACATGACATAGACAATTGGATTAGTTGAACGACCGAATACACAATTTTCGTTAAAAATCGAGCATGGAACCATAAAATTGTACTCACATGAAGTGTTCCACTTGACAAATAGTCACACACAAGAATACTATAATCAGAGTAGTGATGCATCCTACGAGCGAAACCGAATCTCAGTCTCTGTATGCATGCATCAGTAATATCAGTAATCAGCAATATGCCTAAAGAAAAAAGCACACTTATCGGTGATGAGTAAACAGGACGGCTTACTTCGTCACCTGAAATACGCTTATCATGTAATCTATTGATGAACTTTAAATTTAAACCGCAAGCGTACGGGTGTCCTAGCATACGGGTCGATCACAGGGAGGTCGATAAACTAGTCCCTAGTTAGTCTCGAATCATGAGTTATCTACGCGGATCGATAATTGTAGTTGTCTAACTACTAAACTAAACTAAAAAGCAAGATAATTAAAATCTATCAAGCTACCAAATATTAGGGTGTCGGTATCATAAACAATACGAATTAATCAACGCAATGACTCCTTAACGACTTGTTAAATCATATCGCTTACTCAGGTGGACTAATGTTCTACCTTAACTCATAATGCCAAAGCCTATACTTAGTATTCTCTCGAGATATAAAAAGCCTACCTAACATGTTATAAGTAGTCATATTCTCATGGCTCAGATAACACAATAGATGCCTTACGAAACAACATTAAACTGTCCCGACTATAAGTTTCACCTATTCTCATGGGGAAGGTCGAATCTTAATTAGGGTTCTCTAAATACAAGCCCTACTGTCGTAGTAACTTAAAATTAATTATGACCAACACTAAGATTCCCAAGGATCAATACTCGACTCTCGTACGTAATCTCAACTAAGAATCAATAATATCAAATCACAACAATAAGACTAATCAATTAAGCACAACCCTAATCAAAGCAATTTAACAATTCAGAGTCATCACACTAATTAAGTCATATAACGATTCAACCAAACCCTAATACAAAACTACTCTAAAATTAAACTAATAATAAAAACAATAAAATAAACAAACATAATTGAAATATAAGAAAAGGGAGAGAAAACTTAGTCTTGAATTAAAGACATCATCTTGAAAAAAGATTAGAAGAACAAAGAAAAGGGGAGAGAAAATTACAGTAAAAACTACTCCTACTCCTAATCTACACAACTCTACGTTCTACGTTATCTACCATCTACCATCTACCATCTACCATCTACTCCCACTACTACATTCTACTGGTTTTTTTACATGAAAAAGCATAATTAAAACTAATTACCCTACCTTCTAATTAACTCCATCAAACTGCCTAACTCCTCCTCTAATGATTTTCTTCTATTGGACCGTGCTACTTGTTGTTTTGGTTTGGGCCTTCATTCTTTGTCTCTTTGTGTTACGCCATGCTATTTTATTTCGTGACCCGATCAATCTCGTCTCATATTTTAGCGTAAATGTTTCCTCCCTGCAAGTAATTACATAAAATTGCAATAAAGTGCTCTAAGAAGGAATATAATGCAAAACGGATTAAAAATGATGAGAATATAATATCAAACTAAGGGAAAAAATGTATAAAAATAATGTTAAAATACGGACTTAACAACTATACATATGAAACTCCCATGGAAAAGTAGGGTTTTGTATCTGCCAACTAAGTAAAAGTTAAAATCGAAACAATAAGAATAAAGGATACTCCAAGATGTAGGAGTCTATACTCCGTTGGAGGCAGTCTTTGGCTTGCATTTCCCTTTACTTTTCTACGCTTTTATAGCGTAAGTATATCTTGTTCTTGTCACTCGTTAACTCAAAAGTTAAGGTGGCCACTAGAGGACGTCAGTGCATCTTATATGGTTGATAACATTGCTCGTGCCCAAGATTTTGTGCTCCACTCACTTGTTTTGGCTATCGGATGCAGTTCGGCTTTTGTAATAGTAGTAATTGTCATATATTATCTTGTTTGTAGTTTATGTTGTATTTGTATTGTAATTGTAAAACCTGATCTTAATTGTCAGGATTAGCTATTGTTTTTTTTTTTTTGGGTGGAGTCAGGATTAGCTATTGTAATATAAATATTTCCACTGTTGCCAAAAAAAAAAAAAAAAAAAAAAAAAAAAAGAATAAAGGATACGCCCACGTAAAAGGATAGTTATAGTGGTTTAAAAGGATAGTTGTTGCCTATGAGTACTGGAACGTACGACACTTTAAATTTAATCTCTTGTTACAATCTACGGAGTATAAATATTACGATTACTTCAACGTAGTAAATTGTGAATTATGCTGAGGATGTCGAAACAACGTTAACTTTGGAAGAGATTACTTTATAATATTAAGAGTCTCTACTTTAGTACTACTCCTATATTGTACGAATAGTTGAATTTACATAAACAGGGAAAAAAGTTAAGTTGACATGATAAAAATGACCCGACAATATGAGACGTGAATTTGATAACCCCGAATCTAACCTAAATCTAACTTAAATCGTGTTGGTAATTTAAGTGTAATTAGCGGTTCATTTTAGCGTTATTTGGTTTGGTTCAAAGATGGGCAAATTTTGAAATAATAAAGCAAATTTTGAAAATGTTTATAGAATGTGAATTTTTAAGAAAATGTTTATAGAATGTGAGAGGTTTTATAAAAGGCAAATTTTCAAAATCGTGGTTATAAAAGGTGGGTGTTGAGCTTGTATTTTAACGATATTTTGTACACTCTTTCTCGTAATTTAATACTCCTCTGCCTCACCATTTGCTTACAGCTGACTTTTTCCTCACAAAAAGTCAAATCAGCACAATTCACTGAAACGGAGGGAGTATGTATTCTCGTCATCTTTAGTTCTTTTACATTTATTCTTTTGTAGGGCGTTTTATATATTTTATTTGAAGGAAATAGGCATTTACACTAATATTGTAACGAGGTCAATGGATAATAAATAAAAACGAAAAAAAAAAAAAAAACAAGTGAAAAAGTCGAGCTGAAGTAAATATAAGAAAGCGGCCCAATATGTATAATGGACCAATAACAAGTAAAGCCCAAAAGAAGACAAAAAGGTCCATAGAAGACAAAAACAAGTTAAAGATGATGATTTCCATTCAATCTTTTAATCTTTTAATCGAGAATTTTTTTTTTTCTTTATTTATTTTAAATTTTTAATTATGTTGGATGTATTCCATTGTCACTAATTCTCATGTGAGACGGGACTTAATTCTCATCTGTGCCCCTGAAAGAATGACTTTTCTCACTTGTACCCCTGCAATTCTCTTAATCTTAGTTATACCCTTGACATTTATTGGTGAATGTCATATGTGACCAAAATTGGTTTAAATGTTAATTGGAGCTATTAAGTGTCACCTTAAAATCCAATTAATTTTGGCGAAAATTAGGGAAAATATCATAAAAACGATTTTCTTAATTGGTGGAGCATAATTGGAATCCATGTCATGTGCTTAATTAGTGCCAAGAAGGCAATTAATTTACTCCAATTAACGTCTAAATCAATTTTGGTCATACTTGATATTCACTAATAAAGTTCAGGGGTATAATTGAGATTATAAGAATTATAGGGGTATAAGTGAGAAAAGTCATTTCTTCAGGGGCACAAATGAGAATTTCCCATAAATTTATGTAAGTCCTCTCACATGAGGGGTAATTATTTTTTTTATTTTATTTTTTTTTTTAGTTTTTTTTGACAATTTCTTGTGTGTGACGGGCCTAACGATAAATTATTGTGAGACGTCTCTTAGATGGTGGTTACTTTTTATTTTTTTATTATTTTTTTTAATCTTTGTCTCACATAAGTTATCGTTAGACCCGTCTCACACAAGAATCACTATTTTTTTTAAAGGGGTTTGAGTGAGAGGACTTACACTAAATTAGTGTAAGTCCGGTCTTACACAAGAATTACCCTTTTATTGTTGTTAATAATTGAATTATGATTGGCATTATTGATTCTTGGTCGGGATTACGTATGAGAGTCGAGTCTTAATATACGTGAGTCTTAATGTTATTCATAATTAATTTGATTAATGTTACTTAACATAAATCGCGTAGGAGAGTCGGGGTGTATGTGTAAAGAACCCTATTTAAGACCTGACTGTTTCCATGAGAACAGGTGAGAGTTATAGTTGGAATATTGTAATGTAGTTTCATAATGCATTTATCCTGTTATCTAACCATGAAAATATGACTTATAACATGTTAAATTTGTTCTTTGTATCTCGAGAGAAAATAATACTAGTATTTTTTTTACACAAATTCTCATATGAAACGGAACTGCTTATATGAGAACTTAGTCAAATATTAGGCAAAGACAAAGAACAGTGGGAAGAAAGATGTTCTCCCCACTTGTCCCTTTGTCTTTGCTAATATTTGACCTGCTTTCACAAAGAACAGTTCTGCTTCATGAGACTTACACTTTTTTTTAATACTTTTGAGTTGAGTTACAACATTAATCCCACCTGAATAAGCGATTTAACAATTCGTTATGGAATTATTATGACGATTAATTCGTATTAGTTATGATACCCACAACCTATAATTCATTGATTTTCATATTTTTTCTCATGGAGTACGTTTAGTTTATTAGCTTAGAATACCACAATTTTGATCCGCGTAAATAATTAATAGTTTAAGACTACCACAATTACTTGATTTATATTATTGTCTACATATTTGTTTTATGCTCGTTTGTCCACCATTTATTAGTCCGTAACTTTAATTTCTTAAATATTTAAATAATGAAAGGTGATTAGTACATATTTTTGGAAGAGATTACTATGACCCAATAAAAGCCAACTTTAACAACTGTATGACTTAAAACTTGACAAATACTCCATAATGAATTAATTACGAAGAGAGTTAAGTATGACGAAAACCCTTCAAATTACTAAACCCTAATTTTCATCCGTGACGAAATCTCAATCGAAGTTTAACGAGTTTTCACTGTAAATTTGAAGAAGTCGTGAGAAGAAAGTACGAGAACTAATTGAAAGCGAAACGCGAAATCTCGCATAAAATTATAAGTTATAATTTTGCTTCTGGCACGTTGAACTTGAGTTTTAAAAAAAGTTCGTTAGCTTACTTAAGTCATAAATGGATCCTAATTATAGAAGCTAAGCCACGAAGTAGCCTGAAGTATTCGAGGTCAGAATTGCTTATAATGATTTTTCGAACATGTGAAATTTGTGTTTTAAAAAGTTTATTAGTTTACATCATAGAGATACAATTGAAGGTGGTTTTTGTTCAATGTTTGCTCTATTGGCCGCGCGGTATCACAAAAATATTATTTGCGGCATGACTCACGAGTTACGTTCATAATTTATTTTGGTAACTTTTTGAAAATTTCAATGATTCTAATAATGTTGTTTTCTTAAAACTTAAACAATGTATTATTATTTTGATTGAGTACTTGTTACTTATTTTGTTGGGTTTTGATATGAGTGTGATATCACTCATAGATCCCCACTAATTAGAATCGCGATAAATATCATTAATATTGGATTTCTATTGGATTTTGATTTGACCGGGATAAATTCATAAAACGTTATGTTTCAGCGCAATATGTTTTGAATCCGTTGATGAATCTCGGTTAGTTTATTACATCGTCTAAGTAACTATTAAAACCGAGATCATGCCAAACATTTACAAACATATATCATGCTTGGTTTAATTTTATCATCATTACAGCATAACAAAAAGCAAAGTACACCGAATTAAGCAAGGAAGGTTTGACAAAATTTAATCATGCATTGTTTAGGTTTAACTTTTTCAACAAAATAGGGAATAAATTTAACGAATGTTAATATGTTATGGTGATTGTTGGTCAAAATTTCAAAGTTGATAAAGTTAAGGCATGTAAAAACAAAGTTAAGACTTTGGAGACCAAACTTGGATTAGTTGACCGTTTGATACTTTGGTTAGTTGCTTATGTTTGGTCGTCTAATTAATTACTTGCTTAATTGCCGGAGAAATTTACGAAACATGTAATAATAGACAAAACATTGTAAGACTCAAGATAATCAACATGAATTTTGTAAAATCTTACGGAGTATTATATGCACCCCATGCAAATGATAAAAAAATCATTTATTATATATTATCGATTTAAATTCATAATATACAAACTTAGACTCGAGATTAAGAGGATTTTGTAATAATGGATTATTTATTATTTAAATGGATAATAATAAAATGCATAGGTGATAATAGGTTTCATTATTTTACATACTCGACCACTTACTTATACGGAGTATCTTTCATTTGAATTTGTAAAAGTAAAATAAAGAGGGGACATCTTGAACATGTGAGAATGCGATGTTGTCTCGATCCCGATGATGCCATATTATTTTCTTTATATAATAAAATTTGAAATTGAAATGTTGATAACATAATTGTTATACAATGTAAACATATTTAGTTGGAGAACATCAACACGTCGCAAACATATTTAAAATATTATCTTAAACCCTAATTCAACTATCATTATTGTGTTGTAATTTACTAACAATAGAACAATTTTCTCTATTAAATACGCATTATACTCCATCCGTTTCAGTGAATTGTTTTCATTTTTCTAATTTTGTGAGGGGAAAAAAACCAAATACAAACAATTAATTGGAATAGAGGGAGTAAAATATTTCTACATGATAAAACGACAGATAAATTATTATGTCGTATTAATTAGTTACAAATTAAAGCCCTATATAACAAATTAAAGTTCTCATACTAAAATGATTGCCATAATGTATAAAAAGGTCATTAAACAACAATGTAAATTTCTAACATCAAATATTTACAAAACTATCTCATATCAAAATTGGTGAACAAATTACTTCAATAAATAAGTGTTCCCTTTCTATTTTGAGAGGATTTAAGAGATGATAATAAAAATGAATTTTTTTTGGAAATTCTTTGTTAAAACTTACTATAAATAGAAAGAAGACTCTTATTTTGGGATGAGGAGAGTATACTAAATTGAGATCCCACACAAGCTATATATGTAGTTTGTACTCTATCTGTTTTAGTCATTTGTTTACAGTTCTCTTAAATTCCCCTCACAAAAAGATCAAACTGTAAATAATTCACTGGAACGAATGGAGTATGTTAAAGTTTGAAATGACATTAGAGGGAACGAACTTAAAATTTCAACGAAACCCACATGAGTGATGACCCTAGTTCTTATTGTAGTGGTTCGACATTGGAAATTGCTTGCAATATAAAAGTTTGGAAAGTAAAGAGTTGTACAATTTCACATTGCATCATTTAGTGTTGAATGGACCACTCACAATCTATAAATCTCATAGAATTAAATGTATTTATTTAATGTTGTGGTTAATTCATTTACTTCCATCTTCTATATATTGAGCTACAATAATGATTATTGAGCTATAAGTATGATACAATTTATATATATATTTCACATATTTATTTGCATGCAGTTTGTTATCTGATATACTTCTTGGAGAAGTATTACTTGATCTACAAACACCAATTAAAAGGAAAAACCTTATAATTAATATTGATTAATTACTATATATTCACTAGCGAGGTAACTATTTAACATGGTATTATTGACCATGTTGATGATCTTGAGTCTATAGAACATCACATTGTATTATTCGAATGAATTTGCTCCAGACAAATACATTGAAACCTTTGATATATATTACGAAGTATATAACTTGATATTATTTCTAATAGGGATGTTGCTTGGTTGAGAAAATCAAAAATTATCTATTAATAACCTTAAATTCTGTATACATATATCTTTTAGATGATCTTATTATAAAACAAATTACTCTGTATATAAACTCTTACGCTTAAGATTAACTTTGGTTCAATTCAAACCATGTCAATTCAGCCATCAAACAGTAATTGATACCCCGACTATCTGTTTATTAAGATTAGTTCAAATGAGATTTCTCTAATCATCAAATACATTTAAGCATTGAGCCACATATCAAAACAAACAATGCAAGTGTGAACAACACAAAATTAAGAGTACATTGAAGTAAATTTATTAAAAGATGTAAAAGGTCAAAAGATTAAAGCCAAATAAAAACTTTAATTTATTAAAGAATTTATATTTATATATTGCCCCATAATTTCAACCAACAACACCAACTAGAAACAAGGTCCACCACGTAGTAATAACGTCCCTTGTTTGAAGGGCACAAACTTCTTAAATTTTGTGAAGTGCCCACTAAATTTACCCACTTAAGGACACTATGAAGAGATGTATGAATGTATCCCTTTTTGTCACTTATTATATTGGCAAAATGAGGAGTAATAATATTACACAAAACATATGTGACAATTATCCTTTTATATTTTTAATTTTTAATAAGTGGTGAACACTTGTCTAAAAATAATCTTCAACTATACTCCATTTTCAATAATGTATAGATTGATAGTAACGTAATGTTGAAGGGGAATTGTCGTAATTAATAAGAAGGGGCTACGACGCCAAAAACAAAAATAAAAAATGTACTCGTATGTGTATGATTCACTAGAAAATAAATTACTGAGAATATTTTTGTGTTTCATTTGACATGTGTTAGTTGTTTTTTTTAGACAGTGGGGCAGTTAAAACTTAGGAAGATGTGAGCTAATAATAAAATAAGATAATGTAGACAAAAGATTGAAAAATTTAATGAAAACTAGTCTTTCACATTTTTTAATGATTTATAAATAGAATAGATGATTGTCTCTAATTTACCCCTAAATTATGCTCCTACGTAAAGATGTAATGGGGTTATGTGAAATTTTGGGGTTGTTTGGTTGCCTTTTACAAACACGGGAAGTTAAATTTCCTAGGAAGTTGAAAATTGATGGGTAGCCGAGATACAATCTGAAATTATTAGAGACTATCTAGCAACCACATTACGGAATGCCGCATTACGGAAAAGAAGGGGAACCTTCCAATGATCTCTGAAGTGCAATTGAGTAAAGCTCAAGCACCAAAGACATCGGAAGAGGTCGAGCGCATAATTTCCGCAATTACCAAAGGGAAAAATGTCAAAATTGAAAGACAAATGAGCAATTAGGGAAGTAAATAATTGAGTTTAAAAGTCTTCTTTTCACCCTGGCCACCTAAAATGAATTACCAACCCCCACAGGCCCACACCATAGGATCCTCTGACTTTCCCATAGGCAAACATAATTTATTTTTATAAAAAAAATACATCAAAAGTAAGAACTAAGAGCATCTACACTCACGGGACTCCTCATATTTTTTCTCTTATTTTTTCAGTTAACCTCCCCATTTGACATATAGTTCTCTGCATCAATGAGATTCCCCAATACAATCTAACATAAAATATTAATTAACTATTACAAAATGTGGGCTAACAAATATGGGAACCCTCCAAAGTAGAGGGGGTCCCCATATTTTTGGTCACCTCCCAATATTATGGGGCACCTTCCACAGTGATGGACCTCCCCAAATCCCACTATTTGGCACTTTTGGGAGCTTAGTTACCCACCAACGTGGGTGCTCTAAGAATTGAAATGTGTGTCCCTAGCTAGTAAATTTTTCAATGATATTATTGTTTGTGCTATATTTATTGTCACCCAACAATTTCATAAACTCTATAGATGTCAAATTATTTTACAACACATTTACAAAAATATCAAAAATTTTAAAATTTGTCTAACCAATTTTTTGCTTACTTAAAAAAAAAAAAAAAAAAAAAAAAAAAAAAAAAAAAAAAAGAAGAAAAAAAAAAAGAAGATGATTTGTCCTCTTGTACGTGAATCTTATAGTTCATTAAGTAGTATTTTTGCCATCTACGGAGTACAATTTGTCTAATTAATTTTACGTTAAATTAAATTATTAAATAATTTATCTTTTTTCTTACTAGTACGGAGTAGTATTTTCACCTTATTTAGTTATCTTTGGATAAAATAACTACTCCGTATTTGTTACTCACAATCCCTTATAAAGTACTTTGTACTAGTTTTTGGATATTGCTTTCATGGAAAGAAAGTATTGGTCATCAACTACTACGGAGTATTAATTTACACTACACTGTTACTTCGTATTTCTTTTTAATTATTTCATTATCTATTATCAAATTAGGGTTTATGATCTTCATTCTTTTCTACTCATATTTTATCTAATTTTCGTCAAATTAGTTATCAATTTAACATATTTCATTATAAATATCGTTAACATTTTATTTTTATACTCTGTAGTATTTATATACGGAGTACTTCATATATATTTTTAATTTAATTTTATAAAATACGAGTAGATCATATGATTAAATTTATAATAATTTAATCTCACTTATAAGCTACGCAATAAACATTCACACTCACTCACTTTACTATACCCTACAAACATTTAACATTCTCAACAAGCTCACATGAAAGCATGCAAAATTCCATTATAATTTCAACCCCACCACGTCCAATTTTTTCTACTCAATTCATTCACTCCACAATCCCCGCATCATTACACGCCTTAATTTATTTCTTTTTATTTTTCTTAGTTTGCCTCCTTACTTTAAATTTTTTGATTGAAAAAGAGAGGGAACTACCTACAATAACTTAGGGTTTATAAATACTACACACTAAACACACACTATAGTTAATTAGTTAAATCCCTCTTATATTTTTCTTCTTAATTAGTCATGGCATCCTATGAAAGGTGTCTTCTAATTTCCCTCTTAATTACTTCTTTGTTTATACAAATTTATGCTAGAGAAGCCAAGTTCTTTAGCAAAGTAAGCAAACCAACAAAGGAAATAGTAAGCCATGATTCTATTAGTGTAACTCCGGTCTCATCCCCTGCTCCAGCTCCGGCTCTGTCTGCAGAGCCGGAGGTTGTGGAGCATGGGTATGGCTTGTATGGGCGCGACCCATATGAAAACACCCCGAAAAACACGGGGAAGGGCACCGAACAACCCGTGTTTGAGGAGGAGAGGTATGTCCCTGCTGCAGAGCTCAGCCAGGGCAACAATGGTGAGACCTTTGAGAAGGGTTATTCCAAGGATAATTTTGATGGGAGTGAGTACAAATACACTCCAACTATGGAAAATCCAACCAAAACTCCCATTGTTGATGAAGAGAAGTTTGTTGCCACTAATGAGTTTGACAACAACAAAAATAAGTTTGTAAGTGAGAAGCAAGGGATGAGTGATACTAGATTTCAAGAAAATGGTAAGTATTTTTATGATATTAATAATGGAGATAGTAAGAATGTAAATAATAAATATGTGGGGAGTTTAGAAAATGAGGAGAAAAATGAGAATGAAAAAGATTTTGCAAGTGAGAGGCAAGGCATGAGTGATACAAGATTTATGGAGAATGGTAAGTATTGGTATGATGTTAATCAACATGGTAACAAGGGTGTGAGTAATAATAATTATGTAAGAAATGAAGGAAATGATGAAGGGTATGTGCCTCAAAAACAAGGGATGAGTGACACTAAATACATGGAAAATGGTGAGTACTTTAGTAATGATTTCCAAAATGAAGAGGGTTTTAAGGGTAAAAATGAGGTGTTGTTTGATGCTAACAACAATGAGATGAATGAGCAATTTCAACAAGAAAGGCATGGAATGAGTGACACACATTACTTAAACAATGGGAAATATTTCTATGATGTTAACAATGAAATTGTGAGCCATAACAACATGTACAATAACATGAACAACAACAAAGGGTATGTGAATGAAAATCAAGGGTATAGTAATTTTGAAGAGAGTAATTCTAAGAATTACCCTAATGAGTATGTGACACAAGGTAAAAAGGGTAATTTTGGGTACCCTAAGAAGTTCCCTAATGAGTACGCCACCATGGAAGAGTACGACAGGGAGCAAGGCTACGTAGATCCCAAGGACGTGTATGTCCCGTGATTACAAGTAATTATCTGATGGGGCAGATCGATAGATTTATAGACGAACAATCGAATTGGAAAAAGATATATTTGTATACTTAGTTTTTTTAAGTTATTAAGATGCATGTTTGTGTGTTATTGTAGCTATTTTAGCTTGATGATTTATTGTATGAGCTAAAATAAGCTAAAACCAATGTGTGTTCTTTAAGTTGTTTCTAATTTAATGAATTTTTGGTGCAACATTTGGTTGCTCCTTGCGCTAAACATAGCCCTAAACAACATCAATTTTACGAATAATTGCAATTATAATCAATTAATCACCGTTTTCCATTGAATGTGACCCTTATCTTCATTCATAATCTTACATCATATATATATCCGTCATCTTACATTTAATACACTGCATGTGTGACTGTGTCATTGTGTAATATTATTGTTGTTTATATCAGTGGGTCACTCGGGTATATTATAGACCTTTAGAGCATATTTACCAATGGAGAGAAATTATTGTGGTTACAGAGTTCGAAAAATTAAATTATAACTTTCTCTTCTCTTGTTTGACCATTACGTTTTTTTAATCCTTAACATTATACCGCCGTCATCCTTAAGTGATGTGCCCATAAACGGTCTATAATTACTCAATTTAAACGTGATCACACTATATTTAATCAGTCGTGCAATTATTTTTTTCAAAAATATCCATCTAATTATATTATAAGACGGTCTTATCCAAAATTCTCGAAATAGAAATTCTAGTTCAAGCTAGTGATCTACACTGAGAGTATATATACTCATTTATTTGAAAAACGAGTCTTAGCAAAACTCACACACTCAATCACCGTAATAACAATTCAATTCAATTTTGCCCCAATTTTGGAAACCCTAATTCACCGATTTTTATCTGAAATCTTCAACATGGACGACGTCGGTAAGCATCGGAAGGATGCGTCGATTACGAAGATGAAGAATAACATCAAGAACCTTGATCTTGTAATTTCCTTTACTCTGTTTGATTATGAAGTTTTAGTATTTTTCTGGATTTTCTTAGCGTAATGTGATGCATTTGAAGTAATTGTGATGATTTTACTCTGTTATGATGTTTGATTATTGTGATTATTTTGAGTTCAAGTGATTTCTACAGTTTTTCTTGATTATTATAATGCGGTAAGAATTTTCGTGTGGTGAAAACTTCTTTTCAACTTTATGATTATTTGATTCAAGAAGTGTAGTATATAATTCAGAGTTTCAATGATCGAAATCGATTGTTATTCTTCTGTTTTAAAGAAAATTTGAAATCTTGGTTGTTGAATTACAATCAGAAGAGGATTTGTTATTAAAGCATCGGTTGGAAAAGCACGTCGGATTAATTCGGGTTTCTGATCCTAACTTGCAGCGTTTCGTTCTTAAGAGCTTGAGGTACTTCTGTTTTAGCGGATTCGTTTTTTGGTATTTTGGTTTAGGGTTTGGGTTTCGAGTTTGTTTCGCTTTTGAGGAAAATATCATGTTTCAGCTGATTTCATTGGAGTTTTTTTCCTGGTTGTTTTTGATGTAATTTTAGGATGTTTGATCACTAATGTGCAAACCATTCATGGAAAAGAGTTTAGTATTTCTTGTTAAGTCGAGTTTTTAGGAGTGTCGATGATGTCTAGCATGGCTTTTACAGCGAATGGAGGAAACCAGTGATAGTCTGCGTACGTATAATATATAGTAGTGTACATCTCGGGTCTCTCACCGTCTCACGTTAACATAATGTGAGTCAAAACCATCATAAGTAAATATAACTATCATTATAATAGTATCATCTTGAGATCATATTTGGAATAACATGATGTAATCATGGTCTTCGTCGATGCCATTCATGTAAAACTATTTTTGTTTCTCATTCTCTGATGCTGTATTAGAAGACCATCTCAACTAAAACCTTAAGGTGATGGTTGAGTTCCGATAATACGTCCATACTTCATATAAGTTAACATTTAGGATTTCTTAGTATGTCAAGCAATAAAGCGTGGCTATAAGTTAAAATATATTTGGTGCGCCATTGGACAGTAATTATTTATATATTCATCTACTAAGAAGATGATTGATATTGTTCTTAGACGATTTATTCCATTTGAAGCAACTTAATTCATAGGTCCGTGCTATAAACCACTGTAGGGAGGAGATACGAAGTTCAACAAGCTCTAAGATCTTGGTTTCAAAGCCCTTGAAATTTCTTCGTCCCCATTACAAAACACTTGAAGTATGTTTTGGGGCTATGGTAGACAAGGAGTTGCAGGTCTAGTGTCTTTCGAAATATTAAGTGTTTCTTGCATCCAGTTGATTTGGTAGCTGATTGTGCCAGCTTCCTTGGTGAACACACAGATTTTACTGGCAGATATACTTTCGGTTCTAGCGTTCACCATAGCAGTAGAAAACGAACGGGTTAGTTCATTTGTCATGTACTCATGTTGAGTGTAGGTAAGTACATTCATAAATATAATTGGAATCTTTACTTTGATGTTTATTTCTAGTAAATTGAAGATAATTATGCTATCACCACCATCCAAGTTTAATGTTAATCTTGTTAGCCATTTTTGCCTTTTAACTGTTGCAGGACGGCTTGAGGTACAGGCTATTAGGTTCCAAAGGTTGTGTTGGCTCATGGGGTCAGGAATATGTCAGGTATGACTGAAGCTTTGTTGTACGGAGTAATAATGATTTATTAATAGTCGTTCAAATTGGTCGAGTTAGAGGTTTACGGCCGACCACTTGACCAAAGATGTGTAGGATGAAGAATGTGGTTTCTTGACGTTACAATTTCATGCTCTTCTTGCAAACACTTCGAGCCCAGAAACGCTAGAGTCTGGATTTGTCAGCACATTCATTTCCCTGTTGCACTGCATTTATTTGTCTGAATTCGTAGATTTTTTTTATCTTTATTAATTGTCTTCTCATTAGTTACTTTGGCGGCAGGAACTTAACTAGAGAGATCGTACATGATTACGCTGATCTTCGGGTAACTGCCTCTTATTCTTATGTCACTCTGCTTGATGTACTGTAATTTTGTTCCGTTTTGTAAAACTTGTTCTGTAGGGTATGATTTCAGTTATTGGGGGTAGGATGCTTGATTCCTATTCAAATTTATATTAGGACATATACTTAGTGAGAATTGTTTCTGTTTTCTTGTTAGCTTGAGGTTAAATTGTTAGGAGTATAATTTCTGTCATCCAAGTATTACACTTTAAAGTAGTGCAGGTGCAGTAATTAAGTTTGATAAGTTTATGTTTTTGTTATCTAGTCAAGGATATTTCTCAGGTTTTATTCCGTTTTTGGGATCCTTGTGTCAGATAATTTGGTATTTTTACCAATCTAAATCAAGTTGTAAGCTTTTTTTTTTTTTTTTTTTTTTTTTTTTTTTTTTTTTTTTTCATTTCATTATTAATTTTCAGGAAACTAACGAGGATACTGAGCATTTGGACAAACTTGTGCCCGAGATCGTTGATTTTCAGATGAAGGTAATTTATCGTGGTCTCGTGGATGCCCAATACAGAAATTATTAACAGTTCACCTACACCCGGCTCCCGATTCTGATCAAACTTAGTCATGAACTTCAGCATAATGCCGAGCCTGAAGCAGTGGATCTACTAATCACGGTACTTTATTATTTTGCGTTCGTGGATCTTTGTAAGTGTGTATGTATGGGTTACATTTTGACAGATAATTTCTGGTGCTATGCCAGGCGGACAAGCTTAATCTGTTAACACCATACGTGAAAGAATATAACTACAAAAGGACTTGTCTTTATTTGACTGCTGTGGCAAAGTAATCAAATCTCTTTTTCTCTGCCCTTTTAGCTCTTGTGTTGTTTATATCTTATTTTTTTGAGAATTAGCAGATCCCTACATATTTTAATTGTTCTGGTACCATTCTGTTGTCGTGACTGCTTACTCTGTATGTCTCAGATATCTTGCTAGTCCGGATGATAAGCCAGCTCTGGAAATTGCATTCGACATCTATGTCAAACAAAAGGAGTTTTCCCATGCTCTTCAGATTGCGCTGTCCTTGAACAATAATGAGGTTCTGTATTTTCCTCAGAAAATTTTTCCTTCCTCCTAATCTCTGTTGAAGACGTTCTAGTTTTTAGTAGTGTTCTTGGCCAAAAGAAAGTATGAAGGGAGGAGATATTTGATCTTGACACATCGTCTCCATCTCAACCAGTACACCAACACTTCCATGTTAAATTATTGGAGTCATTGAGTGGATGTGCCACGTGTGCAGTTTTACCATCCTTGTCTCTAGGAGCACTGAGCCACTGATCTATCTATTTGTGTCTATTCACACAAGTCATTTCAGTCATAAATCAAATATTTAGGATGCCTTCACGTATGGTTTTTAAAGGTCCCTTTTTTTGGGCTGCACAGTCTGATTATTTATCAGAGTGGAATAAGTTAGTTGGTATGTCCTTTCTTTAGTTCCAATCTCCACTATGCTTAGACTTGCATTTTCTGCTGCAGAATGTTTCTCAGATTTTCCTAAGATGTGATGACCTCTTGCAAAAGCAGCAATTTTGCTTTATGCTTGCTCGTCAGGTAAGTTACAATTTCTCCGTTGCTGTGTCAATCCCTGTTATCCACTGGAATATCAGTGGTATAGGTCGGGGCTCCTCAAATATACATATATTGAGTTTTTATTTTGCCTTCACCTTGATTATTGTCTGATTCCCTTGTGACGTTGATGCATGCTTAAGTTATTAAGTGTTCGGGAAACATTTTTCTTACGATTTTCTTTGTTGAATTGTTAGCTAGCTCTCTGCTTTTGGTTCTGATACGATTTATAATGTGTCTGCATGCTCATATATATATTGGGGAATGTAATATTTAATTTATCATTGATGACTATATCATTAAGACACATTTTTGATTGAGGGCTTTGATCTTGGTTTTGTTTTACCTTGATCTATTATATCTCTAAATTGGATCAGAGAAACAGCTGAATGATATGTTTGGATGTTTTGCAACTTCCAATACTCATCTAGTTCTGTGTTACATTTAAAAGGCACTATATTTATGCAGGGTGTAGTGTTTGTACTTGATGAAGATACAGTTACGGATGACCATGATAGGGTGCAACTGCAGGATATAATTAATAACGCTAAATTGAGTGAAGGATTTTTGACCCTAGCTCGTGATTTAGAGGTCATGGAAGCGAAATTGCCTAAGGATATTTATAAGGTTATTTTTGATCTATGCTTTTCTTTTATTGGTGTTGGTTTTTTCTATTACTTGCAATGTTTGAATTGATTTAACTGCAGACTCATTAAGTTGGGTGATTTAGAGAGGAAGGAGTGGGATAAGACCACTTTTAATATATTTAATTGAAGTTGGGAGAAGGGGTGGGAGGATACTGTATATTTACATTATTTCCCCTTCAGTAATTAAGCCAAATCTTTCGTTGATTGTGAGATTTGGAAGGAAAACGCCTCTCAATCTCTTCCCTGGCCTCTTCTTTTGCGCTTCTCATTCTCTCTTCTATTGCTATTCAAAACAAATATGATGGAGTTGGATGCGTTGATTTCTTATATTTCTTCTCATTTATTCTCTTCCGTTTATTTTTTTTTCTGTTTTTTTTTTTTTTTTTAAAATCTGTGACTATCTGTATTGTTCAACCACAATTTATTTTGAGAATGTTATTCTTGTTGCTTCTAGTGCTGAATGTGCTTGTTTTCTTCTACTATCTGTATTATTTTTGAAGCTAATATGGGCTGCATTTATTCAATTATAATTTACAGTAACGCAGCATAGAGATGTTTTGTGGGAGGTACTATCTTGAATATGACGCAGAATGTTTTGTCGTGTTCACTTGACCTTTACCATAAATTGTGGAATATTATGCATGAAATATGTCAAAACTCCACACCTTTCCCTTGAGATGTATATGGAGTTTTGACATATTTCATACTCTTCCACCACACTTACACTTTAACAATATTCTTGTAATCACAATGTCAGTATTTTTCTGATTGAAATTACGTAGTGTCATATTTGCTTTGTTTTTCTACACACCACAGTTATAGTATCTGAATAGTTGTTACTTTTTTTGTTGCTTGTTTGATGTCTGATGCTTGATCACTAGGCTCATTTGTCTGATGGCCGAGCTAGAGTGGGCGCAGCTGTTGTTCCAAGTCGAATTCTGGCTGACACCTTTGTGAATGCTTTTGTAAATGCTGGTTTTGGAAAGGTATCATATTTTTTGTCGTCTTCGAGATAATGAGACTTGAATAGTCTATAAACTACACTGTTAGCTATGGTCACGGTCTGACACTGTTTTCATGCACTTACAGGTTAAGCTGTCGTTATTTACTGGTGTTAGTGACGTAGCTCGAGCTTCTAGTGTTGATTCTTCACAAAATTGGCTTTTTAGCAATGTTTTTGGCAAAACAAGTGGTCTTGCAAGTTTGGTATGCGTTTAATCTTTGAAGGCCACCTGGTTTCTTTTATAGATGTGAATATGTGATTGCATATTTCCCTGTTTGGTTCTTGAGATGTGTAACTGTGGCAGGGTATGATCTTTCTGTGGGATATTGATGCTGGGTTAGCACAGATTCTCAAGTTCCTCCGTTGTAATGAGACTAATGACAGCCATGTTACTGCGGGGGCTCTACTGGGTCTTGGAATTGTTAGCTGTGGCATCAATCATGATTGTGATCTGGTAAGTCTTTAGTAGAATTGCTGCGAGTAGTATTTGGCTTTGCAGAATAGCTGTTACGCAAAGGTAACTCATAACTGGATTTTCATCTACAGGCTTTTTCCCTTTTGCGCCATTTTGTAAGTGAAGGAGATCTGGACATTAGGATCGCTGCTATCATGGGTCTCGGAATTGCTTATGCCAATGTGGAGAACAAATGTGTACAATGCAGTGTATTAATCTGCTTGCCCTTGTTAACATAATTATGGAGTTCAAATTCGTGTGGCATTTAGTGAAAGCGTGATTTGAATCATTATATAACTGAATCGCAGAAATGATTCATTCTGTTGTCTTCTTTGACTTATACTACTATCTAAGTCTAATTGTTCAATATATTCACTAAAATAGTGGGCCCAAGATAATTGGACTTGAACGGAGGGAATAGCTTATCCTGTTAACTGCACCAAAACAAAAAAAGTTCCGGAAACACTTTACAGGATAAGCTGATGAATGGAAGTTATGGAAGGGAGAGGGGAGAGGAGTTCCCTCTTTAGTATCTGGCTCTGTTAGAATTTTGAGTTTTCTTTTCAAACAGTCAAAACCGTTACAATTAAGCCTGTTGTATGACTTTGGTTTTTATGAGCAAAACAGCATACATGCACTACATTAATCTCCATTTGTTTTTTCTTTTTATAGTAACTAGATTATCTTGCTTGCTATACTCTGTGCTTCTTATTCAATCGCTGTTTCAAAGCTGTCGTATGATGTTTGTTGTTGTCAATTGTTATTCACAGATTCGTAGCAGGTTGATTGATGTCCTTAATGACCCAAATGCTCCTCTTGATCTGATTGCTTTCGCTTCCATTTCTCTTGGTCTAGTATATGTTGGTTCGTGTGATGATGACGTTGCTGAGGCGATCATCGATGCACTGATGGACCGCAGTGAGTCTGAGCTGAAGAAGCCACTTGCAAGACTTATACCCCTTGGCCTTGGTCTTCTGTATCTAGGAAAGGAGGTAATTAAACCTAAACGGCTTAAACTGTGTTATCATTGCATGGCCACTCAATTACTGGTGTTGCATATTCTTTGTGAATGCTTGCCTATTGCTAACACTGCTTCTTTCGTTACTGATTTTTGCCAGGAAGAGTTATATGCAACAGAAGTGGATTTCAAAAAGGTCATGAAACACTGTGATATGACTCTCCTTTCTTGTGCTTATGCTGGAACTGGAAATGTTCGTAAGGTTTGTATATACTCCCATCTGGTGGATCCGCAAATATTTTTGTAGCTCAGGTAAAGTGGTCTTGGTTTCTGATATCCATCATTCTTGTTTGCAGGTGAAAAAATTGTTAGCCGAATGTGCAAAACATCGCAAGAACAGTGAAAACCAACAGGGAGCAGCTGTGCTAGGTGTTGCAATGGTAGCAATGGCCGAAGAAGTAGGTCTCAATATGGCAATTCGTTGTCTACAGCATCTCTTACAGTATGGAGAGCCAAATGTTCGTCGTGCAGTTCCTTTGGCACTTGGTCTCCTGTGTATTTCTAATCCTGAAGTGAGTGTCGTCAACATAGTTAACTCCTTTTGTATGTGTTTAATTGAGCCAAGTCATGTTTAGTATACTCCTCCGCATTCTGTTTTCACTTGTCGAAACACTAGTTTACGTTTTCTCTCAAAATATACAAATGGATATTCTAGAATTTATCTCTTATGAGGGATTTGTCGACTAGAATCTAATGGTTTACCTTTCATAATTTCTCTCAAGAAAATAGACGGGATATGGTTTTTGCTCAGGTCGAAAGAAGATACGGAGTTTTTATGTAACTTATGAAACCAATTTTATTCTTCCATTTCTCTTGTTTTTTTATTTTTATTTTCCCTCTTTTCTTTTTGCAGGTCAATGTTAGGGACACCTTGGGTAGATTGAGCCATGATTCTGACATTGAAGTAGCGATGGCTGCTATTATTTCGTTGGGTTTGATAAGTGCCGGTACGAACAATGGCCGCATTGTCGCCATGCTGAGAAGTTTATCCAGATATTACGATGAGAACACCTATGCACTGTTTTGCGTATGTTTCATTGTTAAGTGCTCCATAGTTTATTTCTCGTACTCTTTTGCTGACAAAGTTAACTGTTTACGTGCATGTCATGTGAGGTTGTTGCTTTGTCTATTATGCAGGTTCATATCGCACAAGGTCTAGTGCATTTAGGAAAGGGTCTCTTAACCCTCAATCCTTACCATTCAGACCACTTCCTGTTATCACGGTATGTACATACGTTCATTATTGAGATAAAATTTCATCTGGTAGAGACTCCAAAGGCCAACGTAACAATTCCATTTTTTTTTAATTTAAATTTTAGGCGAGCGCTTGCTGGACTTGTAACGATGCTTCACTTGTTGCCTTGATCTGAAATCGCTCATTTCGTCGAAATATAATTACGTGCTCTACTATCTCGTCCTTGCAATACAGGTTTGTTTATGTGGGAAAACATACTTCTTGAAGGCGCTATGCATATTTCCTGCATTTAACTAATTTGGGGGTTTCTTTTTGTAACATTTCTGGTTTTGCAGCCAAGAATGTTGTTGACTGTGGATGAGAAACTGAAGCCTCTTTCAGTTCTTGTTCGGGTTGGTTGCGCAGTTGACGTTGCGGGCCGGGCCGGTCGACCAAGGACCATGACTGGGTTCCAAACTTTTTTGACCCCTATTCTCCTCTCTGCGGGTGAACGTGCTGAACTCGCCACGGAAAAGTAAGATAACTAGAATATCAAAATTCACTTACCATACAAATTGTCATATTAATTTGTGAGTTACTCTTTTCAAACCCGATATAAGTTGGATGTATTAATATCAACATGCCCCCCATATAACTTGTTCTTTTGAAACCAACTTTTTTTCGGCCTCATATGTTGTAATTGTCGGATGTCAGGTATGTTCCACTTTCGCCAATTCTAGAAGGTTTTGTCATCTTCAAGGAGAACCCAGATTATATGAAGGAAAAGGAATAACTTGGTCATGGGCCTTGCAACTCTAGCTTTTTTTATCATGTTCGATACCCCGGTCTAAACGTGCAAAGAAGATGTAAATTGTTGCGAGTTGTGACATTAGCTGTGCGTTTCAGCTTTTTTGTAGAGGAGTGTGATGTGATGATGGTTCTCGATATCTGCCACAACTGTTATGTGGAGCAGTCTCAACTCGTGTCATTTTTGTAAAAAGCACAATCATACACTGTAAAGAAAACGAGGTTGGTTTAGAAAAGAGGTTCTCTACGTTGTACAATGAGGTCGTTTCTTCGTCTGCAAGTTGCTTACCAGCCGTAAGCCATGCCTGATCGAAGAGGGCTGCCGGGACAACAGGAAAGAAACCCGTCATCATAGTAAATTAGTAAGGGCGTTGCTCAAATGTCAGGATAAATATTTAATACGGTGTAAAATTATATCAAGAGACAAATTGTTGACAAGGCTCGAGATAAATACGTCGACATACGTTTAAACAATTTTCACGAGTTGATATAAGTATTCAAGGATAGAACAAGAGATACATATAACAGTTCTGACTTGTGATCAAAAGTGCCACTCTATTTCGGCAATTTGGATATCACACGTTTTAGCTTAATTCCGTAACGATTATGATCAAACCTCACTAATAATCGATACTAGTGATACATATGTAATTTCAAATCATGTACTTTTCGGAAAGTGATACAGTTTCACTTGGGTGTCGTTTTGTTCGATGTAGGAAAATAAACTTGCAAAAACTGTTTGGTTAGCATGGTGGAAGTCACTTTAGGGGAGAGCAAATCTTGGTCCAGGCCGAAAAACCGGAACGTACTGGCCCATTCAATCCAGACCCGGACTGAGGACTTGTGTGTCCGGCCTTGGTCCGCTTTTTTCCTTCGATTGGGTCTTCGATCCACTTGGTCGGGTTTTGAACGTGACTGAAGCTATTCGGTCCGGTCTTGGTCCGGTCCTCGGTCCACCTAAAAAATTTTGGTCTTCAGTTCAGGTCGGTCCGGTTCAGTCCGGTCTTGGACAATGCTCTGACCTAACTTACTTCATGCGAGAACTTCTTCTTACGCAAGGGGTCGGTAAGTGAGAAATTTCCATCAAATGGGCAATCAAATAATGGAGAAATTTCTCATTTATTGGAATTTCAATTTCTCAAGATTTTAAAAGACTAACCAAACCACTCATTAGTGTACGCTCAGTGTAACCGTAACTTTTGTCAAAATAGGGTTTTTCCAACAAATAATTAGCGTTTTAGGTCGGTTTAGAAAGTATTTAGCGAAATAGGGTCCACGTAGGATTGGAAATTACGGTCCTAAAAACGCCATAATGCGTGGCGTTTTCAATGTCCACGTAGATTTCAGAAAAAAAAAAAAAAAAAAAAAAAAATCAACCTAAAAACGCCACCCGGCCTGGCGTTTTCTACTTGCTCAGTTTCTTCCTTTTCTTGCTTCTGCTGGTCACTTTTTTCACAAAAAACGTCACCCGGGGTGGCGTTTTCATGCTTCAATTTTTTTTTTTTTTTTTTCTAAAATATACGTGGACATTGAAAACGCCACGCGTTATGTCGTTTTTAGGGCCGTAATTTCTAATCCTACGTGGACCCTATTTCGCTAAATACTTTCTAAACCGACCTAAAACGCTAATTATTTGTTCTAAAAACCCTATTTTAACAAAAGTTTCAACTTTTTCGCACTTTTCGATTTCAATAAAAAAAAAAAAAAACAATCACGTACTTTTCCATTGTTTTACCTTTTTTTTTTCTGTTTTTTTTTTTTAAATACTCCGTACTTCCGTAGTGTATATTATTCGTATTTGGTATCTATTAGGGTTTAAGAAATTAATCACATAAACCCTTCCACCGGAGAAAAATAAAAACAAAACCCTTATCAACAAAAATGGCGACAATTGCAGCCGCAAGATCGGTTTTCCGATCATCCTCCGCCCGTAGCGCCGCCGCCAAATTCGCCTCCGCCGCCAAAACTTCATCTTCTCGCTCTTCCTTCCGCTCTCCTTCTGCTGCTAATCTTCTCTCCTCCGCTCGCATTTTCAGGTACTTTTTTTTTTTGTTTTAATTATTCGTTGCATCGATGATTTTTGGTGAATGATTGAAGATTATGATGAATTAATGATTTTGTAACTGAGAAATGTTATTTGTAGAAGACGTGAATTTGTGGTATTAGTTTTGTGTTATTATCTTTTTTTGTTTTTGATAATTTAAGATCTAGGAATCGATTCGTCTGTTAGTTTGATTTGATGCTTGAGTTTGATGATTTAATTGATGATGTGCAGTTTCTCGAAATTCGAATCGATGTTTCTATCTGGCGATTTTGTGTGAGATTTGTTTGTGAATTGTGAATGATACGTGTGGTTATCTTTTTCTTATGTGTGATAATTTAAGATTTAGGAATCGATTTGTGTGTTAGTTTGATGTGATACGTCAGTGTGATGAGTTAATTGATGATATGCAGTTTCTTGAAACTTGAATTGATGTTTCTATCTGATTGTTTGATTTTGAATTGTGAATGATTTGTTGAGATAATCGTGTCGGAATTGTTTGGGGGTTTTTTTAGGTGTCCGGCAGAGTTGAGCGCGTGTTTAGACACAATGCAGCCGTTCCACACGGTGACAGCGTCAGCGCTTATGACTTCCATGCTTGCTATCTCTTGCCGCAGCAGCTCTTGGGCTCCTGATGGTACATACGTTGACCTCCCTTCGTTTTTCTTTTTCTTTTTTCATTGATTACATGTCGTGGGTGTTATGATTACGTGATATTCCCATATATGCACGAAGAAGTATTCGTAAACATAAATCATTGTAAAACATGTGTATTTTGGGGATGCTGTAGAAGCCATTATGGTTAAAAATGTATGATTGAGGTAAAGTTTTGTAATTTATGGTGCAAATGATTTAGATAAATAGTTTACCTGAAATGGAACGGGAATTGCGGTGTGGGCTAACTCCATAAGTAAGGTGGTTGTTTTTTATGAGAGGACGTACAATTTTCAATCTTTTGTATTCGCAGTGCATGGTGATTGGATAGATTACTATGGGGAACTTTTTATGTTGTAAAAAGGAATGTCGGAATTTGTTTGGGATAGTGATAAATTAACTATGAGATGATTGCTGCTAATGATTGTCGCTTGATTAGCATAGATTATTTTCGATAACTCTTGTCTCTAGTGGGTCATACCTTGTTTCCCTCATTCTGTTTTTAAGGCCGACCTTTCTAATTTTATTTTATTTTGATCTAGTTTCAAATTTGTTTCCATCCGCATCAATCCTCCTCGACCTCTTGTTTTGGTTTAACGGTCTAAACGAGACTTCTTAGCTATCATTGCAATCTTAACTCACCAAATACAAGCAATAATGCGTCAAGCCTTCCTAATAAGATGTTTTATTCTTTCTTGAATTAGGTATCTAGGATACATTATAAAGCCACTTAATGTCCCTCCTTCACACCAGTGGTAAGTCACCGTTCATTAAAAGAATCACTCTAGTCGTTATTCATGAGGATCATGATAGAACGATTATATTTTGAATAGATGGCTTCATACCTCTTCCTACTTTTCATCGTATTTCGCTCTTTCAAGGTGACAAGTGTTCCGTAGCAGCTTCCTCGCCAAATTTTCCTTCAAATTCTTTAAATATATCTATCTAATTTACGAAAAGTCTTCTATAATCCTTTTCTTGCTTGTAGCAGTGATATGTAGCTCATATTTGCTCTGGGTGCTCTCACCCTCATAGTCTCATCCTAAGAAACCAGATTCCTATCTTTTTTTAAACTTTACTGACACTAGTCGAGAAAGCAGAATAGACGGAATCCCTGTAATTTGCTCCCTTTTTCACAAAAATTACCTGTTCAATCCATCCGTAGACCATAGTTAGGGTCATCTTTCGGCATAACAACAATCTAGCTATAAGACAAACATGTAAATAGTTTTTTTTTTCTATCTTGTGCAACGAGTGAATTGAAAACACCACAGTTTGTGCTTTGCTGATATCTATTTTTAACGAAGTAACGACATGCTTCCTTTACTTCATACTAAGTTTTATGTTCCACTACACATGTGTTGGCGTGCACATGCCGATGTCAGCTGGCTTACCTGCTATTCCTACTATTTGTTGTAGGCATGTAGAGTTGTAGCAGCTCTAGGAGTACTGTCATTCTGAGGGATCCCATCATTCAAAGTATCAAAACTTTCTTTCACATTTTGCCTTTGGAAGACATTTCACTTATTGATTTTAAGCTTACGTTAAACAAACACTCAAGTCTTGATGTAACGTTGGCACTTTGGTTTTTCCTTTTTAGTTGCAATTTGATTGCCTCCTGCTTTGTGACAAACAACTGGGTTTACTAAATGGAAAGGCTTCTTGTTTTTCGTTTATTTATTTTTCTGCTGACAATTATTGTCCCTCCCTTCCATTTTTATTCTATATGTTCGATTAAAGTGTATTTCACATATATTTGACATATGTATACTAAAAAAGGGAATAGAGGGAGTATCAAAGAATTCCTTGTGTTCTGTTGGAACCTACTCATAGACTTCTCTGTAAGAATGTGTGCTGTATGTGATACTTTACTGAACTATCGAGACTTGTTTGCTGTCAGTTAGTCTGTGTTTTATTGTTTAAGCAATAACGTCATCTGAGTTTCTAAGGAAAATTGTATTAGATCCCTTCTTGTCACTAAGTTGTATGCTAGAACAAAATTGGAGTTCGAAATTTTGTAATATTTCTGTTGGCTTGATTAACAACTCAGTTAAAAGCTTCAAATTGAAAGAACCGTGATGTAATACGATAGCAAGAACAATATAGGTTCTGAATTTTGTCGTTGAGATATTGGATCGTCTTTATGATTATAAAGATAGTTACTTTGTTACGTTCACCGTGATAATGTATTTTTCTTTGGTCAGATGATTAGTGGTTGCAGTCTCAGCGTATAGATTGAACAAGATTTAATATATTTCTAAGCTAGCAGACTGATTATTTATATTCAATCAGCTTGCAATGATGATCCGTGATATATGGTCAGAGGATTCAGCTGCAGTTTTGAACAATGTCGGTACATTATCATTGGACACTGCTTATAAATTAGAACTTTGAGTGCGGTTCAATGTAATAATTAGTTTGATATTACAGATATCGTTGAAAACTTGAAAAATTATTACTTTAAAATTTTTCTACATATATTTTTTTTTTTCTTATTATTAGTTTTAGTATTAGATGGTATCTACTCTACAAATGTTTGACGACCTCCCAGTTGAATGAATTAAGTGGGCACTGCATGCCGTCAATTTTTGTGATTGTTATTTTGATTGTTGTACCTGGTAGATGTTTATAAGTTCCGCCTATGAGTTGTTTCACATATTTTGTCGACCTTTAAATTATAGTTTTTCGGGTACAAATTAATTTTTCAACGGAAATGGCTCAGAGAGCTCTGAAATTGGGTGAAACTGTGATATAATACTCAAAAGAACCATTAGTTTTCATGACTTTGGTCGCTACCCTTGTATTTGCATTCATCGAAATGACGTGATAAATCGCTAAAACAAATTTCTAATATTTCCCATTCATTTCGAGTTGATCCAGGTGCATAAGCTTTGCTGTTTTGATAAAGTTCACTTTCAGCAGTCTCTTGAAGTGAGTGTGTTTATGATTTTCTCTTTGGTTTTATCCATTGGTTTTTTAGTAGCGCTAGCTAAGTCGCTGCAGTATTGTCTCGTGTGTCGACTGTTAGTCTGTAATTCTCTGATGATAGATTTTGCTGCAATATACTAAACTCCCTGTTTTCAACTTCATCGTTTTGCAGTGTGAGATTTACTTGATTCAAAATTTCATTTTGTGCCATTGATTGTCTTTTCTTGCTACGTGTAGACGTAATGTTGGCGTTGTTTTCTTAATATGGGAAATTGAAAGACCTTTTTCCAATATTTTCCTTTTTAACTTTTGAGCGGGTTGTGTCGGCTTTGAGTCTTTGACCCATATGAACCCCTTGTTCCTTGTTTATACTCCGTATCTGCTAAGGCTGTAATGAGACTGCAGTTGCTGAGATTTCCGCTAAGGAGGATGTCTAATGTCTTAGTCGTTATAATTTCCACGTTCACGTAGTTCAGTTTCTGCCCGTCCCATTACAATATGTATTCTGTGACTACATTGATCGGTTGTTGTTACCTTCTCTTCATTTGTGAACTATGTTGGATATTGAAATAGCTACGTTTTCTGATTACTGTATTCAGCCAAGCAGCGAGATTCCCTTAGTTCTTCTTTCTGAATTCCTAGGATCCACTGCATGAACATTTGTATGAATCGGTTTCTCACTGCGACGCTCTCAAGTATTAGACTGTCGATCGAGTCGAATGTAGGTATGTTATTTTGGTTTGAACGGTCTGAGCGGGTCACATCTCGAGTATGAGTGTGTTTCGAGTGTTGGGTAGGGTTTATTCATATTTTAGGCCTTGTTTGGGTTCGTCTATTTGTGGCATGTCTAGGGTTACGTTGGATTGCGAAGGGTTTGCAATCTTTTTGGAACATGTTGTGGCGTTTACCTAATCGCTTCGTTTTGGTTTGTTTAAATGTTTGATTTTACATGTATCTTTTCTAAATGTAGGTTGCTAAATTGAAATTGCAGACAAATAATCAGCGGTTTGAGAGGAGCAATGTTCTGATGAAATCGTCAATTAAGTTGAAGTTTTAAGTATTTTGAGACTAGAATTGGTAGCGATTGTGAGAAAATATGTTATACTCGAACTCAAGTTTGTTATTCTTGTTTCCTCTCAGACGCATTGAAGTTATCGGTACTTTAATTTTAATAGTCGAAGTGTTTCGTGTTATGGTGGATATCTGATATACGTAAATCATAAAAATCATTTGATTTTGACCGATCAAATAAATTTTTATTTTTTCAATTCACGATAATTTCCAATTTTATCTATTTCGTTGAGATAATCAACACCGTTTCAATTATGGTAACATTTTGATGTTATAGATTTAAGTTTATTAAATCTTCAATTTTCTTAACATTTGCTCTATACTATAAGTGTTTTCTTTTTTACGTAATTTGAGGGAGTACTTAATATTAGAAAAATGATTATTTAATTTATGATAATCAGTGAAATAGTTGCAAAATTTGTGAAATACGGAGTAATTACTCTACACATGGGCATCAAAAGCAATATGATAACCCATCAAAGATTACTCCATGCTGAATAATTGATTTTATTGTACTCCATATAATGTCACGGTCTAAAATATAAACCTTACAAATTTCAATTTGAACGGATATATTCATCTTAATCTCAAAACATGTTAAGTAACTAGACGTGATAAAGTCAAGTAATATTTCTAAGGCTTACAATAAAAATTGTCAAGCACTCAAGTTATCATACTATTATTTGACTTGTTTCAAAATTTGAACGGATTATTCATTCTACAAAATAGTAGAGCTAGCAAGCCTGACTCGACCTGATAAGACCCGAAAATATGGTGACAAAAAGGTTTGACTTAATAGTCAAATTTTACGTAGAAATAAATGCGTTCAAGAAACACTCTATAAGATGTTGATCGTAAATGAGAGGATTGGTTGCAAAGAAAAACAAAAATGGATTCGTATTCACATATATGGAAATTATATAAGAACAATAATAATATTTGATTTCAACCTGACTTGACCCGATAACAACCTGTAACCCGACACGGCTCAATAATCAATGTCTCGACCTGACCCAAACGCAACCCGATTACATTGATAACTCCATAATTATTAAGCTTAAATTGATCAGATTGAAAGCAAATTAATGTCAATGTTGATATATTTGACTTAATAATAAAGTAACTAAATCAAATAATGGTCAAAATAGATTTTAGTGGCTAAAAATTGAAGTAATTCGATATATTCGCGCAGACTCGAAAATGACTGACCCAAAGCTGACCCGACCCGACCCGACACACTATTTGACACTCAAATGACCCAACCTGATATTGATACGAACCGAACTTGATCCGACCCAAAAGGACATATTAACTCGATATAACCGAAACCAATATGACCCAACCCGACCAAACCCATCCAACCGACTTGATTACCACCTCTACAAAATAGCCACATTATAAAAACACTAATTGTTATGTGAGGCTGTCTCACCATAACTTATGGTGAGACAGGCCCATTTAACATATCAGCCCATTTAAAAAAAAAAATAGGAAGTTGTTTTTCACTGCAGTTTGCTTTTATCTAATTCAGCTCACATTTCTTTCTTTCTCTTTCTTATTCTCCAACATTAAACCCTAAAAATTTAAAACTCACATAATCCAAATTATACAGTAATCAAAATCAATTATAATCTAGGTTTGTGATCTTACATTCTTTTTAATTAATTTGACAACCTATGATTTTAATTTGACAATCCATGATTTTAAGTTGATAATTTATGAGTTTTTGTTGATCATTACTTCATGGTATGATTTTAATTTGACAACCTATGATTTTAAATTGAAAATTTTTGACAAAAATTGAGAGACTATGATGTCGTTATTATGCCTCTGATTTTTAGTTTAAAATCATACTTTTTAAGTTTGAAACCTATGATTTTAATTTATACAGACTGCAGTATAATTTGTTTTGAAACCTATAATTTTAAGTTTGAAACCGATGATTTTAATTTTATAAAGACTGCAATATAATTTGTTTGGAAACCTGAAATTATAAGTTTGAAACCTATGATTTTAATTTTATACAGATTACAGTATAATTTGTTTTGAAACTTATAATTTTAAGTTTGAAACCTATGATTTTAAGTTTAGAATCAAGAATTTATAACATAATTACGGAGTACCTCTTCTTTTTTTTTGTTGATGAACAATTAAAATAAATCTTTATTTGGATGTAAAAACATACGGAGTAGTTTACAATCTGCACCTTCAATTTTTTTCCTTCTTTTGGCTTGATTTTCAGTTTTGGTGTTTTGAAAGAAGTTACTGGAAGTTATTTCCTGCGGTACGTACTACTACTATAACACTTCAATTTTTTTTTTTTTAATTGATTGATTGATAGTGGGCCTATTGGGCCTGTCTCACCATAACTTATAGTGAGACGGTCCTATAAGAGAGTTACTGTTATAAAAAATTGTTTTCTTGATAAAAAGATAAAATAAAAATTCAACAAAATATTTACTTGATTAAGGTGTATCTTTTGTAAAAGAATAATAATAAGCCAAGAATAAATAAATAAATTATTAAGAAGGGTTGAAGCAAACATTTTTCATAAAACCTTACTACACAAATGGCGACTTTTTCCGCCGCACGTTCGATTTTCCGATCAACCTCCGCCCCCCGCGCCACCGCCGCCAAATTCTTCTCCGCCGCCAAATCCTCCGCCCCTCGCTCAACCAATCTTCTCTCTTCTCGCCGCATTTTCAGGTTTTTTTTTTTTTTTTCATCTCCTCTTTTTCTTAACTATAATAATAATTAATGATTAATGATTCGCTGATTCTTTTCATGTAATTGACACATTATCATAGTTGAATCTCTCTAAGTTTGTGTAATTTACGTAGCAATTGACAAATCGATTTCCATTGTAGGGTTTAGGGTTTTGGGATCTAGGGTTTAAGGTTTTGGGATCTAGGGTTTAAGGTTTTGGGATTTAGGATTTAGGGGTTTTGATGCATTAGGTAATTAGTTCAATAAAATTGAAGTGATTGTGAAGCGGTTTTTGTTTTTATGTTGTTGTTTCATTAAGTGCATCTCACTCAATTTGTATAATTTAAGTAGCCATTGACAAATTGATCTCCAATTTAGGGTTTTGGGTGTCGGGGTTTAGGGTTTATGGTACTTAGGTCAATGAATTGAAGGGATTGTGAAGCGATTTTTTTTTTTTTTTTTTTTTTTTTTTTTTTTTAATTTTTATTTCTGTTTTTATTAGGTGCATCTGACTCAATTTGTGTAATTTTTGTAGCCATTGACAAATCGATGTCCAATTTAGGGTATAGGGTTTCGTTTTGGAATTTAGGGTTAATGGTTTTAATGGATTAGGTACTTAGGTTAATGAAATTGAAGTGATTGTGAAGCGGTTTTTGTTTTTGTTGTTGTATGATTAGGTGTCCGGTGGAACTGAGCGCTTGTCTTGAGACAATGCAGCCATATCATACGGCCACTGCATTGGCGCTGATGACTTCGAGGCTTTCGATAGCTCGTTTTGGTGACATTTGGCTTATTGACGGTACGTTTATTCAATGCTTTTTGTTTACTTGTCAAAAGTTGAAACCTTGATAGCGGATTATATTTCCTTGATGTGGATAATGAGTTCTGATATGTACATTCGTGATTGACGTTTATAAATTGTTGGTTTTGATGAAATGTGTTACGAAGAGTTTGGCGTATAGCTAAGAATCTTATTTTTTATTACTCACTTTAATCCAACCGTTTCCTTAGTTTTCCTTTTGTTTATTTATCCATTTATTTGTGTTTCCGTTTTGAGTGAACTTTTTGAGCAAATTTTGACTATTAAGCTGATATGTTTTGGTTGAAATTATGGGTATTTAGGTATTTTTAAATTTTAGTATTAACGCCCAACGTACTAGGGATTGATCTAAAAGTTAATGTAAATAAATGAATCGGTTAGAGACTTAGAGGGAATAGTTTTGATTAGTGATGTTTGTCGTTATTGGTTATTTCAGATTTCTAGCTGAAGATAATCAACAACGCATGACAAGGGAATAGAGTTCAATCATTCACGGATAAGTTTGAAATGTGCTTTTCCTTTGGTTCTTTTAGGTTCTTGCCTAATGTTAGTTAACAGATACTCGTAACATAATAAAATTATTTTACCAGTGATGCGGGATATTATGTACTCCGTATAACATATCATATTATCAATATTGAATTGCCAAGAAGAGATTTCTAAATTGACTTGTGCCTGGTTTTTCTTATATTTTTGCTTTATTTTATACGGAGTATTATTTTATATTTCAGATTTTGAAGTTGTAGTTGTTGTATTCTAGGTTATTTGTTTCAATATGGTACATGAATCCTGGCAATAGAAGCCTAGAAAATATTGCAACTCATATAGTCGACGACTATTTTTTGGACAAATCTCGTTAGTTCACTTAGTGATTCAATTACTTGTGGATGAAGGAGTAAGAGTACCATAAGGTTGATGTTTTGTAAGGAGGCTTTTAGAGGATTGATATTTTTTTGAATGTCCAATTGTCCATCGTTATGGCCATTGAGGCGAATGATTACTTTGCAAAACACATGTATGGATCTAGCAATGATGATAGGATTGCCGTTTGTTGGGTTCAAAGACTTCAAACATCGGTAAACCTCAAAATTTAGCTACTACGTATAATATAGATAGTTAGCGGATGAATAGGGTGGTGTGGTTTTAGATTTTTGCTCATTGGGACGGAAAACTTGTACTAGCCGTGGTTGGTGGGGCACTAAAAGTACTAGTTTTCCGTGGTGGGTATGGATGCGGAAGAGGTACATCTACTCTAGCTCGTCCTAATGTCATCCCTAAGTAGAAGTGTAGAACCGTTGGAGTCGTGAGGAATTTTACTCGAGCTTTATTCCGACTGCACCTACAATTCTGAGTTATATTTTTCTGTTTTCTCTTCGAGATCATCCTTTCCAATCCTATAACTCTGTAATAGTGTGTTTTGCATGAATTCAACAATGCTACGATTTGTTATCTAGGTACATGGTGAAAGGTGTCTATACTCATCTTGGGTGCCCTAATTGCAGACAAGTAACGAAGCTAAGAAGCAAGAACATGATACGATTTCCATTTTGCAGAGGGGCGAGGATTTTCTTCTTCGGTATACTTCAGTGGAAATTGAAAATAATTTAGTAGACGTTTTCTTTCCGAAACATTAGTACATTAATTCTATTTAGCTACTCTGTTTGTGATTTGGTTGAACCGTTGAAGGCATAACAAAACATGAAGCCACTTGATTTGTTGTTGCCATTTTCATAGTTAAATACTCGGGTTAATGCTCGATTCCAAACACTATATTTGATTTCACTCTTGTTGTCAATCATCTCTCTCCCACCACCGCTACTGCAACTCTCGTCTGTAATTTATTCAACAACATCGTCTTTAATTCTAGATAAACATAATACTCCGTGATAAAATAAACTCGGTCAGTGTAATATGCAAGTTCGAAATTATGATCAGATTGGTCCGAAAGGGAGTGCTGTATGAAAGTATGAAACCATTGCATTTTTACGACTAAAATATGAAATATTTATGGATCACGAACAAAAAACGTAGAAAAAAAGACCTAAAATGAAAAAAAGGGAAAACAAATATAAAAAAAAAAAAACCGCCTAATAAAACGTGGAAATTAACATTCCATTCATTCATAGTTCAAATTTTCTGACAAATCCACGAATATTTGGAGCAAAACCCGAATCTTGAATCACGCCTACATTTCAATGCTCGAAGAGCAAAGACTACATTTTTTTGGAACTAATTAACGGGGTAATTCATTTTTGGATAACACAAAAAATCAACGCGTTTTAAATGCCAATTTTGCCGTCCACGCACATGAAAGTTGATTCACAATGAAACTAGATGACGTCCTCTAAAAGTTATCGGACGAGAGGAACTATCTGTTCATTCTTCAACGACGTTAACCAGTTCATACTCCACAAGAGACAGATTGTTATCCTCTTTAACGTCAAAGCTAGCAGGCTCAGTAACCTCGACACGACCCCATTTGTCGACTGCCAACCTCATTGAACCTTTAAACATGTCGATCTTAGCATTACGGAGGATCAGCATTGCTTTGGGTCGCATGAGGTCAATCAGATAAAACAAATTAGCCATCAAAATCATAACACGTCAATGAATATTAAGCAACTACGAATGGAGTTTCACAACTTTGATCCACATCAAATTAGGCCAACATATTGTGCCACTGGATTTTCAACTTCATCGTTTTGCATTGTGAGGTTTACTTGATTCGAAATTTCATTTTGTGCCATTGATTGTCTTTTCTTGCTACGTGCAGACGTAATGTTGGCGTTGTTTTCTTAATATGGGAAATTGAAAGACCTTTTTCCAATATTTTTCTTTTAAACTTTTGAGCGGGTTGTGTCGTCTTTGAGTCTTTGACCCATTTGAACCCCTTGTTTATATACGCTACTACCAGAATGAGATCGCAGCTTTGGGATTTCCGCTAAGGAGGATGTCTAATGTCTTAGTCATTATAATTTTCATGTTCACGTAGTTCAGTTTCTGCCCGTCCCATAACAATTCGTATTCTGTGACTACATTGATTGGTGGTTGTTACCTTCTCTTCATTTGTGAACTATGTTGGATATTGAAATAGCTACGTTTTCTGATTACTGTATTCAGCCAAGCGGCGAGATTCCCTTAGTTGTTCTTTCTGAAATGTCCACTGCACGAACATTTGTATGAATCGGTTTCTCATTGCGACGCTCCCAAGTATTAGACTGTTGATCGAGTCGAATGTAGGTATGTTATTTGGGTTAGAATGGTTTGAGCGGGTCACATCTCGAGTATGAGTGTGTTTCGAGTGTTGGGTAGGGTTTATTCATATTTTAGGCCGTGTTTGGGTTCGTCTATTTGTGGCATGTCTAGGGTTACGTTGGATCAATCTCATATATATTGCTGAAATTGCGAAGGGTTTGCAATCTTGTGGGAACATGTTGTGGCGTTTACCTAATCGCTTCGTTTTGGTTTGTTTAAATGTTTGATTTTACATGTATCTTTTCTAAATGTAGGTTGCTAAATTGAAATTGCAGACAAATAATCAGCGGTTTGAGAGGAGCACGTTCTGATGAAATCGTCAATTAAGTTGAAGTTTTTAAGTATTTTGACACTAGAATTGGTAGCGATTGTGAGAAAATATGTTATACTCGAACTCAAGTTTGTTATTCTTGTTTCCTCTCATACGCATTGAAGTTATCGGTACTTTAATTTTAATAGTCGAAGTGTTTCGTGTTATGGTGGATATCTGATATACGTAAATCATAAAAATCATTTGATTTTGACCGATCAAATAAATTTTTATTTTTTCAATTCACGATAATTTCCAATTTTATCTATTTCGTTGAGGTAATCAACACCGTTTCAATTATGGTAACATTTTGATGTTATAGATTTAAGTTTATTAAATCTTCAATTTTCTTAACATTTGCTCTGTACTATAAGTGTTTTCTTTTTTACGTAATTTGAGGGAGTACTTAATCTATCTATCTATCTATATAATTATATATAACAAAAACCATCCACACAAATTTTTCCCGCCAAATTATTCATGCCTAATTTAACATTTGTTATACTTCATATTTCCTAAGTTGATCAATATTATATTATTTTACATAATATTTTGCATTTACTTGGTCTACAATTTTATAACTTAGTGTTACTTAAAATAAGTATATGAACCCCATATATTTCTTATTTATCTTTTAAAGTATTTACTCTAATTTTATTTTGCCTCCATATATAAAAATTTAATTGTATTTCATTCTATTAATTTATTTTATAGCCTTTAACGTAATTAAATCAAAATTTTGACACGGGTTAGTTAAATTTAAAATTAAAAACTTCGAAAGTCTTTCTGTTATCTATTTGATCAAGATTTCTGTAAATGTTAAAACTCATACATAATATTATATTATAATAATTTAAATATGTTCTATGACTAATAACTACATTAAGCTCAACACATGTTTTTTTTTTTTTTTTCGCAAATAGCCCGATCCTAATTCGTTTACTCCAACATTTATGATACATTTATTCAATATAATTTCAATTCATACTAAAATGATGTTGCCCAATTATACTATTTTAAAAAAAAAATTACTGTAGCTAGAAAAGAACACAAGACTAGCCTATATTTTGATACAATATTTTAATCCTAAGACGGGTTGAACATTTTTATTGGATTATGACTGTTGATCCATATAAACATAAATGACTTGAACGGGTTATATATAGTAATTTGATTATGATAATTATATTATCATTATCCTTATTTTTAATTAAAAAAATTAATTAAACCATTAATTTATTTCAATTAACTAATAAATATGTTTATATGGCCGTGCATTTATGCACTGTATTAACCTAGTATGAAATAGTTGCAAAATTTGTGAAATACGGAGTAATTACTCTACAAATGGGCATCAAAAGCAATATGATAACCCATCAAAGATTACTCCATGCTGAATAATTGATTTTATTGTACTCCATATAATATCACGGTCTAAAATATGAACCTTAAAAATTTCAATTTGGACGGATATATTCATCTTAATCTCAAAACATGTTAAAGTAACTAGACGTGATAAAGTCTAGTAATATTTCTAAGGCTTACAATAAAAATTGTCAAGTACTCAAGTTATCATACTATTATTTGACTTGTTTCAAAATTTGAACGGATTATTCATTCTACAAAATAGTAGAGCTATGGCTGACTAGCGATAAGACCGAAAATATGGTGACAAAAAGGTTTGACTTAATAGTCAAATTTTACGTAGAAATAAATGCGTTAAAACACTCTATAAGATGTTGATCGTAAATGAGAGGATTGGTTGCAAAGAAAAACGAAAATGGATTCGTATTCACATATATGGAAATTATATAAGAACAATAATAATATTTGATTTCAACCTGACTTGACCTGTTAACAACCTGTAACCCGACACGGCTCAATAATCAATGTCTCGACCTGACCCAAACGCAATCCGATTACATTGATAACTCCATAATTATTAAGCTTAAATTGATCAGATTGAAAGCAAATTAATGTTAATGTTGATATATTTGACTTAATAATAAAGTAACTAAATTAAATAATGGTTAAAATAGATTTTAGTGGCTAAAAATCAAGTAATTCGATATATTCACAAGATACCCAATAATGACTGACCCAAAGCTGACCCGACCCGACCCGACCCGACACACTATTTGACACTCAAATGACGCAACCTGATATCGATACGAACCGAACTTGATCCGACCCAAAAGGACATATTAACTCAATATAAACGAAACCAATATGGCTAACCCGTCCAAACCCATCCAACCGACCGGATTACCACCTCTACAAAATAGCCACATTATAAAAATTGTTTTCTTGATAAAAAGATAAAATAAAATTTCAACAAAATATTTACTTGATTAAGGTGTATCTTTTGTAAAAGAATAATAATAAGCCAAGAATAAATAAATAAATTATTAAGAAGGGTTGAAGCAAACATTTTTCATAAAACCTTACCACACAAATGGCGACTTTATCCGCCGCACGTTCGATTTTCCGATCAACCTCCGCCCCCCGCGCCACCGCCGCCAAATTCTTCTCCGCCGCCAAATCCTCCGCCCCTCGCTCCACCAATCTTCTCTCTTCTCGCCGCATTTTCAGGTTTTTTTTTTCCATCTCCTCTTTTTCTTAACTATAATAATAATAATTAATGATTAATGATTCGCTGATTCTTTTCATGTAATTGACACATTATCATAGTTGAATCTCTCTAAGTTTGTGTAATTTACGTAGCAATTGACAAATCGATTTCCATTGTAGGGTTTAGGGTTTTGGGATCTAGGGTTTAAGGTTTTGGGATCTAGGGTTTAAGGTTTTGGGATTTAGGATTTAGGGGTTTTGATGCATTAGGTAATTAGTTCAATAAAATTGAAGTGATTGTGAAGCGGTTTTTGTTTTTATGTTGTTGTTTCATTAAGTGCATCTCACTCAATTTGTATAATTTAAGTAGCCATTGACAAATTGATCTCCAATTTAGGGTTTTGGGTGTCGGGGTTTAGGGTTTATGGTACTTAGGTCAATGAATTGAAGGGATTGTGAAGCGATTTTTTTTTTTTTTTTTTTTTCTTTAATTTTTATTTCTGTTTTTATTAGGTGCATCTGACTCAATTTGTGTAATTTTTGTAGCCATTGACAAATCGATGTCCAATTTAGGGTATAGGGTTTCGTTTTGGAATTTAGGGTTAATGGTTTTAATGGATTAGGTACTTAGGTTAATGAAATTGAAGTGATTGTGAAGCGGTTTTTGTTTTTGTTGTTGTATGATTAGGTGTCCGGTGGAACTGAGCGCTTGTCTTGAGACAATGCAGCCATATCATACGGCCACTGCATTGGCGCTGATGACTTCGAGGCTTTCGATAGCTCGTTTTGGTGACATTTGGCTTATTGACGGTACGTTTATTCAATGCTTTTTGTTTACTTGTCAAAAGTTGAAACCTTGATAGCGGATTATATTTCCTTGATGTGGATAATGAGTTCTGATATGTACATTCGTGATTGACGTTTATAAATTGTTGGTTTTGATGAAATGTGTTACGAAGAGTTTGGCGTATAGCTAAGAATCTTATTTTTTATTACTCACTTTAATCCAACCGTTTCCTTAGTTTTCCTTTTGTTTATTCATCCATTTATTTGTGTTTCCGTTTTGAGTGATCTTTTTGAGCAAATTTTGACTATTAAGCTGATATGTTTTGGTTGAAATTATGGGTATTTAGGTATTTTTAAATTTTAATATTAACGCCCAACGTACTAGGGATTGATCTAAAAGTTAATGTAAATAAATGAATCGGTTAGAGACTTAGAGGGAATAGTTTTGATTAGTGATGTTTGTCGTTATTGGTTATTTCAGATTTCTAGCTGAAGATAATCAACAACGCATGACAAGGGAATAGAGTTCAATCATTCACGGATAAGTTTGAAATGTGCTTTTCCTTTGGTTCTTTTAGGTTCTTGCCTAATGTTAGTTAACAGATACTCGTAACATAATAAAATTATTTTACCAGTGATGCGGGATATTATGTACTCCGTATAACATATCATATTATCAATATTGAATTGCCAAGAAGAGATTTCTAAATTGACTTGTGCCTGGTTTTTCTTATATTTTTGCTTTATTTTATACGGAGTATTATTTTATATTTCAGATTTTGAAGTTGTAGTTGTTGTATTCTAGGTTATTTGTTTCAATATGGTACATGAATCCTGGCAATAGAAGCCTAGAAAATATTGCAACTCATATAGTCGACGACTATTTTTTGGACAAATCTCGTTAGTTCACTTAGTGATTCAATTACTTGTGGATGAAGGAGTAAGAGTACCATAAGGTTGATGTTTTGTAAGGAGGCTTTTAGAGGATTGATATATTTATTTTTTTGAATGTCCAATTGTCCATCGTTATGGCCATTGAGGCGAATGATTACTTTGCAAAACACATGTATGGATCTAGCAATGATGATAGGATTGCCGTTTGTTGGGTTCAAACATCGGTAAACCTCAAAATTTAGCTACTACGTATAATATAGATAGTTAGCGGATGAATAGGGTGGTGTGGTTTTAGATTTTTGCTCATTGGGACGGAAAACTTGTACTAGCCGTGGTTGGTGGGGCACTAAAAGTACTAGTTTTCCGTGGTGGGTATGGATGCGGAAGAGGTACATCTACTCTAGCTCGTCCTAATGTCATCCCTAAGTAGAAGTGTAGAACCGTTGGAGTCGTGAGGAATTTTACTCGAGCTTTATTCCGACTGCACCTACAATTCTGAGTTATATTTTTCTGTTTTCTCTTCGAGATCATCCTTTCCAATCCTATAACTCTGTAATAGTGTGTTTTGCATGAATTCAACAATGCTACGATTTGTTATCTAGGTACATGGTGAAAGGTGTCTATACTCATCTTGGGTGCCCTAATTGCAGACAAGTAACGAAGCTAAGAAGCAAGAACATGATACGATTTCCATTTTGCAGAGGGGCGAGGATTTTCTTCTTCGGTATACTTCAGTGGAAATTGAAAATAATTTAGTAGACGTTTTCTTTCCGAAACATTAGTACATTAATTCTATTTAGCTACTCTGTTTGTGATTTGGTTGAACCGTTGAAGGCATAACAAAACATGAAGCCACTTGATTTGTTGTTGCCATTTTCATAGTTAAATACTCGGGTTAATGCTCGATTCCAAACACTATATTTGATTTCACTCTTGTTGTCAATCATCTCTCTCCCACCACCGCTACTGCAACTCTCGTCTGTAATTTATTCAACAACATCGTCTTTAATTCTAGATACCGTAATTTTTGTCTCTATATAAACATAATACTCCGTGATAAAATAAACTCGGTCAGTGTAATATGCAAGTTCGAAATTATGATCAGATTGGTCCGAAAGGGAGTGCTGTATGAAAGTATGAAACCATTGCATTTTTACGACTAAAATATGAAATATTTATGGATCACGAACAAAAAACGTAGAAAAAAAGACCTAAAATGAAAAAAAGGGAAAACAAATATAAAAAAAAAAAAACCGCCTAATAAAACGTGGAAATTAACATTCCATTCATTCATAGTTCAAATTTTCTGACAAATCCACGAATATTTGGAGCAAAACCCGAATCTTGAATCACGCCTACATTTCAATGCTCGAAGAGCAAAGACTACATTTTTTTGGAACTAATTAACGGGGTAATTCATTTTTGGATAACACAAAAAATCAACGCGTTTTAAATGCCAATTTTGCCGTCCACGCACATGAAAGTTGATTCACAATGAAACTAGATGACGTCCTCTAAAAGTTACCGGACGAGAGGAACTATCTGTTCATTCTTCAACGACGTTAACCAGTTCATACTCCACAGGAGACAGATTGTTATCCTCTTTAACGTCAAAGCTAGCAGGCTCAGTAACCTCGACACGACCCCATTTGTCGACTGCCAACCTCATTGAACCTTTAAACATGTCGATCTTAGCATTACGGAGGATCACTGTTGCGCCTGGCTGCATGAGGTCAACTGTATAAAACAAAATAGCCATCAAAATCATAACACGTCAATGAATATTAAGCAACTACGAATGGAGTTTCACAACTTTGATCCACATCAAATTAGGCCAACATATTGTGCCACTGGATTTTCAACTTCATCGTTTTGCATTGTGAGGTTTACTTGATTCGAAATTTCATTTTGTGCCATTGATTGTCTTTTCTTGCTACGTGCAGACGTAATGTTGGCGTTGTTTTCTTAATATGGGAAATTGAAAGACCTTTTTCCAATATTTTTCTTTTAAACTTTTGAGCGGGTTGTGTCGTCTTTGAGTCTTTGACCCATTTGAACCCCTTGTTTATATCTGCTACGGCTGTAATGAGACTGCAGTTGCTGGGATTTCCGCTAAGGAGGATGTCTAATGTCTTAGTCATTATAATTTTCATGTTCACGTAGTTCAGTTTCTGCCCGTCCCATAACAATTCGTATTCTGTGACTACATTGATTGGTGGTTGTTATTATCCAAAGCAAATCAAATCAAGTCAATAAGTCAAGCACAAATCAAGCAGCAATCAACTCCAATCAATAATTGTATTTACATTGTTATTATGGCAAGTTTATATTTTAGAGATAATGTAAATATAGAATCTCATACATTCTAAAACTCTATAAATACATGTAAACACATACTGTATCAATACAATTCAAGAAAACCAATTCTACTTATTATCTTATTTTCTTCTTGACAGCGGGGCGTCTCACCACCTAACTCATGACTTGGACACACTAGCCTTTCACACTCCGTATAATGGCTTCGACGACCTAATTATCGGCGACGGCTCAACCCTCCCAATTGCCAATACAGGTTATTTTAATATTCATAATCTCAAATTTAATAATGTTCTACATGTTCCAAAAATTTCCCGTAATATTTTATCAATCTCGCAACTTTGTCGCGATAATAATGCGTATGTACTATTCTCACACGACTCTTTTCTTGTAAAGGCAATTCAAACGAGGGAGACCTTGCTCCAGGGCCGCGCTAACAACGGCATCTACGAATGGTGTCCTACAAAACCACTCGCTCTAGCTGCAAATAAAGGGACGCCATCCTTATCTTGGCATCATAGGCTAGGCCACCCTTCTTATGATGTAATAAAAGTTATTAATAAAACTTTACCATTTTCTATCTCTAATTATGAAAACTGTCATTCGTGTAATGTTTCAAAGAGCAAGAAGCTCCCATTTTCAATTTCCTCGTTACGATCCAACGCACCACTTGACTTAATTTTTTCAGACGTATGGACAAGTCCGGTCCTCTCACGAGACCACTATAAATATTACGTCATATTTGTTGATCACTTTACTAAATACACTTGGTTATATCCATTAAAACAGAAATCTGAAACCACAACTATATTTAAGCAATTTAAAGCCATTGTTGAAAAATACTTCAACACATCCATTCGTCGTTTCTTTTCTGATAATGGTGGCGAGTACACCAAACTGCACCAAACTCTTCTAACTGACGGTATAACCCATAACACTTCACCCCCTCATACACCAGAACATAATGGATTTGCTGAACGCCGACACTGTCACATAGTTGAAACAGGCCTTGCCTTATTAAACCATGCAGGCCTCCCCCTAAGTTACTGGCCATTCGCTTTCAGTACGGCCACCTATCTCATCAACAGAATGCCCACCAAAACTCTTCACGGTCACTCACCATACTTCAAATTACACAACACTTTACCAGACTACACCAAACTCCATAATTTTGGGTGCCTTTGCTATCCTTGGCTACGACCGTATACTAAACATAAACTAGAAGATCGTTCCATTGCCTGTATCTTTGTTGGCTATTCGACCACACAAAGCGCCTACCACTGTCTTGACCCAAAAACAAATCGGCTCTATACGTCTCGACATGTGAAATTTGTTGAGAACGAATTCCCGTCTCGCCACACCCACACATCCTCCCCATCCTCTCCCTCTGAGACCGACGCCTGGTGCACCCTCCATGTCCCTATAATACCCGTACAGACATCTGCTACCGAAACTTCACCTCTCATCACTGAACCGCCACGCCCAAATCGCAAACCCGTTACTGCGGTATACTCCAGACGTCCTAAACAAACGACCGTATCGAACTCTGTTGCTACCTCCGCTCCACTACAATCCTCCGCTCCACTACAATCCTCCACTCCTACGCCTCCTAACCCATCCACCTCGACCCCAGCTGTTGTCTCCTCCATCGCGCCTCCTCCCCCACGACCAAGAACCCAAAAACCGCCACCCCCACCAAAACAGGTCACCACTCGTCTCGACAACAACATTCGCAAACCCAATCCACGCTTCGCCAACCTAGCACTTACAACTTCAGCCTCCGACACCCTTCCTAACACCGTGAAACAGGCACTTGTTCTTCCACATTGGCGACAGGCCATGCAGGATGAGTTTCAAGCACTTGAACGAAACCACACTTGGACTCTTGTCCCGCGTACTTCATCTCAAAATGTTATCGGCTGCAAGTGGGTGTTTCGCAACAAATACAACCCCGATGGCACTCTGAAACAACACAAAGCTCGCCTTGTTGCTAAAGGCTTCCACCAACGACCCGGCATTGATTATAATGAAACCTTTAGTCCTGTCGTCAAACCAACGACGGTTCGTCTAATTCTCGCTTTGGCTGTTACAAGATCATGGTCACTACGTCAACTAGACGTCAACAATGCATTTCTCCAAGGTAAATTAACTGATAATGTATACATGACCCAACCACCCGGCTTCGTTGATCAAAATAACAAAGACTACGTCTGTAAACTCAATAAAGCAATTTACGGTCTGAAACAGGCCCCTCGAGCCTGGTATACCGAACTAAAAACATATCTGCTCACCTATGGCTTCAAACAATCTATTTCAGACTCCTCCTTATTTATCCTGCAAACTAAAACCACCTGCATTTACATGTTAATTTACGTTGACGATATTATCGTCACCGGACCTCATCTACAACAATTAAACCATTTCATTGAACACCTATCCCAACGCTTCTCAATCAAAGACCTCGGACCGTTGTCGTATTTTCTAGGAATTGAAGTTACACCAAACAACCTAGGCTTACACCTAAACCAATCAAAATACATTCATGATATACTCACTAAATACAGCATGCTCGATGCCAAGCCAACAACGACACCTATGGCTACAAACACCACACTCACACGTGAGGACCACCTTCCCATCCACGACCACTCCACTTATCGAGCCATAGTTGGCAGCCTACAGTACTTGTCATTAACGCGACCCGATATCGCCTTCACCATTAATCGTCTTGCCCAATTTCTCCATCACCCAACCACCACACATTGGACTGCTCTAAAACGGCTACTTCGCTACCTCCAAGGGACTCAAACTCACGGCATACAGCTACATCGCAACTCGCCATTATGTCTTCATGCCTACTGTGACGCCGATCATGCTGGTGACAAGGATGACTACATGTCCACCTCCGGCTATATTATCTACCTCGGCCGAAACCCCATCTCCTGGTCCTCGAAAAAACAACGGGGACTAGCCCTATCCACAACCGAAGCCGAATTTCGAGCTGTTGCTTCTGTCACCACTGAAACCGTATGGCTGCACAATCTCCTAACTGAATTGCATTTGGTCGTCACTAAATCCCCGGTCATCTTCTGTGACAATATCTCTGCCACCATGTATGCCAAGAATCCGGTGTTCCACTCTCGGATGAAGCACATGGCTCTCTCCTTCCACTTTGTCAAAGAGCAGTTGCAGCAAGGGCGCATCCGTCTCCAACACATCGCCAGTAAGGATCAGCTAGCCGACATCCTCACCAAACCGCTACACAAGGCCCAACACATCGAACTAAGGAACAAGATTGGACTTCACCCACGGACGTCCATCTTGCGGGGGCGTATTATCCAAAGCAAATCAAATCAAGTCAATAAGTCAAGCACAAATCAAGCAGCAATCAACTCCAATCAATAATTGTATTTACATTGTTATTATGGCAAGTTTATATTTTAGAGATAATGTAAATATAGAATCTCATACATTCTAAAACTCTATAAATACATGTAAACACATACTGTATCAATACAATTCAAGAAAACCAATTCTACTTATTATCTTATAGTTGTTACCTTCTCTTCATTTGTGAACTATGTTGGATATTGAAATAGCTACGTTTTCTGATTACTGTATTCAGCCAAGCGGCGAGATTCCCTTAGTTGTTCTTTCCGAAATGTCCACTGCATGAACATTTGTATGAATCGGTTTCTCATTGTGACGCTCCCAAGTATTAGACTGTCGATCAAGTCGAATGTAGGTATGTTATTTGGGTTAGAACGGTCTGAGCGGGTCACATCTCGAGTATGTTTCGAGTGTTGGGTAGGGTTTAATCATATTTTTGGCCTTGTTTGGGTTCGTCTATTTGTGGCATGTCTAGGGTTACGTTGGATCAATCTCATATATATTGCTGAAATTGCGAAGGGTTTGCAATCTTGTTGGAACATGTTGTGGCGTTTACCTAATCGCTTCGTTTTGGTTTGTTTAAATGTTTGATTTTACATGTATCTTTTCTAAATGTAGGTTGCTAAATTGAAATTGCAGACAAATAATCAGCAGTTTGAGAGGAGCACGTTCTGATGAAATCGTCAATTAAGTTGAAGTTTTTAAGTATTTTGAGACTAGAATTGGTAGCGATTGTGAGAAAATATGTTATACTCGAACTCAAGTTTGTTATTCTTGTTTCCTCTCATACGCATTGAAGTTATCGGTACTTTAATTTTAATAGTCGAAGTGTTTCGTGTTATGGTGGATATCTGATATACGTAAATCATAAAAATCATTTGATTTTGACCGATCAAATAAATTTTTATTTTTTCAATTCACGATAATTTCCAATTTTATCTATTTCGTTGAGGTAATCAACACCGTTTCAATTATGGTAACATTTTGATGTTATAGATTTAAGTTTATTAAATCTTCAATTTTCTTAACATTTGCTCTGTACTATAAGTGTTTTCTTTTTTACGTAATTTGAGGGAGTACTTAATCTATCTATCTATCTATATAATTATATATAACAAAAACCATCCACACAAATTTTTCCCGCCAAATTATTCATGCCTAATTTAACATTTGTTATACTTCATATTTCCTAAGTTGATCAATATTATATTATTTTACATAATATTTTGCATTTACTTGGTCTACAATTTTATAACTTAGTGTTACTGAAATAATTATATGAACCCCATATATTTCTTATTTATCTTTTAAAGTATTTACTCTAATTTTATTTTGCCTCCATATATAAAAATTTAATTGTATTTCATTCTATTAATTTATTTTATAGCCTTTAACGTAATTAAATCAAAATTTTGACACGGGTTAGTTAAATTTAAAATTAAAAACTTTGAAAGTCTTTCTGTTATCTATTTGATCAAGATTTCTGTAAATGTTAAAACTCATACATAATATTATATTATAATAATTTAAATATGTTCTATGACTAATAACTACATTAAGCTCAACACATGTTTTTTTTTTTTTTTCGCAAATAGCCCGATCCTAATTCGTTTACTCCAACATTTATGATACATTTATTCAATATAATTTCAATTCATACTAAAATGATGTTGCCCAATTATACTATTTTAAAAAAAAAAATTACTGTAGCTAGAAAAGAACACAAGACTAGCCTATATTTTGATACAATATTTTAATCCTAAGACGGGTTGAACATTTTTATTGGATTATGACTGTTGATCCATATAAACATATATGACTTGAACGGGTTATATATAGTAATTTGATTATGATAATTATATTATCATTATCCTTATTTTTAATTAAAAAAATTAATTAAACCATTAATTTATTTCAGTTAACTAATAAATATGTCTATACAAGCCCGTGCATTTATGCACGGGTATTAACCTAGTATGAAATAGTTGCAAAATTTGTGAAATACGGAGTAATTACTCTACAAATGGGCATCAAAAGCAATATGATAACCCATCAAAGATTACTCCATGCTGAATAATTGATTTTATTGTACTCCATATAATATCACGGTCTAAAATATGAACCTTAAAAATTTCAATTTGGACGGATATATTCATCTTAATCTCAAAACATGTTAAAGTAACTAGACGTGATAAAGTCTAGTAATATTTCTAAGGCTTACAATAAAAATTGTCAAGTACTCAAGTTATCATACTATTATTTGACTTGTTTCAAAATTTGAACGGATTATTCATTCTACAAAATAGTAGAGCTAGCAAGCCTGACCCGACCTGATAAGACCCGAAAATATGGTGACAAAAAGGTTTGACTTAATAGTCAAATTTTACGTAGAAATAAATGCGTTCAAGAAACACTCTATAAGATGTTGATCGTAAATGAGAGGATTGGTTGCAAAGAAAAACGAAAATGGATTCGTATTCACATATATGGAAATTATATAAGAACGATAATAATATTTGATTTCAACCTGACTTGACCTGTTAACAACCTGTAACCCGACACGGCTCAATAATCAATGTCTCGACCTGACCCAAACGCAATCCGATTACATTGATAACTCCATAATTATTAAGCTTAAATTGATCAGATTGAAAGCAAATTAATGTTAATGTTGATATATTTGACTTAATAATAAAGTAACTAAATTAAATAATGGTTAAAATAGATTTTAGTGGCTAAAAATTGAAGTAATTCGATATATTCGCGCATACCCAATAATGACTGACCCAAAGCTGACCCGACCCGACCCGACCCGACACACTATTTGACACTCAAATGACGCAACCTGATATCGATACGAACCGAACTTGATCCGACCCAAAAGGACATATTAACTCAATATAAACGAAACCAATATGACCAAACCCGACCAAACCCATCCAACCGACCGGATTACCACCTCTACAAAATAGCCACATTATAAAAATTGTTTTCTTGATAAAAAGATAAAATAAAATTTCAACAAAATATTTACTTGATTAAGGTGTATCTTTTGTAAAAGAATAATAATAAGCCAAGAATAAATAAATAAATTATTAAGAAGGGTTGAAGCAAACATTTTTCATAAAACCTTACCACACAAATGGCGACTTTATCCGCCGCACGTTCGATTTTCCGATCAACCTCCGCCCCCCGCGCCACCGCCGCCAAATTCTTCTCCGCCGCCAAATCCTCCGCCCCTCGCTCCACCAATCTTCTCTCTTCTCGCCGCATTTTCAGGTTTTTTTTTTCCATCTCCTCTTTTTCTTAACTATAATAATAATAATTAATGATTAATGATTCGCTGATTCTTTTCATGTAATTGACACATTATCATAGTTGAATCTCTCTAAGTTTGTGTAATTTACGTAGCAATTGACAAATCGATCTCCATTGTAGGGTTTAGGGTTTTGGGATCTAGGGTTTAAGGTTTTGGGATTTAGGATTTAGGGGTTTTGATGCATTAGGTAATTAGTTCAATAAAATTGAAGTGATTGTGAAGCGGTTTTTGTTTTTATGTTGTTGTTTCATTAAATGCATCTCACTCAATTTGTATAATTTAAGTAGCCATTGACAAATCGATCTCCAATTTAGGGTTTTGGGTGTTGGGGTTTAGGGTTTATGGTACTTAAATCAATGAATTGAAGTGATTGTGAAGCGATTTTTGTTTTTCTATTGCTGTCATATTAGGTGCATCTGACTCAATTTGTGTAATTTTTGTAGCCATTGACAAATCGATGTCCAATTTAGGGTATAGGGTTTCGTTTTGGAATTTAGGGTTTATGGTTTTAATGGATTAGGTACTTAGGTCGATGAAATTGAAGTGATTGTGAAGCGATTTTTGTTTTTGTTGTTGTATGATTAGGTGTCCGGTGGAACTGAGCGCTTGTCTTGAGACAATGCAGCCATATCATACGGCCACTGCATTGGCGCTGATGACTTCGAGGCTTTCGATAGCTCGTTTTGGTGACATTTGGCTTATTGACGGTACGTTTATTCAATGCTTTTTGTTTACTCATCAAAAGCTGAAACCTTGATTGCAGATTATATTTCGTTGATGTGGATAATAAGTTCTGATATGTACATTCGTGATTGACGTTTATAAATTGTTGGTTTTGATGAAATGTGTTGCGAAGAGTTTGGCGTATAGCTAAGAATCTTATTTTTTATTACTCACTTTAATCCAATCGTTTCCTTAGTTTTCCTTTTGTTTATTCATCCATTTATTTGTGTTTCCGTTTTGAGTGAACCTTTTGAGCAAATTTTGACTAATAAGCTGATATGTTTTGGTTGAAATTATGGGTATTTAGGTATTTTTAAATTTTAATATTAACGCCCAACGTAATAGGGATTGATCTAAAAGTTAATGTAAATAAATGAATCGGTTAGAGGGAATAGTTTTGATTAGTGATGTTTGTCGTTATTGGTTATTTCAGATTTCTAGCTGAAGATAATCAACAACGCATGACAAGGGAATAGAGTTCAATCATTCACGGATAAGTTTGAAATGTACTTTCCCATTGGTTCTTTTAGGTTTTTCCCTAATGTTAGTTAACAGATACTCGTAACATAATAAAATTATTTTACCAGTGATGCGGGATATTATGTACTCCGTATAACATATCATATTATCAATATTGAATTGCCAAGAAGAGATTTCTAAATTGACTTGTGCCTGGTTTTTCTTATATTTTTGCTTTATTTTATACGGAGTATTATTTTATATTTCAGATTTTGAAGTTGTAGTTGTTGTATTCTAGGTTATTTGTTTCAATATGGTACATGAATCCTGGCAATAGAAGCCTAGAAAATATTGCAACTCATATAGTCGACGACTATTTTTTGGACAAATCTCGTTAGTTCACTTAGTGATTCAATTACTTGTGGATGAAGGAGTAAGAGTACCATAAGGTAGATGTTTTGTAAGGAGGCTTTTAGAGGATTGATATATTTATTTTTTTGAATGTCCAATTGTCCATCGTTATGGCCATTGAGGCGAATGATTACTTTGCAAAACACATGTATGGATCTAGCAATGATGATAGGATTGCCGTTTGTTGGGTTCAAACATCGGTAAACCTCAAAATTTAGCTACTACGTATAATATAGATAGTTAGCGGATGAATAGGGTGGTGTGGTTTTAGATTTTTGCTCATTGGGACGGAAAACTTGTACTAGCCGTGGTTGGTGGGGCACTAAAAGTACTAGTTTTCCGTGGTGGGTATGGATGCGGAAGAGGTACATCTACTCTAGCTCGTCCTAATGTCATCCCTAAGTAGAAGTGTAGAACCGTTGGAGTCGTGAGGAATTTTACTCGAGCTTTATTCCGACTGCACCTACAATTCTGAGTTATATTTTTCTGTTTTCTCTTCGAGATCATCCTTTCCAATCCTATAACTCTGTAATAGTGTGTTTTGCATGAATTCAACAATGCTACGATTTGTTATCTAGGTACATGGTGAAAGGTGTCTATACTCATCTTGGGTGCCCTAATTGCAGACAATTAACGAAGCTAAGAAGCAAGAACATGATACGATTTCCATTTTGCAGAGGGGCGAGGATTTTCTTCTTCGGTATACTTCAGTGGAAATTGAAAATAATTTAGTAGACGTTTTCTTTCCGAAACATTAGTACATTAATTCTAACATGATACGATTTCCATTTTGCAGAGGGGCGAGGATTTTCTTCTTCGGTATACTTCAGTGGAAATTGAAAATAATTTAGTAGACGTTTTCTTTTCGAAACATTAGTACATTAATTCTATTTAGCTACTCTGTTTGTGATTTGGTTGAACCGTTGAAGGCATAACAAAACATGAAGCCACTTGATTTGTTGTTGCCATTTTCATAGTTAAATACTCGGGTTAATGCTCGATTCCAAACACTATATTTGATTTCACTCTTGTTGTCAATCATCTCTCTCCCACCACCGCTACTGCAACTCTCGTCTGTAATTTATTCAACATCGTCTTTAATTCTAGATACCGTAATTTTTGTCTCTATATAAACATAATACTCCGTGATAAAATAAACTCGGTCAGTGTAATATGCAAGTTCGAAATTATGATCAGATTGGTCCGAAAGGGAGTGCTGTGTGAAAGTATGAAACCATTGCATTTTTACGACTAAAATATGAAATATTTATGGATCACGAACAAAAAACGTAGAAAAAAAGACCTAAAATGAAAAAAAGGGAAAACAAATATAAAAAAAAAAAAAAACCGCCTAATAAAACGTGGAAATTAACATTTCATTCATTCATAGTTCAAATTTTCTGACAAATCCACGAATATTTGGAGCAAAACCCGAATCTTGAATCACGCCTACATTTTTTTGGAACTAATTAACGGGGTAATTCATTTTTGGATAACACAAAAAATCAACGCGTTTTAAATGCCAATTTTGCCGTCCACGCACATGAAAGTTGATTCACAATGAAACTAGATGACGTCCTCTAAAAGTTATCGGACGAGAGGAACTATCTGTTCATTCTTCAACGACGTTAACCAGTTCATACTCCACAAGAGACAGATTGTTATCCTCTTTAACGTCAAAGCTAGCAGGCTCAGTAACCTCGACACGACCCCATTTGTCGACTGCCAACCTCATTGAACCTTTAAACATGTCGATCTTAGCATTACGGAGGATCACTGTTGCGCCTGGCTGCATGAGGTCAACTGTATAAAACAAAATAGCCATCAAAATCATAACACGTCAATGAATATTAAGCAACTACGAATGGAGTTTCACAACTTTGATCCACATCAAATTAGGCCAACATATTTCTCGCAACACGAAAACAATTGGGTGACTTGCACTCAAACATTTCTCTCATCAAAATCGTTCAAAACCCAGAATTAAAAATAAGGTGAGATGCACTAACGGAAAAGTATATAATTCGTCAAAAAAAAAGTCTCTACCAAGGACACCCACCGAGGCTAGCAAAGCTTAAAAATAGTTAAATACATCATTACATTACAGTTAGTTGACCAGAAAACGAGCCTCCTTTGGTCCAGCAGTTTATCACAAAACTACGAAGATCGATACTCGGTCACTCAAATTTCCTTAAGTGAAAGGTTAGCCTTCCATCGCCACGTGCTCTAATCTTTCAGATTTCAAAAGACAGGTATGGAAACATGTAATTCTCAATAAAATGCACCACGCGGAAAATTTTTCCGTTATATATTTCCCTACCATGCCACTTGGAGAAATTTACAAAGGATAAGCACCCCATGAAAACGTGTAATATCAAACGGAAAAATGTCCTTCATTTAGTCTCATCTGTCTATTGTAACATTTTCATTTGATTAGCTAGATTTCTATAAACACAGTCTACTTCAGCCTCGTTTACAGATTCATTATTACGAAATATCTTCTTCTCTATTTCATTCATTTAGCCAAAACTTCTTATGATATTTTCATTCAATTAGTTTTCATTATCAACCGTGGCAACTTCTCATACATACATTGACAATTTTATCATCGTTCATAGACTGAACATTATTACGAAGTTACAAATTTACAGAATCGTACTTCATGGGGTTTAACAATAAAATCGAGGGAGAAGCTAAACACTCGTACCATCCACCTAGAAACATTAAAAAAAAAAACTCGCAACCTAAACGCTAGACGTGACCGAATCATAAACAACAAACAGCTTATATAAAATACGCAAAGACGGTATCTTTATGTCACCCTTTTCCCAACGTGACCGAATCATAAACAACAAACAGCTTATATAAATCACGCAAAGACGGTATCTTTAGGTCACCCTTTTCCCATTTACATACAGCGGTAATCCATACGTTCCTTTTTCCGTAAAAAATCGTGCCCAAAAGTATCGAAAACTCGTAGCGAAAACGATGGCACACAGTATTACATAATCACAACTAATAAACTCGAATCATCAAACACATGAAAAGTTCTCATAAATATCAATACAATAAAAAAAACAATCAATATATCAAATTAAACGATCAATGCAACATTAATTTAGAAAAAAAAATATGAATTAAATTGTATATTATACCTTGGTCATTACGAGCAGTGAATAGAATTGAAGCGGTTTCATCACCAACAAGGCACTCAGCAATGCGGGTAGAACGGCCATTCAAAGACGGAAACGACGACAACGATGAAGACGATGACGATGATGATCTGGGTTTCTGGGTAACGGCATTAGATGAAACAACTTTGACGATCAATGTATGACCTGAAGTTACGGGTTTTAGCTGGTCAACCTTGACGAAAACAGGCTTTCGCTTTGCAATTGTTGTTATTGGTGCTGCATTTGTCGCCATTTTTAGTGGAGATGAAGGAATTGATTTGGGGGAAAAAATTAAAATTGGAAACCCTAGAAATTGGGGGAAATTTAATTTGGAAAGTGAAATGTTAGTTGGATTTGTTGAGGACTTGAGGGGGTTTATAGAAGACGTGGGTTGGTGTCATGTAAATATGTAATGTTGGTTGAATAATTGAATTAAAGGAAGTTAGGTGACACAATTTTATTTTATTTTTTTATTTATTTTTTTTAAATAAAGTTAGTCTTAACCGGAATTAAACTAAAGTAAATCGTTAAATGAGCCGTTAATTTTCTTTCGTAAATGAATTTTCACCTTTTTTTAGTTCAATTTTTCCCTCAATCTATTCGTATTAAACAGTTTGTTTGTTATAATGAAGATGCAGCAGGATATTAAATGCAAAAAGATGGACGAAAAAACTGGAAAAAAAAGGTGAAAGTTTATATGAAACATGACTAACAGCTAGATTTAACGGTTTACTTTAGTTTGGTTACGGTTCAAACTAACTTTATAAGTTTAAGAGTACAACTAGTAATATGCCAAACGCAGGGTACAATTAGGAAAAATGAAAAGTACGGAGGTATAAATGAGACAAACCCTATTAATTATTTTGGAATAATTTTATTTGTGTTTTTAGATTTTTATGGGTTTAAAATAGAGGAATTTAGTTAAGTGTTCGATTTAGTGGTTAATATATAACTGAAATTTTCACATGTCTCAGTTCAATTCTGTCGGAGGAGCTTAAGAATGCCATATCTAATAAATTACAAATCTATTTCCCGATTACCAGAATTAGGTAAAATCTGTTCGAAACAAATTTAAACTTAAAATGCCTTAAGTTAACATGATGCCTTAAGCCCTGAGTGAATTTGATATGATGCAAATTAGATCAACCTATCACTTGACTAAAGTGACTCAATTTATCTACTCCTAAGACCATTCCCTTTTAAGGGTCAAGCTAACTAAGTCACCATTCATTTTCACCCTTAATCTTATTAAATTTTGTTTGACCCACCTACACTCTCCCATTCAAAAAGTCACCACCCAAGCCACAAATCCAATCATTTCTAAAATCTAATCATTTAAAATCTTATTTACATTTTGTTTTATTTTTTTCAGCCAATCTACAGCTGCCGCCTAATGGGTCAAGACAAGGGTCAATTTTGGATGAGGAAGTCATCACATGACTTAAGTTGGAGTGGGTCATCCTAATTGAGCCTATTAATTGTAATTATCTTGACCTAAGTAAGCATTAACTAAGGTCAATCCCATTAAATGGGAGCAGTCTAAGTTATTCAAAATCCCATTTCAAGATTATTTTGATTGAACAAACTATAAAATTAAAGAGTAAATTAGAGTATAAAATTACAAAATTGACATATTTAAAAATTAATATTTTATACAACTAGAAATTCATGTTTTATACTCCGTATTAATAAATGGGAGTAACTGTTTTAAAAGTAAAATCAAAATGTTAAAAAATAAAAATAATTTTAAAATTTATATTTAAAAGATGAATATCTATTTTTGAAAACAAAATTGAACATTTGGTTTATATAATTCTCACTCTTTTATTCTTTTGAATTCCAAGGAAGAAATTGAGAATCATATATATAAACCTTATGCTTTTCACCTATTGAATTACTCCCTCTGTTTCAGTGAATTGTTTACAGTTTGACTTTTTTTTTTAAAGGGAAAAAAAGTCAAATTGTAAACAAATCACTGAGACAGAGGGAGTATAAAAGTGTAACATAAAACCATTGCAAAGCTTGGATAAAAGAAACAATCATGTAGTAGTATAAACCTTATCAATAACCATACTACATTGCTATACCTTAAAACCACATATACAATTTTCTTCATCACAAAACCAAAAACCAAAAAACAAAAAAACATGTTTACAATGAGTTTATGTTCACTAACTCCATCACAAATAAGCATGACTAAATTCATCACTAATCATCCTCACTTAACTATGCTTGAAAACCAATGTACTTCCATTAATGGCCTCAAACAAATCCATGCCCATTTAATAAAAACGGGCCTATCCAATAACCCGATTGCGATAAGTCGAGTTTTAGCCTATGCTGCCACTTCTGATACTGCTGACATTAGCTATGCACATTCGATATTTACTCGTATAGAAAACCCGAACTTGTTTATGTGGAACACTATTATAAGAGGCTTTTCTAAGAGCGTGGACCCACTTAGCGCGATTTCAATATTTGTCGACATGTTGGTGGGTTCGGAAATGGAGCCTCAGAGGTTAACTTACCCTTCTGTGTTTAAGGCTTGTGGTAGTCTAGGCATGGTACATTGTGGTGCACAACTTCATGGGAGGGTTATAAAGTTGGGTGATGTATGTGATGATTTTGTAAGGAATACAATTATAAATATGTATGCTAGTAATGGGTTTTTGAGTGAGGCTATGAAGGTGTTTGATGAGGGTCGGAATTTCGATGTCGTGGCTTGGAATTCGATGATCATGGGCCTAGGGAAGAGTGGAGAAATCGACGAAGCGAGGAGGTTGTTTGAGAAGATGGGTGTTATGAGGAATGAAATTTCTTGGAATAGTATGATTAGTGGGTGTGTTAGAAATGGGGAGTTTGTGGAGGCTATGACGCTTTTTCGGAGGATGAAATCGGAGGGAATTCGAGCTAGCGAGTTCACGATGGTGAGTCTGTTAAACGCGTCTGCTAATCTGGGCTCGCTTGAAATGGGAGAAAGGATTCATAATCATATGTGTGAAAACGGGTTTGAATTCAATGTCATTGTGGTTAATGCTATTGTTGATATGTATTGCAAGTGTGGTGCTATTGATAAGGCCCGTCGAGTTTTCGAGGTGAGCCCAGTGAAAGCCCTATCGACTTGGAATACCATGATTCTAGGGTTAGCAAACAACGGATGTGAGAATGACGCGGCTCAAATGTTTTCAGACCTTGTGTCGGCCGGTGTAGAGCCAGACGATGTTACTTTTCTCGGTGTTCTAACGGCTTGTAGTTACACGGGGAACGTTGATAAAGCGAGGGATTACTTCGTGTTAATGACTCAAACGTATGAAATTAGGCCATCGATTAAGCATTATAATTGCATGGTTAATGTTCTAGGCCAAGGTGGACTGCTTAATGAGGCGGAGAAGCTGATTAACGAGATGCCTATTAAACCAGACGGTATCATTTGGAGCTCGTTACTTTCCGCTTGTAGAAAACACGGAAATATCGATATGGCAATCCGTGCTGCTGAAAAAGTTCATGAGATCGACCCAAATGACAGCGCAGCTTATGTACTTCTGTCAAATGTGTACTCAGCCTCTGGTGAATTTCAGAACGCAATTAAAGAGCGAGTTTCTATGAAGGAACGACAAGTTCCTAAGGAGAAAGGAGGCAGTTTGATCGAAATTAACGGTTGTGTTCAGCAGTTTGCTTCGAGTGGATCTGTGAGTCCTCAAATGTATGACTTGACTTCTACAATGCATTTTAACTGTGAAGATGAAAAGTGGGCGGCTGAAGAGCTGTTAAGCTAAGAAATAAGCCCCGATATTAGACATAAGCTGAATTTTCGATTTACGTGTACAAGGAAAATACAAAAGTTACATATATACAAGGATGTAGTACTAATATTTTTCTTATTGATGTATAGAATACTAGGGAGTAGATTAGTATTTAAGGAAGAACCAAGATGATGTTTGAGAGCTACTTGTCAGTCTTTTCATCTGCGACAATGACCAGTGCTTGCTCTTGTGTTTTGTCTGCCGATTCTTCTGCCACTGTCGGATTTTCTTCTACGTTAGGATTCTCCTCTTTTGGGGGAGTATCTTTGCACAGTTCACTGTCGGAATTCTGGCGGTAGTATCGAAATATGACTAACGAGATAAAAGCTGCAAGAAAAGGAATGACAGTAAGACAGCGTACATAGGCAGTCTTCGATTGACACCACTCATGTTGATTCCCTTTTCTCGGAAATGGCGTGCACATCAGAAAGTGTAACAGATAAAAAAAAAAAATGCTTTACCTGCAAACACTCTCGTCTTAAAGCACGACATATTCCAAAAGAGGGTAGCAGCCGAGGCAGCGACTATCTTCTTGTGGTAACAACCTCTCCATGCTTCCACCACTACCGACTTGTACTGCTCAACTAGTTATTCCAACGAAAGAAAATGTCAATGTTAAAAACACAGCGCAACCTCTCGGCTAACAAATCCCTATCGTAATTCAATACCTTTGCTGTCGATCTGAGCAGCATATGATGAGTACAGTTTTGGGGCCGTAAAGCTGATAAAAAAACCTGCGCAGTAATAACATAGACATAACTTTCTGTCAATAAATTCCACCATAGAGTAATAACTTTGTAAAATCACACTGTAACAAGGGGGATAGACGTACCAAGTACGCAGAGTCTCCAGATGGTTAGGAAATGACCATACTCGGCACCAAACAAGAAGAACAACGCTACCTGTATCATCATTAATAAACCTAAATTACGGAAAGTACTAAACTACGAAATTATATTTGTAATGGTGAATGTCAAGATAATGTAGTTTACTTTCAGGGTTGTCGATGGCTCTCCAGAGAAAAGCTCCCTCGTTTTTGAAATTGCAAGGTTTAGAGCCGGTAAAACCGGTCTAATAACTCTCAGAATATCGTCCTCATTCAAGCATAACACGCTTCTTTCAGGTACATTTTCTCTACAGATTCAAAGCTTGGATTATTCACTGGCGAAACTGACAAATTTGATTTTCAAAGGACGGAACAAGTACTGAAGTTACGACTCGGAAATGCTACCTCTGATGCAATGTGTTAGAGAAGAATGATACGACCAAGAACAAGAGCCCGAGCTGCGAAGCCACCGAGAAAAGGCTGCAGGAAATCAAAAATTCAAAGGGTTTAAGGCATTCTCAATTGAAGAATAATGCTCAGATTTACGAACGTAAGTTTAGCAGAAGCGAAAGATGATTGATTTACGGCCTACCTAATGCTCAGACCCTTGGTGAAGCAAGAAGACAGGAAACAAAGACATCCAAACCCGAACCAAAGGCTTGATTTCGCAACATCGTTCCACATAACCAAGTCCCAAATCAACGACCTAAGACGTTCCAATGCACTTTCTCCTCCATCATTGTCCTCTATTAAAACACATAGAGAAGTCGAAACATCAATCAATGTACAGAAGAAATTCATCAAATCAATCAAAAATACAACCATAATTTCGAAAGTAATAGAGCACACAAAAATATCTAAGAAAACTGACACCTCGTCGTGTCCTTGCAGATCAACTCATCTTTTTACTCCATTTACACAAACCCAATTCAAAAGATCAAACAAAATACGAACCTAATTCGAAAATTCAATCAATAGACGATACAATTTGATAAAATAATCAGTAAACAAACAAGGAACAACCCAAACAACCAACCCAAATTCCCAAAAGATCAATCAAAAAACACTAAAATCTGAATAAAAACACTCACTAAGAAATCGATTTCACGAAACCCTAGTATTTACATTTCAAAGTATACTTTCTTTCGAAAGAAAAGGGTTAATTTACGTCAATTATAAACAAACAAACGACTTCGACAGGAGAAAACAACATACACAACTAAAATCACACATACCCTATTCAAAATATCAAACAAGACACAAACTTAAACCAAAAGATCAAAGTCATCAAACAAAAAAAAAAAAAACATCAAAATTTTAAACAAAAAACAATCAATTCATGAAAAACCAACAAAAAAAAAGCCATAAAATTTACTTGAAGAATTGATTGAATTAGCCTTCTCTTTCTTAGACTTCCCACTAACTCTCCTCTTCCTCATCTTAACAACCTCCTCCACACTGCCACCGACACCGTCCCTCTCATCGACCTCGATTCTCCGCCTCGACCGCCTCAAATTCCGAGGCGAATAACAACCGGACAACCCGTTTCCACTGCTCCGGGTCCTACATTTCTTCCTCTGATCATCATCACCAATCTCAAGAAGACGGTCCGAAAGCCGTGCTCTCGACTTCCTCACTGGTGAAGGGCTTAAATTTAGTAAAAGCTCGTGCATTGGAAGACACCCTCTTGATTTATTGATCATTAGTTTCGACGCTGAGGACGACGACAATGGCGACTTTTTTGGGATTTTGGGAGACGGCGAGGGTGCGAATTCGACGTCGAAATGCGGGATTTCTTGGGTTTGTTCATGGATTGTTAACCTTGGTGCTGATTTTGTTTTGTTTGTTGGTGGTGTTTTTGCTTCCATTTTTTTGGGTACCAAAGATTTGATTTTTAATGCAACTTTTGTAAGAAAATGATGAATTTTGTTGGATTTTTAATGCAAGTGACAGAAACAATGATTAAATTTCTGGGTTTTTCTTTGATTGAATGAATGAATTGAAGTGTTTGTTGTTGTTAATTTATTTTGGGGTTTAAAAAGTGGGGTTTTGTTGGGTTTTTACAGAAAATTTAGCCGTTGGAGAGACATGGAAAAGATTTTTTTTTGACTTTTTTTAATTGTTTTTTTTGGCTTTTATGAATTTAAATATTATTATGGCGGTATTCGTTGTTAAAGTGCCGGTAAAAAAAGAAAAAGATTGGGGTCATGTGATTAACGGTAAGAAATTAGGAATATTACGGGTTAGAGGTACTGATCGGGCGGGTCGGGTTGATAACGAATTGAATCAGATCGGTTCATATTAGAGGTAGTGAGCGGACGGGTCGGGTTGGTAACGAACTGAATCAGATCGGTTCACATTAGAGGTAGTGATCAGGCGGGTCGGGTTGGTAATGAATTGAATCCGATCATTTCATAATGGATGATGAAAAAGTTGTTCTAAATGATGTTCAATTAAACAGATTTAAATTTTGGTTGGGTGAAGTTAATTTTCGATTAATTGTTATTTCAGCATATGTTTCGTTCAGTCAGATTGTTACTTTATCCGACTTAGGTAGGGATTAATTGTTATTTCAGCATATTTCCTTGGCCGGGGATCACTGACGCTATATGATTTACTTACGCTTATATCCTGATCACTTCACGGGCAACATGCTAAGATCAGCCACTTAGGTAAGAATTTTTGAGTTGATTGTAATTCCATAATGCATGTTGTGTACCAAATTCTATCGATTATACAATTGCCTATTTTGTAATGTTAGTTCTTATTTTCGAATTCACAAAATTGGAGCCTATTCACGACATTATTTAGTAGTTGAAAAATTTGAATAAATATTATGCATATTTTGTCAAGTCATCAATCTGGTCCCTTTGTAAACGATTCACCTCGAGGCACATCTATTAAAATTGGCCAAGGTCATTCTATCAAGTTAAGTTTCGAATATTCGAGTAGAGTTTATCGAGTAAGGTAAACATTTGCCGGCTACATTGAATTTTTAAGTTTAATTCCGTTCTTTTTTAGCGTGTATATTCTTTTACGGAGTACACTAGTAGGGTTTTACCTCATGGTTACAAGTTCAATACCTTATACCTCCAAGAACCATTTTGTGGACAAATAACTGTCAAAGTCGAAAATTTGCGAAGGCATTGCTAATTGCAACACTTTCGTAACAGAAACTAATTGTGACCGTACGTTTACCATTAGATAGTTTAAGTGGTCGTTAATGCCGGTTGCTTGTGTAGTTGTGTTGCATAGGTGATAGTAGATGATTTTAATCTCAATAAATCAAACTTAAACCGTTAAAAATGTACGACATAATATACGAACCTTCAACTCATCGAAGAGTCATTGGAGATCTAACAATTTCCGACAACAAACATGATTTTCAATCATCAAAATCAAAGGTCTTCAGATGAATCCATTAATCTTGCAGGACCATCTTCGTAAAGGGCGACGTACCACACTGAAGTTGTTGCTCACCGTGATTGACACCTTTATTTTATCCTCTTCATAACTGAATTACGACTTTACTGTGTAACGTCACCCTTCGAGTGCCTTTGACAGAAGCGCTTTATCCTTTCAAAACCGTCTACGAGAACCAATGGCTCTAGGGCAAATGTAATCCGAAGCCAGTTTTTCACTCCTAGGGTGGAACCTGCACAATTTATTTACGATTAATCGATTATGCATATTGTTGTCGGCTTTTTTTTTATTATGCCAGGGTCTCATCGAGTCATCGTCTGTTGAATTTTATATGATACCTGGTAGAAGTAATACTTTCTCTTCTGCAGCAAGCTTTAGGCAGAAATCAGTGTCATTTTCGATACCATCCAACAGAGAAACTTCCAACTTAACCTGCAACACATTGCTCCTTAAAAACGCCATATAACGATAGTTTTAACTCCAAAAAACCACATAATGATTCAGCTTACCATTACAAACATGGAACCTTGTGGTTTACTTGGACATGTAAAGCAGGGTATCTTCTGTAGTATCTCATATGTAATCTCTGCATCTTTGCGCAGAATATCGTTGACATTTGAAAAGAAATCGTCTTTGGTTTTCGACAAGATTTCAGGGACCGCTGCCTGTCACAGCCACACACTTAACCAGCATGAAAACAGCAAAATGAACACTACTAGAAATCTCTTTGTTTCTCGATACACGTACCTGAATGAATGTCACAGGATCACACGCAACTGCCAGGAACGCTTTGATGCGTTTCATAAGCTGACACAAAAACAAAATAAATTAGCACACTTGTCTCAGCCACGTCATAAACTCGACAAAAATACAAAATAGATCATCAAGAAAAAGGAGAATACAAATCTGAGAGTAAGCAAAGCTGATATCGAGTATAAATAAGTGCACGCGTGCTCAGGAAACACCAACCTCAGAATTGTGTAAGAACCCATTTGGGTCGGTTGTGATGAGCCAACCAAGTCGCCATCCAGGGACGCTCCACCTCTTTGAAATAGACCCGATTGTAATTACGGGCACTACAGATCCAAACACTCCCATTCTAACAAATGGAGTGTCACCGAAAACAATGTGTTCGTACACTTCATCAGCAATCACAACTAATCCTAGTTTTTCTGCAGTTCTTGCCACCTAAACAGAAAGCATAAGCTGTAAGGCGTAAGGTAGCTTTTCATAAATTTTGCAATAACGACGACTTAGAAGACGCGAGACGTACATCTTCTAAATGCTGGCGAGTATATACACTTCCGCAAGGATTACCGGGGTTTATCAGCACAATTGCGACAGTGTTCTCATCAGCAAGAGCTTCAACTGAATGAAGGTCAACTTCCCCTTCCTTTTCAACAAGTAGATTGTAATGGCGGACTTCAAGTCCCGTGAAAGCTGCACAGGCGTCATACAGCGGGTATGTTGGCAGTGGTAGCAAGATGTTGGAACCAGGTGTAGCAAAGCCGTATATTGCTGCGTGAACTGCTTGTTTGCAGCCAACAGTGAGGCAAACATCATTTTCCGACAGCTGGTAAGGCAGATCCCTCGAAATGTATTCGGCCACGGCCCTGTGATCCAAGTCAAACACTCGGTTAATTGCAAACTCTATAGCATTAATAAAAACATAACAAAAAACAAACATATTGATGAAGTTACGGAGTACTTTTTAGCCACAGGGAGACCGTAAGCAGCACCATAACCATTGAAGTTGGTGGAGCAAAGAGCGTCAACAACAGCGCCCTCGACAACATTAGGCGGACGAAAGCAGTGGAATGGAGAAGGGTCACCATGACCCATCGGAACAACTGAACGACAATCATTTGGGTTGAGTCGTTGATGCAGCATATCCAATGCTTCTCTTACTAGTAGTTTCTTTTCCTCTGAATTTATTGAACTTCCGTCACATTTTTTGTCGAATTTCCACTTATTTGTTCCATTTTTCTCCATTTTTAAGCTCTGTTTGTTATTTTGGTGTTTGTCTCTCAGATATGCTTTGTACACTGTAAGCTGAATTTGCAAGCTGCACCTAACCTCCTTCAACATGTGAATCAATATAATATTTTTATACAGTACCAACCACTAAGGTCTAATTTGTCAGGTACTTCATAAAAATATGGAATATATTGATTTGTGAAACACTACTTGACAAATTCTATCTTATCTTTAAAACTATTTTAATCCACAATAATACTTATCTCTTTTATTGCTTAATTTTGTATTCCTTCAAATAATTATTCATTACGACAGTCGACAGAATACTTCACCTCGTTTCAGTCTGCTGGTGATACCGCCATTTCAATTTCGTGGCTGTAGCCTAACTTCAAGTACAGGAGACACCCCCCCTGCTTCGGCTCTAGCTTTGTAGCCTGTCCCTACTAGCTTCAGGAAACGGAAATACTTCGCTTCCATTGTCGAGCTTTGAATTTAATTTCAAACTGACCTGATGAAAGACACAACACGGAATATTGAGTCTAGCAACGAAGATGAATTGACGAGTAACCATGAGTGACTGATATCACCGTGTGAATATGAACAAATCCAATGCCAAACCATATAACATCATTTGCGAACATCACCATTTTACATAATACGATCACATAAAATACCAAGAACACATTCTTCTCGTGAGTGCTTCGCAGAAGTTGCGTATATTTGGCCTTAGTTACACAGACAGATTCCGCGGAATCCCCTATATAATACTAATAAAGTAAGCTAGCATCGATAACAACAGACTTAGATATAAAATACTTCTGTTAGGCCAGATGTTGTTTCGATACATTTATTTATCCTTTTCATAACTGAATTACGACTTTACTGTGTAACGTCAGCCTTTGAGTGCCTTTGACAGAAGCCCTTTATCCTTTCAAAACCGTCTACGAGAACTGATGGCTCTAGGGCAAATGTAATCCGAAGCCAGTTTTTCATTCCTAGGGTGAAACCTGCACAAAAAATTTACCAACGATTACGCATATTTCTGTCGGCGTTTTTATTTTGCCAGGGTCTCATTGTCTGTCAAAATTTATATAATACCTGGTAGAAGTAATACTTTCTCTTCTGCTGCAAGCTTTAGGCAGAAATCAGTGTCATTTTCGATGCCATCCAACAGAGAAACTTCCAACTTAACCTGCAACATACTGCTCCTTAGACACTCATACAAGGATATCACTTTAGTCTAACTCATCTCGAAAAACCACGTAATGTTTCGACTTACCATTACGAACATGGAACCTTGTGGTTTACTTAGACATGTAATGCAGGGTATCTTCTGTAGTATCTCATACGTAATCTCTGCATCTTTGCGCAGAATATCGTTGACATTTGAAAAGAACTCATCTTCGGTTTTCGACAAGATTTGAGGGACCGCCGCCTGTCATGGTCAGACACTTAACCAGCATGAATACACCTAAACGGTGTAAACTGTGTTCAACTTGGAACACTGCTAAAAATCTCTTTGTTTCTCAATACACGTACCTGAATGAATGTCACAGGATCAGACGCGACTTCCAGGAACGCTTTGATGCGTTTCATTAGCTGACACAAAACGAAAAACAATTAGCACACTTGTCTTCTTTGATATCAACCACACTGCACAAGTACTAATTCATGACTATAAATCTTGTTTAAACTCGGCCACGTCATAAACTCGACAGAAATGATAACACTATAACAGGTCATCTAGGAAAAGGAGCATACAATTCGAGAATAAGCAAACACTTTGTTAAGTTGCTGTCGAGTATAAACAAGTCCACGCGTGCACAGGAAACACCAACCTCAGAATCGTGTAAGAAACCATTTGGGTCGGTAGTGATGAGCCAACCAAGTCGCCATCCAGGGACGATCCACCGCTTTGAAATAGACCCGATTGTAAGAACGGGCACTACGGATCCAAATACTCCCATACTAACAAATGGAGTGTCACCGAAAACAATGTGTCCGTACACTTCATCAGAAATCACAAGTAATCCTAGTTTTTCCGCTATTTTTGCCACCTAACGAAAACGCACAGGCTGTAAGGTATCTTATCGAGAATTTGAATAAATGACATATAGGAGACACGATACGTACATCTTCTAAATGCTGGCGAGTATAGACACTTCCACAGGGATTGCCGGGGTTTATCAGTACAATTGCGACAGTGTTCTCATCAGCAAGAGCTTCAACTGAATGAAGGTCAACTTCCCATTCCTTTTCCGGGAGTAGATGATAGTGGCGGACTTCAAGTCCCACGACAGCTGCGCAGGCGTCATACATCGAGAATGTTGGCAGCGGTAGCAGGATGTTGGAACCAGGCGTAGCAAGGGCGTATAATGCGGCATGAACTGCTTGTTTGCAGCCAACAGTGAGGCAAATATCATTTTCCGACAGCTGGTAAGGCAGATCCCTCGAAATGTGTTCGGCCACGGCCCTGTGATTCAAGTAAAATCGCCAGTCAATTGCACAACCACGCAATATATAATAAAAATGCAACAAGTTGATTTAGTTACGGATTACTTTTTAGCCACAGGAAGGCCTTTAGAAGCGCCATAACCATTGAAGGTGGTGGAGCAAAGAGCGTCAACAACAGCGTCCACAGCGACATCAGACGGGCGAAAGCAGTGGAACGGAGAAGGGTCTCCGTGGCCCATAGGAACAACTGAGCGGCCATCGTTTGGGTTGAGCCGCGTACGCAGCAAATTCAATGCTTCTCTTACAGGTGGTAGTTTCTTTTCCTCTGAATTTATTGAACTTTCGTCACATTTTTTGTTGAATTTCCACTTATTTGTTCCATTTTTCTCCATTTTTGAGCTCTTTGTAGTTGCAGTATTATACTATTATGTGTGTATGTGTGTCTCAGATTCCATTAAAGCTTTAGCTTTTGTGCTCTGTTGCTTTTGTAACTTGCATACTGCAGCTTCAACATGTGTATATCACTTACCTAGGCATAATTTGTCAGCTACTGTACTAAATAATTTTATACCTTATCTTTAAAACTATTTAATCGGTTACTTTATGCGCCGTTTGTTTTGAACATAGAAGATGAAGCTTATAGGTGAAGAAACTTATTAAATGAAAAAGAATCAGACTCTCCATACGGAGTACTATTTACGGAATACCTTTTTTTTTTATCGAGATAAGACACGCAAATCAGTTTCTTGAACATAACCGAAGTCAATCTCTAACATCGTGATTAAAATCTAGACAACTAGCAATAGAATAGGCATCACGGTACAGAAAAATAGAAAATTTTTAATAGTCGAGAAAAATCACTTAAGACTCGTTTTCCTCAGAAAAATTCAAGATAAAAAAATAGAAAATTCTTATTTCAGCCCAAACTCTAGTGTACAAAAATAAAATTCTTCACTAGTTGTGAACAAATTTGCTCATAATTAATCATATTTATAGTAATAAATGTAATTCTTGAACTACAATTTCTCAGAAAATAAGATTATTTCGGCGAAGAAATCTGCAAGTAACATGATCATTATTACTTCTTCCCCAATTTGTTCTTCTTCCCTGGTTTAAGTTTAATAACTTCATCAGCATACAAAATACCTTTTCCCTTGTAAACTTCAGGCGGTTTGCAGCTACGAACGGTAGCAGCAAACTGATGCGTACTGTCTTTGTTGATCCCTGCACAGACGATTTTGTTCTCGTTCTTAAAGCAGAAGACACGAACTGCTGGTGGTACCGTCATTTCAACTTCGTGGCTGTAGCCCAACTTTAGGTACAGGAGACGTCCACCTGCTTCGGCTGTAGCTTTGTAGCCTGTCCCTACTAGCTTCAGGAAACGAAAATACTTCGCTTCCATTTTCGAGGTTCGAATTTCAGACTGACCTGCTGATGAAAGACACAGCACGGAATATTGAGTCTTGCAACGAAGATGAATTCAATGACGAACGTACAACCACGAGTACAAGACTGCTATCACATCACTGTGTGAATATGAACGAATCAAATGCCATTGACAATACGCCAACTTAAACCATATAATAACATCATTTGCAAACATCACCATTACATAGACGATCACACAAATTACGAAGAATACATTCTGGTGGTGAGTGCTCCGCAGAAGTTGCGTATATATTTGGCGTTAGTTACACAGACAGATTCCGCGGAATCCCCTTTATAATACCAAGAAAGTACTAATATATCACGAGCGAGGATCCTACTCAAGATCGATGGTTGAGTCAGATTGAATTGATAGGATACGATCAAACTCGTAAAATAACAAACCTACATTTTCACACCACAATTCACGACTCATAGACGAGCTTCCCAAGCTAAACGTATATTGTCACCCGTTGTATCTGATCTACTGCCCAGGCCAAAAAGATGGCAGTACACGGTTCTATAACATAAACAAATGGACGCGTCAATCAAAATATCATACCTTCACATGAAAAACAAAATCAAATCATAATGTAAAACTAGGCTACTTTTGAAAGCCTCCAAAAATGTAACAATAAACGTTAAATTCGACACCATATGCATAAATTCATCACCTTTCAGTATATTATCTGGCGTCAGGGCCGGCCCTAAGGGTGTGCAACCCGTGCAGGCGCACAGAGCCCCCAAAATTTTAGGGCCTAATTCGATTAATCTGCTTTTGGATCAATAATATAGATATTACTGCATTTCAATAACATCAACAGTTTGGTTGCACAGTTGGTTAGTTGATCCTCTTGGGAACTGAAGCATTTTTATTTTTTATTTTTCCTTCTAAATATTTGCATATGTTTATTAATCAAAACGATTGTACACTATTTTCAATAATATTCTAAAATGTTAACAACATCTTGAATTTGTGTTTTATTTTTTTTTTTAATTTTTTTTAATTTTAAAAATTTATGATTATATCATTATTAAAAAAAAGTATAAATTCATTTTACAATATCAATATTCTCATAGGTTCAAGATTAAAATGTGGAAAATATAAAAAAAAAATGCTTTATTTGATGTGATACGTGTCAAAAAATACTATTCAATACTCCATAAGATATAATAATAAATATGTACTCGTAAATGTGTTTAAAAAAAAAAAAAAAAAAATTCCCCTAAAATATTAAAATAATTTTAAAGACATACAATAGTTCATACTATTACGGAGTAGTACAATATAATGTAGAATTAATGGGGCCTAATTTTATATTGTCGTACAGGGCCCCGAAAACTCAGGGACGGACACGTGTAATACCGTCTCTACATACCTAGCTTAGTGTTTGTTCACCTCATCTTATTTTCGCTTATATTATCAAGCAATTCAAAAACCCTTCAGATAAATTTTAGAAAAGAAAACGTTCAAGAATTTTACGTGAAATTCTTTATAACGGTATACATTATTCAACATAAAACTCTTTATACGTTACATATTGAAAATCTTCGTTGATCATTCGACAGACAACTCGCGAAACTAACAAAAGACGTATGAAAACCGAAACAAAATAAGAAAACAGTGAAATTAAAAGGAATTATGAAAATAAAGTGTCGAAGAAGATGAAGATGAAGTAAATACCGAAGTGTATGATGGAAGATTCGCAAGAGAAACGAAGAGCAGAGTACGGAGTAAGCAATTGTGGTATTGTGAGACTTCCCGACTGTTTTTTTCACTTTTTTTTTTCTATTTTTACGGAGTGTCCAACACGGCTATTTTGGGCGAAATTTTTAGTGTTTGTGTTGAAGGGTAGTGTCGTGTTGGACATGACACGTGTGTGACAGCCAGGTAAAGTGAAGTGTCTGAGTAACATAGATCTGACCGCGCAATAGTTTGTTACGTTCTAAGCAAATTAAAGGTGGCAATTGAGTCATTCTGATCGAGCCAAGTGATATTGGGTTTAGATTAAATTAGGTTATTATGATAATTGGTTCGGTTTTAATTTGGGGTTAGGTAGTACCGTAGTAGTGTATCAGGGCTACCGGGTCCTATTCTATTCGGATGGGGTTTAGGTTAGTTTCGGGTAGATCTATTTCAATGAAATTCTGTAGTGGATTGGTCTCGAATCAAGTTCGGATCTTACCCAATTGGGTTTATCATATCTCTTCGAAAAATGAGTAATTCTTTTTTTTTTGGTGCGCGAAAAATGAGTAATTCTAATGTTGTACTCGTAATATTTATCAAAACCAACATTTAAATTTTGTTTACATTTAGTTATTTCGAAGAATAGTGATGTTAAAATGGAAGAATGGGTGTTGTAAAAAAATTGTGAAAATCGTTTTGTCACATTAAAATTTCGAAGTTTAGTGATGTAATATTTAAAAGGTGGAAGTTTTGAAAAAAAAAATTATAAAAGGTGAGAGCACTAAAATTTGTGAAAAAATTACAAAAGGTAAGAGTAGTAAAAAAAACGTAATTGATTTACTATCAACAGCGGAAGTAGTAAAAAAAAAGAAAAAAAGAATTACATGTCACATTAAAATGAGTAAGCTTATTGTTAAACGGGTTTTCGCATACAAAGAGCTACATGTATCTAACATGTGAAATGTTCCGGTCAAGGTTTTAATTTGACAATTTTTAGGGTTTTAAAAATGGTCACTATAAATAATAAATGAAAATATGAAACAAATGCGTAAAGTTATAACAATTTACTAGTACTTCTAGTTTTATAGAGACTCTCCTACCACTTTTGAAATTTCTACCTCTGAGTTTATTAAAAAAAAAAAACTTATTTCGTAGAAATCGTGGTTTCATACTTTCATAGAATTGAATTTATTTTTAATATCATTTGATTTTTACAAACTTCTCATCCGTTGAAATAATAGGATAAAGGTATGGAAAAGGATTATATTAAAAAAAAATGAATCATTTTGATGAATACAATTCTTTTCAGAAAGATAATTCTCCTCGAAATCCTACTACTAGCAATAAAAATATATTTTGGGAAAAATCATCCTGTAATTTCCTAAAACTTAATTTCGTTGGCTCCAAAGATCGTAAAACGGCTTTAGGATGATGTTGTTCGAGGGAACATAAATTTTGGTAGTCTTGTTCAGTTATTTCGTGGTGGTATGAAAGCAATCGATTTAATCGGTAAAAACGACGTAGCATCTTTAGAGGCTTATTAGAGCTCCAAAATATAGCCGTTACGAGAACAACATCTTTCAATCCTCAAAATAAAACCTTCCTTTTATTTCTTCATTCACCCTTTCAAAATTCGACCGTTGGAAAAATTCGACCGTTAAACTCACCCTTCATTTCATCTTCACTCTGAATAATTTCATTCCTTCTTCATCTTCTTCTTCTTACAACAACAACAACAACAACAAATCCATACAAAAAAAAACTCCCTTTTTTCTCTAACCTCCTGGAAAAACAAAGAAGGAAAAATGGAGGATAATTCGTCAAGTGCAGTTGTAATTGATGAGATTTATGAGTTCTCTGCTCCGAGGTATTACGACTTTGTCGTTGGTGAAACCGAAGACGATGCTCGTATCGCTGAGCGGTGGTTTGATACTGCTCTCAGTTGTGCTCCTTCTCGTATGTTTTTCTTTCTGGAAAAGTGATTGTTCTTGATTTTGTTGTTTCTCGTGTGTTGTTAAATTAGGGTTTCTGTTTAGTTGATTGTGAGTTTTGTGATTTGAAATCGATGAAACATTGATTGATCTAGTGCATTTCAATTAGGGTTTGTGTTTTTCATTTGGTCATTTTTTTTCGTCGATTATGAATTTGAGATTTAGGAAAGATTGATCTTTTAATTTAAATCTTCTTGTGGCGAGGAATTTCAGACGAATTATGATCTGATTGATTATTTCTTGGATGTGATCATTTATGTGAAATGAGCGATTTCAGAAATCTGTTGCGAAAATTCGATTTACATTCATTTGCAGGTCTACAAAACTTTGGTTATCGTTTAAATCAAGAAACATTTGTCATTTGATGATGAAATGACTGTCTCTTTAATGTTGATGATCGTGTCGATACTTGTTTGACGAAGCTGATAAACGCCGTTCATATCCGAGCAGTGAGATGAGTGAGACTGTTGTGGCTTGTTTATGATAGGAAACTGTAAAATTGCTCGTCGAAGCTGATTAAAGCAGATCATTTCCGAGCATTCGAGCAATGAAAATTGTGTGGATATGTTTTGATGTATTTTGCTTGATGATCTGCAGCATCTATGATGAGAATTAAGGCTGGAAGATCAGTTCGGCTAAGTACGCAGTGTGATTTTGGTGACGCTCAGCAGACTACCGAGGTGAATTGGTTTACGAATTCCATTTCGAAATTGGTAGCACATACTGCACACCAGTGTTGATAATGCGTTTGTTTTATGTGCATCCAGAACCTTGAATTACTCGATCGTACAACTGCACCGTCTGTAGCCGAAGACTTGTCAAAGAAATCGGACGATTCTAAACACCCCTCTGAAATGAAAGAGAATATTAACCCTAACAAAATTACTCTTGGAAAGACCGCTGAAATACTCACCGATCAAGTAAGCATGCTTCGAATCCTCTGCGTGCGTTTCAGCTCCTCAGTAAAGAATGAGTTTTACTTACAGAGTTACAGTCCCGTGACCCTTTTACATGGCAGGTATCGGTAGGAAAAGAAAGCTCCAAATCATCTTGTGAGCAAAAAATTGGAAAAGACGAGAGGTATGCTTGGTTGGTTGTCTATACTTGCAATCGCTCCAAGATTCAGTTTGGTGTCTGAGATATGTGTTTTCTGTTGTAATTTCAGTACCGTTAAAAGACATGATACGAAAGACGTCAAAGAATTGGCTGCGTGCCCTCTGCAAGGTTGATTTCTTTCTCTCTCGGTTGCCTTCTGGTGTATAGCGATTTTTTAAACATGCTTTTAATGCGCGCGTCTTTTGAAATTGCAACAGAAGTATGTACTCCTAAACCACCCACCCTTGTTGAGAAAGGACGTCAAGCATCTACCGTGTCAAAGAGGCAGCAGACAGCGAAAAAGATAGTTAGTGCATTGAAGAATCCGTCGTCATTGAGATCAAAAGCACTATCCAATTTGTCGCACTCAAAAAGTGTCAAAGCAGCTAGCATCAGAAGGTAGTTTCGGTTACTTATGGTTTTGACAAACATTCTACTTGCTTTAATTTATCGTTTCTGAGTATCTGATGAACGCGTTGATGTAATGAGTAGGGATGCGAGCAACAAAAAAAGCTCTGTTGGGACACCAAACCTGGCACAAGAAAATCAAGCGATTAAGAGACAGAAGCTGGACAACGGCAAAACTCGTCAGGTGAGAGTAATAATCCCATGTCTACTCTCAATTTTCCAACTCGTGTCGTTGTTGAAACACCGATTTTAAACTCACTCGTCACTGAACAATGTAACAGATCCTAAGCATCAAGCCTCCAAGTCTTCCCCACAAAACTAGGCTAGGTCTTGCAGCAAATGCCTCAAAGCCCTCCTCTTCAACAGTTGCAACTTCTAAAGAGAACAGAAAAGTGAGTTGTTCTCGACGTTTTACTCTCTTCTCGTTTTATTACATTGACTTCATACGTTAACTGTAATTCATTTCTTGGAAAACAGATGTATGTTCGGGAGACAGCAGCGCCGTATGTTTCTATGGCAGAAATGGTGAAGAAGTTCCAATCAAGCACTAGAGACATGACCTTGCCTCAAAATCCTTCACATGTAAATATTACTCCGTAGCATCTTGTTTCATAAGCCTCGTGTGTTTCGTTCAGGTTAGGTTTAATATTCGATGATTTTGAATTCGGGTGGGTGACCACTGTTTTTCTGTGCAGGGGAAGCCTCAATTGACGTTGACAAGGCCTAAGGAACCTGATTTTGTGACGTCTCAGAGAGTTCGTCTAGTTAAGGTCAAGAGCTCGGCAGAACTCGAGGAAGAAATGATGGCTAAGATGCCCAAATTCAAGGCTCGGCCTTTGAACAAAAAGGTACTTGTCCCCTCTAGCCTTAATATTCTGTGCATTTCCTCTGCATATTCGATCTGAACTATAATGAACGAGATTGCTTCCGACTATTTCAGATTTTCGACGCCCCAAGTTTGCCTCCACTGCCAAAGACTCAGCCCCAAAAGCCAGAATTTCAGGTAGAAATAAGTCTCAGTGATAGAGTTACACCCAATTGAATTCTATTTACCACTTATTGAATTCGTTTTTTTCAATTTCTAAATTATATTAGGAATTTCATCTGGAGACGATGGAAAGGGCCAGTAAAAATTTAGAAACATCGTCAGTGGTTTCAACTGAATCTGGTCATCAGGTATGAAATATTAAACCTCAATCGTCTTTGTTTGTCAACGCTTCTGACCGACGCGAGTCTCTAACGCTTTCTCTATGCAGAAAACACACTGGAAACCTAATAATCTTACTGAACCAAAAACACCAGTCCTACAAACGTCCCTTCGAGCTCGCCCTACCACTGTAAAAACTTCACTTGAAATTGAGGAGGAAGAGCTGGAAAAGATTCCGAGATTCAAGGCTCGGCCTTTGAATAAAAAGGTAGACCATGATGTTTTTTAAATGTAGAGAAGCGGAATATGATTGTAAAACAGTTAGACGAACCGCTCTAAATTTGATTACTTGCGCGATGCTGCAGATATTTGAAAGCAAGGGGGAATTGGGCATATTCTGCAACAACAAGAAGCAAGTCACTGTTCCTAAGGAATTTCATTTTGCGATCGACGAAAGAATACCCCCACCTTCAACGACAGCATCCGTAGCTGATTTATTTGACAAGGTACATTTCATTTTTCCATTCTCTTCCCGAGGACCTTCAGCTGCATTGTCGTTAAATCATACGGAGAATTAAAAATCTTTTTGTCTGTGGCTTTGTGGCAGCTCTCTTTGAATTCGGAATCAATCCATGAAAAGCAATTTCCTAGGCTTACAAGGCCGAATCCATTTAATCTTCATACAGAGGTATGCAGATCTTTCTCTGCACGTTATTACTAAATCGTTTACCTTCGCATGTTGTCTCTTACACAATGTCTATTTTTTGGAATATCAGGAACGAGGTGCGGAGAAAGAGAGAAGGCTTTTCACAGAACTTATGCAAAAGCAACAGGAGGAAGAGAAAGCACGGGTTCCCCGAGCGAAACCACTTCCATTCACCACTGATTATCCTGTGGTATGATTCATACTCTTAACTCTCTTTTACTTAGAAGTGTTTAGGAAGCTTCTCAGGGTTATCGTCTTCGTCTAAGCACTATTTTCATTTAGGATCTTTTATTCTCTTGTACTCGCACGTAACTAGAATATGTCTGAGAGTATCGTTTGTTTCTGTGATAGGTTCCACCGAAACCAGAACCTAAAGAGTGCACGAGGCCTGAACCATTTCAGCTCGAGAGTCTCGTAAGGCATGAGGAGGAACAGAGGAGAGAAATGGAGCAAATGCAAAGAAAGCAAAGAGAGGAGGCTCAGATGAGGATATTCAGAGCACAGCCAGTACTGAAAGAGTATGTACACCCTATACTAGTGAAACCTTTTTCGGTTTGTGTTTGTTTTCCTCTTGTCGACTCCAAAATTCTTATTTTTCATTGATGTTTTCAGGGACCCGATTCCTCTTCCAGAGAAAGAACGTAAGCCCTTGACAGAGGTTCAGGAGTTCAACCTTCAGGTCGTGCACAGAGCTGTAGACCGAGCAGAATTTGATAAGAAAATTAAAGAGAAAGAATTGAAGTATAAGAGATATCGGGAGGAGGCTGAGGCCGAAAAACAGGTGCGTTTTGCGCAGAAACTTGTGTTATTTTGACTCTTCACTTCTAGAGCTGAAAGACACATTAGTGTGCGGGGTGATTTTAGTTTTCCGACACATCTATTGCATCTTTTTTCAGATGGAGGAAGAAAAGGCCTTGAAGCAGCTAAGGAGAACCTTGGTACCACACGCTCGACCTGTGCCTAAGTTCGCCAACCCATTCATCCCACAAAAGTATGACAACTAAATGAATTCTAACAGTTCAACTTCATCCCTTTTTGCTGTCGGTTGCTGAATTGTGTTGTGTTTTTTGATGTGCTCTTCTAGCAGGTCGTGTAAGGAACCAACAAAGGCGAAATCTCCAAAACTGCGAGTCCTTAATAGACGAAAGGAAAGAAAGCCTTCGTCAGGCATCGACTTACAGGCTGCGTTTTCTGCATCAGCTGGATTCATGAGGTGATACAGACGTGTGTTGTGTGCACTTGTGCCGTGTCGTGTCGAGCTGCTGTTCAAGAACTCTTTGAACCCCTTTTAGGGGATGTGTCTAGTGGAGGTTGTTGCTACTGTATTCGTCCTTGTGTAAAGTTGTCAAATGTGATTTTTTTTAGATCTTGTTCACAGCAATGTAGCCATAATAGTAATGAATATCAAGATGCAGCTCTAATTGGTTATAATAGAAATGTATGATCCTGGCAACGGGTACTCATTTGGCCATCTGATGATATATGTGTAACAAAGTTACCAATTTTCCAAAATAAAAAGGGTCGGGTTATTCGAGTATAGGATATGCAGGCCTGGTGAAATGGGGAAATATGATGCTCGCAGCCAGGTTCTATGCGTTGCGGATGGGACTTTTGATGCATCCACCCCACTACCTCGCGTAATCAACCTCTATACTTGCTCCAAGTCCCCAACTAGGATGAGTACGATGCAAGACCCGCTTTCACCCACGCCACTGACATTTGTGGGTGAAAGTGGTTGTGTAGAGTTGATCCCCATGCCACACTGCTAGTATAGCGTGTTAGAAGCTTGGATTGGCACGACCTAAACACGAATAACGAGTCTCGTACTGGGATGTGCCAATGAGTTTCCACAACATGGCATGCCATGTTGGTCGTATCTTAGGTTGTCGGAATGCCATCCACGTGGGCACATGTCCCACGCGGATGATTTCATTTTTCTCATCTATTTAAGCAATTTTTTCCCTTAATATTTCAAAATTTATAAATTACTATTCATGCAGATTAAATATATTCTACTCCGTATAATATAAAATTATAAAATAGCAATAATTAAGAAATCATATTCAAAAAATAATTATTTACTCCACTAATCTCGTCAAAGTAGTCCTCGTATTCAAATTTCTTAATTTCCGCGCCTATTCTTCTCTCCACACTTCACTTTCCCAAACCTAACCACCTCACCTGATCACCACCACCACCATCACCACCGTCAATGACCGCCGCCATCGTAAACCACCACACCTCCGCTGTCGACGGCGTCTCCGGCGACCCCCTCCTTCCATGGCTCTTGTACTCCCTCCTCACCTCCACCTTCTCATTTTTCAAAATTTTCCTCCAAATTAAACCGTCGATTTTCTCGTAATTTCTTCTCATTTAAGCTTAAATTGACAGTGATTAATGTGTTATTTGCAGCTCAATTAAGGAATCGATGGATAATTACGCTTCGAATCGAAGTCGTGACAACACTGTCGCACTTAAGAAGCTTGTTTCTGATTGCATTCACACATTCAAGGATGATTTCAAGTATCGAGACGATGTTCGGTTTCTCAAAGTTTGGTTCCTCCATGTAATTATCCGAATTTTACTTTCCATCATTTTTCTTTTGTGAAAATTTTGAATTTGAATTGTTGTTTAGGGTTTTGTATAATGCTGAGGATTTTGTGTGATTGTTGAATTAGATGGATGTTGCTGGTGCTGATGTCGATACTGTGTTTCGAGAAATGGAGAAGCATCAGATTTGTGTCGGAAATTCAAAGATGTATGAAACTTGTGCCTTGATTTTGGAGACTAAAGGCCAACTAACTGATGCTGATAGGGTTTATCGTGTCGGTATTTCGAGGTGATTTCTCATCTAATCCCTCATTTGTCGTCGTGATTTAGTGACTGATACTTGTTGAATGGCTGGAAAATTGTTTTGGATTTTGCTTAGCTTTGTGCGCGTTATCTTTAGGAATGCTGAGCCCATTGAGGAGCTCAAAAAGGCATACAACGCGTTTCTCGAGAGAATTACGTTGGTACTTAAGGCGTGTACGAATACCAAGGTAAACTCATATTGCCATAGTTGTGTTGAGAAATCTATGAATAATCTTATTTTACTCTTGTGCAGTCGTTATTTGTAATCGTTTGACTATATTTAGTACTCCATTGTTCCTCTGATTCATCCATTTGTTTCCGCATCTTTACCTTGATCGCAGTATTTCAATTTGATTCTCGAAGTTCGAATGTTTTTGTCGAACTGAATTTGATGCTATCGATAGTGTAGTCCAACTTATGTTTGTTCGGACAAATGACCAATTTCTGCACAGTGATGTCGTGTATTATATTTTCAGCATCTGTGATTCATTCATACTCCTATTTTTGAAGATTTGGAGTGATTGATGCAAGCAACCGTGTTTTTCTCTTGCAGAAGGTTGATGGAGTCATGGAGGTAAGCGGAAAGAATTACGTGAATCCATGGTCAAAGTTAGCCATGAAATCTCTTATGCAAAAGATTCTTCCTCAACTAATAAAATATGAAGTACGAGTAATTCTGTTTGTCTTTGTAAATTTCATTTGTTTGGCTCATTTGACATAAAACACAGCAGACGTATATGTGAGTTACAATATAATCGTGTTTTGCTGTTCTTTCTTCAGGGATACCAATCGTACACAAAAAATTATCCAGGGAAGTTTGCTTTGTCTTCTCTACAGACTTCATTCAGAAATAAGATAATTAAAATTGGTACTGCTTACGTGCTTAGTATTCTTTTGTTACTTCTGTTCTTTCGTTAATAACTGATGTTTCATGATGCTTACCAATTAAAATCGTGGCTTCGTAAGGTGTAATGGAATACCAAATAAAAGGTCGAGCTGGTGAAGGAGGTTTTGCTCAAGTTTTCCGAGCTTGTGTTAACAATGACTCAGATGACATGGTTGCTCTGAAGGTGCAAAAGCATTTCAATTCTTCTGCTTTTCTGACAGTACTTTCACGTGGGCGTATCCTTTATTCTCATTGTTTCTATTCTAACTTTTACTCAAATGGCAGATACAAAACCCTCCTTTTCCCTGGGAGTTTCATATGTATAGTCAACTTGATAATCGTATTTCAGGTGATGCAGTAAGTTGGCCTCTTTACTCATCATCCATAAGTACGCTTTTTTTTTTTTTTTATAGGCCTATTGCTGATAACTGATGTTTGCATACAGAGATTGAGATTCGGTTCTGCGCGTAGGATGCATCACTACTCTGATTATAGTATTCTTGTGTGTGACTATTTGTCAAGTGGAACACTTCATGTGAGTACCATTTTGTGGTTCCATGCTCGATTTTTAACGAAAATTGTGTATTCGGTCGTTCAACTAATCCAATTGTCTATGTCATGTCTAGGATGCCATAAATTCTTATATATATAATCCATGTGATACATCCATGGAAGAAGTGTCGTGTATCTTCTACACCATCGAGATGCTTCACATGCTTGAGACTCTGCACAGCGCTGGCTTCATTCACGGAGATTTCAAGCCCGATAATCTTCTTATTCGCCATTCCAGGTAAATATGACCACTATTATCATGTAGGAAAAATGAATTGAGTTACTTTTGCGAAGATGATTTTCATATTTATTCTGTGTGGTACTGTCTAAAGAGGTGATCTCTGAGCAGTTTAATGTACCGGACCCTCAACCTAGAAGGCTCCTTCATTTCTGCAAGAGTAGTGTTGTCGTTACTTTTCAGCAGTTGTTGACTAATTTCTCTTCCTCAGATTTCTGCGAGAATAATCTCTTATAAGACTGTTATATTAATTTAGTTTAATAAATCTCTCAAAATTATATTATTTTCTTTCAGGGAGTATCTAACAGATGATGTTGAAGCTTTTGCCAAAAGGTCTGGCCCTTGGCGAGATCAGGTTAAAACATTTTCTCGGCCAAAAGCTAACTAAAGAATTCATACACTTTTCCGGTTTATGGAGCGTGAATCATGCATACGCAGGGACTTTGCCTTGTTGACTGGGGTAGGGGAATAGACTTGACTCTTTTCCCTCCTGATATCGACTTCGTGGGTGATTGCGGCACCTCAGGCTTTGATTGTGTTGAAATGAAAGACGACAAACCATGGAAATATCAGGTGGGAATTCATTCAATGTGTATCACTATAACCCCAAGCAAAACGTTCGAGTATATGAACCGATGAACCGACTGAGAATCAGAGATTTTGTCTTTTCTAGGTCGACACGTACGGCCTCTGTGTTATCGTCCATATGATGCTACACAATTCATACATGAAAATCAAGAAAAACCAGACCGCTGATGGTGGCTATATTTACGTACCAGCATTGCCCTTTAAAAGGTACGATGTTTATCAACTTTGAGACTGTTCTATACATATATTAATTTGAGCTAAAATGTAGAATGATTATACGACCATTATTGAGATCTTTAAAGATGGTTACGATGTACTCAATAATGGTCATAATGATCATTGTAATGGTCACATTCTAGTCCGAATTCACTGTTTTGATACCGACAGTAATCATACTCTATTGTTTTGCTGGGATGATGTGCTTCAGAAGTCCGAATACAAAGCTGTGGGAGAATCTTTTCACAAGACTGCTCAATGTACGGCCTTCTGATGACCATCTAAAGACGCTTCGAGAATTGAGAGAGTCATTCCAGCAAGTCATCTTAGCAGACCCATCAACCGTAAAGAAACTAAAGGATTCCCTACGAAAGCAAAGAGCTGCAGTTTGTGCTGGTTAGTTTACGTAAGAGGAAAACGTAATGCTGTGGTATGTACCTTATCTGATATCGAAATTAACCTAATACGAGTAACATTTTTATTACATACCCTTTGTGTTAATATATTACTACGTAGTTAATATCAGTCGAGCACTCGTTATTTGTTTATGATGTGGGGCATTGGAGACTTTAGTCAAGGACTCGAGGCTATGTCACCGAAAATGATCAGTATTATACGGAGTATGAGTTTTCCGTGTATGAAAAAGATCACGTTAAATCTTTCCGTCACCATTGTTAACTAAAATGTGATTAGTTTTGATTTTTGAACCCCTAGAAAGGGAAGTCCAGCTTTTACTCAACGATGCCTGCGTAAAACTAAAAATACTGGTTACATTTAGCAAACCGTTTAACATGTTAGACGATCTGATCCGAGTTTTTGCGTTAGTTTTCTTTATTGTATAACCTGAAACACATTACACAATATACGTTCATTCTAGTTTATGCAAAAAAAAAAAAAAAACAAAAAAAAAAAACAAAAAAAAAAAAAATCCATATTTATATGAAATTGCAAATAACTACCTTTTAAAACCACTTTTTTTCAAATAACTACCTTTTATAAATTTTTTTTCAAATCACTACCTTAAAACGTATTTTTGTTTTCAAATCAATACCAGTTCCCCGAAAATCTCATTTAACTCAAAAAAATAAGGATGGAAAGTGCTGAAAAGTGAAAGAATCATTGTTTGATTGAATAATATGAGAGAAAAAATTAAAAACAATGGAATAAATTTTAGGTAAAGAGGATGAAATGAAGAGGTTAAGTTAAATAGAGGAAGAAAGGTTAGAAAAGGGTAGAAGGGTAGAATGGATATTTGACATGGGTGTTTCAAATAAAAGGCAATAAAAATTTTCAAAGTGGTCGGAATTTGATAAAATATGACGTTTTCCGGGTAACTGGTATTGATTTGAAAACAAAAATACGTTTTAAGGTAGTGATTTGAAAAAAATTTTATAAAAGGTAGTTATTTGAAAAAAAAATGGTTTTAAAAGGTAGTTATTTGCAATTTCGCCTATAATTTATTTTGACAATTTTAGTAGATTCAAGATAAATAATTAGGATGTCCAAGTATGAAGCTTAGCCCATCTCTCGCCGGCAAAGCAACTGAAATAAAAACCGTCCTCCCTAACATCCCAATAAACATTTCCGGGCCCACACGTAACACCAATATCAATATTAAACGTGTCGAAACTAATATCTTTATCGGTCCAATAAAAATGACAGAAATATAAAGTCGTAAGAAAAAGATTGACATTAAAACTCCAACTGAAAGTTTCGCCGGGTTGGCTCAACTTGTGATCACCAAGATCGTCGTCTTTAGATTTGCAATGGAGTTCGACCGGTGGTTGTCCCGGTTTTAGCCCATTACTGACGTTAACGTGGTACTTTGCCAGTGAAATTTGGAGGATCGCTTGAATAAATAGCAAAAGAGTAACTTTGTTTTTCGAAATGTAACACGCCATTTTACTTTTGAAATTGTTGTACGATGAAATATGTTTATTCCGTATATTATTATTATTATTATTTTTGTCAAGACGTTATTCCATTTATATAATACGTGATTATATGATCACATATTGTATATAAGGAATCTCTTGAGGAGATAAGTAATAATAATTGAGGAATTAAATTGCACCTAAATTAGGAAGTAAATAAAATCTTTAATTAAAAGATATGATTTTATTTACTTCCTAATTACTCCCTCCATTCTAAATTAATTGTCCCCTTTTTATTTTGGGATGATTTAAGGTATGGTAATGAAAATGAGAAAATTTTGAAAATCATTTGTTAAAACATACTAAAAATAGAAAGGGGACAAGTAATTTGGAAAAAAATTTTAGTGAAAAGGGGACAAGTAATTTGGGATGGAGGGAGTACAATGTGAACACAATTATATTGATGAGTTGATTGTTCGATTTACAGGTAAGTAATATTTCCTTATCTTGGAATAATATGTCTAATAGTTAGTACAAATTATATTTTCAAAATGTATCCGCAAAGCTTTTAGATTAGATAACAAATTATTAGGATGAAATGATGTCTCTTAATATCTCTATTACGGAGTATAACATAATATGATGTACCACATTGTTTATCTATATAGACTACCAAGTAGAAGTGAGATTATCTATCTCATAAAAGGCATGGGTTACATCGGGATAGCAATACTTGGTGCAATTTGAAGATCAAATTACTCAAATATTCAATCGAACGATGGATTTCCTCAAAAAGTACATCGGAATAGCAATACGAGAACATGCCAAAGAGACTTATTATGGTTTGAGATCCTTAGTTTTACAAAAGAAATTTCTTCTTTTTATTTGTTTGTTTTCAATTATTTTGATCCTTTAATTTGTTATTAATGAATTAGTTTTTTCGTTTCAAAAAAGACAAAAAGGCATGGGTTAGTTTCGATCCTCTTCTTATTGTCAAATGATTTTAGGATGAAACCCTTAAAATTATAAATTAAAGTAAGATTTTTCTCTTGAGTAATGTGTGAGGTAGAACTCATCACTGGTCGAATATCAAGCGTTTTTTTTTTAATGTCAACACTAATGTTGTAACCTTTTTTAAGGGTTTTTTTTTTTTTTTCTCAAACTTGGAAAATTGTTTCTTTAGCCTACGACGACATGCTCTGGCCGGTGGGTTAATACTCCGTATAAAAGTCAATAAATAGTGTAAATCAATTAAAAACTACGAGTAATTTTTCTCAACTTCTCATGAGTGAAAATAGTTTTTTAATTTTAAAAATTCTAACGTAAAATTAAGTGACATAAGTTATAAAAACCGTCGCTGAACACACTTCGAAAGCTATAACATTAACTCAAAGATCCAAGCGTACGATTCAATCTGCTTCAATATTATTATTCTTTGCAAAAACCATAATATATAAAATAATCGATCACAAATTCATTCTTCAATATTATTATTACTATTATTATTATTATTTATTCATATAATTAACAACGATAGAATAATAAAGATACATAATTAGCCTGCCCAAGTATGAGCCCTGGCCCAATCCTGACCGGTCACGCAACTCAAATAAAACCCGTCCTCCCTAACATCCCAATAAACATTTTTAGAGCCCTCGCACTGTTTAGCAATGTCATAATTAAACGTATCGAAACTAATATCTTTGTTGGTCCAATAAAAATGACAGAAATATAAAGTACTCGCACTATAATTGACCGTGAAAGTCCAATCGAAAATTGGACCGGGTTGGCTCGACTTATAATCACCAAGATCGTCGTCCCCGGACTTACAATGAAGTTCGACCGGTGGTTGTCCCGATTTTAGCCCATTGCTTATGTAAACATGGTACTTTTCTAGTGATATATCAGCGTGTGCTGAAAAAATAGTAATTTGGAGGATCGCTTGAATAAAAAGTAAAAAAGTAATTGTGTTTTTGAAAATGTAAGCCATTTTTAACTAATGGAATTATTATATGATTAGATATGTTATTTTTTATTCGGTGGGTATGAATGAAATGGTATGATACGTGATTATATATAGGTGGTGAGACCCTAGAGGTACATAGGTAAATCGTAATTGTAACGGTAAATCAGGAATTTTTTGGTAACAATAAATTAGGAATTAAATTAAATTGTATCTAAATTGATTAATGTAATTTGTACCAAAAAAAAAAAATTTGATTTGATGTAATAATTACTTCCCTAATTGGGATCAATAATCATGATCATGACTAGCTCAATTTAAATATACAGTAAGGGATTATGCGAACGCGTGTAAAAGTATTACTCCGTAATTTGCATTTGCCCTCATAATTTTGTTTAATAGTGAAATTAGGCTCCGTAACTTTATATTGTACTCCGTAGAAATTAAGCTTCTTTAACTTAGTTAGAAGTGAAATCACACTCTACTTTTTGATTTTTAATGAAATTTCATCAAAATTCATTTTATAATTTAATTATTCAATCAATTTTTTTATTTTTTTATTTTTTTATTTTTTTTATAATCTTACAACTTTTCAACAATATATAATTATAAGAGTGAGTTTTTTTACATAATTTTGTATTGAGTAATTGTTTGATAATTTACTATGAATGTAAGAATAGTTTATAAAATTTTAAATTTGTTTACTAAAGATGAATGTAAAATTATTTTTCATGCAAATAATTATTTTTATATAAATTAATAAATTTGAAATAATTAGTCTTTTTCATTTGATATAGTTGTATAAATAAAAATAAAATGATTTTTTGTTGATATTTAAGTGAAAATTAAAAATTGGTGTTGAGGTTGAGGTTGATCACATTTTGTCAAAGTTACGTTATGGGAGTTGATTGTTACTATTGAAAGTTAAGGGGTTAAATTTGACCATTGAACAAAGTTAAGGGGGCAAATAGTCACTTTCATGGTTTTTAATCAATTTGCAAGTTTTACAATCGGCTAAATAATGCTTTAATGGGCTAAGTTATGTTACTAGAAAGCCCGTAAATGTATCTATATAAACTCTTACAGTATTGGAAATAAGTTCATGGGTTACCATTTTTTTTGGTGAGTAAAATAATGCTTATTATGTGGCTTCATAAATGGACAATTTAGCTTAGGTGGCAAGCATATGAAGAGTGTTTTAAAGAATACTTAACATAACATTTTAAATTTGCTTTTTTATATATTATATAAATATAAATATAGATATAGATATATAACCTGTTCTTTCGGACTTTCTAGAGGTAGATCAATCGAATCGAATCAACTAAACTAAAGCTGAAAGGAGCCGAAAGCTAAATCAATCGAATCAGATCGAAATGAATTGAAATGAATCGAATCGAATCAAATGAATGAAGTTTAATTAAATAATATAATCATCTTTGAATCGAATAAAGTGAATCGAATCGAATCAGTGGTGGCTGAATCGAATCGATTGAACCGAATCGAAGTTCTTGAATCGAACTTAACGAATTGAATGAATCGAATCAGATTGAAATCACCGAATCGAATCGAAATGTGTTGAAAATAAGTTGGAAAGAACGAGTCCATAGATATAGATAATGCAGTCACATTATTATGGTCTTCATATATACTACTCCGTAGTAACTCCCAACATAAATACATAATTATTCCATTTACCGAATTAATGTGAATTAAAATTAACGAGGATGTTATGGTCTAGTGTCATGACTGAGGTATTCTAAGCAATAAGTATCATGTTTAAATCTCCCCGGCTGTAATGGTTCAGCGCCTTCTCTTTGACCAATTTTTTTTTTAATGTGAATTAAATTAATTTTTATGCTAACATTAACTAGACTTGTGAGTTTGTAGATGGATCATAATTCATTAGGTAAATTAGGTAAAAATATAAGATATATGCATAATTATACAAAGTCGCGTATAATCACAAATATTCATATAATCTCTTTGTTAAATTTAGGATTTAGGTGTTGGAGGGTGGACAATATAACGGGTTAAGACAATAAGGCTCTGTTTGGGAAAGGTAATGAAAATTTGAAAAAGCTAGGTGAAAATTTGAAAAGGTATTTGGCGAAAAGCTAATTTGAATAGGTAGTGAAAAGGTAGCCAGGAAATATGATGAAAAAGGTAGCTGAAATCAATTATATTGTTTGGTAAAACAAGCTGAAATAATAACTGAAATAAATTAATTGACATAAAAGGACATGATTATTATTTTATAGATAAAGTTATAAGGGTATAATAGTAAACAAACTTATAACCAGCTAGCTTATTTTTTAATAAGCTACTAGAAGTAGCTTTTTATTTCAGCTAGCTGAAATAAGCTTCCAGCTAGCTGAAATATTTTTCAGTCACCCTTCACCAAACACTTCCAGTTAAAAGAGGTAGCTGAAATTTTGGTCAAACCAGCTAGCTGGTCAAATAAGCTAGCTGAAAGTTGCAACCAAACAGGGCCTAAGACTGGCAGGGCTCCCGTCTTAAGACATGATGGGCTTTAGTAGACCCGGCAATACGACGGCGTAGATGTTAGCAATACGCAAATACAACGATTCGATCGCTTTTGCAATATAAGATTTGTCATGTATTTTCTTACGTGTGAATTTTTGGTCACGTACTCACGTATCACACTATTACACATTACACGGATGAAATGAATGTAACTATATCATCTTCTCGACTTCCCTCTTAGAGCAAAAGCAATGGAGGTTTTTTAGTCTTGGGTTTGTCAATAAAACTCTAAAGATAAAGTTCTTTCCATTGTAGGCCTCCTTGGGTTTGTCAAAATAAGAACTAGGTTCTTATTTTAGAACCAAGTTCTTCATTATTTCCTATAAATTAAATTAATTTGATAGAGTTGAAGAGTAGCCGCGAGTCCCAATTAAAAACAAAGTAAAAATTTTTCCACTGCAATAAAAAGTTCTTAAATTTTGAGATTGTTAAAATAATTGAAAATACAAAGAACTTTATATAAAGTTCTCTCATTGTGCTTGCTCTTAACATCTCTTTAATTCACTACAAATGTTTTGCGTTTTTCGAGTCAAATTAAATATTACTAAATTAATTTATATGAATCCAAATTAAAGAAACGTACAACAATATATAATAAGGGTCGGAGACTTGGAGTACAAAATTTCAAATAACGATATGGTATGAATACTTAATAAGTTTTTTTATACGCAATTTTGAAAGTAATTACATAAAAAAAAAACCCATATTATAGATAATGATCGATCACAATTTCATAATTCGATTACAATATTATTTTCTCGTATTACTATGTAGAACGATATATATAATTAAGCAAGATAATTTACGATGTCCAAGAATGATTTAAGACCCAATCAGTAGTGCCTTCACAACTCGAATAAAAACCGTCCTCCCGTACATCCCAATAAACATGTCTGGTGTTCTTGCACCTCCGACCAAATTCAATATTATACGTGTCGAAAGCAATATCTTTATCGTTCCAATAAAAATGACAGAAATATAAAGTACTCGCAAAAAGATTGACTTTAAAACTCCACTCGAACGATTCGGAGGGGTTCAACTGTTTATCACCAATATTGTCGTCTCTAGACTTGCAACGGACTAGGACCGATGGTCCGATTTTTATCGCATCCCTTATGGTAACAGTGTAGTGTTTTAATGATACGGCGTGTGTTTGTAAAATTGTAGTTTGAAACATCACTAGAATAATCAATAGTAAAACAGTGATTTTGTTTTTGAAAATGTAATTAGCCATTTTTTACTTTTGTAATAATGTTGTATTATCAAATATGTTGTTTTGAATTATACGTGATTATTATATATAGTACGTTCAATAAAAGGTTCATGAATCTCTTATCCAATTGTATAAGAATATACGTTGTATGTAAATCAATGGATAATAATGTAACAGCTAAAATCATAAAATTAGGAAATAAATAATACGTTATCCGGTCAATATTGGGTCTGGTCGGGTCGGGTCCGGGTCGGGTCGAATTCGGGTCGGATTAGTTCGATTATCGGGTAAGTAATGCAGTTGCGAATTCATCGTTGGGTCGGGTCGAGTCGGTTTCAGGTCACAATATTTTTGGGTTAATCGGGTCGGGTTTTCCTCAGTTTCGGGTCGGGTCGCTCGGGTCAGGTCAGCCTTGCCAGCTCTAGTGGCAACTGGCAAGCATATGAAGAGTGTTTTAAAGAACACTTAACATAACATTTTAAATTTGTTTTTTCAGGCTTTTTAGATCTGAACTAAACTAAACTGAATCGAACTAAAATGAACTGAAATGAAATTTGAAAGCTGAATCGAATCAATCGAAGCTAAATTGAATCGAATTAGGCCAGATAAATTTGAATCAATCGAAATGAATGAAGTTCAATTAAATAATATTCTTGTCTTTGGCCCAGATAAATGGCCGAATCGAAATGAATGAAGTTGATTAAATAATATAATCATCTTTGGCCAGAATAAAAAATTTGAATTAGTAATGGCCCAGGCCCAGCCCAGGCCCGAAGTGGTGGCCCAGATTGAAATGTCTTGAAAATAAATTTGGAAAGAACGAGTCCATAAATATAGATAATTAATGCAGTCACATTATTATGGTCTTCATATATACTACTCCGTAGTAACTCTCAACATAAATACATAATTATTCCATTTACCGAATTAATGTGAATTAAAATTAACGAGGATGTTATGGTCTAGTGTCATGACTGAGGTATTCTGAGCAATAAGTATCATGTTTAAATCTCTCTCCCCAACTGTAATGGTTCAGCGCTTTCTCTTTGACCAATTTTTTTTTTTTTACTGTGAATTAAATTAATTTTTATGCTAACATTAACTAGACTTGTGAGTTTGTAGATGGATCATAATTCATTAGGTAAATTAGGTAAAAATATACTCGTAAGATATATGCATAATTATACAAAGTCGCGTATAATCACAAATATTCATATAATCTCTTTGTTAAATTTAGGATTTAGGTGTTGGAGGGTGGACAATATATCGGGTTAAGACAATAAGACTGGCAGGGCTCCCGCCTTAAGACATGATGGACTTTAGTAGACCCGGCGATACGACGACGTAGATGTTAGCAATACGCAAATACAACGATTCGATCACTTTTGCAATATAAGATTTGTCATGTAATTTCCTACGTGCGAATTTTTTGTCACCACACTATTACACGGATGAAATGAATGTAACTATTTCATCTTCTCGACTTCCCTCTTAACATCTCTTTAATTCGCTACAACTGCTTTGCGTTTTTCGTGTCAAATTGAATATTATAAGTTTTCTACTCCGTAAATTAATTTATATGAATCCAAAGTAACGTACAACTATATAATAATAAGAGAATTTATATGGTATAATTATAAACAAGTTCAAAATTCATAGATGAATACCTTAATAAGTTTTTTTATACGCATTTCGCAATTTTGAAAGTAATTACATAAAAAAAAAAAAACCATATTATAGATAATGATCGATCACAATTTCATAATTCGATTACAATATTATTTTCTCGTATTACTATGTAGAACGATATATATAATTAAGCAAGATAATTTACGATGTCCAAGAATGATTTAAGACCCAATCAGTAGTGCCTTCGCAACTCGAATAAAAACCGTCCTCCCGAACATCCCAATAAACATGTCTGGTGTTCTTGCACCTCCGACCAAATTCAATATTATACGTGTCGAAAGCAATATCTTTATCGTTCCAATAAAAATGACAGAAATATAAAGTACTCGCAAAAAGATTGACTTTAAAACTCCACTCGAACGATTCAAAGGGGTTCAACTGTTTATCACCAAGATTGTCGTCTCTAGACTTGCAATGGACTAGGACCGATGGTCCGATTTTTATCGCATCCCTTATGGTAACAGTGTAGTGTTTTAATGATACGGCGTGTGTTTGTAAAATTGTAGTTTGAAACATCACTAGAATAATCAATAGTAAAACAGTGATTTTGTTTTTGAAAATGTAATTAGCCATTTTTACTTTTGATAATGTTGTATTATCAAATATGTTGTTTTGAATTATACGTGATTATTATATATAGTACGTTCAATTAAAGGTTCATGAATCTCTTATCCAATTGTATAAGAATATACGTTGTATGTAAATCAATGGATAATAATGTAACAGCTAAAATCATAAAATTAGGAAATAAATAATACGTTATCCGATTGAATCCTAATGTAAGAAACTCTATGTATTAGCTTAGTCAGCTTTAATATTAATTAATTCATATTAATATTAATATGTAGATAAAATGTAAAATCTTTACGTATTAAAAATATGTAATTGCACGGAATAAAAAAAAGTGTATGCTAATTGTACATTTCAATTTGTTTCTAAAGTTTTCTAATATTTGGATAAGATAAGAATACTAATTACTCCCTAATTAAGCATATAATTTTAAAGATAATTCTCCGAGAACAAAAATTTTGAGCTTCTTTTTTTAATTTTTCAATGATGATTTCATAAGAATATTTCCTTCATTACTAATATCTTTAACAATTACAAACATGAATCTATATACAGAAAAGATACTCCGTATACATCATTCGTAACATCAACTCTCCGTCCTAAACGAGATAACAACATTTTTTTATTTTTGGAATTACATAAAATTAATTCAAATTACTTTTATTCTTTATAAGATTTACTATGCATGTATGACTAATGAAAAATATTACGATTGCGAAAAATAATTTATTCCCTTGCGCATATATATATAATTTAATTATCTAGATAAAGGACATCAATAAGAGTTAATCTTTTGTTTATTTTTCACAAACATTTTATATTTGAAGCTAACATAACAAATTAAACAAAAGCCATAATGCAACACTCACATTTCATTTGTGAAAAATAAACAAAAAAACTAAACTAATTAAACAAACATCACGTACTCCTTAAATGTCACTCAATCAATACTACTAGACCGATTATAATACGGTGCCACCAGATAATACCAAGTTACATATCAAACGACAGTACTAAAATCAAGTGACGCAAACTCAATTTTCCAAATACCTAAATAATTAAACGAACAATACTATCGAAAGAACAAATTAACAATAATACAGCGCCACCTGATAATACCAAGCTACATTAGACGATAGTATTATCTAAAATCGAGTGACACTAACTCATTTTCGAATTATAACTAAACCATGCAACCAAAACCACCCAAAACTACACTAACACTAACACCAACCACAACAACCAACAAAGATGATTTTAAACCAACACCACCACTAGAATTCTCCTTGTTCTTCTCATCACTCGACGACGGACCATCCTCGGCCGATGGTGATGGGGCCGGGGCCTCCGACGCTGGTGGCGGGGGCGGTGGTGAGACGGTGGCTGGGGCGGTTGGTGGAGGAGGAATCATAGGTGGTGGTGGTCTAACAGCAAGGACAACAATAGTGAGCTTTTGACCTTTGTTGCAATGGTCAACGTTGCCAGAAATGAAGTAGTGGGGCCCAGATCTTGTGAATTTGTAGAGTGATTCTTCGTCTGTCAGTGAATTTATTGGATTTTTTACGTTGCATGTGTTGTAGTTGTCCCTTGTTACTAAAAGAACTGACTCTTCTCCTTTCTTCTGCTTAAAAACTGTTTTTAAATTATTTATAGTAATTATATGTTAGTAATAATTTCAATTTTATGTGACGGTCGGTTGATAAAATAATATAATCTTACGTAGAAAATTAAAAAATCGATTTTTCTAAGATGTGCTTTTAAAACATATGTTAAGTAACTAATTAAAGATGCACTTGTAAGAATATATTATCGCCATTTGATGTACAAACCAACATTTACAATATTAATAATATGTTCATACTAATGTTTCTGTAATTAGAAACTTATCAGTTATCATGTGTCCTAAAGGTACATTTTAGAAAAATCAATAACAGTAAAATTATAAAACGTAAAAATTGTCAAAATACACAACGACAAAAACATGCTAGAAAAACCAATAAAATATAACTTACGTAGGGTATCATTAACTTGGAACCGGTTACGACCAGCCCAATGACTATAGCTTTCGGTAGGGTTCAACACCCATCCATCTTTTCCACCAACATAAAATTTATAACCTTCACTTGATGAACTTAAAAATAATATAAATACTACAAAGCTAAAACGAAAAATTACTCGAAAATCCATTGTAGTAAATCAAAAAATATATATATAATGTAAATAAATTGTTAAACAATTGTATGTAAAGAATGTGAGAACACTAGTGAGAAATGAGTGAGATGGTGAAGCGTTATATAGGTGATAAATTCACGAGGTTAATGAATGAAATTAATATAAAATGTCGTGAATTTTGCATTATATTTTGTTGAAATTAAACGTTACACAAAATATTAGAGGATTATACTCGTTTTGCAACTAATTCACACAACGGTCATCAAATAATGTACGTTTTTTCGAAAATTGATGAGTATTATTAACTCAGGAATACGTACGTTTCTAATTTAAAGTCACTTTTCATCGCAAATTGAAGTTGGGTGATTATTAGGTTATTAATGTGTTACTCCGTATATACGAGTACTTTTTATATGTAATTAATTAATTATTTTTTATTACCTTCGATTTATGTAATTAGTAGTTTTCTAATTAGATCGGTGTATATGTGTATCGGGATATATATATATGTGTGTGAATAAATGTGATTATTATTACCGTTATATTTTTTCTTTTTTTGATTTTCATAGTTATCGTCGTTTAAAATGAAGCACTTTATTTTGGGGCACTGTGGTTCCGAGAACCTAATGCATGGATCCTCCTGAAAACAGAGGATATATTTCAGTAGTTTTCTTTCAATGATAAAATACAGTATTATGTTAATATCGTGATAGGATACAATGATACATATATAGTTAGTTACTTTGATAGGGATTTTACTGCGATCAAAAAAAAAAAAAAAAAAAAAAAAAAAAAAAAAGAAGAAGAATGAAAGCGAATGTTTGAAAAAAAGATGATATTAATTAAATTAATTTAAAACAAAGTGACTTAAGCTAATAATAGGATCTACTCCTTAAGTTACGCGGATATTAAAATTACCGCCATCTAAAAATCGTAATTATTATCTTGGCGCTTGATTTTAAAATCGCAACCCCTAAGCCTCTAATTAAGTGCTATTATAGGCATAATCAAACAACCCAAACTAGGTTTGATAAAATTTCTTAAAAAATAAATTACTCATACATAATGGATCGTAAATATATATACGGAGTAATATATTTATATCTAAGCTTTTAATCTTTAGAAAATGATGATCAAATGCTTAGATGAAAATTTATGCTATATTTAAAGCAATTTGGATCACTTTTTTTTCTAGATCTGCTGTCAAACAAATCAGGTCGTTTTGAGTTCATATTCGTGTCAATATTAAATGGGTCATTATCCTCCCAACTAGGGATGTCATTGGGGTGGGGCGGAGGGCGGGGGAAGCATCTCAACCACCGCATCCACCAACAAAAACTTACCTCCAGGCCACCTCCGCCCCATCACCCATGGTGGGTGACAACCCGTCCTCCACCACCCGCTTGACGGGAAATTTTTTAGTCCCACCACCGCCCCAGACCCACCCACCCGCCCTAGACCCACCCCACCTGCCCTAGCTCCGCCCCACCGGCCCATGAAATCGGATTATCGCTACGTAAATTTCAATAATTTTTTATCGAAAAATTTCTAATTACGACGACATAGTCAAATAAACACATTTCAAATAACCAATCAAAGTATTGTGAGCATCAAATAAAAATACATACGACACACATTTAAAGTTCATGAATTAAAGAAATAAAAATCAATCCGACACCCCAACACTAAATATAAAAAAAAAAATGTTGTATACTTTATTCATATTTCAAAATATAAAAAAAAACTTAAAATTAAAATTTTTCCTCTAATTTATATTTCTATGAGTATGATTATATGAATTAGGCGGGTTAAGCGAGACGGATAAAGGTGGGGCGGGGGCGGGGCGGGGCAAAGGCGGGTACGGGGGCGGGGCGGTGTTTCGATGAAATCCACCACCGCCCCACGACCCGCGGCGGGGATCACTTTTAGGATCCATTACCGCTCCACGACCCACTAAAGGGTCTCCTACCTCGACCCTAACTGGGCGGGGCACGGGGCGGTATCCGCGTTGACCCGCCTACTGACTTCCCTACTCCCAACCTTAAACCGGCCCATTTACATAGTGTTGATTGGCTCAATCCTAACCCGACCCATTATTTATTTTTTCCATAACCCAACCCGACTTATTTAATCCATTCATCTTTTGGCAAGTCATTTCTAACCCATATAACCCATTATATATCTATAACTTGGACGACTTATATATGATTCATTAACCTAAAATTTAAAATTAAATCTTGTGTTTTAATATCTTCCGTTGTTTATTGTCCTAATTAATTCAATTATGTCACTTTAGATAATTAATGGGTTACTCGTGTCAAATTCGTGTTGGAAGACCTCAACCCTATCCTGACTCATTTAAATTTCGTGCCGTGTTCGTGTCGACCCAATTACTTAAATGGGTCGCATTGTCTCAACCCAAACCCACTAACTTCGTGTCGGGTTCGTATCGTGTTATTGGGTCGTGTCACTGATTGCCGCCACCTCTACTTTCTTATCTCCATTTGTACTCTAATACACTTATATTTTACATAGTAATATATTTTATATCTCCTTCATTATTAAAACATTATTATTTTTCATATAATTACAACCTCTTACATTTTTCAGAAGATTCAATTCCAATCGTTTATAATTAAGAAATGGATGTCTATTTCTTTTCAAGAAATGAAGAGAATTCTCACCCTATCCAAATTAAAGGTCCGATCCATAGTTTCGATTAGTATTTGACATTTGATGTGAAATACTTTGTATATCAAAAAGACGTCATATCAAATTTGTGAAATTATTATGATGAGTATATCTTGATCTCTTTTCCAGTAATATACGGAGTATTTATCTAATTGAATTTTCTAAAATGTGTCCTTAATATACCGTAAAGGCGTAAACCGTAATGAAAAACCTTAATCGTCGATAATATCTAAACTTTAAAGGAAATTAAACAACTTAATCTCGTAATTATAGATAAAGATAAAAAGGATACGGAGCACAAGACAATGAACCATAATTTTCTCAATTGGAAATGAATAAAAATATATCTCAAATTATTAATTCATTTATATAATTCCATAAACTTTTCTCAATGATTACATCCTCCATTTAATTTCTATTATAAATTGAAAATTAATCGACAAAGTATTCATCCAATCTGAAAATTCAAAACATACATCTCAATTTCTCAATTATAAAATGCCTAAAGTGACCACATTAAAAAAGGGGAATTAGAAATTCCCTTGTACTAAAAAAACTTGTGTACGTGGTTGCTTACATAACATGATTTTTTTTTGATTTTTTTTTTCTCATGACTTGTTAATTTCTCCTATAATATTGAGCAACTGATATGAATGTCCAATTCACGTGTTTTTAAATTTCTCGCGAGAAATTAATTTCCAAATGACAACCTAAATAAAACAGTTCCTAAACCTCCATGACTCACGTACACGGCCTCGCTTACTTTCATTTGTGATTTCTAATAACATTGTTATCGCCGTCCATGTTTATATCCGGTGAGATTTTTTCATTTTTTTTTTCCGTAATTTTCCTGTTGTTTATTATATTATACTCCCTCCATTCATATCTAATGACAATCTTCGATATATTTCGTAATGCATAAATAAAAATGTAGTTATGTGTGATCTTGTTTGATTTGTCTTGATAAGTATGACATTAATATTGAAAATTTATATTTTTGTACACTTTAGAATTATAGATATTGTCGTTACAATATGCATTTCGATAAGTGTGAAAAAGGAAGGGATATTAATGGATTTGAATAGAGGGTGTAACATGTATCCTTCTGAAGTTATGTCACATAGGAGTTTGGGACTATAAAATGTTTATATAATACTCCCTCCATTCAAATCCGAAGGCACCATCTACTTTTTCACATTTGTCGAGATGCGTTTTGTAACGACAATATTTATAGTTTTAAATTGTATAAAAATATAAAAATTTGATATTAATGTTGTACTTATCAAGGTGAATAGAATAAGATCACACATGACTATATTTTTATTTATATATTACAAGTTATATCGAATATTATTCACCTACCTGAATAGTGTCAAAAAAGACAAAAAAATGCTATTGGATATAAATGGAGGGAGTAAAGGTATTATTTTAACATTAAAATAATATATTTCACGTTGAGATAATTAATCCAATTTTTCTAAAGGTTTCTCTAGTTAATATATTACGTCTTAACTGGTAAAACTGTTTTACCATAAAGTTACCGATATTTCGAGAAATACAACTTTATTAAAGGGGTAAGATGGTATAGAACAGTTTTATAATAGTAGAACTAATATAATGGAAATATGGAAATATGGAATTATTTTATGCTATATTTAACGTAACCTTTCTTTTATTAAATCGTTTTGTTTTCCGTATGTTAATTTGTATATAGTTGATAAGGGTTTTATAAGCCTTGATCAATTTATTGATGGCTTGAGTCTTAATAATTAAAGTTATTAATTTAATTTATAGTGATAACTTTGAACCCTAATAGTCTAACTATAAAGATGATTGTTGACGATGAGGCTCATAGTAAGAGATGAAATGAAAAACCATAATAATCGAAAATAATATATCTTAATTTATACTTTATAAATGATAATATTGTAATAATATAATAATATATACTCCGTATACTATTATATATGTTATTTCTTTCCTAATTGTAAAAATCACAAATACTTTATTTATCGTTAATATGTGTTTATTCATCTAATCTTAATTATGAGCCTTATTGTCAAATATTAGATCATTAGTTAGACTCTAGGTTTAAAGTATAAACTTTAATTAAATTAATCACTTACAGATTCAAGTCATCCATAGACTGATCAAGGATTGTGACACCATGATCAACTAATACAATTACAAGAAGCGAAAGAAAACTAGAATGATAAGATAAAACAAGATGTCATCAAATATACTCCATTCGTCCGGATTAATTATTTACGTTTGGTTTTTGAACACTATTTAAAAAATACAGTATGAGAAATTGAGAATCATTTAAATAATCTTAATTCACAAATATATCACACAAAATATAGTAAAAATTTATAGGAATAATTTGAACTATTGCTCATCTTCTCATTAATAATCCGAATTCAAATAAATTTCAAAATATGGAGTATCTTTCAATAGTAAAAAAAAAATATGGAGTATCGTTCAATATTTTTGATACGAAAATTATGCGGAAGCGAATTAAAGGAAAATAAATAAAAAGGATATTTATTTCGAAATCTTGTGAGATCTCGAACGAAAGGATATTTGCTCGAATATGACCTATTATTCGAACAATGGTGATTGATTCCCAAGACCTATTGACAATCGAGTTAGAATTCAATTGCGTCGAAAACTAACCTGATAATTTGATCGAAACACGTCGATCTAAGAACTCAATTGCTACAACAAAGCAAATAGGGTTTTGTGGTTTTTTCTTGGTTAAAAATAACGTTCATTCAACAACTGACTTATAGAGTCAGAATACATGATTATATAATGCATTACAATAGAGAAAACATAAGAAAATAAGGGAAAGCCCAAAAAACACTTATCCGTGAGCCCAAATGTAAAGCCGAGATTGCAATGATTCATTTGGGCTGATCATTCTCGGATCATCGATGATACGTATACGTGATACGTATACGTTGGATGAATAAATTACTCCTCAAAATTCATTGAATAGACAAAGTAGTTAATAATATGTAGTCATAAGGTCTAGATAATTAATTAATATAATCATATTTAGTTTATTATTAATTGAACTTAAATAATAAATTTAGTTATAGTAAATGTAAGGTTCATTGAACTTAAATATGAATATAGTCATAGTTAGTTTAAGTTTTGTTCCTATAAATTCTGAAACTTGTAATTCATTTGAAACAGAATTTGATGAAATAAAAAAAAAAAAAACTTTTGTCTCTCAAAAAACGTGGTTACGCTTGTTTGTGAAACTCGGATTGTTGCGTACGATCCAAACTAGTGATTTATTAGGACGCGTCTCCTAATTATTGCTCGATTGGAACCAATAGGTCTTGGTTAGCCAATCTCGTTCATCAAGTTATAGGTCTAATTTAACTTGTTGTCTGCTTATCCCTTTTTATTTTAATTATCATTTTATGAAGTGAAACGGTGGCGGAAGTAGACATAATATGATAATTAAAATAAAAAGAGATAAGCACGTATACGTATTATCTAGACCTTATGACTACATATTATTAACTACTTTGTCTATTCAATGAATTTTGAGGAGTAATTTATTCATCCAACGTATACGTATCACGTATACGTATCATCCGCCCTTCCTTAAAAAAGAATCGTCCCGATTCTTGTGTCTTCTAATGCCTAGATTAAACACGATTGATGATGGTTGCTGGTTCCATTTGCAAATTTGGATGCCCAAATAAGCTAAGTACCATTATAATTTCAACGAAATATCCATAGCCACTAATTATTTTTTTCCAAAAGCCATGCAATTCACAAGTTGATCTTTTCAACTGCAAAATATTGTGATGATAATACGAATAGGTAGGCAACACCATCTACTGAAGCCTTGTAAGTGACGGCGATAATTATTGATTTGTTGATACTTTGTAATTCCCGCATATGGTTGTTCAAGTAGACCTGCTCGAAATTGGATGGAACGTTGTCATTGTAAACATCAAAAATAGGAGGCAAGTTCGGATTAAAAATCTGCCCCTCAGGATCGTCTTGGTTTAAGGAAATCAAGAGCCGAAGCTCTGATACCATATGATGTGAAACGGCGGCGGAAGTAGACATAAAATGATAATTAAAATAAAAAGGGAAAAACAGACACCAAGTTAGACCTATAACTTGATGAACGAGATTGGCTAACCAAGACCTATTGGTTCCAATCGAGCAATAATTAGGAGACGCGTCCTAATAAATCACTAGTTTGGATTGTACGCAACAATCCGAGTTTCACAAACAAACGTAACCACGTTTTTTGAGAGACAAAAGTTTTTTTTTATTTCATCAAATTCTGTTTCAAATGAATTACAAGCTTCAGAATTTATAGGAACAAAACTTAAACTAACTATGACTATATTCGTATCTAAGTTCAATAAACCTTACATTTATTATAACTAAATTTATTATTTAAGTTCAATTAATAATAAACTAAATATGATTATATTAATTAATTATCTAGACCTTATGACTACATATTATTAACTACTTTGTCTATTCAATGAATTTTGAGGATCGGAGTAATTTATTCATTCAACGTATACGTATAACGTATACGTATCAATTTTAAAATCGATTAGTTAGGAGAAGAATAGTTGTACCTATATTAGTTTGTTTGAATATTGGAATAAAAATTATCTTCAAGTCAAATGAAAATGTCAATATGTGTTCTGTCCTAAAACAAAAAAGGCAACAAAAGACTGAATCAGATAGAGTAATAATTTAACAACAAAATAGAAATTAAAATGCGTTATTATTTGATCGAATCGATAATCATAATTTATAATTGAATGAATGAGTAAGTTATTGCAATTTGATTAAAAACAATGAAACAAAAGAAAGAAATGTGTATATCATGAGAGTAAACAAAGGTAGACGTAAATCACGGTAAATAGTCGTATATGAAAAACCACACGAAATAAATTGTTGTAAATTTGTTACACGCATACTTCCTCCCCCCGTTTTCTTTGTTCTTCTGAGTTGATTAAAATGTATCATCCATAAAATAAATAAGTGGAAAAAAACAAAGTAAATGAGAGAAAGTTGTTTCGGGTGATGTTTTTTCATATACGACTTTCACTTATGTATTGTAATTGTACGTAGTAAAATAAATCGAAATTGTATCGATAGCTATATGAATAGTCGTTACACTAGATAAAATAGTCCAAATTGTATTTACTTACCCCGAATATTATTATGATTTATTTTACACCAAGCGAATATGCGGTTTGTGTCTCTTTTAATTTCTCTTTTTTCATGTAAAGTCATAATAAACACGAATATTCGGCGAATAGAAGACGGTTTAATTCCTTCTACGTACTCTTATTGCAATCATTCAGTACAATCATAGAGTACTTTTTCATTGTACACCTCCACCAATCACATGTTGCCACGTACGCAATACCCCCACTTGTATTATTTTACGCGGCAACTAGCTCGTACACCTCGGACTAATTGGGCCCACTTGACCCACTCGTAACGACGACGGTTTCGTCTTACCCGTGACAATGTTGTTTCGGTTTAAGGCTTATACTAAAATCAAACTGTTTTCTGAGTAAAACGATCGACATAATTTGATAAAATCTCATTTATGCATATTGATAATAAAGTGCCGAGAAGTTTTATTAACCGTTTTACATGTGAAACGGTTGTACAACAGATACACTACGGTTTAGGTTTTACTTGGTCGATCTTAAAATTTCTGTAGCATTTTATTTATAATGAGTACTATATATTAAATGAGGTAAGAATGCGAGTGAGTTACTCGTGCTATTAGTTTACACGGGTCATCTATTATTATATTTTACTCGCAAATTTCACAAAAAAAAAATTTACTCGTACAATCATAAATATCTTAATATTTTATTGAATTTACTTTACTTTGTAACTTATTCAACGTAAATGTTTAAAAAGTTGGACTCTATTTAAATAATGCAAGAAGCGTATATCGAGAGAGTAATATAAAAGCCCAGCTAACTCCAACATAATTCATATCAAGTGGTTGCATAAGTACTCCGTACTGTAGTAGTCCAAACTCAAAGAGTACGTTTTGTTTTAGTGAACTAAATACAAAAGAAAACATGAAACACGAAACAAAATTAAATTCCGTTTCTCGACGAAGTTCCGGTGAAATGCCTAGCTTCTCAGACACGATATTCGGGTTTCTCGATGAGGATTATCCTTCTTCAGGAACTTCCACCGAGGAGTGGGCATATGATGATTACGAGGACGACGACAGTTCCTTCAATAATCAGAGGAAAGCTTATTGGGAAGAACAAGAAAAACAAATTAATGTAAGCTTATTCCTTACTCGATATAATGTTACTTCTCCGTTTCAGTAAATTGTTTATACTTTTTTTTTTTTATTTTGTGAGGGGAAAATGAAAGAAGTCTAAACAAATGATTGAGACAGAGAGAGTATTTCGTATTGTTTTATACGAAATATTGCGAAATTTTTAGAATTAATTATGTTATATTCTATATATGTGTAGGAGATATTGTGTAGGTCAAGTACAATCGAGTTAAAAGTAAGGACAGCTACAATGGAGGCTATAACACAACTTAATGGCACCGTCAAATGTGATTGTCGATCAAATGTATTTGAAGGATGTCGGAATTGCTTAAGACAAGGAGTTTTCGATCATCTTTGCAATGTAGGCTTCATTTGCTCCATTCAAAAATCGAAGTGGAAAAGTCGCCGTAAAATTCCTTCTGGTAAGAACTTTAACTTAATAATTTATACGTTTTAAAATAAATTACTCCGTACTAGATAATTGTTTATCTAAGTATTATAAATGATTTTTCTCAAACAATGATAACAACGTCTAATGAAAATTAGTGCAAAAATATTTTAGTGCTTTAGTAATTATTCGATCCCGAAAAGTCATATAAAATGCGATGGTGGGTGACATACAAAGTTTATTAACAAAATATCCAACTTAAAAAAAAAAAATCAGAAATCATTGAACTTAATTTGCTTTTAGACATTTCACCAAACTATAAAGTGGGGCGTAATTTGAACAGTATAAACATAAAACGTCTTCATCCTAGAATTACCTTTATATCGTTATTTATTACGGAATATGTATTTATGTTGGACAAATTGATACTCTATATCTGACCGTATTATATAATAAGATTGATCTAACTACAACAACTCAAACACTTATTTAATATAATTGAATTTTAATCAATAACGACTTCCACTATTAAATTGACCTTTTTTTTTCATGGCTCGACGATCTTATTTAAGAATTGCTGTTTATGTTAATTTCGTAACTAGATCCACTAGAGCCAGATTTGGACCCACTAAATAAGCCCATATATTTAGTTTGGGCTAACCCGACCCTTACATTTGGGTCAGCCTAAAGTGATTTGCCTGGCCCAAGCCTTTATAAGGCCTCTCTTTAGTCAACATTTGGGCCTGTATAACCGTCTCTCTTTTGTCACATTAATTTTTTGTAAGACTGTCTTTAAAAAAATGTCACACTAATTTTTCGGTGAAAATGTCACACTAATTTATTGTAAGTACAAGATTTCTTTTCTTTTTTTTCTTTTTTTTTCTTTTAATATATATAATGTTTTTATTGTCATTTATAGGGGAGCACACATACCTAGAAGTGGTGGAGAAATCAAGCTCAAGCAATGAGGAAGTAAAGGTGATTATTGAGCTAAATTTTAGGGTACAATTTGAAATGGGTAGAGCAAGTGAAGAGTATAACAATCTCATCCAAAAATTACCGCAAGTTTACGTAGGTAAACCCGAAAGGTTACGTAAGATGGTAAAAATTTTGTGTAGTGCGGCAAAAAAGTGCATGAAGGACAAGAAATTGCATTTAGCCCCTTGGAGAAGGCATGACTACATGCAATCAAAGTGGCTTAATTCTTATAATGTATTGATCGATTCCACGACTACGACCATGACCACGACAACGGCCACAATGTCTGGAATAATCGTTAAATTTCCTGTACAGAAGATGAAATCGAGAGTCTCGATGCTTACTCAAAGTTTAAATGAGGAGCGACCCGTGTCTTGTCGTCAAACTATTAAAGTTCTATAATATATATAGGTCAAAGGCGTGATGTTTCAAACAATTTTACTATTCTTTGTTTGTCGTGAGTGATTGTAATTGATCGGATTATAAGTTATGAAATAAAAGTCAAATAAATCGATTTACTCAGATATGAACAAACAAATTCCCTCTTACTTTAGTATCATTGTGCCAAATTTTCGTGATCGGTAACTCTTTTATATAAACTAGCTCTAAACTCGTGAATTACATGGGTCAAATATAGGCATTTACACCGTATTTCATTAAGCCTTGAGAAAACTTTACCGCTGTTTTTAAAAAAGACGCTACATATTCGAAATGGCACATTGTATAGCAATTTAAAACTGGCACTTTTTTAAATGTATAAAATACTTCAAACCAATGTTTTTGGTTGTATTCATTACTTCACATCTATCATAAACATGTATCATAAGAAGAATGAAGAACATCACTGCTGACTTCGGCTACACGCGTCTCCAAGTTTTCTGTTCAAGGAAGACGATCCGTGCAGACGGCCCAACTTGCACGACTGCTCGACCATTAGATTGTACGTCGACTCTAGGTCCCATGGAATAATCCCGAAATCATCATTGTAGTCCTCCATACCTTGAACGACAAACTGCCACAGGAATGAACCTGCACCTGCCCCATTCGTTTTGGCCGACTGGTAAATGATTTCGTAAACAGCTTCAATGAGTTTGTCACGGTGAGAAGGTTCGAACCCCTTGGTGTGGCTCGACATCCCGAACTCTGACAGAAGAACGGGCTTTTTCAGTTGGGTTTCACCGTCTTCAATGTGGGTTGATACCCACTTCTTGGCAAATTCCAATTTCGCCTCAAGGTTATCGTGAACCCTGTCACAGATTGAAGAATAATATCAGAAAGACGTTCTTTTCTAAGACTTTGTCTCGAAGATTAAGTAATTTTGAAATACGCTTACCATTTGTCGGGATACATATGAAAGGAAGCGAAATCAATTGAAGGAATTTTGCTGTTGCGAATAAAATCAGTCCCAAGTGTTGCTTCAAATTTAGTCGGGTTTACAGCGACCTTCGGATTCTTTGAATCGTAAAACCCTTCTAGGCCTACTGTAACCAGATGTTTTCCGTCGATTGATTTAATATACTCCGACATCTCCTTTATCCATTCCTGCAAATTATACATCATAATGAAATTCAGGAACCACGAGGAAATCAAACGACATGATTATACGTAACTGTAAGAGGTTCGGGAAAACTCACTTGAAGGGAGTCCCCTGAAGGATCGGACGTGCAACGAGGTTCATTGATCAACTCCCACGCGAGAATGATTGGATCTTCTCGGTACTCAATTCCTGTGATGGTGTTCTTCCTCGTAAGCACCGTCTAAGAGAAATATTTCACATGACAGGAAAATATAATTAGCGACGAAACTCATTACTCAACGACTTTGAGACAGATGTACATACAATTTGTTGAAAATTACCTTGACGAAATTTTTGAAATAGTTTTGGGTGGTTGGATCGTAAAAGAACGAGTCGTTGGACGAACTTAGGCCGAGACCTTCGTCCCAAGCCCATTGAACATACTGAGTTTTACCACCATAGGCATGTAAATTGTTCACTAGACTTAAGATTAGTCTAATTCCATTTGCTCTTGCTTCGGAGATTACGAAATCCAATGCCTGCAATAATGCTGAGTTAGTTTCCCATAAAATGTATTATCCGTTTTATAAAACAGGTTAAATAGATAAAGAATAATGAGATTGCACCACCAGGTGATACTTAGTTTGAGTACCACCCGGGATATAATGGTAATTAAAATGAGTATTTTAATTTTTTTAATCAAATTTTGAATTTCAAACTAAATAAGGGTAAAAAGGATAATTTAGGAATTTCATAAACATTTACTAATTATTAACTAATATAATATTTTTATTTTTATTAAAAAATCATGATTGCATGCCCTTTTCTAGGAATTTGTTAGTATTTTTTGTCAAGTCTTTTGAAAAATAAAGGAGGAAGATGCTAGGCTTACTCCAAGGGTCAAGTTGGTTTTTGACCCTGCAAATAATATGTTGCCACATGACATAGGGAGAGAATCTTGTAAATCCATTTAATTATTTGATTCCTTGTAATTAATGCTTCTTTTTTATACTTCTTTTTTAATTTTATGATTTCTCTTTTATTTTATTAATTATTTTATTTTCTTTTTAATTATTTTAGTGAATAATTATATTTTTTTAAGAATATATTTTTATTTTCTTTTTAGTTATTTTTTTATACGGTGTATTTTTTTTTTATGTTGTTCTATACGGTGTATAATTTTTTTGTACGGTGTATTTCTGTACAAAAAAAGTTTTACACTGAGGTTCGAACACAAGACCTCTCGCAAACATGTTAAGCAACCAACCAACTGAGATACTGAAATTGTTGTTCATTTTGGTACATTGTAGTTATTTATTAATAAAATTGATGGGGTAAGCCCTAAAGTTGTTAATTTGTCTAAGTTACTTATTTTTTGTACTTAGTCACTCTATTTAATATTGTTTATATTAATGTTTTATTTTTTTATTGACAAAGTATAAAAGACATTTAAATATTTAAGCCAATACGTAGTGCTTAACGGAATTAAAAAAAATAATAATAATAATTAATTATCTTATTGGTCAAATTTATTTACATGGATATAAACAAAAAAAAACTAGTAATTAATGTGATGATCCACAAACTTTTATCTTATTGGTCAATTTTAGTTCACATGGATCACCAAGTAAGGATAGATTAAATGAACGGTGTAGATTAACTCTAATTAAGATATTTGGTAACTTCTGATAAATGAACGGTTATGATTAACTCTATAACCCTAAAATTATTAACCATGAACCGTAAACAATTAACTAGCCATGAATTAACCATGAACCTGATCGAAACCCTAAACTTTGAACCATAGACCCAACACGATGAACCATTTCCTGAATTGTATATCACTAAATCACTAAAAACTCGCCCGAGAACCATTAACTGTGAACCGTGAACCGTGAACCGTGAACCATGAACAATGAACCCTAAACCCTTATAACTAAATCATGAACTATAAGAGCCATGAACCCTAAACCCTTAATTCTTAACCCTTGACCCTTATAACTAATCGTAAACTATAAGAGCCATGATCAAGTTAATTAGCCTAAATCTTAACCCTTGACCCTTATAACTAAATCTAAGCGTTGATCAAGTTAGCCTAAATCTCTTAACCCTATACCATCAACTGATTTAGTCAAATGTTTCCCTAAATCCGTTACATTAACATCATTCTGTTAAAACAAAGTAAAAGATTACGTGTCCGTCAAGACCAACCCTAATTCCGTTTAGGTTATAACCAAAATCCGTTAAATAACAACTTAATCCGTTAATTAAAACTAAAATACCATAATTCCGTCAAATGTTTACCCTAATTCCGTTAAATTAACCCTAATTCCGTTAAATTTTACCCTAATTCTGTTAAATTAACCTAAATTTGTTAAAGTAACCTAAATTCGTTAAATAACAACTTAAGATCAGCCCTAATTCCGTCAAATTTTTACCCTAATTCCGTTAAATTAACCTAATTCCGTTAAAATAACTTAAATCCGTTAAAACAAAGTAAACTATTAGTAATGCATTAAGATCAACCCTAATTCTGTTTATGTTAAACCCTAAATCCGTTAAATTAAATACCACCAACCCTAAATCCGTTTACTTTATATCCTAAATTTATTAAATTAAAATTTAACTCCGTAAACTCAAAAAAACCATGTAAACCTAAATCACTATTATATGATGTACTTTTTTCTTAAAGCATTTTGCTACGAGTAGTTTATAATTAAATTCTCCAAGTCCATTTTAAACAATACTCCGTATTCTATTTCTCTTCCAAAAAATTATAACTCTGAATTTGTCATTCTATAATTTATAATTAGGAAGGATATATATTTTTTTTTGCCTAATTACATATACTCTCTAATAATTTAGAGGAAAAAAATATACTCTATTAAATAACTTGTTATGAGAAGTTGTACCATGAATATTAACTGAATATAATTATTAACTTTTTTTTAGGGAATATCAATAGAGAATAATCTTTATTTCTTTATTAACTTCACTTTAACCCAATTTTTTTTTTCAAAATTTTTAATTTTAAATAACAAATGAACATATATTAAAAGAAAATTTACTTTTATTAAATAAAATAAAAACAACAACAAGAAATCTAATTTAAAATGCTAATACAATTATTAAAATTGGAGGAAATGAATCTGTATATACACTAATTTATTCGCTAAAATCAAACAATTAAAGTGCAATTTTCCCTCCGAATTTTTCTTAAGAAACAAATAGAAAAACCTAAAAACCTTTCGTATCCCCCCATGTATATTATATGCTATTTAATTAAATAAAAATAGCTATAAAAATATAAAATATTTCAATTAAATAATTACCGAATATTTTTTATTTGTTTTTGCCACTTTAAAAATAATAAACGATAATAAGAAAAATAAATTTGCTGATTGTTTTTCTAATGTAAATAATAATTACATACGAAGAGATAAAATAATTCAACTAAATTATTTTATAAATATAAAGAAAATTTATTTTTAAATTTATAATTAAAAAAACTAAAAACGGATAAAATAATTCAATATAGAATTTTTAAATTAAATAAAAACATATTTAATTATAATTTTACAAAAAAAAATAACGAATTTAATATCCAACGTATAAAAATACAAACTCATAAAAAAAGCATGTGAAATAAAGGTAGATTATAAAAATACGTATAGTATAAAAATACATACAATATAAAAATACATTTTGTATAAAAATACGTATAAAAATACGAACAGTTAAATACACTTGTATTTAAGAAAATACGAAAATAAATTAAATCATTTTAAATAAATAAATTATGTAAAGTGGAAAAATTCAGAAAATATAATTTAATAAAGTTGAAGTAATTATGACACAATTTACTAGACAAATTAGGAAATGAATCTTTTTTTTTCTGATTCTCTCACTTGCCACATGTCACAATATTATTTGAAGGGTCAATTTTAGTTTTGACTCTTGGGGTAATTGTAGCCTTTTCGAATAAAGGATCTACATTATTTCCCCCAACAATGCACACATATAAACATTAAAGTGTATGATAATTTAATTTGTTATTGATTTTAATTATATTCTAATTCTAATTTTATCAGTTTAATCTTTAATTAATATTAATATTCCATATTAAAGTAACCTCAAATAAGAATACAGAAATAAGTTTTATTGATGTGATACAAGAAATTGTGAAACCATAAGTTGTGAGATGATGACAATATCAACAATACTGAACAAAAGTATAAAACCAAAATTATCAAAAACACTTCTAAACAAAAATATGTAAAAAAAACGAATTAAAAAGTAAAAAAAAAAAATTCTTGTTCATAACGAAAGTATACAATAAATTCACTGACTAATCATGCTAGTTATTATCTTCAGTGAACATTGTAGATTTGTAGATATTTAATTTCTAATCAACAGTGTAAATTACTCATAATTTTGTCATTCTTTTTAAATTTTGATGAATAAATACGGAGTAATTTTTTTGTGAATTTTTAGACATTATACTTGTATCTTATCTACGAGTAATTACTTGACTCGTTTTTATTCATAAAATAGATATACTCGTTCTATGCAAGAATTTCTGTTTTCTATATAGTGCATAAGACTATACTGGGAAAAGTTGTTACACGGGGTATTTAAAAAAGATAAGAAATCGATAAAATATGTAATTACGGAGTAAATTAAATAATAAAAATTGATTGAATCAGATCGATGAGTGATCATTGATCATTGATTATTAAAAATGTGGCAGAAAATAATTGAAATCTGATGGGAGTACAATTATTATTTACTAGTGCTCTGTTTTAATCGATCGATACTACAATAATACAATAACCAATGATACGGAGTACTCCCTCCCATTTTTAATGATGTTACTACTTTATTAAAATACTCCTCACAATAAATATAAAGTAGGAACATCGTTTAAAAATGGGAGGGAATATATTCTAATTGTAAAAGAAAAATGTTAATGTTGACAACTACCTTAAACTTACTAATTAGTTCCGTGTAATACAAGTTAAATTTTGTTAAATTTTTTTTTTTTTTTTTTTTTTTTTCACGATGCTAATTGTTACGCAAAATTTTACAATAGTTTTGAATTATTTTTACTCTATAAAGAAATTATAGAAAATGTCCTATTTCACACTATTTCTCTGAAAAAAACACAAATTTATTTGAAAAGTATCATATCTCGAAGATTCATTAGCATACATGTTTAAATTACGCTTTACATTATATTATTAGGATGTTTTAAAAGTTACAGTTCGATGTATCTAACGACATGTAAAACTAAGAATTCAAATATCTCTTGAGAAGTTAGACCTTTAGGTTGTAGCCTTATTTGACTATTTTTAAATACATAAGAAATATAATTAATTAAATAATGTAATCTAGAAGTTTAACTAGAAAATAAGTTTAAAACTCATTTTCTAACTCACCAACCCAAATAAGATTTGATTAATAAGTCGTATAGAGTACCTAATTTGGAATGACATCAGAAAGACTAATAAAATATGAATGAGACATGTAAACCAAAATATTTAACAACTATCTCTCCATACCGTGTATTATATTGATTTTATAAATTTGACCATGTCTTTTGCTATACAATGTTTGTTGAACTAGTTTCATGGGATAAATATTTTGTTTGTGACCTCTACCAACTTAAGATTATTATTGTAAGACAACTCTTTTAAAAAAAAAAAAAAAAAAAGGTCAGCCTAAATAAAATTGTCATTAAATAAATAGTTTGAACTACTCTCCTATAAGACAGTCTTATGCTATAAGACAGCCCTAACTAGGAGAAGCCTAACCAGAAAAGCAGATTGTTAACATAAATAAGGAGGTTATAAGTTACTCCGTATATATTTTGGGCCATTATTACTTTGGGCTTGTCTTTTATGAAGAGACGGTCTTATAATATAATTTGAGATTTTTTTTAAAAAATTGTACGATAATTCTATTTCAACAATCAAGAATTAGAGATTGAGTTTTGAAAAAATCAAACTAAGATTATACGGAGTATAAAGTAACATAATAATGTTATCATGACATATTAAGAAATTAATCGCTTAATAACAAAATCGAATAAAAACCAAAACAAATTAAGCAATGTTTCTCATTGATATATGTATCTATAATTGACATTTTACTAACATAAACAAGAATAAAAATAAACAGTTACTAGAACGGTTCAATTTCAAATCAAATACAACTATAATTTATTTCTCGATTATTAAATGATTATTAATTAGATCAAATTTGATTCATATTCCCACAGAAGAATATTCTCTCTATTCAAATTCAAATTTCCTAACTAGTTATTATTCACGAGGTAGACAATCATCAGAATTCACGGTCTTATACGTTAATTATTAACACGTTTACATCGACAAGTGTGAAAAAGTAAACAGAAACAATCATCAAAAGTTGGAAACGCACCTCAAAAGTGTTCTCATCAAATTTACCAGGAGAAACCTGCAAAGCATGGTAAGTACCATCATTAAAAGCCCAACTTCTACAAACGGTAAGACCCATTTTAGCCCCTTCTTCGAGAATCCGTTTACTCCTCATTCGACTCTTCTCGCTCGACGCGTGATCCATCAACCAGTACGAGTTCCACCCGTTGACGTAAAACGGTTTCCCATCAAGCACAAACTGGTGCCCATCAACTTCTACGAAGCTGAAACTTTGCTGTCGTTTGAACGCGTTGAAATTGAAATTGAAATTGCCGCCAAACGACACGTACATTAGCGTCAGAATGGCCGTGAACCCGACAATTGGGAAGAACATTCCCTTCTTCGCAAACATTCTTTTGGAAAACCCGTTTGTTGTCGCCATAATAATCTTTTGAAATTACTATTTTCGTTGGTGTGGGTTGACAAAAAAAAAAATTAACACAAAAATGGTGTGGATTTTGTAGGGAAATGTTTGGTGATTTGTCTTATTTATTGTGACAAAGGAGTGGTTTGGTTGTTGTTATGTCAGACTTTTAAAAGTGAGAACGTGAGACTTGTCATTTGGGCACACCTATTTGATACTATTCCATCCAATTCAATTACGGGCTGATTTATCGATTTCTTTACGTTGTTTTTCTAATATTTTTTGTACTCAGTTTGATTTTTTGTTAGATTGGATTGGATAGCGGAAAACGGGTTAAGATATTTTATAATTTCGAAAAAGTGTCGTAAATTACAAATTCAAAAGTAAATGTATAGAAGAAATGGTTGTTGGATGGGATGAAGTACCAATTGCACCTAATCCACTTATTTGGGAAAAAAATAATTGGAATTGTCATTAGTTGACTTATACATAATGCATCTATGTTTCACAAATTAATATGGAGTAATTTAAATTTTTTAGTACAGAGTATATATCGTCTACGAGTATATTTAAAGATTTAAAATTAATTATTTTTAAAACGAATTCTGCATTTAATTTAAATTATTAAGTCAATAAATAACTTGCTTTTACAAGTACTTAAATTGATAATTTTGAATTTTTAACGTATACGAAGTACTAAATAATACTCCGTACTACTATGTACTCCGCATCATGATTGGTAAGAGTTGTCATATTAGAAGAATTGATCGAGTAACTGTAGTAAATAGTACTCCGTAATATACACGTAAATATTGAGTATCATTCTATAAGACTTCCCGTGCGGCGAAGTATCAAGTATGTATTTTAATTCTCACCCCGTCAGCTCGTCCCAATGACAAACATAATTATAAATCGGGAGCAAATTCTAAAGTGAAGCCGTCTCATGCGTGAAACAAAAATAGAAATTGCAGCGACTCCTTTAACACTCAGAAGTATTAAGAAATTTTATTGATCATTTTACGCGTGGACGAATTTCATAATAGATTTACTCGGACATTGCTGTAGAAGACCAAATAATAAGAAGTCGGATTTGATGCCATAGTTGCTGTTCAAATTATTCCTTACCTAATCAAAGATATTATCCCTTTATTTCCTTCCCAACAAACGTTTTACATTTGTATGTTGTACTCCGTATTCAATTTGTTTTTAAAAAGGTCTGACTGCAAATAACGTCGTAAAATAAGTTTCGACAGATATAGAAAAATCAAAGAAATAATAACTATTCGAACCCGACTTGTCAATGACAGAGTACATTGTTAGGTGCTGTATTGCAATATTACTAGAATACTTAAAATTTTCAAAAAGTTACCAAAATAAATTATGAAGGCGACTCGTGAGTTGTGCCGCAGTTAATTTTGTGATACCGCGGCCAATAGTGCCAGGAGAGGGCCGAGGGGTAACAATGTAAGGCGGTATTCATTTTATAAGAATTATTGATGTTTATTTCTTATAATTTACGCCAAAAGTGCGTTGTTCCTTAATAAATTATGACTTCAGTAGAAGAGGTGTTACGGTTTTAATTTAACCTCTTCTTGCCTCTTTCTACTTGTTGCCCCCTTTTTTGCTGCTGCCCTTTCTTTTGTTTCTTGGGCTTCCTTTCTCATTGGACCCTAGGTCCATTTGATTGCATTTAGTCCTTTTAACTCTATTTTATTTTCCGTCTTTCTTTGATCTCAAAATACTTTCTTCACAAAATAGTACCTATAAAATATGGGTGTTGATCAACTGTACTCAACTTTTACTCAGTTGTACCCTTTTTGCTCATTATTTTTCCACCCTTTACCCTTCCTAATCCTAAATTCTCTCTTTTTTCCTTTCAACCCTAAAACTTCCTAAAACCATCTAAATCAATTAATTATTGCTACAATTAATTCAACTGTTAAATTTCCTTTCAACCCTAAAACTTCCTAAAACCGTCTAAATCAATTAATTATTGCTACAATTAATTGAACTGTTAAATATGGATCATGGAGATGATATATTTCAAGTAATTTGTTCGTTTTTTCTTTATTTGAATTTTCTCTCAATTGAATTGATTGTTATGGGATGTAATTTAATTGAATTTGAAACAATTCTAAATTCATTCAACACTCTTGATACTTTATTCATCTTTCTACTAATTTGTTTTTTCTTTCCCTTGGTTTAACCAATGTTCCGTAGATGGATTTGTTAGGATGAAAACAAATTAAATGATTTGTTAATTAAGATAACTGGGGGTTTAGATTATGGATTATGGATTCGTTAATTGAATTGATTTCATATTGATTGTTATGTGATGTTGACGGTGGTGGGGCGGGATGGGGCCGGCAGCCGCGGCGGCGGCGGCTCAACTAAGGATGACCGGAGCGTATAGAGGAGGTGGGGTCCACCGTGGTAGGCGAGACAAGGAAGGGAGGGGGTTGCAGGTTGTTGGGAGGGAACATCGGCGGTGGGCGGTGGGCGGTGGGCCTGGGTTGCGTACGTTTTTTTTTTTTTTTTTTTTTTTTTTAATAATTATTATTATTATTACTATTATTATAGTTTTAAAATTATTTATTACTGTTATTATTATTATAATAATTATTATTATTATTATAGTTTTAAAATAACAATAATAATAATAATAATAATAATAATAATAATAATAATAATAATAATAATAATAATACTAATAATAACAAAAATAATAATAATAAATTAATAATAATAATAATAATAACAATAATAATAATAAAAATAATTAAAAAAAAAAAAAAGGAAAAAAGGCCAGGGAGAGGTGGTCGGCCTGGTGGTCGTCAGCTTGGGGGGAGGTGGTCGGCCTGGTGGCCATCGGCTTGGGGGAGGTGGTCGACCTGGTGGACGTCGGCTTCGGGGGAGGTGGTCGGCCTGGTGGCCGTCGGATTCAGGAGATGGGGTCGGCCTGGTGGCCGTTGGCTTGGGGAGGGTTGGTCGGCCTGGTGGCCGTCGACTTGGGGAGAGGTGGTCGTAGGTCGTGCTGGGTGGTGGCCTAAGTGGTGGTGGTTGTGGTGGTTTACTTGTAGGGTTTAATGAAGAGGATGAGAGGAGAGAGAAGAGAGAAAACTAACATTTACAAACTTGTGGGATTAAAATGAAAAGGGTAAGGGCGTCTTTTTTGGGTACAACTGAGTAAAAGCTGGGTACAGTTGATCAATTACGTAAAATATAATAACAAAAAGAAGTGCCAAATCTCAAGAAAACGGATAAAATACGAAAAAAATGTGACCGACCCATATTATATACTCCGCTTGTCAAGAAATTGGGCTATTTAAGAAATTAAGATCGCAAAATGGACTAAATAAGAATACAAATGTGGGTATACAATCGAAAAAATTATCACTTGTCAAGAGGATGCCCACCGCTTGAATCTGCTGGCTCATTCTCTGCTTAGGCCTTGATATATTAGGCCCATGAACACTGGTACACTCGGTGTACCCAAGATTCCAAGTATTTCACTGAATCGGAAGTTCGGAACCCAATCACTGAACGTGTCACCCAATAATTGGGGTGTAGTAATGAATATTTTCGAACAACTTAATACAATAACATATACGAATTCTATGATTGACCAATTACTATGAAATTTTTCAGTCAGTAATAAATTAAAAATAAAGTTGCGATAGTATTGAAATTAATACTCCGTAGTAATGTAAAATTTGTAAAAGAGAGAATAATATTAACGAGAATATCAAAGCTAACACCGAATGCAATATGATAAATTAAATCATAATCAAAAGTACATAATAGACATACGAGTAATATAAATGAGTTACAGTTGATTACATTTTGTGACGTACATTATAAATTATAAATATAATTAAATACATTACTCAGATAGGAGTACATAATTTATTCAATGGCGCATTAAAATGCAGAAATACTAGAGAACAAACAACTTGAAGAAAAGATTGAAAAGAGAAGTTAGATAACATTACTCACGCCTTTAAATCAGCTGCACACATATTACCGTCAGTTCATTTTAATGATGAAACAGATGACCCGCTTCAAGTTTATTGTAAGCCGTTTCAAACTGAGCCCATTTCTGCTCAAGAGTACCATTATACCCAACCGACATTCGAATCAACCCGGGCGAAATATGTGAAATGCACTTCTCCTCCTCAGTAAGCTCACTGCTAGTACTGCACCCCGAGCACGACATGAGCGTCTCGTAGTACCCCAAACTTACGGCCATAAACCCGAATTGAGTCGCGTTCTGTAGCTGGTACATGAGCGCGTTTGCACGCTCCTCGGTCTCCATGTCGAGGCACAGCATTCCACCATACCCGTACTGCGGGTTGCCTATCGACTTGAGCAGCTCGTGGTCGGGGTGGTCGTCCAGGCCTGGGTATATGACTTTTAAGCCCAAGTTCTTCATTCGGATGGAAAATTCGAGTGCTCGAGCGCTGTGTTCCTTCATTCGTAAGGGCAAGTGAGGGATTCGTTCTGAGAGTTCGAAGGCCGCTTTTGCGTTCATTGTCGGGCCTAACAGCATCAAGGCCCCGTCGTGTAGGTCCATTAGTGAGTTTATGAAGCTTTCTGTACCGCATATTGCACCTATATAAAAACAATGAGTCGTTTTGACCATATTTTTCTTCTAATAATATACGATTTACTTGGATCGAAACGTAGTTCAGCTCAATTTAAATCGATTTTAGTTCATTTCAGGTCAATTTAGATCATTTTCGTTAAGTTCACACCGTGTCAATTTAGTTCAGATGAGTTCAATTAATTGCATAAGGAAGAAATAAAAAGATGTGTGCAATGGTTTCACACTTACTTTTAGATGCTTTTTAAAATAAATAATGATAGAACGTTATCAAGTGGTACTGATCGGAGTTTTAATATCACGTTATCACATACGGAGTAAATAATACGGTCCCCGTAACTAGTTTTGGATTTTAATATGAAATACTCCGTAGTTAAAAAAAAACTTACCAGCAATAATATCAGCAGCACCACTGATGTACTTAGAAACACTATGAACAACAACATCAGCACCAAGCAAAGCCGGCGAAATCACCATCGGCGAAAACGTATTATCGACGACAACCTTCACACCTTTCGCATGCGCAATCCTACACAACGCCGGTATATCCGCCACAGTAAGTGTCGGGTTCGACACCGTCTCAAAATACAACAAATCCGTCTTCCCCTCCTCAATCGCCCCCTCTACCGCCTCCAGGTCCCGGATATCGACAAAATCCGTCGATATCCCACACGTGCGGGGGAGAAAATCAGCCAGCAAGGCGTGGGTCCCCCCGTACAGCGTGTTCCCGGCGACCACATGGCCGCCGGTGCTGACAAGCTGGAGGAGGACGGAGGAAATGGCGGAGATTCCGCTGGAGGTGCAGTATGCCGCCTCTGTCCCCTCCATGGCCGCCAGAAGGCGGCCGAGGTTGAGGACGGTCGGGTTGAAGTGGCGACTGTAAATGTAGAAGTTCTTTTCGTGCCCTAGCTCGCCTGTGAACATTTTCCGCATGGTTTCGGGTTCCATGACCGAGAAGGTGGCCGAGGCCTCGATGGACATATTAATGCCGCCGTGCTCGCCAAACTCGTGGCGGGCACTTCCGAGTGCCCCCGCTGGGTCGTCGTGACCCGTTGCGGCGGGTTTTTTGTTCACCATTGTGGCAGTTCTTGTGATTTGGCTCGGCATTTTTTTTTTTTTTTTTGGATTGGGAATGAACTCTGAAGTGTGTTTTGTGGTTAGTTAGTTAGTTAGTTAGTCAGTGTGGATGTATAAAAGAATTTTGTCGGGGTTTATATAGGTTTTTTTTTAGGGCAGCTAAGGCGGGCAGTAAGGGCAGCGGGCACCTAATTTAATGTAGAGTATTGTTATTTGTCAGAGCATGAGGTTTAATTGGATAAAAAATAAATAAAAAGGCATCTTAGTAGCGTACGAGACCGTATCATAAATGTATTATTGCGCAATCATATAATATTATCCATTTTTTTTTTTTTAATTTGTAAGTTTTTTTATTGTTTGAATTGATGTGATGTCTTACCCCGCGTTAATGTAAGACCGTAATATAATTGAGCTTAGTTCAATTCAATTTAATTAACACATAAAATATGATTTTATACGGAGTACAATATTTGGGTCCTTAATACGAAGTATAATACTCCGTAGAAATTTTAGTGTGTTTGTCTAGTGTGATTTAAAGATTAAAAGAATAAAATTGATGAGTCTCATGAAACTTACAGAGTTTTTTATATGAATTTGTGATCATAAATAAATACAATTTTTGTTATTTATGTATCAACAAATTAAAATTGTGGCCATCACGAGGAAAATAAAGATAATTATAATGCATTAAACTCGTCATGTTCGTACAATATTGTCATTAGATTACTTGTGTCTGAATATTCCCCTTGATTCAGTTATTCATTTACGATTTTAGTTCGGTAGTGAGAGAAAATTGACGTTTTTATAATATGACTTAAAGTAAATTTTCAAACAATTATAAAGAAAAATCACCTAACTACAGCGGCTCTTTTTCCATCTCATCGATTTTCAAGTTAAAATATAATTTTATATAAAGAAAAACGGTCACTTATACTACGTACCGAAATAGAATGGTTATATTTTGGCCACAATTTAGTGAAAGTTATATTTTGCTCACAATTTCCAGTTTAAAACGTGAATATATTGTTATTCCGACATAGTGACACTTGACTCAACCAGTGTGAAAAAAAGTCAATGTATTCGATTGAATGAAGAGGGTAATAAATACGGATGTTTAAGAGTAATAAATGCTCTCTATTATTATCAAGTCAAAAATATTGGTAATTGAAGGCTGCCATTAATATTAAGTATACTTAATTAAGCATGGAGTGCTCATGATATTTAAAAAATTACCATAGGTCATTTAAAATGGGTATTAGGGTTAGTTGACAATGAAAGAATATTGCGAGAGAACATGGTAATGGAGATTTGTAATGCGGAGTATCTTTTTTTGTATAGTTTTTGTGATTTAATATTAGTCTTCAAGTTGATGTGGATGATGGTGATTGTATCATTGAATATAATAGTATAAATTGTTTTCATTCTCGTGTTAATATTAATTTGAGTTAATAATATACAAGAAAATATTCACGCGAGTACGTAGTTAGTTTCATACGAAGTATTTTATACACTTTTTAATTACATATGATAGGCCTTATGGTATGAGATGATCTCGTAAGATACCTATTTTTATAACACCCATGGCTAGAGGTGGCAATCGGGTCAGTCGGGTCGGGTTTGGGTCGGGTCAAGTCGGTTCGGGTCATGTCGGGTTCGGGTCATGTCGGGTCAAAGTGCCCTTTCGGGTCGTCATCGCGTCGGGTCATATCGGGTCAAATAGTGTATCGGGTCGGGTCGGGTCATTATCGGGTCAGCGCGATTTTATCGAATTATTTCAATTTTTAACCACTAAAATAAGTATTTTGATCGTTATTTTATTTAATTACTTCATTATTAAGTCAAATATATCATTCTAAATAATAATTTGCTTTAAATACAATAAAATTAAGCTTAATAATTATCGGGTCGTCAATTTAGTCGGGTCGATATCGGGTCGGGTCATCATCGGGTCGGGTCTGGGTCGGGTTCGGGTCACTGATTATCGGGTTACGGGTCGTCATCGGGTCGGGTCGGGTCGGTTCTCGGGTCACAATATGTTCGGGTCAATCGGGTCTGTTTTTGCTCGGATTCGGGTCGGGTCACTCGGGTCGGGTCAAGCTTGCCAGCTCTACCCATGGCCTTGAAAAATGGCTACTTGTATTATTTTAACACATACTTATTTTATTACGGGATATGTCTTCATTTATTACAGGTTGAATAATTTATAATTATAATAGTATGATGTGGAGACTACTCACTAATGTCTTACAAGACTTATTCATGTTTGTATTGAGAGTTCCGATCCTCTAATTCAATTTTGGGTCTTAACTTGTGTCCCATTCGGTTAATTTTTATTGTTGGCAAAAGATGAGATACAAAATGGGAACAGATGATCTCAACTCCGGTATTATTGGCAATTGGAAGGTCCGTTTATGGCGTACATCGTACAAAATTCCAAAATTAACTTGCTGAAATGATCCGAGCATGTTTGGACCAGGGTCATTGGTGGACTCAACCATGAAACATAGCCCTTGATCGGCACCGTGGTCGTCACTTAAGTGAATGAAGTAGTGTTGCTTCTTGAAAACCATATCGACTTCTACCCCTTGCCTATTATTCAAGAAATGAAACAGTACACGATCGTTGGGTAAACGTGTTTGTTGAAATTAGGATCTAGTGGATAACAAAGCTCGAATTCGCCTAGAGGAGATATCGGATACCAACCGTATGTTTTTCTAAAGTATTGTTGAATCGCCTTATTTAGAGGAGTATATGCACTTCTCGCTAGTACAAGATACGGTGTTCCAGAGTCGATTATCATGCCCTTTGAAGTGTCGCGTTCATCTAATTGAAAAATGGACGTATTGATTGACAATCGTATTCCATTTACACTTATACCGCTTAAGTACAAGTAGTAGAGTTTTCCGATATGCATGCATTGAGATGGTTTTAACTTCAGCGGTGCCATCTCCAGTTAAATGCGCATCATTCCCAAAGTAAATAGTTGATTCAGCTACTCCTTTGGTCAACAAAGGTGGTAAACAATATGAAAAAATACCGTTTGTTTCGTTAATCAAGTTGCGATAACAACGATATAGGTGACGCCTTAAGTCCAAACATTCCGGCAATAAGGTTTTCTGGCCTATCAACTAAGGCGAAATCCATATTTTGGGTGCTCAATCCACACCCGAATGCCAAACCTTTGTAAAGGTTCATAGTTTTCGTCACAGAGTTTTGGAAATAAAAGTTTTCTCTACCGAGAATGCCTTTGACACGAGGGTGCGAGGGTTGAAAGTCATACTTAATGTCGAAACTACACGAGCCATCTTTGTTACTAAAACATGAATGATCACATAGCTTATCATCTGCCCTAACTCGACTAAAAGAAATAGATCTTTTATACGAGTAATGTTTGCCTTTTAACGAAAAGCAAGGATTGCAGCCTTCACATTGAATCCACGTTAGGTCGGAACCAGAGTCGGGGAGAAGAAAAGGAGAGTAGGCTTCAGCGCCGTGGCCCAACGTAATTTGAGTTACAAACATATTGTCGGGTGCAGAATGTAATTGTAACTTGAACCCGTCTGGATTTAATTTATTTCGGAAATTGTAGACTCGTGACAAGGTCATGTTCCTGAAAAGTCGTAGTTTTTCATAAACGGTTGAATTTTCCGGTACAATTTTTAATCGAGGAGAGTGGATCGGAATCATGTTCAAGCTTAATCCATTTGTGCTAGAGATGAGGGTCATGGTAACAATAAAAATTACATGGTAAAAGAAAACAAAGAGTTTTTGTATGAAAGACATTTGTTAGGCCCAAATCATCTTTCAGCCCAACAACTTGGGCCAGAATTAAAGTAGCCCAACTTGGATCACTACAGTTTTGGCCCGCTTTAAATTATGTTCGGTTTTAATTCACACACTTTTTTATGCTGTTAATTTAGTATAGTTTCGATTCGAGACGGATCAAAATTACACCAATTCGAACTTAGACCGAATTTTTTTGAGCTAGTCGTCGGAATGATAATTTTTCATAATGTGTATCGATGATATCTCAAGGGTTATTATTGAATTGAAGATGAATGTTTCAAATACTTGTACCGTAAGAAGATGTATGTATATTGAATAATGTGACTTTTTCGGGCCTTATCGATTTAAGTTGAAATTGATTTCGATAAATTGAGTCGTGGACTTTTTGATACATTATATGTTGTTAATTTCGATCAATTTGTATTATCAGTGTTGGGTCAATTGAAGGATAATTGTTTTTTGCCTTTGGTCATATATCACGATATCAATGAGATTATTTCGCTAGATTTTATATATACAGAGTATATAATAAAGTATTTTGTAAAAGAAATAAAGAGACAAACAAAGCTATCACAACTTTAAGTTAATTTCACACATAACAATTAATGACAAGTTGTTATATCTTAATCAGAAATTTCGACTTTAAATCCTAAAAAAATATAAAATAATGTAGACCTAAAGCAAATGGTGAAAATGAGCTCCAAAAAGTTGAATAAGTACAAACAACATGAATATGTTCAATAAGTCTCAAAAAAATTTGAATATTTATTATACTCTAATTTATTGGTTGTTAGAGTATATAAGCAATTTTGTACCTCCAATCATCAGCTTCACACACCCATATCTGACAGCATATAAACGACCCGGTTTCAAATCAAGAGACCAAGGATATAACCATGGGCTCTGATACCATGTGAAGAACCAATTCAACCAAAAGTTTAAGCTAATGGTTGGAGGCACAAGATCGATTATATACTCTAACATTGTCGATTTTTTACTTTACAAATAAAAGACCGTCTTTTATAAGACTTAGTCGAATATGCTTAGCAAAAATATGAGTGGACAACACAAGGTGAGAGACTGAGAGCATCAAAGTCAAGAAACAATACTCCAACAAATACGCAATCAAAAATCTACGTATTAAATTGCTAGTGTATTTAATTTAATTTAATTTAATTTTTGTTTAAAGTTCCAAAGCATGTGGTTTTGCGCATTTTACCATGAGTTTTGATGATCTAACGCCTCATGTTCATATGTGAACTCAGTTAGTCTGACGTGGCTAAACAGGAACCATACACGTGGTATCCACTTATTGATTCTTTACACCACTCGTTTCTCTGTCTTTTGTCACGCTTCTCTCTCACCTTTCGGCCTTTAGTCGCCGCGAATACCACATTCTCCCTTTTCTACAAAAATTTAAAAATAAAAAATAAAAAATTACCGTAGATTATTTCCAACGCATTTTCATTTATTCGTATGCATTTACTTTGTATGCATGTTATAACACCTCTAGAAAGTCATTCATTTTACCTTTAAAAAAAAAAAAAAAGAAAAAAAAGAAAGCTATATGTGTAATGTTGATAAAATTTAGGGGTGAAATAGAAAAATAAGGGTTCAAGATACAGTTACAGTGTAATGTTGCGACTTTTAAGCAATATAATGCGACTTTTTGAAACTGTAATGTTTTATAAATGTAACTGTATGTAATTGTAACTTTAATACTTTATAAATGTAACTGTATGTGTTAAAGATACAGTTACACTTACAAAGCATTATAGTTTTAAAAAGCAATACTAAGAGTTCAACTGAACTTACGGACTTAATTTATGTACTCCCTCCGTCCCGGTCACTTGTTTACACTTTCCATTTAGGGGTGTACGGGTCATTTGTTTACACTTTCATTAATGTTCATAGTTGACCCATGTGGGAGGTGGAGCCCACTCACTTAACCAATTACATTTAACAATTTTAAGCAAGCGTATAGAAAAAGGAGCGGGACCCCATTTGTACTTATATTATTATTTTATTAGTTTTTTCTCTACCTCTCTTCTCACATCGATAAATGTGTATAAAGTAAATGTAAACAAATCACCGAGACGGAATGAGTAGTAAATTTAGAATAACCTACCTCAGCTGATGCATATTACTCCCTCCGTTTCAGTGAATTGTTTACAGTTTGACTTTTTTGTGAGGGGAAAAAAGTCAAACTGTAAACAAATGACTGAGACAGAGGGAGTATAAAGATGATTAGGTTCATTTTACTTAATAACAAAATAAATTGACTAATCAAAGCATTAAAATATCCGAACAATAATTCCATGAATAGATCCACAAAAGCGGCGATACTACATTACTACCCTTCACAATGAAACGAAGAGCAAAACAAATACGGAGTAATTTCGTTCTTTCCACATCTTATTTTATTTGTCGATTTTTAAATTTCTTTTTTTTTTTACTTAATTTTTTTCTTTTTTTGTCGATTTTTAAATTTATCAAAAAATAATTTTTGAACTTTAAAATCTATTGAAATCATATTAACGACTTAAAAACTAATCGAAATATTAAAAATGTTAATTATAATTAGTTAATTAAATGTCGACTGAGCGAAGTAAAATGCCGACAGCAAAAATACTTTTTTTTTTTTTTTTTTTTTGGGAACTTTTTGTAACAATAAACTTAATTGGTCAGCAACTTGTATAAATACTCTCCTGCTCTACAAAATTCGTTGACCAAACTATTCTCTTCATCTCTCATTTCTTTCACAAAAACCCAAAAATTTTAAAAATCAAAAATTAAAAAAAAAAAAAAATGAAAAAAACAGGATTTTTCGCGGCTTCTGTCGCCGCCGTCTCCGCCACCGCCACCACCGCCTCTTCCGCTTCTCTCACCTTCTACGCCAACAATCCTCAACATCAGGTTTTTTTTATTTTCTTGAGCTAGTTTTACTTAAATTATAGATTATTTTTGACATAAATTAGTAAATTATTCTTGAAATTATTGGTATGATAAAGTTAAATTAAATGAGGAGATCATGAATTTGATTTAGTGATTTACCCTAGCAATTATAGAAGTTCTTTAGATTAGATCTTGTAATATTGTTTAATAATTTGTGTGCCGTAAAATTAATGGATTAAATTGATTTACAGGAGGAAGAAGAAAAGAGGAAAGAAAGAGAGGAAATGAGGGAGAAATTTAGGCCGAAATTCGATGGATTGAAATTTATTGAGACTTTAGTTACTGCTCATAGATGATGATGATGATGATGATGATGATGATGATGATGAATTCTTTGTATTTTAATTTTAATTTTATTTTTATTGGTGGATGATTCGATTAATTGGGCCAAAATTTGGATGATTATTGTAGTACTGATTCAAAGTATTTATACAATTAGTTATTGATTATCGATTTTTATTATTGTTTTGTGTTTGATTTCAGTCGTTTGTTTATCTTTTATATTCTTGGAAGATGTTCAAGTTGACGGTTTTTTTAGATGGTACTCCGTGATATAAGTTGATTCGAAATAATCTATCGGTTTTTGAAAAGGAGATTAATATTGATTCTTGAAATAGAAAGAAGATTGTCTTGATTAAAAATGGAATTCAATTAATTTTCGTATTAGAAAAGATTGTCATGATTAAAAATTAAAAATGGAATTAACGACCAAAATAGTCGATTAATTTTCGTATTAGAAAAGATTGTCTTGATTAAAAATGGAATTAACGACCAAAATAGTCGATTAATTTGGAAAATCATTTTATGAAGAAATGAATGTTCATTGGTTAGGTTTTAGATCTTACCGACCAAAAAGTTTGGAAAAAAAGATCAAAGTAGTTCATTATTGGTATAGATACCATATACTTCGTATACTATAATTGGACTAAATAGTTAAGACAATTTAAAAACACTTTTACTATTTCACGCACCCTAATTTACTATTTCTCGTCCCCAAAATTACCATAATATCCTTACATGTTAAAAATGAGTTCCCTTTAAGAATTAAAGTTAAGGGTATTTTTGTCTTTTTACTTAAAATAAAGGGGGGATAAATAGCAAAAAGGGTGCGTGAAATAAAATTTGAAGTGATGATTTAATTTAATTCTCATAATAAATGAAGTGAGGATTTATGTGAACATGAGAAGATAAAGTTCCCGAGAAAAATTAAATTCATGTGAAGTTGTAATTCATGTGAATTGTATAAAAGTCGTAGTTACACTTTCCAAGGCGGCCTTAACGAGGTAAGTCAATTCACAGGAAGTTCCATTTCCTATGAATTGAAGAGACAACCAAACAACCCTAGAGTATAGACTAATCTTCGTGCAACATTAATAATGTCCATCACCGTTCACATTTGAATATTCAGTTATCTAGAAAATGTTTATATTTCTTGCGATATAAAAACAAAAATAATCATGCAAAAATCCTCGAACACCTTATATTAAACAAGAAATATTTTGTGTTCATCATTTCCATTACGTTCTCGATTTTCATAATGTTTACCATTATTATACCGATGATTTCAAAGTTTAATGAGTCTAACTTCTCGTATGGTGTCGCTTTATACATAAAAGTCTAATTCCTCCATTTTTATTAATGTTATTATACATATTTGAAATTTTTTTATAAGAAACTTTTGGTTATATATATGAAATGCAACGAAAAAAGTAATGATTTACTGAGTCAAAATTAAATGTTACTCTGTATTATTTGGTCACTTTTATATTCTCTGTCTCAGTCATTTGTTTACACTTTTCTAAAATTCTCTCACGAAAAAATCAAACTGTAAATAATTTACTGGAACGGAGGGAGTAGTTGTGTTACATGGAATATGGAATGTAGAACACTTGTTGATGTGTACTTTATTTTATAAAGGAGTATATAGTTGACATATAATTTAGTTGATCACAAATAATAGAACCAAATTTTGGTCCCTCTATTATAATTCCTCAACTTGATTCCTAAAAAGAATCCTTAAAAGTCTTTGAAATAGGGCCATTATTGTTTGTACCTAGACCTGTCAAACGGGTCGGGCGGGTCGGGTTCGGGTTCGGGTTATACGGGTCGGGTCAAAATACGGGTCGGGTCAATACGGGTTCGGCTCAAATACGGGTCGGGTCGGGTTGAATTCGGGTCGGTTTGGTCAAAATCTGGTCAAAAATACGTTTTTAGCGCCTTTTTATTTATTATTTTTTTAATTAAAAAAATTCTTTTATTGTTATTTTACATTATGTACATAGTTTATTGTACATATGTAATACTAAAGTTGATATATATTCATTTTTGTGATTTATAAAATTAAAATAGTCTATTTATGAATATATTCATAATATTTCAATCATAATTTTCATTATCATTTTGATATTCCAACTTATAATATTGAGGTTGTAATAATTCTTAATATTAAATTATTTTTTTTCATGAAATATTAATTTTGTAGGTTCAAAAAGTCTTGTTACACAAAATTACACTTGACCCATCGGGTCGAACGGGTCGGGCGGGTCTTGACCCTAAATTAACGGGTCATTTCGGGTTCGGGTCATTTCGGGTCACGGGTCAAATTTTACGGGTCTTGACCCTAAAAAAACGGGTCGGGTCGGGTCGGTTTTTCGGGTCGGGTCGAAATTTGACAGGTCTATTTGTACCTAAGGTTGATAATTGATTCAAGCTCTTGTGTATTTTACGTGGTATGAAAGAAATTTGGCTTGGACAGAAAAGCTGGTACATAGACCTGAGATTGTACTGGAGAAGATGAAGAAAGTACTTCGAAGACGTTTTTGTGTCGTAGATAAAACTACTCTACATTCGACTACCTATATTTGGCTCCAAAGCATAAGTTTATTGTAATATGGGTAATATGGTTGTAATCAAAATGTATTTGTAATGTTTGGTTTTGAAATAAAATTTCTTACATTTCACCAAAAAAAAAAAAAAGGTTGATAATTGGGGATTTGGAGGAATATGCAATGTTTTTGTCAAATATGTTTATGTTTGGTCGTAGTTTATGTAGTTTCGAAATCATGTGTTTACACATCGTGATATCACGAATCGTCTTTCGTATATTTGTTTTCACTTACACTCTGACGACTTAATTAACACGATCTTATATAATACAACCATTTTTTTGTATGACCGTCTTATGCTATAAGACAGACCCAAAAGAAAAAAGTCTACTTTATTCATAATGGTTTTTTATTGAAACAGACTTATTATGGGCTTGTTTTATACAGTAAGACGATATCATACAAAAACGATTTGTCATTTTCATAGAATAAAAATGTGCTCCTTATGTTAATATTTAATTAAAATTATTATAAGAAGAATTTATTTCAACTTGAAATTATCCTTAGAACAAATTGCAAAGATTGGTGAGTACATGACGTGATATTGCCAACTATGTGTAGGAAAACAAGAGATCAAGTAGGCCTCCCACAACTTTGTAAGTTGTCTAATTAAATTCATACTTATCAACACATGAGATTATAATTTCCTTTTAGAAGAAAATGAAGTTATAATAATAGAAAGGCGAAAACAAAAACAAAAATTAATTTAAAAAGTCGATAAATAATTAATTGAAAGTGAGTAGATAAAAATACATATATTTGGTTTTTACGGATAACCAGAGTTTTGTTATTTATTTTGATACGCTTTTCATTTGCGCCAAATTAGTAACGCGCAACCTACGACACCTACGAGGCTACGATATCAAAGATAATTGTTCGACAAGGACGTTTATGTGCAACAAAGTCGATCTTATGGCGAAAATTAATGATTCAGGCAAACTAAACATATAGGATGTACGTCAATGTGTTTAAATATAAGGCAGTTTACGGCGAAAATTAATGATTCAATTAAAGGAATAAGCAAGCTTGCTCTTCAATGCAAGTGAAACAAGAAAACTAAGAAGCTAACAAAGACGACAATGATAGGCGACTGAGCGTTCACAGCATACGCGCTGCTCTTTCCGGATTTCGAATTTGAGTCCCCAGCTGGGTCGACTTGAGAACAATCGAGGCCATCTTTATCGTCTGTGCAGAGGTTGGCGAACGTACCAGGAGGGTATGCTCCGTAAAGGTTGATGTAGCTGAACATCGTGTCTGCGCAGTTAGTCGACATGTCGTTGATTTGGTCAGAAATAGGGCAGGCGAATTCCTTGAATGCCTTGCAGCATACGTCTTTGGAGTATCTCGGTCCTTTGCACTGGCTTGTTAGGATAGTGTAGTTTTGATTCTCGAAATTCACCGCGCAATCTGCGCACAACATGAATCAATCAGATGTTGTAAGAACACATAATTCATGATAAACGACCACGCTGTTGAGGTCTCGACTTTTAACCTGAGAAACTAAATCAGGAGACGATTATGTTTCGTAAGTGTGTAGTAAAATACGTACTCTTTTTAGCCTGAAGCAATGAACGACCATTTAACTGACGAGTCTCAAAAACTGTATCTGCAAAAACAAACCCACCATATCGAAAAATTAACATTTCAACAACAATTTGGTTGAAAAAAAAAATAGTCACGTCGATAAATGAAAAATAATTACTTGAAATGTATTTCGAAGATGCTAGGCCAATAAAGAGGAAGAAAATAACGAAACCCAAACACGTATTCTTCAACATCTTTACCATAAACGATAAATTTAAAAATGAGACAGTTATTTTTATCAGATTATTGGCCGATCAATTATATAAAATTGATCGGCAACAATTATGAGGATACTCGCCTACTTTTAAATGTCGTTTTTCTTTCTTTTTTTATTTATTTTAGTTTTCATAGCAATTTGTTGATGCAAAATTGCAAATGCTGTTTTTTTGCCTAAATTTGGACAAAATACTTTAATTGTTGTAAGCAAATAATCTTAACAAACATTTGCTCACTTTTGCGTCAATTTCGTTAATTTTGTAGTTCTAATTGACGTACTCTTACCCCTATATTTTCTGGGACATTTATATATTTTTCTCCTTTTTTTTTTGTCATCGTTATTTAAAAAAGATATATAAAATCGACAATTTTACCTCGCTAAAATATAATCTAACTAATTTATTACGAAGTATCAAATTATCAACAACAAATTATTGAAGTCGATGACTTCTTTTCAATAAAATAACCGAAAGCAATATGATTTTCCTTCTGATTTTACAAATAACAACTTAGGTCGCTACGCATTAATATTTTGAAAACGAAACTGTGATGATAGGCCCGAGCCAAGACTCCTCGAGCTCAACACACCTGTAGGGCCCGTTCTAGGACGATTATGGAGGCCCAACTCAACCGAAATCAAAGGACACATATTTTTTTTGTTTTCCGTATCAACCAATACTTTAAAATGATACTCGTATCATCTCAATCGCAAGGAAAAACATATGAAGCAAAATTTGCGACACGTCTAGTAAAAGTTTTCGAATTTTTGACCACTTTGGTCACTACTTTGTTAATTTACAACAGTGCATGCGACACTGAGGTATAGTTCAAATTACCGTACCTTCAACAAACACTTCGTCGTTGTGATACGTCATTTGAGCAATTCTGTTTCATTTTGGATCGGCCGCATTTCCCTTTTAGCTCATCAGCTATTAATATCGGAAAAACAAGTTTAGGTCTGCATCGTATATGAAGTTCTTCAAGGATTCCACAATGCAAAGATCTCGACAAATACCTGCAACACAGGGAGGAAAGTGAACTGCTTCATGAAACCATAGAATTTGTCGTGAACCAATATACAAAAAACCGAGTGGACGAAAAACAGAAAAGCTTTAGCAGATGAAGAATTCAGAACCTAAATTCATGACGCACGTGCTTAGTTCTACTACTACAGGTCTACGACAACTACAGAAAAAACGAAAAAGTGATCAGCTTCTCATTTAATTTGACAGCGTTGTTCTGAAGATACACGTATCGCTTCTAAAGTAGATGATGTTACAGAAATTTATACATAACCTCGAAAACCAATCTTAATACAGCGTTATTCACTCATATACGCTTTACATTAGACGTACACCCATTTCTTTACGTTTTCCTTTTTGGGGTAATCCATCCATTTCTTTACGTTTCCTATTTGGATAAACTTTTTTAGTTTTTTCACACTAAAAATGCAATGCAGGGATAACTGATAAAAATACAAACGTAAAGAAATAAGTGGATCGTACAGAGTACCAATTATCGTAAATAATTTAGTACTAGTAAGGCCAAGCACAAATCAAGACAGTTCTGGGGTACCTCAACAATCTTTGACGGTGAAGCAACTTTTGAAGAAACCGACACTGATAAGGTTGTCTGCGCTCAAGTGATTTGGGTATTCATTCTCATTTTGCGCGTGATGGACCTGCCCATTCGAAGTCGTCGAGTAGTGAGTGACTCTAGCAAAGCATCCAACGCATCTTCTAAATTTTCACCCTGTTTATCGAGACAGTATGGACTGAATTGTGGAAATTGCTGCAGTTCATAAAGAAGACCAGCCGCTGCTGCTGCTGTGCAAGTACGATCCCAAGACGGTTGAGGCCTGCATTCAAAGATACGAAATCGATAACAGCAAAGCGAAGAAAACCCTTCGCTATTTCAATGGTGAAAACAGATTTTTTTTAACTCACCTGAGCTTGTGCATCGCTGAAGCACCAGTTGCGACAGATATACACGCGATGTCATCCTCTCCCCATACTAGTTTTGCTCGATCCTGAACATAAATATATAATAAAATAATAAACTTAGGAGCGTTAAACGACCCAGTACAGAGTACTTTGAAAACGATGCATTCGTCTAAAATAATAAGCACCAAAATAACATTTACCTTGAGCCGCTTGAACATTGCCCCTGAATTGTTCCACGTACCATCAATCAAAATGAAATTTAGAACTTCATCGGCGCTAGTCTGTGAAGCATCACAGATAATAACACGTCACATCCGAACAAAACTTAATATCACAGATTCACAGAGACGAAAGACGGTCAGAACCCTCGTAATTTTATATGGATCAACCAGTCAGATCCCAACTTTGAACATCGTAAGACTTTGAAACATCATAAGCAAATCATAATATGTTACTCAAGAAACATCCTAAACTCCCTCTATTTAATATTCTGTATTCCACAAGAGTTGGTGTATCGCAGTCATCATAATTAACAAAATACGTATATGCTAAGCTACTTTTGATGAAGTTCGCCAATACGACAGTGTAAGTATGCACAATACCTTTCCCGATGTACAAAGTCCATCAGTTGGCGCACCATGCGAAAAATAATCCTCAACAGACTTAGGAACTCCGCTTTTATTTGGGTAGAGGCACCACACTTTGCTACTACCTGCAGATTAAATTAAACCAGGTCAAACGTGAGCGTTGAAAAATAGAATGCGTCGGGATTCAAAAAAAAAGTACATGTCTAAAACATCGAATTAACTTACCAGCTTTCTTGAATTCATTCCACATGACGTCTTCATGTTCGGCAATACCAAAGAGGCACAAAGTTGCAGCTTGAACCCCAAACACCTGCCACAATAGCTTGCCTGTGTTGTTTTGTCGCAAGAAATCCTACAAATATATAGTCAATAGTACTCAATACCTATCATTAGTAGACTACTAAAGTTAAGACCGTAGAACCTACTCGTGACGAAGATTTGTGAACGAACCTTAGGATGCATGTACAACCAAAATCTTATGCCACGCCAAAGAGGACAAGGTTTGACTTTCGAGCACATACAATCTTCATAAGGAAGCCAACACTGAAAACCGAGAAAGCGGTCGATCATTAGATGAAATGAACTGAACCGAGGAAGCAACATGATGACTATACTACTAAAGATGTGTCGTAGTCCAAGTAGATATTGGAAACTAACAAAAAAGAGAGAAACACGAAAGCCAAAGAAAAACAAAATCCTTTACATTTTGACAAAGATATCCTCTACTTCCAAGCACACGGCATGCAATTTGTCGGGCTGAATAAAACTGAAACTTCGCATCTGGTCCACTCAATGCCTGATAAGTTGCTCTATGTTTCTTATCTTCATGAACTTTAAATTCGCCCTGAAAAACAAAGACAAGAAAATCAGCAACTAAAAAAACTACCTACGAATGTTTATGTTACTTTGACACTTCACTTAACATGTGTCGCGTGTCAACATGTGGGACACAACACTTAACTTTAGACCAAAATTGAAAATTTCACACATAATAGCCATGTCCGACACTTCAGAAGGACACGAAACCATGCCAAAGACGAACAAAAATCGTCACAGAGTAACCTAGCACAGCATAGCCATACCTTCATAAATCTTTTAACTTCCAAAAATCACTTGATTATCAGAAAATTAAACAAAAGAATTAAACTTTATAAACGATGTCATTGTAGAGGTAAATCATTTCACTAATTCCAAACATCCAACAAAACAGATACAGTTCAAACACCCATGAACAACAATAACAGAACAATCCAACCATACAAAAATTTTAGATTTTTTTAATTGGGTGTCCAAAATTATAAAGAAAACATTGATCATTCAATTGCAATGCAACCTAATACACTCAATGATCACCAATTTCGCGAAAAATTTACAAAATCAAACAAAAGATTCAAACTTTATGAAACAAATCAATCAAAAACCCACAAAACATAACACCACAATGATCCAACCATACAAAAAACACTTGATTCTTATTCAAATTGAGTGTTCAAAAACCCACAAAACATAACCTCTAACATTAAACAAAGGGTACAAAAAAAAGAAGAGAAAAAGTACATTAAGTCTACCACCATTACCACCAAAAGACATGAGGGAATCACAATCACTCTCCAAAGACTTCAAATAATGAATGGCATGAATGAGCATAGAAGGTACATTGGAAGAAGTGCCCCAACTTTGCCATTCTTCAAGGGTAATGTGGCCTTCAATAGGACCTCTTTTGTTAGGTGGAGGTAGTGAAGATGCCCTTAATTTTGACCTACAAAAGCATGATTTTTGACTTGTTTTGGGTGTAACCATTTTTGTTGGTGAAGTTTTTTGGTGGATTTTCAAAGGGGAAGTTAAGGTACATGGGTGAATGTAGATGGGGAATTTTTGATTTAACAAGGGTTTTGTGTGTGACAACATTTGAGGTTTGTTTTTTTTTTTTTTTTTTTTTGGAGTTGTAATTTTTGGTTTAGAGTTTCAACACTTCAATGGATGGATAAATAAGCTCCATCTAATTGGCTTTTTATAGGTTACCATTTACCAAACAAGGTACAAATGAAATGGTTTCAGACGTACGATAGGTTGTTTATGGGCGAACTGAAATCATTATATTGCCAATTGTGATAATTTTGTGGCTTAATCTTAATGTACTTACTTTAAAATCTAAAAAAGTTGTCATATTAAGTTTTAAAGGGGTCATATTGTAGTCACAGATAACATCGTACGTGTGAATCTGTTTTATGATAGACTTACTCGTCAAACAATAATTGTTTCCATAGAAAACAGAGCTGTTTGAAACATACTCTTCAAAAAATAAATTTAAACAAGATATTTGGAAATTTTAATTTTAGGCTATTTAAGGCAGGTTAAAATGTGTGTTTTTTTTTCCTTTATTTTTTCAAGCTATGTAACTCGATTCTCCAACCTACAAAACTTTGTATAGAAATTCGAATAAATAAGTTTCAGGTTTGAAGAGAGGTTAATTAAAAGAATGTTTTGGAAAATGAGGTTGAAATACTTTTGTTGTCTAAATTAGTATTATCAATTAATTTTGACCGCAAATGTAAGGATATAGAAGTGAATGGGAAGAGTTTTGTACAGCTCCCAGTCTCCCACAACAATTTGGTGACGAAAAAATTTGGTTACGAAAGGTGAATAAAACGGATGATCTAAAAATTAATACAGAGTACTCTCTATTAATAATAATGAAAATAGATACTCCGTAATTCAATAGTAGTTGTATCATCCATCAATTTGAGCCTTTAATAAGTAGGTAATGCATCGTCATTTATGTAGGGAATCCATGCTTGAAAGGATGAGACATGATAAATTGACAATCCTATAAGGGTACAAACGAAATAAAGTGATAAACAACCTATTTAAAATCGAACATCAAAGTAATAAACGAACTGTATGGTGATGAAAATTAAATAAAATTACACATGAGTATATTACTGATAAGTGCATATTTTACAGATATTTTATATACTTATTCCCCATCATTTTATACTTAGCACGACATTTTTAGCACGTTTTCTATAATATTTTCTCCTTTTGCAGTTTACTACGACTTTGTGATTTTATTTGCAGAATGGAGAATTAAGAGCAGAAATTATCGTGGAGCAAATGCGGGTCGTGAATTTGGTGAAATTATAAAGATCAAATATAAAACCCGAGTAGGACGGAGCATGATGGATCGAATGATTACTTGAAGAAGCGGGCCAAAGAGACTAAAAGCCCAACTTGTAATTAGATTAGAAATAAGACAAAAGAAGCAGACTTGGAGTTTAGTTTTTAGTTTTTAGTTTATTTTTCCAGTTTCCAGTTTCCAGTACGTTGAGTTTTCAAGTCAATTTTAGGTTTAGGAAAAATATAGTTTCATTCGAAGTTTTCTCCTTTTGCAAGATCGATGCTTTTACTTCAGGATTAATTCAAGATTAAGTTTTCTTATTCCCTTCTCTCTATTTAATTTTTATTATGTTTATTGTTTTGATTGTTTATATTTTCTCCATAATTTATGAGTAGTTAATTTTAGGGTTTTATATCATCGTTAGTATACAAGCATGTTTTAATTGTTGATTCGATTGCAAAATTGTTTGTTCGAGTTTGATTAGGTTTTATCATGATTATTAGATGGTGATTCTTTTTTTTGGAAGAAGTCAGCTCAAATTTCATTTCATCCGTGTGAGAGAGTACATCAGAACCCGTTTAGGGCATTTACAACCAAACTCTCATCCTCACCCAAATTGTTTAACATACGAATGCTTACATCCGACTTTACTAGCTTCAAAATACATTCCATAGGCCTATAGTCATCAACAAAAATTCGTCTATTTCGTTCCATCCACAAATGATAGATAGCAGCGATCAACACGCACCCAAACCATTTTGCTCTCCATTTCTTGCTTCGAATCAAATGGCTAGCATACTTGACCTCATAACAGAGACTTCGTACTCTCCTACGAAATCCCATCCAATAAAACAAAGATTGCAACAGCCTCCTTGAAAAAACGCAGTCAAAGAATAGGTGTTTGTGGGACTCGGCAGCCACCTTACACAACACACATTGGTTGACCAAGACCAAACCCCTTTTACACAAATTATCAACTGTAGAGAGGCCACTCTGAACAGCCAACAAACCAATAATAGTATGCTTCGGGATGTTAACAGGACTCCAAATAACATTTGACCAACTAACCTTTCTTTTACAAGGTCGGAAGAAATCGTAAGCAGGGGTCACCCTCCCATTCCAAGCTAGCAGCAGCTCCTTTGCTTGACCCACGCTTCCGGCTCGGTTGACCAGCTCATCACGCACGCCGCCAGCCGCTTTCAAATTTCGGGACCGCGATCGAACCGTAATGTACCACGCACTGCACACCTTCAACTTGTAGCATCGAATCCAATTGAGCCAAGTACTTGTCTTCCCCAGTTCCAGGGATAGCAGCGAGCGACATAACAGAGCCTTGTTCCATGATAAAACCTCCTTTATGCCAAAACCCCCTTCGCTTTGGCAAGCGCACATCCTTCCAACTAAGGAAATTGAACTTCCTTTACCTTCCGCAATGTTCCAAAGGAAATCCTTACAAATCTTTCCCGATCTCTTGAGCACTCCGCCGGAAGTAAAATAGCGACACCAAAAACTTTCCATGCCAAAGAAAATGGACTTAATGATTTGGACACGACCTGCATAAGTGAGGCTAGTGTTAGCCCAATTCAACACATGCTTCCTAACTCTCTCAATGAGAGCCGTATACATATCAGTTTTGAGGTTGACCGTAGCCAGGGGAACCCCCAAATAACGGAATGGACACGCTCCTTCATCGAAGCATTCACCTGCATAGCCCTCTTCACCTGGTCTTGCACACCACCTATATATATTTCAGTCTTTTCAGGATTGGCTTTTAGCCCAGACATACTAGCAAAGAGATTGAGCCTCTCAACCACTGCCATGACTGAGGGAACATCCCCTCTAGTGAACACCATGAGATCGTCAGCAAAAATAAGATGCGTGAGCTGAACCCTGGAGCATTTAGGGTGGTAAGAAAAATCTCTTACCCTTGGTAGCGTCCTCAGATATCTGGATAAAATCTCCATACTCAGTACAAAAATATATGGAGAAAGAGGATCACCCTGTCGAATGCCCCTTTTGCCCTCAAAATAACCAAAGAGAGATCCATTAATCTTCAAGGTGTATGAAGGGGTTGTGATCTGTGCTTTAAGCCACCTCACAAAGAGAGGAGGGAAACCCAATGCCTCACAAGTATTCAGAACAAAATCCCAACTTAAGGAGTCAAAAGCCTTCCTTATATCAACTTTAATCAAACATCGAGGCGACAAATGTTTCCTAGAGTAACTCCTTGTTAGAGCCTGAGAAAGAAGGATATTGTCAAAAATACTTCTCCCTTTTACGAAAGCAGCCTGCTCTTCACCTACAATGCAGGGCAAAATTCCTTGGAGTCTGTTTGCCAAAATCTTGCTGATAGTTTTATATATAGTGGTGCAACAGGAAATTGGTCTGTAATCCAGCACCGAGAGTGCGGACTGTTTTTTTGGGACTAAGGTAACCACTGTTACATTAGTGGTTTTGAGCATCTTACCCTTTCTAAAGAAATCCTGCACGGCATGAATGAAATCATGACCCACAACATCCCATGAAGCCTTGAAAAAACCAGAGGTAAATCCATCTTGACCTGGACTTTTATTAGGATCAATATCCCATAACGCTTTCCTTATCTCCTCCACACCCACCTCTTGTATCAGAGTATCAGCTTGCGCAGTAGTTAAACATTGCCCTAGACCAACAAAATCAGTCTCCAAAGGTACCACAGTGTCCGCAGACCCAAGAAGGGAAGAGTAATAATCGACAAAAGCTTGAGCCACCTTCTCCTCTGTGATGCAAAGTTGCCCATTCATATCGTGAATTTTACCAATACTATTTGTCTGTTTTCGTTCAACAATCTTCTTAAAGAAATAAGAAGTATTGCTATCATCTAACGACACTTTCGAAGTTTTTGCTCGTTGTTTCAGCATACTAACTTCGGCTTCCTTTAGACGCAGCCAAATCTCCCTTGCACTCTTCTCATCTCTGAGAAGTTGGTGATCCAAGGGGGAGACCACCAAAGCATCTTGTATCCCAGAAAGTTTCAGCTTAGCAGCCTCTAACCTCTGCGCAAGGTGGGAGAAGTGCTGCGCATTGAAGTGTTTGAGAGCCCTTTTCACATTTTTTAGGTTCTCGAAAAGAACAAACATAGGCGTACCTACAAGATCAGAACTCCATGCCTCCTGCACCAGAGTATGAAAGAGGTCGTGTTGGACCCAATAATTGAGGAATTGAAAACAGCGAGGTTTCCCGTCTGATACGGTTGTCAATCTGACCAGCAAGGGGGAATGGTCCGACACCCCTGATGGCAGAAGAGTAGCAAAAGAATCGGGGTATGCAGCGAGCCATTCAGAATTTATCATAGCCCTGTCAAGTTTAGACCAAGTCCTATCGCTTCCCAACTGATTATTGGTCCAGCTATAAGAGCCCCCCCGACAAGTGAGGTCTGTGAGAGCACTCCGAAAAATACAATCATTGAAAGCATCCATATCATTCTGATGAGGTGGGTTTGCTCCTCTTCTCTCTTCCTGACATCTGACCACGTTGAAATCCCCCAGTACAATCCAACTGTGAGTCATAGCCGCCCCAATACGCATCAGAGAGGACCACAGGTGAGTCCTACCCCGGGCAGTGTTGAAACCATAAACCATTGTCACAGTGTAAGTGTGCTGAGTTCTATAGTGAAGCACTGCACAATGAATTAGTTGAGCAGCCTTCTCAATAATGGTAACATGTACCTCCCTTGGATTGTGAAAGAGCCAAATTCTCCCATTAGGATGATGATCGTAATTAAAGTGCACATGCCAATCCCCAAAGACCTTATTTGCTATAGCAGAAGCCCTAAGCTCCCTTATTCTCGACTCCAAAAGACCAAAAATAACTACTCCATTACTCCTAATAAACTTTATTACTTCCTGTTGCTTCAAAAGCTTGTTGCACCCTCTCAAATTCCAGCTTGCAATAGACATTGTTTATCAGGCGGAACTGGCGGAATAACCACTGAACTTCCCCCATCATCATTCATTCCCACAACGAACTCAACATCCAACTGAGCAAATTTGTTTGACAGAGCCACAGTATTCACTAAGCTCGTCCTTCTGTGCACTGTGCTTTTCTGAACCTGAATAAATGGAATAGCATCCATAGAATCACCCTTCGGTGGAGGTGTGTGCATCTCAATCTCACCCTCCTCAGTTTCCGCAACCTGAGGTACTAGCTTCTTTGGCCTATACTCCATTTTTGGCTTGTTTAGCTTACAATTTTTGGCCTCATGCCCAAGTTTCTTACAGGTGTGACAATAATATGGAAGCCACTCATATTCCACCCTTTGAACAATCTGCCCAATGAAAGGAGCATTCACTATTATGTGCTCAGGAACGTCCTTCGCCACATCCACCTCCACTAGAATACGAACAAAACCCAGTCTAGCCTTTAGTGTAGTAACCTGATCAGCATATAGTGGGGTACCAATCTTGCTTGCTATCTTGCTCAGAGCTGTTGGAGACCAGAGATGAGGGTCCAAATCAGGAAGAAGCACCCAGACTGGGACCCTCGAAACCTGATCAAGCTCCTGTGAAAATGTAGGAGACCACTTCTTCAAAAGGAGAGCATGACCCCCAACCATCCAAGGCCCTCCTCTCAGAATCAACTCCATATCCTCCCTCGATTTAAACTGAAAGCTGAACCAGCCTTTTCGATAGTATTGCACCAGAGGTTGAGTAGCATGATTCCACATTTTACCAACAAAATCCTTCAATTGTGTCAGCTGAACACGCTTACCCAGAATATTACCCATAAGTGTACGGTTCCAGATCTCCAATTCCTCAGCAATGTCTGCCTCATCAATACACACCTCCGTAGACCTAGCCGATTCCTCACAAAGAAATAAACTCATACCCACCTTCTGCTTTCCGGCAACATCACTCCAAGTCTCAGTCTTATCAGAGGTCTCAGAAGCCATACCAGCCCCTGATTTAGTCACCGGAGGAACAGAAACCACCTCCACGGACTGTTGAGCAGGCTTTGATCCGTGATTTTCAAAAGCAACATCAAAAAAATTGTGAAGAAAAACAGGAGATTTAGGTACCTCCACTGTCGAAGCACCGTCCACCTCAATAGGGTCAGCATCAATCGGAACACCAATAGTTGTAGAAGAACTCTCAGCAATCGCTTTTGGAGGCCGTCCCCTCCCTCGCGCCACCCCTTTCGCCATGGATGCAGAAATAACCAAGAATTTTAGAAGAAAAATCGTGCCATGGAAGAAGAGAGAGAGAAGATCCAATTAGATGGTGATTCTTGATTGAGTTTGGCATGAGATTATTTGTAGCTATCAACGGAAGTTGGGCGATATTTGGGTTGAGTGTTAAATTGATCAGTTGAGTCATCTAATACGGGTATAATTAATTCAAAATGCGGAAGCTGAGATTTAATTTAAGACACAATCTAATCGATGTTATACGAGTTTTCATGGGAGTGCGAGTTTGTATAATTGAGATTTATCTACGGTCTAATTTACATGCGGGAGCGGGAGTTAGACTTGTTTTGGAAGAATTATCGTTACTCGGGAGAGAGCGTTAATATTCCGGAGTGTTAGTAGTCTCACTTGAATAGCAATTAAGTAATCGTGTCGTTATTTTTGAGCTTGTCTAGTGATGATATGAACCCTTGCCTTTAATTATTGTTGATTTCGTCTTCCTTAGTTTTATAATTATTTTTAGTAGTATAGTTAGATTAGTTTATTTAGCTTTTTATCACCTATATAATTGATTTGCGTAGATAACTCGTAATTTGAGACGAACTAGTACTTAGTCCTTGACCTCCCTGTGATCGACCCGTATGCTACGACACCCGTACGCTTGCGGTATTTAAAAATAAACGTAACAATTACTCATAAATTATCATAATTTTCAAATACAAATTAGCATTAGTGATTTTGTTAGAAGAATGTGGAAGAGTCTAGAGTTACTCCATAGTATTTATGATCAGTAATTGGAATGTGTCATTAGGGTAATTCATTTCCTCCAATGTAACGAAGATTTCCTAAGATTAATATTCTACCAATTTCATCTTTTATATTTCTATCAGATTTATATGGTAATGTAGTTGCGTTTGGATGTGAAAGAACCATATACATATACTCCATAAACCAAATCAATACTCCCAACAATCAATTGAATTGTTGACATTTGATTAGTTTGGATATCTAGGTAGAATTTCGGGTAACTCCTTAACCTAGAGTTCCACTTGAAACAGTTGGGGCTGCAATAATAGACTAATCATCTACAAGTACATTGACAACTGTATAAATTGACAAACTTGTTAGTCTTGATTATTACTAGGGATGTCATCGGGGCGGGGCGGAGGCGGAGGAAGGGTCCCCTACCTCCGCATCCGCGAATAAAAATTGACCTCCACCTCCGCCCCATCACCCATGGCGGAGGATATTTCCTCCTCCACCACCCGCCTAACGGAAGAAAGTTTAAACCTCCACCTGCCCCACCATCCGCCCCAGACCCGCCCCACCCGCCCCACCATCCGCCCCAGACCCGCCCCATGGAATAACAATATCCGACGTCAAAAATTCAAGAAAAATACTTCCTCAATTCCGTTTGATTCTATACGTTTGACCAAAACACGGTATTAAGGTAGAAGAAAATCAAGTGGGGTAAATAATGGAATTACTTAAATACCCCTACTTTATTGTTTGCAAGTGGGTTGAGTGGGTATTAGTGAAGGGTATATTGGTCTTTTAGTTTAATAAAGTAGAGACTAAAATAGAAATGTATAGAATTGATTGGAATTTCCGAAAAAGGAATATGTATAGAATCAAATGGAATGGAGGAAGTAGAAAATACACATTCAAAATATCTATTCAATGTTAACATCAAATTAAAACACAAATGGAATACATTCAAAGTTATCAAATATTCAAAAACTAATCCGACACACGCAACGACCAACATTATACTACAAGTTCACAAGTATTACATTATTTTGTGAATACAAGACCGGCCATAGTGATACCTATTTTTTATTGTCACTATATCTAAAATTAAAATTTTAAGTGTGTATATAGGTGGGGCGGGGCGGGGGACTGAGCGAGTGGCGAGGCGGCGGGCGGGGTGGCGGGGCGGGGATGGGGCGGAGTTGAAATTGAATCCTGATAGAATAATGGAGAGTAAGAAAGGTTTTATTAAATTCAGAATTGCATGGTTACAATATCAACAGATGATACACATATATATATAGGTGTACATGATAAATCTTAGCTAGAATAAAATCTCTAATTACAAAGATATAATTTTATTTACTTCCTAATTATAATATGAACACAATTATATTGATGAGTTGATTTCTTGATTGAGAGGTAAATAATATTTCCTTAACTAGAGTAGTATGGCTAATACGCCCCCGCAAGATGGACGGCCGAAGGGTAAGACCAATCTTGACCAATCTTGATGAATAGACGATGAACGATCGAGATGGAACGCGTAGGGACATGTGTCTGTATTTGAACAAGAGGGTTTTAGTGGTCATTAAAAGCGGTTGTTTTGCAGGGTTGGTAGTGTAGTGGACACTGAGGGTTGTGCGGTGGTGGTTGTTTGAGAGGTAATGTGGGTTATTTGGGGTTTTTGACGTCTGTCATTGACGAGGGTTTTGTAGATTGAATTTTTGGATGAATTATTTGGTTTTTTGTTTGAAGTGGTTGTACTGTAAAAATAAACAAGTGGTTGTAAAAATAAACGAATGGTTGTGTTTGTAAAGATAGAATAATGGAGAGTAAGAAAGGTTTTATTAAATTCAAAATTGCATGGTTACAATATCAACAGATGATACATATATATATATAGGTGTACATGATAAATCTTAGCTAGAATAAAATCTCTAATTATAAAGATATAATTTTATTTACTTCCTAATTATAATATGAACACAATTATATTGATGAGTTGATTTCTTGATTGAGAGGTAAATAATATTTCCTTAACTAGAGTAGTATGGCTAATAAATCCACCTCCGCCCCACGACCCGCGGCGGAGGTCAATTTTCGCTCCTATCTCCGCTCCACGACCCACTAAACTACGTCCTACCTCCACCCTAACTGGGGCGGATGCGGGACGGTATCCGCGTAGACCCGCCCCACTGACATCCCTAATCATTACAAAGGACATTGCTACCACATCGAGCCCCTTCACGTCGCAGTACCAATTATGTTAGCTTGCCTTTTTTCATAAATGGAGAAAGAAAAAACATGTACAATCCTTTTTTTATTCCAGTCATTCTACACACTTCACACTTCCACGGTAATGTCAAGGATTTCACTCAAACATTAACATTAATAATTGGGATATTTCTCATGGTACCCTGAGGTTTGCAATTTTTTTCGAAATACCCTTTGTTTTGTGGAAAAAAAAAAACCTTTAACTGACTATAACTTGTAGTTACGAATTCAGAATTCGATCATTATTTTTTCAAAGTAATCGTCTTTTCGAGCTCTTCAATTTGACATTAAAAAAAAATTTCATGTTTAGAACACTTAGTTTCAAGTTATGGTCGGTCAAAGTTATTTTATCGAAAAAATTTGACCGACCATATCTACTAGTCACGAGTTGCGAATCTGGAAAATTTGATGTTTCAAATTGATCGTCTCAACGAGATCTACGACTTAAGCAAAAACAATTGTCAATTTCTAAACTCGTAACTACAAGTTAAGCTCAGTCAAAGTTTTTTAGCATGAAAAGAGGGTTATTATGGGTAAAGTGACAAACCTCAGGGTACCATGGGAAATATCCCTTAATAACATATAATGAGAATTACAATATTTCTCTATACGTCTCGAATACGATTACGACATAATTTTTCATCATCACAAAAAAAATAAAAAATAATAATAATAATAATAATAATAATAATAATAATAATAATAAAAACTAATTTTTCCATAAATTTTGTTGAGTATATACAAGTATAAAATATAAATGCACCAAACCGAAGTACATTTTTTTTCACCCAAATCGCGGATTATATTCTTCTTTATATTCTCTCTCTCACTAAAAAAGACTTCTCTTTTGAACAAACTATAAACTCAAGCAACCTCAAATTTTTCTCTTCCAATTTACTGTTTTGGTAAGTCTTCTCTACTACGTTTACCTTTATTTATTTTTACCGTTTTCTAACTTATTCATCTTTATTTTTGAGAATTTTTCATTAATTTCTTGTAATTTGCAGTTTCATTTGCTTGTTCTTGCGCAATTTTACTGCCGTTATTTATTATGGTAATTGATTAGTTGAACAAAGCCAATTACTTTTTTCTGAATTTTTGATTTTTAGGGTGATTTTGGTTCATGGGTTTGTTCTAATTATTGAATTTATAAACATGGTTTTAGAAAAATACAAAGATTATTCCTTGTTTTCTCACATTCTTTGACTTCCAAGTCTACTATTTATTTTTATTTTTTTTACTTTTTGTTTTAATTTGATAAATTTACTGCTTATTTACTGCTTATTTACTGCATGTTGTATTGTGAATTTTTTTTAATACTCCTTCGTTAAATATTTGTTTATCGATTTCATTTAGATTTCAAATAGACAGTTTTCCCTTTAAATTTGATCCATCAAAAATTAAAATGGACGATTTAAGCTCATTCCTTGAGACGAGTACGTCATTTGTTTACATTTTTATTTCGGGAAGTTAATCATTTTTTGATAATTTACTTTTATATGAAAATATAATTTGATTTAAAAAAATTTGGAGGTTAGGGTTGTCTTAACTAATGGCTTAGGGTATGTTAACTTCGTCTTAAGTTGTCTAAAGTCTGAAATGGCTTAGGCCTTAGGGTATGTTAACTTCGTCTTAAATTGTCTGAAGTAGAACGGTAAATGAACGTCTGGAGGAGATACGTTAGCGGGTTGATTTTTATCGAAAAGTCGTTGAATTTGTTATGTGTACGCAATTATATTGATGTGATGTGGATTTTTCCTCAATCAGTTAAACTTTTTTTTCTGGTGGTGGTCCATTTAATTAATTTTTTCTGGATGAAGAAAGTAACTGAATTGAGTGTTTATGAATCCACAATAATTCCTAAGCTTTTAAGCTATTTTTGTGCAAATTAGTTTTGGTGGCATGTGTAAACTTTTGTGTTTTTATGTGGAATATATGATGTATGTACATCAGCTGTATGATGTGATCCGTGAACGGCATTAAACTTGTGTTGTCTTCATGTGTGAGATATAACTTTCACAAACAAAATGGCGTAATTTTAAATGTCGTGAAACTACTCGATGTCACTTCGAATGATTTGGACTCGAAAATGACCCGATAATAGCAGGCTTAAAATGACCGGAACTTATGATGACCCGAGTTGAATTAGATTCAACTTTATGGTTTTTGGTTTCGATCAAGTGGTTAAACTAATGGCTTACCTGTAGTTGAGAAACGAGGTTGGTAACAATAGATTAAGTAAAGAATGTAAGATGCGTGATACGGAACCCTAAGCATGATCAACATCTGGTAGACAATAGTTTGGGGTTTCGGAATGAAATAATAATTAAGAAAGTTGATGTATCATTCGTTGTTTTTGCTGTTAAAATGTTGTTTAACCCACCAACGATTGCTGATCAAACGTGTGGTGCAGTAAGCGACTTCATAATATATTTTAGCCCATGCTTAACATTAATACGGAGGAACATATAATATACGTTAGAAGTTTTCTTCTGCTCGGTACACGTATTTGTTAATTGGATGCTAAACTTTGGCTGTTGCCGGTTAGTTGCATGGAAGATTCGAAGCTTTGAATAAGTCCTATGCTTCGAACCCTTCTTCGGGATTAGTTTAATGTTATTCTAAAGGTTGGAATCTGATAAAAATAATTGCGTTGTCAGTCGTGTTTTTTGTTTGGCATATTTTAACAAAGAGGACAAAATTATTTCTCAACACTTGACTTTATCCAATTTTCATCTTGTGGATGGTTTAGAAATAAAATAATTTGCGTCTTGGTAATGCCCATTAGTTCGAGAAGATAATGTTTTCTTTATTCTTTCTTGTGCCCCAATTTTTTTTTATAGTCGTCTCCAAATATCTAACCTAAGTTTTCATGGGCTTATAATATAATATCGTCATCATCGTCGTCAACTTCATAGTCTTCCTTCGGATAAGAATTGAGTAGCCACAACAGCGTGCTCTTGTGTTTCTTCTTTACCCCTTCTTTTTTTATGTATGTTGGGTCTTCTGTATCTCGTTTTCATATTTAATAATGGTTGTTGCTAGTTTTTGCCTCCTGTTGTTGTTGTGTGATTGAGCCTGCAAAGCTGTTCGTATGATTCTGTTGAATGTTGTAATTTCAGTCTCGTATGAATGTTGTAATTTCAGTCTTCCGTATTTTCACTGGTATTGTAAAATCGCTGACGCGTGATTCTTTACTTGTTGCAGTATCCTTGGCCCCCAATCGCAGAAATTTCCCCATGGAGCAGTGCTGTGAACACGCAACAACTCAGAACGATTCTAATTACGAAGACGTTGATAAACTGAAACCTGCCTCAGCTGGAGCTACTGAGATTGAAAACAACGCGAGCGGTTTTGATTGCAATATTTGTCTCGACTTGGTTCAGGACCCGATTGTCACATTTTGCGGTCACCTGTACTGTTGGCCTTGCATTTATCGATGGCTTCAGTCACAGAGAGCGTTGTTAGACGACCCTAGTCAGCAACCGCAGTGCCCTGTTTGCAAAGCCGAAGTTATGGAAAACACCTTAATACCCCTCTATGGCCGAGGTCAGTCTCGTAAACCGTCCGACAGTAGTCCAGCCCAAATCCAGCCGCTCGTCCCTCAGCGACCCAACGCGCCCGCTTGTGGGGACCACACGTCCACTAACCCACATCGACATCCACATTCACATCCTAGTCAGCATCCCACTCAGCAAGTACACTATCAAGGTGACTACGGCCCCCACTACTCTGTGGGGTATTACCCTCCATCGTCGCCTGCGTTTGGCTTTGCGGGGACCACGACATTCCATCCGATGATAGGGATGTTTGGCGAGATGATTCACGCTCGGTTTTTCAGGAATTCACAAACAACCCTACTACATACGCATCCAAACACATACAGCGACTTTGGTACCAGCACGAGTAGCGGTAGAGTCAGGCGGCAGGTAATGCAGGCGGAGACGTCGCTGAGCCGAGTCAGCTTTTTCCTGCTTTGCTGTATTATTTTGTGCCTGTTGCTTTTCTGATTCGAAACTTCTAGGGCTCCGTCTGTTATCCGCAACAACATTACAGGTGTATACTTGTCTGTATATATGAAAGGAGCTTGTGGATACTGTGGTATGCTACTACTTCGCAAGCTGTTCACACATTCAAGATTGTACTATATCCATTTTTAGTGGTGCTAGTAAAATGTCTGATTTCAAATGGTTATTACGTCTCGTACTCTAATTAAGTGAGACGGTTTCGTACAGAGACATATGTAATTAAGTGAAATTTAATCAAAAAAAAAATAAAGAAAAATAAATACGAAGTATAAACTTTGTGAGATGTGTCATAATAAGATTATAAGACCATCTTAAGAAAGATTTTGTGATTGTATATTTATGTGGGGATGAAATAAATATACTTTGTGCGTTCTGCCATGTTCTTTTCGGCTTATAAGAGTTGAACTTATAAGAGCTAACTTAAATTTAATTTGTGTGTGCAAGTTTGTGTTTGTTATGTTAGAGCTGAAGTTTTAGAAGTTGAGCTGAACTTATAGGAGCTAAAATTAAACCGAAAAGAACTTGTACGGAGCCTAACAATCACCGAAATACGGAAATTTTAAATCCTTCATGCCCGAGACGTTTTAAGAAACATACTTTGAAAGAAAAACCCGAGTACCCATATCAACAATCACTTGTTCAACAATTAAATTCCCCAGAAAATGACCGATCAACTAAACATGATAAGCCTATATTAACAAGATCTACGACTACTAACAGACATCGACGACTAAATGTATAACTCGTCAACCTAAAATTGATGCTTGATTTACACAAAGTTAAACTGTACCGTTTTTATCAACATCTCGACACTATTCCTTTACATGCAAATGTTCTAACCCTCCGGGCGACATCAGATCAGATCAGGGTAATTGAGAGAGTGACTTGAACCTTTAATCCTTCCGCATTCAAAAGTTCCCGGGTATTAAAGTCGACGATACGAAAGCCTTGAGCAAGCATGGAAATTTCACGAATTTTGAATCCAACTATCTTCTTCATCTGCGCGATAAAACTGAAGCAACTTCATGTTGACCACCTTTTCCTGAAACCAATTGACATTGTAAGTGCAATCAATATTCGATCTCGTCTCAGTAATGCAATCAGATTAGGTGAGATCGAACTATTAATTAATGCTGGTCTTTCGTACCTCACAATTGTCCGCCTCGACAGGAAAGCGAAATCCGATTGAACAGTTATCCAACTCCTCCGGACAATTCATCCATGCTTTATGCGCCTCAGTCACTTGCAATTTGTAATCGAGTATCTGATACAATAGAAAGTACTCGTACATTAGTGACACGCTAACCCGGTTTAAGAGGAAAACCAGTAATGGCAACGGATATTAGTACGTAGCAAACCTGTTTAAGAGGTATACTCGGATTTTCCAGCTCATTTTCGTCAACTTCCACGCCAGTGCCTTGGCAATCTGGGCAGAATACCGAGCGTATTTGTTTGTCTATAGTTCCCGTCTCAGTTGCCTTGCTGGACAAATTGGCCTTGTCACAATCCGTCTCTTGTTCACAGTCCCTTAGGTGGCTGAATTTGGATTTCGTTTTCCTCCTTGATCTTCTCAGACTAGTGCGCACAGGTGGTTTCATAAACATCTCGTGTTCACAGATCAGTATCCAGTGGATGAGGCAGGATGTATGAAACACGTGGAATGCCTACATAAATTATAATCGTAACAACCCAGTCAAGTTTGAACAATTATGTTCTGCTAAGTACATGTATTTTAGTTTCGTGAAAGTTAACAAGTAAAACAAGAAAACATCCCAAGTTATCACATAGTAAAAGCACACATACTAGTCGCATAAGGCACATAATTCATGATTTCGGCGAGCAAGCAAATGAATCACACTCTGTTCATCATTCCCATTTCCGTATTTTATTCCAATATATAGAGACAGATTTTTATTTCTCACATGTTGACTCTATAGGGCAGAAGCAGAGAGATTACATACATCTTATTTGCTGAAAACCGAGAACATGTCAAGAACAAAGTTCATTGTTTCAAATTTATGGTAAATGGGAAATTAAGCTAAACGATATATTCAATAGCTCAAAACTACACAGACAATTGCAAAGTAAAGGCGAATAAGGTAAGTTTAGTTACCCCATTTACGTTTCTGCTAGAGCAAGCAAGCCTTCCCGTCTTCAAATTCAGCAGTGCAGCCACATCTTTACCACATATCATCTTTTGTTTACAGATATCGCACATCTTTTCCGAAGCCGCGTGTTGTAGCTCCCTCACCTCTCGTCTTAGTGTCCTGTTAGCAATAACCCTTGAACGCAGATGACGGTCATCGCAGTCTTGTATAAGCAGAGATAAATTTCCACTATCCGCAGACCCTGGAGAGTCCTCTTCCGATGAATCACGACGATCACTTAGTGTTGTCTCACTATCAACTTCTGTATCAGAAACCAATTTCTTCCTCCTCTTTGTGGATCCATTTCCGTTCTCGTCATCCTCGTCTGCACTAAGTATCAGCGTTTTGATGTCCTGAAGCAACCCTCGCTTGCCCAAATCGTAAAAGTAACTAAACGTCACAATACCAAAGTCATACGACGAAGCCCTAGAATGAATTTCGTCATCTTCACCACCCATCTTCCCCAACCATTCACACCACATACGTGACACGCCCTTATAACCCTCCTCCCCCTCAAATACTCGACACGAAATCTGCCCATAACCCGTTAACCTCACCCCCAAATCCAAAATTTTGCCGTCACGAATAACTCCCGGAATCACCAAATCAAACTCGACCACATCATTCCCATTCCCATTCCCGTTCTCGCCATTTCGAGAAACATCACTCTGTGCGACAATAGCAAGATCGCCAACAAACACATCCTCGTCAAAAAACCTCGCGTTTCCACCAACCTGAGATCCGCCATTTTCCTCTTTACCCTCAACATTCCGAAAGAACAGAATACCATCATCATAAGGCCAAGGGTTCGATTTCATAAGCGTCGCTTTCGCAGCCAAAAACCTCTCCCTATGAGGATTACCGTTCAAATGATCCATCAACGTGTTATCGCTATGACACTGCGCGAAACACAAAGTACAAAAGAACACGAAGCCCTTGCCTTCCTCTCGTAAATCGACATACGTGTGACCTTTCGATCGAACAATGCTCAACGTTTTCCGCGCTATGTCTAATTTTCCGCTTGGTAAGCTAGGTTTCAGAAACCCTAACTCTTTGTTCGGCATTATTTTCCCCCAAATTATTCAATCAATCAATCAATCACTCACTAAAACCCTAATTCAGCTATCGAGAACTCGCACAGCTATACTTAATTCCTAAAATTCATACACCAGTGTTCACAAATTCAAACATATATCAACGAAATCAAGCTAAAAAAAAAAACAGTAATTTTTTTTTGAAATTTGAATTTTAATTTAGAAGTTCCTGAACTTACAGCAGCTTCGTATGGAAATCAACGGAAGCGGTAGCGGTAGCGGTTTTCGGAAGGCGAAAACGGTGTGAGAATGGAAGAGTGGAGTGGCGGAGGAGAGAGAAAGATCAATTGAAATCGCCATATCCATTTCAAAAACCAAAAAAAAAATAAAAAAATTGCAAGAAAAAACTATGAGATTGATGAAATTTGAAAGGAAAAAACCCAGAAAATTCAGAGATTTTCAGACATTTAAAAAAAAAATGGAGAAGATTTTGCAAAGAAGAAGAAGAAGAAGAAGAAGAGAAATAGATGATTGAAGGATAGATAGACAAAACGTGTCGTTTTAAGTTGTTGTAACAAATTATTTGGTTTGGTTTGGAATTCCATCGGATATTCGGCTAGTGAATTACTTCGTATTAGTTGACGGTAAATTGTCATTTAAGACGGAGTTTTTTCCGTCTTAATTTAAAGATAAATGAGATTTTGTAAAATGTGACTATTTATTGCAATTTTTTTTGGGTATTGATTTTCCGTATACGGATTTTACTCTCATTATATACTTTTTTCACCTGATTTTCCAACTATACCCTTTTTACTCTCACAATATACAAAAAAAAATTAAAAAAAAACAAAAAAAAAGAAGGAATCAACAAGTTACTCCGACCACCATCACCTTCGGCCACCACCGAGTTCCACCACCACCATACCGGTCGCCCACCACGCCGGAGTTCACTGCCGGCTACACATGGCGGTCCCACCCTCGCCGGTGACTGGTCTTACTTAGTTACCCACAAAACTCACAAACTAACACAATTTACTACACCACCATATTGACCACCAAGCCCACCCACGTCGGCACCGCCACCTCCGACCACCCTCCCCGGCCACCGATACCGCCTCCCGCCACCCTAAGTCGGTGCCTACCGCCGCCCCAAGTTCTTCCTTATGCAAACCCTAATTTTGATTTTAAATTAAATCCATTTAGAATTAATAAAAATTGATAATTTAATGACAATAATTGAAATTGAAAGTGATTATTACTTCATTGAATTGTTTATTGAAATTAATAATTGAATAATTGAACAATTGATTGAATTTGATTAAGAAAAATTTGGGGAAAAAAAAAGAGAGAATTTGTATACCATGAGAGTAAAAAAGGGTAGGGTTTTGAAACTAAATGAAAAAAGTATATAACGGGAGTAAAATCCGTATACGGAAAATCAATTATAATGATTAATTGTATACAGCTTTTACTCCCATTGTATACTTTTGTTACTATAATTTCCGATTTTACCCTTTTTTACTCCCATAATATACAAATATTTTTTTTTTTTTTTTAAAACTTTTCCTAAACCATATACATTCAATTTCTATATTTTCTTAAATCAAATTCATTAAGTATTTCAATTTATCAATCATGAATTCCGATAATAAATTTAATGAGGTAATTATTGTTATTAATTGCTATTTTGTTCATTAAATTATTGAATTTTATTAATTTTTTGTCAATTTAAGTTAAAATTAAAGGAACATTTACCAGGAATAATCCAACCTATTGGTGGTCTTCCAAAAATAAACCAACCTATTAATAATCCCACAATAAACCCATCTATTCATACCCCCTTCCATTATTAGACCCTCTTACCTAGTACTTGTTTAGCCGGTAAATAATTTTTTGGGCCCTATTTTAAACCCACACAATTCCACTTCTTTTCTTCTGTTCTTCTGTTCTTCTTTTCTTCGTCATTTTCGTTCAACATTTCTCAAATTTGTTCGTCATTTTAAACTCGAAAAAAGCTTCAAAATTTCTCAAATTTCCATGGCTCTGAATTATTATTATTATTTTTTTTTTTAATTTTTACATTTTTTATTTTTTTTTATTTTCTAAAAGAAATTTCAGAGAATCGAGCTGATTGATCATCAAAGTTGCACCCTTTTTTCGAAAATCTCGACCCATGTGCGAAATTCAACCCCAAAATTGAAGCATTGAACAATCATTAAATCCATCAAAATTGATTTGGGGATTAGGGTTTACATAAATTGGGGAATATGTGATGATGGTGATCAGTGGAGAGAGAAGAGACGGCCCATGGTGGCGCTTGTGGTGGTGACTGGCTGCTGCGGCTGGTGAGAGGTGGTCTGCAAGGCTGAGGGCGATCTGAGAGAGACGGTGCAGGTGGTGGCGATTGATGGTCATGGAGGATGAAGACACTGATATGGTGGTTTGTCGTGAGTTTGTGACAGTAAAATTCCTTGCGTTCGATGAAGATTGTGATGAAGATACCGCCATAAAATACCTTGCGTTCGTACGGTAAACTGCTGGAATATTGTGATTGCATAAAATACCTTGCGTTCGATGAAGATGAACACGATTTCATTGAATTTCAAACAATGAATTTCAAAGAAAAAAAAAATTAAAACAAAAAAAAATAAGAAAGAAGACCGTTGGAAGAGAGGAAATAAGCAAAAGAAAAGCAACCTCCCATTATATAAACAAAAATGGGCCCCATGGTAGTGTTACCTGTTTCTACCGGTTACTTTTTTAAGTGGGTCCAATAATGGAAGAGGGTATGAATAGATGGGTTTATTGTGGGATTATTGATAGGTTGATTTATTTTTGGAAGACCACCAATAGGTTGGATTATTCCTAGTAAATGTTCCAAAATTAAATTAGGGTTTATAAATTAGTGTTTGTGGTGGTTTATGGTGGTGGTCTTTGACTGTGGGGAGAGGGGCGGCGTGTGGTGGTAAGTCTTGGTGGGGAAGGGGGCGGCGTGTGGTGTCCGGCGGTGGTGACCGGCGTTGCACCGTGGTGGTGGTTTGTGGTGGTGTTTAGAATTTGGGAGTTTGTGGTTGTTTGTGGTGGTTTGTGGTGGTGTTTAGATGGGCGGCGTGAGGTGGGGGCGGGGGTGGTGGGAGGGGTTGTGTCCGGCGGGTGTTCTTGGCGGATGTGTCAAAGCGGCAGCCATGTCGATGTCACGGTGGTGGTTTTGTTTTTTTTTTTATTTTTTTTTTCACAGGTTTTTTTACTGCTATTTTTTGTTTTTTTTTTTGTTTTTTTTTAATTTTTTTTTTTTCTCAATTTTTTTTTAAGTTTTTTTTATCATTTATTTTATCTTATTTTTGCATTTTAGTGTTTATATTGTAAAATTTATTTTTTGTTATTAATTATTATATGATTTTCGCTTAAATAATACGTATTTTTATAGGTCGACGACGGTTTAGACGATTTATCAGATAATTCGAATGATATACATGATCTTTTGGAGATTGAGGTAGCTAATTGCAGACATTTGCTTTCCTATAATCTTATGTAATATTTTTGTATTAAATCGTGTTAATTATGATAATATTTTTATTTAGGATGATGATCGTGTCGAAGAATTTCCAGAAAACTTGATAGATACGTCGCACTTTTTTATCACGGATAAGATTTTTGCAAGTCGTGAAGAGTTCATCAAAAATGTTAAGTTGATGGGAGTTGAGCATAATATAAAGATCAATCTTTATACTTTTCATCGTAATCGTGCATCTGGAGCTGGTGAGCAATGGCTTGAATGTGGTCGATCTGGAATATACGTAAATAATGTAAAATCGTGTGTTTCACGTGCTTACTCATATCTTTGGATCAAAAATGTAAATCGCTCTTTCAAATTAAAGGGAATAGGACAAGTTGATGGTACTTATAAGTTGCAAGTTCATAATGGATATCATAACCACTATCTTGTAAGGGATTCAGATGTTTTAGATGAAGAGACGAAAGAATTAATGCGATCCATGGCTGCCTCTAACATGACCGTATGTCTAACATACTTATTGAATCGGGAAAACGGAATGTAAACGTGAATGTAAGGCAAGTGTATAATATTCGCATACCTAACGCGTAAAGGGCTTAGAGAAGATCGTACATCGTCGAGCAAATGTTGAAACTTGCCAAACAACGAGGGTACAAAGTGTTTAAATAACGGACGATGAATGGTGGAAAAAAAAAAAAGGTGAGCAAGTGTTAACTGATGTATTGTTCGCTCATCCAGATTCCATTATATTGGCGAGACAATATCGATATGTGTTTGTTATTGACAGTACGTATAACACGAACAAATTTAAGATGCCATTGTTGAAGTTATTGGTATGACACCGGTTGGTTTGAATTTTTCGGTATTCTTTGCTTTCCTTGAAAATGAGAAAGAAGCTGCATATGATTGGGCATTAAAATGCATAGGAGAAGTGTTATGTACTGAAGAGCCGACTGTGTTTGTGTCTGATAGAGAGCTTTCGTTGATAAAAGGTGTTGAAAAGTATTTCCCAAATGCTACACATCTATTATGTAGACGTCATATTGAGAAAGATGTGGAAGGTTGGGTTTCGAGAGCAGCAAAAAATTCAGAAATAGGAAGGGTGTTTGCAGAAAACAAATGGAGATCTACGGTCCGATCTAAAACCGAGAACGAATTTGTGAAGAATTTGAACTCGATGTTTAATGACTACAAGTTTGTTCCCGGTTTGAAAAACTATTGCAAAAATACGTGGATTGACCCATATAAAGAGAAATTTGTTTCTGTTTGGACTAATAAAGTTTTACATCTCGGAAACACGACGACGAACAGGTATTATTCTTATTATTTTACGTTTAATATATAAATTAGCTTCTAATGTACTTGAAAATAAAAAATTTGTATAGGGTCGAGGGTCAACATGCATCGCTGAAACGACTTCTAGGTACGTCAGTGGGCGATTTTGATACTGTATTTGAATCCATTCATCAAGGACTTGACCTTCAAAAAAGAGAAATCATTAGAGAATTGGGGCGTTCTAGGAGTATTGCTCTTCATGTTAGTAACGCTATGAACGTGTATAGTCGCTTAACTTTTAACGTCTCACATCACGCCATTAAGCTCGTAGATACTGCGTTCACTAATTTCTCCAAAAAAGGTATTAATATTTATACGTATTTTAATAATATTTATTATTTTACGTTTTTTAAAGTGTAAGCTAATATACTTCTTTAATGGTTTCATATATGTTAGGCTGCACATGCGCTCTGAAGACAACACACGGTTTACCGTGTGCTCATGATGTAAATGATCTTTTAAATAAAGGTAGCGTGCTTTCTGTTGATTTAATTTAAGTTTTTAGTTCTTTATAAGATATTAGCAATCACTAGATTAAAATAATTTATTCCGCAGATATGTTGATTGATTTGAATTCTGTGCACCTCTTTTGGAAGATGTTGGATGTGGGGTCTGTGGTTGAAGACAATCTCGATATAGAAGAACAAGAACGACAACGTTTACATAAGCTTATAGATGTGGTGTCGAAATGTGATGTAGAGTTGGTAACCAAAGTTGCTGATATCGTTGAAACTACTATACATCCACCAAAAATTGTGGACCCGACAGTTAAAAAAACACGGGGACGCCCAAAAAGGAAGGTAATACCAAGAGAACCAACATTTGCGGAGCATATGAAAAAGGCATATCGTGTTACTAAGACTCGTAAACGTCCTAAAAAGTTGTCATCATCTCAAAAGGTAATACAATCAAAAATTTGAAATCATATTTACATTTAAGCGTCTTTATATTGTGTCACTAATTATACCATGCTTATAGGATGATACAGAAACCCCACAAGCGCCTTTTAGTGATGATTTTGATTTTAATAGTACTCCGTCCGAACAGGTTAGAATAAAGAAATTTTACCATTGTTCTTTAAATAAATTTTCATTATGTTTTAACTATGTTAGTAACTGAAACTGCATTCTAGGATGGTAACAAAACCCCACAATTGGGTTTTAACACACTATTTGATGATTTTGATTTGAATAGTACTCCGTCAAACCAGGTTAGATCCCAACATTATTTGATTGTTAGTCTTGTACAGAGTAATATTTCTTATGTGCGAAGTGTTTTTATTTCTTAAAAATTGCGCACTTCTATTCATAGGTTATCGACGATGATACCAACTCGTGTTCGCCCTCAAAAGATTGGATTGACATACGCATCGCTGAGGTCACTTAAATAATTTGCATTTTTTAATTATGGTAAACAATCGATATATCTAAACTAATATTAACTAATTTTGTCTTCGTTGCTTGCATAGCCAAAAGAATCAAGTCTACCACTAATATTCCGAACAGGTTTACCTGATCATGTTGTACAAAGTATTACTGATTGGGTAAACGTTCTAGGCGATGGGAATTGTGGATACCGAGCTATTGCGCAGGAGATATATGGTACTGAAAACGAATGGTCAAAAGTACGAACTGATTTATTAGAAGAAATGGAGAATTACAGACCATATTATGATGATATTTTTGGGACAACTTGTGTGGAGCAGATGTGCTTCAGAGTTGCACATACTACAGGCTCGGCTCCCGATTCAAAGTGGTATGATACGATTCTTGGATTAGTAGTAGCAAACAGGTATGACGCAGTTGTAGTACATTTGTCCGCAACTGGAAGCTATTCTTATATACCAATGCGAAGAATGGAAGAAAAATGGAACCCTGAACAAAAAACAATTTCAATTTTGCACAATCAAGAGTTGAAACATTTTATTTGGGTAAGTTTGTTAGTTACGTTTTTATTACTACGTACATATGTACGTCTACGAAGTAAAATGGCATCCGCTTAACTTTTTATTTTTTATTATTACAGGTACGTCTTGGAACGACAGGAATTCCACTTCGTCACCCACTATGCAAATCTCCTACACGGAAAAGAAAGACGTAATTTATTAGAAGTTTAGTCTAGTTTATTTTGTTTAGTGTTAGACGATTTCATTTGTATACAATTTAATGCGAAATTTTATGCAATGCGTTATAACGTATTATCAAATTTCTGCTTTTAATATGTCATTTACGAGATTAAAAAATTAAAATAGAAATATTGGAAAGATGAACTTGTACCCGTGAAAGAAAGGAAAAAAAAAAAAGAAGTCGAAATAATACATCAACAAAAGATGTTGTATTTTTTGGGGAGAAAAAAAGTATGGTAGTGAGAATTGAACTTGTGACCTCAAGTACCTAACAAATGCATTACACCTTGACTATTACCACTATGCCACTATTGAATTGCTGTTTAATAAATAAAACAATTAATATGTATTATTAATTGTACTAACTTAACAAATAAAAAAAAAAAAAAAAAAAAATGGCAAACGGAATCCACCACGCACTACCCGTCACCTCTCACACCGGCAGCGACCACCACCCACCACCTTGCCGCCGACACTAATCGCCGCCACCCACAACCTCCGCCATCACCCGCCGCTCCCGCTGTCAAGAACCCCAAAATCCCAAATCATGTAAACCCTAATTTAATTTCTAACATAAATTCATCAAAATTAATAATATTAAACATAATTTTATGAAATAGATTGAAATTAAATAGAAATTAGTAATTTGTTGAATTGATTATCGAATTATAATTGTATTAATTGTATGAATTTAGGATTAAAATTGAAATAATTGTATGAATAGTTTAAGAAAAATTAGGAAAGATAAAAGAGAGGATTTTGTATACAAAAGAGTAAAAAAGGGTAGGGAAGGGAAAAAAAATGAAAAAAGTATACAACGTGAGTAAAATCCGTATACAATTAATCATATTCGTTTTTTTAAAGTTTTACAATTAAAATTGTTGTTATAATTATATTGTTATTGTGGTAACATTTATCACAAAGTAACTACGAGTACATTTTATCATATATTGGTCAAATTTTTTGGTTTTTTTTTGTTTTTGAGGAATATATTGGTTACATTTTGTCGGTCTTAACTTAAACGAAAAAGTTTAGTTTTTAGGGGGACTTGCTGTTGGTGGACGCCTAGACGGGGTAAGTTTTCGATGAGTTATTTTTTTTTTTTTATTTTTTTTTTATTTGTGAGGTGGTATTTTAAAATTTATCTTATCATTATTTTTAAAAAAATCAGTATAAAATGTCAAAATAAGGTAAAGTAATTTCACGGAGTAATGATTTATCTTTTGCATATTGAGTCGAACTAGATTCCGGTCCTAAATAAGGGCCTGTTCTCCTCATCTTAAGTTTTTTCCTAGTTCAGAAAATTTCAGATAACTTCAGATAATTTAAGAAAACTTCAGATAACTTCAGATAACTTCAGACAACTTCAGATTACTTTAGAAAACTTTAGATTCTAAATAAATAAATTAACTAATTATAATAATAATAATAATAATAATAATAATAATAATAATAATAATAATATTTATGTTATATATAACATTAATGTTATTAATAATAGTGTTTCGGGTATAAAGTTAGGAACTAAATACCAAAACTAAATACAAACGATTACAAGTTGAGTGTGGATTACAAACTAAATAAACTAAGTCCTGAACGATCCTTAGCCCTCGGTTGTCCTCTACCTTCCTCTCGTCCTGAAATCACGTAACAAACCTAGCCCCGGGGCCTTCCGGGTGATGGCCCTCCGACGCTAAGTCAGTTATGAAAACAAATGAATTTAGAGAGAGAAAAGAGAGAAAAAACCTTTTGTGTAGTATTTTTTGTTATGTGTGTGTGCGTGTGTGTGTTTTTCTAGGGTTTTGACTCCTACATATACTTGGTCTTGGTTTGTCTTCTAGCGAGGTCAGGCCGTACTGTACGTAGACCTGGTCATGGGCCGGGTCCGGGCCGGGTTGACTCCGGGCCAGGGTCGAAAAATGGACCCGGGACCGGCCCGGAGGGAGGTCCGGTTTGCTCCGGGCCGGGCTCAGCCGGTTCGGTTTGTCCGGGTTGGAGTCTTGGTCGAGGCGGTTTAGGGCCGGTTTTGGAACGGTCGAACTGCTCGCACTGTTCAAAACGGTTTAAAAACTGCTCGTAATCGGTTCAAAATCCGCAGTTTAAACTACGGTTCAAATTCCGGTTCGCGACAATTTTGAGATAAATTTAAATTGAATATAAACATTAAAAATATTAAATTTAAATACTAAATTCGAGAATTTATTTGTTGTTAAGCATGGTTCCGTAGCCGCCATTGGTCTTATAAGAATAATATTTCTCCTGATTAATTTTTTTGCATTCGAGACAATAGCACGTGAATTTATTTATTGTACCCGGAACCGGTTTCTTGTCAAAGTATGACCATATATACGACGGCTCCTTTTTAGAACTTCGCTCTTCAGATGGTTCCGGTTCTTCGAGATTTGTAGAATCTATTACGAAAAAATATAAATTAATTAATAACAAAGTATGAATATGAAATAAATTTAAATTGAATATAAATATAATAAATACAAAATTTAAATTCTAAATTTAAAATATGATACTAAATAAAAATTGTAATTAAAAAGTAAAGTTATCAAAACTTATTACAATAAAACTATAAACAAAACTAAAGGGTCATTCCGGTCCGGTCTAAGGAGTCGACCAGCGAGGGTTGGAGTCAGGAGTTCGGCTTTCTTGGCGGGTTGGAAAAGCGGTAGGGTCTAAAATTGGGCAAAGCCGCCGTGAGCCAGGATGGAGCAGGACAATTTTCGAACCAGCCGGTTTGGTCCGTCTTGGTCCAGGGTTTCTTGGAGTCAGGTCAGGCGGGCAGTTCAAACCCTACCCCTTGACCAGTCTAGCATGCGGATCAGGCGAACCATATCTGCCCCGGACCCGGGTGGACCACTGGGTACCCTGGTGTATGAGATGCTTCCGGTCCATAGCCCTCCCGGCCTTATGCTACCGGGACCGGGAGAGACCACCCCCAACAAATAGTGATAATAATATTATTAACAATAATAATTTTAATAATAATCAAAATAATTTGAATAAAAATAAGACCAATCCAAAACCATTTTATTGCAAATCATAAATAAAAAAAATTAGTTCAAATTAAATATATAGACTGTTAATAAAAATTTCATAAATATTTATCAAATATTAAGGAAAATAAATGCTAAAATTTATTATTATTATTATTATTATTATTATTATTATTATTATTATTATTATTATTATTAAAAACCAATATTATTAAAGAATTATAAATAACGTTTACACAAAATTGGTGGGCAGCCGAGATACAATCTGGGGCCCCACCCCCTTAGTAATAGCAAAGCTAAGCCTAGAAAAAATATAAGCGGACACACGAGCCCCCGCATCATGGGATGCAGAGAAAGTCTAGATCCGCTTCAAAAACGCTACAGCATCCGAATCAAGCTCCCCAAGATAAGAGAAGGAGAACGGCAGGAAACCATAGCCAGCCGCCACGCATAAATCCCTGTACTTAGCACTCTTACGCCGCGCAGCATCGATAACAACCTGTCCGGGCATCCCTGTACTTAGCACGAACTCGGCCATCCCAGTCTGAGTCAAGGGGGAAGACCCTGTCAGGTCAACACAGACATCCCGCCCCCTGTCCCATGAATAAAGCAGCAAATCTGCAGGACGAAGGGATCTGCCATGCGAGGCGACCAACCCGATATCAACCTCCTTACCCGCTGAAATGCCAGCCCTAAAACAGATGTCTAACAAGGTGTCCCGGACGAGGTTATGCCAATGCTTAACCCCCACAGTACCAGCACAACAGCAATAATAATAATAATAATAATAATAATAATAATAATAATAATAATAATAATAATAATAATAATAATAATAATTTCATATTATTTCAAAAAAATTCAGATAACTTCAGAAAACTTCAGATAATTTCAGACAACTTCAGAAAATTTCATATTACTTCAGAAAACTTCATATTACTTCAGAAAACTTCAGAAAACTTAAGATTGGTTCAGAAAAAAACTTCAGACGAAGAGAACAGGCCTTAAGTGAGTTATTTTAAGTTAGAAGGGTTTGTAGTCAAGATTTATAGGTCTTCACCATAGAAAAAATGGGGAGGTGTAATTAGCTTGAATTTACTTTTGAAGGCTTATTTTGATAAATTAAGATGAGGATGTACATTTTGATTGGACTAATCCTATAAAAAATATGCAAAGATTTTGTTAGAGATATTTCCGATTTGTTTCATAATATACAAAGATTTTATAGTTGGCGTTTAATAGAATGACAACTTTATATTGTACAATAATTTATCTTTGAATTAATCTAAAATATATAAAGAATAAAATTTAAAAAAGTCCAAAATTTGTTGATATACCTCAACTCGGCCGGCTCAATACGTAGTACGGTAGTAGGTGTTTAGACTTACTTGTGACTTGTGAGTTGGGTTGTTTGATCATAGAAAGCCCAACTTCATTTCTGCACAATTTTGCTTTAGATTAGTACTCCACTAACAAAAATTACACTAGTTCTACAACCCGTGTGATGTATGGGTTGTTAGATTTATGCTTCGGGCCTAGGTCACGCCCGTCGAGAGAGGAGAGTACTCATAAACCGAAGGAGGTTTCATCCCAAAACCAATTGGCAATGGGAGGAGTAGCCCCTTTAGCTTATATAGTACTCAAGTCTCTTTAATTTGGTCGATGTGGGACGTTACACGTGGAGTTTTTCTTCACACACCTCCTCACGTGTAGGGTCCCATTTTCAGTCGGTCAACAGGAACGTCGTAGTTTTTCGAACCTACGATACGGATCATCACATGGGGACGTCGTAGCTTTTTGAACCCGCTTAGAATTCGTCGATAAGTTTGGCCCAGTTTTCTACGGTTTAATAACCAAAATTATACTCCGTATTAATGCAAGACGGGGCCATGGGAGTACGTTGTTAGAATCATGTAACGGGCCTGGCCAAACCCGTGTGGAAGAGAGCGAGCCCGACTTACAAGTCCAAGAGTGTCCACATTTCTCAAAACCAATTGGCAATGAGAGGAGGACCCTTAGACGACTTTATAAACCACATCAATCTCTTTTCCACAATCGATGTGAGACACTCACATGTGGGTATTATAATCCAACACTCCCCCTCACATGTGAGGTCCTCGGAAACCCAGGGCGAAACCATGGGAGCGCACTCGGAGTGGTATTCAACAGACTCTCAAAGAGGACCTCCTCCGGTGACATATTTTTCAGAACCAGTTTAAACTTTATCGAATCCAGGGCGAACCCGTACTCTGATACCATGTTAGAATCATGTAACGGGTCTGGCCAAACCCGTGTAGAAGAGAGCGAGCCCGACTTACAAGTCCAAGGGTGTCCACATTTCTCAAAACCAATTGGCAATGAGAGGAGGACCCTTAGATGACTTTATAAACCACATCAAACTCTTTTCCACAATCGATGTGGGACACTCACTTGTGGGTATTATACTCCAACATACGTTGGCTGCAATCATGATCCATCACTACTTAGACGGTCTCACACAAAAGGTAGCTTTGTGTTACCGTTAATATTTTTACTTTGTTTTGCTTGATTACAATCAATTTTACGATATAAGACTGTCTCACATTAGACATATTATCTCAGAAAATACAATTATTTTTGTCATTTTTGAACTAAGTGTTACTTAATCATGACAAATGTTACGAGTTTAGTATAGGACCATTAACCATTTGATAAAAGAATACAAAAATCCATCAACAGTGATAGAATTTTTGGACGAGGAAATACATCGGCCACAAAATTTTATTAAATCACGTGTTGTAAAAGTATAAGAATTATTACAACCACCGAGGTTTTTATCTGAGATAAGGGTGGGGACTAAATTGGATCGTTCGATAAGGTTAGGCATAACGCATATTTATACGTCAACCCTAAATTGCATGTTCTATACAATTTTGTACTTGTATTCTTCTATCTCAAGGTATTTCTACTCTCTAATATAATAGGCTTTTATTAATTGATTTCGATTTATTTATACTGTATTTGATTCAGTCAATATGATATACGATACGAAGTTAAGATCATTGTAACAATACTTGAGTGATAACGAGTGTATTGTTGTGGTTGTTGGTTCGATTGATTTGCACTAACCTGAATGAAATGATATTTGTAACATAAAAGTATGTGCAGTTGCTCACTTATTCATATCAGAATACCAGATGATAATTGTAAAGTTTAAATGGTTTGAAGATTGGGTGAACTTTATAATAAACTGATTATGGCGTAAGATTGGAAATAGTTATGGAGTAGTTTTAATAAGTAATCCATGCACATACCATACGTTAACAATAATATGTGATCGTTGTAATAAAATATCGATCTTATTCATTTGAGTATTTCTTATACGAAGTAGTCAATTCATTTAAGAAGCCTACAATTATCATTTTTCAAAATAAAAAACGATTAAATTTAAACTACATGAACGCACTTTCCACATACCTAGGCTCAAAAGTAAGCGAAAAGAAATGGCTACACCGGAAACAAGTGACAATACTAAAAAAGCCGAGGCAGAAAAGGTAGAAATCGACAAGATACTGTCGACGGATATTGCAAAACGCCTAATAGCGGAAGCTAAGCGTGGGAATGAAACCTCAGTGGTGGGAGAGATCAAAAACAATCGAGGGAGAACTCTTGAGTTGGTCGCGGCCACAAATTGGACTGGTAATTTTTTCGAGCCTGCACCAGGATCGGTTGGTGCAGGAGCAACGATTAGATTTTCACACAATGGTTCAAAGGGTGCATTCATTTATGCCGAGACCGGTACCTCTAACAATGCTGCTTACCTCCTCGCTTGGTCCTTCGTTACAGGCCCTTTTGGGGTATTATTCGCTCATTTCTTTACGTATTTTTTATGATTTATTTATTTTTAACAATTTTTTTTTGAAGAGGTTAACTTTAAATTTATTACTTGCTTATTATACTTTTTTAAATAATTGATTTGAAAGCAGACGTAAAGGAATAAGTAGATTGAAATTAAGTTAAAGCCGTCTAGATTAATTGTTCAACACAAATGCATATATGAGTCGAAGACTATCGTATACATACGGCGGTCTCCTTGTGATTAACAGTACATGTGACAATTTTTAAGTAAAATGTGCCTATTGTCGAAAATTAAAGTATTCATCATAACCACTAAGGCGCTAAAGTATTAGAATGGTCATTTTTTACTTGGAAAATTCAACAATATTAGCATTTTAACGTATAAATCATTGTATTTTTTTCATTTTGGATTTTCTTAACATACGCCTGTTTATAAAAACACTAATTATTCATATGTATTATAGTTTTAAAACGTATCATTGAATTTATTTAATTTGAAGGTATATGTGAAGTGTGGACCAGAATCAGAAGTATTTTATCCCGGTTGGGAAAGTGAAGCTCTTAGTGTCCTCAACTCTTCCTTTAAAGACTACTATGGCGTACATGACGGTACATCAAGCTCAGCTGAAGCTCATATCCGAAATGCGACCGGTTCGTTCCCGTTGGGCACTATTACAGGCAAATTCGCCTAAAATACTTTAAGAGCGAGTTCTATGATATTTATAAGAAAATGGTCTTCTAAATAGGAGGATTGACATGAAAATAAGTGGTTGAAAACTTATGTTTCTAGGGAATAAATAATGTGTCCATTGTAATCAATTGTTATCTATATATTACCCCGTATAAATTTCCAAAAATGTAAGGAGTACGTTGTACGTGATCTACAACGAGCACCAATCAAACATGCATGTCGATGTATAATAAATAAAGTTGCCTCCTATTTATATTGATATAATATAATATTAGGCATATGAAAGGAATATTATGACCATGTTGATATAATTTGGAATTTGGGAGGTTTTATTTGAGTTACTTGTTAATTATCTATATAAAGTTGTAAAATGTAAAGTATAGTGAAATCAACTCAATAATAATACAACAATATTATCAATGAAATTATATTCCTCAAATCTTAACATGGTATCAGAGCCTCGTTCTTGAGGTCTCTCGATACGCTTCCGCTTTCTCGCCGGTGGGCAAGGTCGCCTACCGGCGGGTTTCGATTACCGATTATAAAATTGTTGTCCAAAAAAAAAAAAAAAGTTCGTGAATATTTTGTTTTCATGTTGATATTGCTTGATGAAGAATAAAATTTGCAATTTTATTGAAGTCTTTTCCTTCAAGTCAGTTATTTTTACCCTCAACAATGTTTACCTTCAAATAATTTTTAATTAAAAAAATAAAAAAATAAATAAAATATTGTCTTATACTCAAATAAAACCTCCCAAATTCCAAATTACCTAATGTTCTCTTCATTTCAATTCTTCAACTTCGTTAAGGCGGTATTGAATTAATTTACTGGCGAGTTACGCACTGAAATTTACTGGCGAGTTACGCATTATCATTGTCTGGCGAGTCCGATACGCACTTATTGTTGTCTGGCGAGTCCTATACGCATCTAAGTATTGTCTGGCGAGTCCTATACGCACTTATTTTACCACTATTGCCAATAAGATGGAGTCTGAAGATGAAGATTGGAGATGAAGACATTTTTTTTTTTTCTTCAGCCTATTCTCCAATCACAACGTTCGTTACACTACCGTTACGCTTGCGGGAGGGTATTAGGCATATGAAAGGAATATTAGTAATATAATTAGGATATAATTATGGTCATAATAATTACTAGGATTTAATAGTAACTTTTGAGTTACTTGTTAATTATCTATATAAAGTTGTAAAATGTAAAGTATAGTGAAATCAACTCAATAATAATCTATATTAATTATATATAACAAAAACCATCCTACACACATTTTCCCTCCAATTTTCCCTCCAACTTTTTTTTACCCTTTTATTTTATTTTTTTACCCCTTTTATTTAATTTCCTTTTTGAAATTTTGTCATATAAGTAAGTCAATATCTTCTATGTACAATAGAATATTTTTTTTTATTTTTATTTCTTAAACTATCCATTTTTATTTAATGTGTTTTCAATATAACATTTTAAGCGCGTTTTATCATATTATTATAATAAATGATGAATTTTAAGACAATGTATTGCGATACTTTGATCAGTTTTTTGTCACATTATGATATATTTTAAAATAAATTTATAATTATATCTGTATAAAAAAATTTAGATGTTCCATAATTCTAATTGTTTTATTATAATTTTCAACGATTATATCGTCAAAATTTTGATAGTTAGTTAAGAAAAATCAAAATTGACACTTTTAAACCTATTAAACGGGTTAATTTGAATACAATTACGGGCAGAATAAGCGGGTTACATGTTAAATAAATACGTGATCGGGTAAAATACAATGTGTTGTATTTTGGGTCTAAGAATACATGTTTATTTAGGTTGCCTTTATATTATTATTACGAAGTATACTTATTTTAATTTAATATTCAATTCAATTACCAAAACTTTCAATTAACTATTAACTTATTTTTATACATCCCGTGCATTTATGCACGGGCATTATGCTAGTACAACAATATTATCAATGAAATTATATTCCTCAAATCTTAACATATAATCAAATAATCAAATAATGTTACTTGACATGGGACAAAGAGTTGTAGTTCTTTTTTCTAGAATAAAAAATCTCAAAACTCTAAAAATTTGTATATAATTTTTATCATTATTTTCTTACAATAATGGTATTTCTATATATTCTACTCCGTATTAATTTTGTACCCTTATAAGATAAAAATAATATATTTCGATTGGAATTTCCTATGTGATGGTAAAATATTTAGTTCCCAAGTGTTATTTTTTTTTCGGATCACTTACAAATTTACACTCAAATTTTGTTTTAAAGAAAGTTTTAATAAGTCAATATGTTTAATCAATTAATTCCAACGTTTTATTTTATATACTTAAGCCATTTTGAATTAAAAAAAAAAAAGAGTTTTTCTACCTGGTGGCCCTATGTTTTTCGAGATTTTACGTGGTAACCCTACTTTTATCAAATACATTCTCTCGTTGTTTGTCGTATAAATGAGTCTTTAAACATCTCCTTAAAAATTTCCTCTAAATTTATAAACAAAAAAAAAAGTAAAAATACTTAAGCGAAATAAAGAAGATGTAACGTTTTTCGAACACTCATGGTTGATTTTTGACATTTTATAATGTAACCAAGTGAAAATGAGAGAAAAATAGATTAATTTGACGAGTGCCGTTTTAAGCGTGTGTATTTCGTACAAAAATAAGGTTATCATGTAGATTTTTTTTTTTTGAAAACACGAGGTTACCATACAAAAGAAGCTTAAAATCAAACATGCCACGCAATTTTCCGTCAACTACTTAACGGAACAATTGACGGAATACAAATACAGGGTCATGCTAATAGGTATCAATAGAGTATAGGGTTATCACGTGAAATTCGAAAAAACACAGGGTTATCATTTAGAAAAACCCAAAAAAAATAAAAATATAACCGTTTTTAATAAAAACTTAATAAAAGTAAAATGTCTTTATCTATGACACAATGACACACTTAGCTAGTTAAATTCGTTTCAACAAATCTTCTTTATTGTGGTGCATGACGACTTTGTACTACTATTCTTGTTGGTGATCATGATGCAAAATGTGGAGTATAGGAGCTTAAAATAGGTAGAATTCAATTTTTAATGATTAATTTCCATCGACGACAGATTGCAAAAACTAATACTCTATCTGTTACAGTGAATAATGACCGTGATAGAGAGACTAATACAAATAATCATAATTTCCCATGAACACTTGTACGTGTAGAACATGTCAAATTAAGTTATAATTATTTTAAGAATCTTTAAATTTGACTTCTTAATAACTATGGCCAATATTAATTATAATAATCACATGAAAAATTCGTATAAAATACAAGCATTACTTGAACAAGAATCAAATTATGTCTCTCATTCATTTGGCGTGAACCAAATTATTTGTTGACAAAACCTTGTTGGATATGATATGTACTCTCTCTTCATTCATTAGGTGTGATCTACATGTTAGACTATGTTAGAGTGTATAAAACTGATCTTGGGCCTCCAACCATCAGCTTAAGCTTTTGGTTGAGTTGGTTCATACGTAGTATCAGCGCCTAATGAGGTCACGGTTCAATCTCACCACCTCTCTTTCAAAGTGGATTATTTCGCACTGCGTATGGCGGCTCAGACAAGGCTCCACACTCTGCCTCAAAAGGCATTCGTGTGAGGGGGCGTGTTAGAGTGTATAAAACCGATCTTGGGCCTCCAACCATCAGCTTCAGCTTTTAGTTGAGTTGGTTCCTTACAGACTAAAAAAACACGAAATACATTTAACTCGTATTTATCTTAAAATATGTGTTACACTGTCTATGACCTATCCGTATTAATTAGACCGTCGTATGCAACGACAAATTCTCAATGACTAAAATATGACCACTGTAGGTCTGTAGTAACCTTTGTGACCATTTTCATTTAAACATGATTACACACACATACAACATGCAATATAATAAAATAATCATATTTTCGCCAAAATTATATTTGTACAACCGTCTCATTTGAAAATTCCCATTCTATAACTTCTGGGCGTTTCTATATATATACCTTAACAATCTACTCCATATCATTTATCAAACCTCGTATAATCATTCGACATTCCTTCGAAACATTCAATTAATAATGTCAGTTTTAATTTTATTATGCCTCTTCTCCACCATTACAGCTTTTAATGTCGACCAGTTAAAACACCCTGAGATCACTGTCGATGGTCCAGTCGACATCAGTCGAGATCATATAAATAGCGAGCCTGTAAAACCTCCTCAACTGTCGGTTACTGTAGACGACAGTCAAACCTTCGTCAGCCGTGAGCCTGAACCCCCTAAACTAGATGACAGCGAGAAGTCCTCTGATCAGACGGTATTTTCTGTCAGCGGCCAAGTTCATATAAATAGCGAGCCTGTAAAACCTCCTCGACTGTCAGTCGTCAGCAGCGAGGCTGAACCCCCAAATCTCGACACCTCTGCTGCAGCTACTGTCAACGACCAAAAATCCTCTGATTTTTCAGTCAACAGTCAAACATTCGGTAATCACGAACCTGTCACACCTAATATGCACTGACTCAGTTTGGCCTTATAGACCATAATAATCTCATCGTTTCAGACGACATCAATTTCGCCCATTTATCAGTCAATAATAAGACCGTTAGAACTAATTAGAACCTAATGATGTTCGAGTTTGTTTGACTTACAATGTCGCCGTTACATTTGAAGCTTTATAATCGTATTTGTCATTCTTATAATGTATCTATCATCTCTGTGTTTCGTTTATGTAATCCACCTTTGTTGCGTATCGAGCTTTGAGATGCACGAAATACGAATGCACAATCCATACCTCAGCGCAGCGATTTCCACGGATAACGCACATTAATTTTTTTTTTTGCCAGTCGTAAAAATAGTTCTCCGTACTAGTCTTACATCAATAATTCAACATAGTCTTAGGTTAATTTTATTCTAATTTTTAGGTATCTAAGCTCTAAATTAGATACGGAACAACCTTCGTAGGCATCACAGTTTGAGAATTTCGAGACTAACGAGAGCATATTTTAATTAATCACGGTGATCCAACCCTTCTTGTCTTCAATGTGGCCATTTATATTAGCTACATACGTCGACCACAGCGTCTTGCACACAGAATTGGTGTTTGATTGGTACTCCACCCTGCAATTACGTCCTCGTATTAGAATCACGTGAAGCTTACTGATCAATTTCTCGTGATCCGTTAATGTTGTCCTCGTGTTAGAATTGACACCAGAGAGGCATACCGTTTGTCCTGGTACGTAATGCTGCCGACAGGGACGACTATAACAGCAGTTCCGGTGCAGAAAGCTTCATCAGCTTCGAACAATTCGTCCACTTCAATTAGTCGTTCTTCAACCTGTCCGTCTTTCACTAATTAGCAATTTGATAACAGCGGACCTGCGAAACAACTAATGAATTGAACAATATACTTACCTGATACCCGAGATCACGAGCGATTTCAATAATGCTTTTCCTAGTCACGCCTGGGAGAACGGTCCCGTTTGTTGGAGGAGTCGAGATTATGTTGTTCTGAAAGCGACACCAATTTAGTACAATCCTTAATTTGCCATGAAAATAAGTCGAATCCTATATATACTCTAACCTTCACGACGAATATGTTACAGCCAGAGACTTCTTCGACGTATTTTCTGCTCGCTGAATCAAGATATAGCACTTCAAAGAACCCTTTGCTCCTAGCTTTCATCAACGGTCTCAAAGCCTGAAAAAGGAAAAATTGATTCAATCGTTTTTATTACGAGGCTGAAATGTAGCATTTTCTTCCTGTCAAAGTTAAAGTTAAACAAATAACTGAAAGAGATGGAGTAACTTAAAGAGAAATAACGAGGATTTTAATCATACCGGTCCATAGTTGGTGATAGATTTTATACCGCCAGTACCACCACGAGAAGCACGATCGTATTCCTCCTCAACGTACAAATTGAAATTTGAGTTTACTCCTTCCTAGTAGACGATTAACAAGCATTAGATAGACGGAGATTAATCAAGAAAACCGAGAATAGAAACAATTGTTTTAAATTGAGGAGAAAGCCGACGACCTTAAGAAAGTTGCCAACCGGTGTTGCATAGATGAGAAACGTGTACTCTGGTGCTTGGGTTAGCCCGAGAATCGGTCCCGTCCCTAAGATCAACGGTCTTAGGTACAAGGACCCTTTTCCCTCAGGAGGGATCTGTTTTACATTCAACAAAAAATATGTAAGTTCCGACACATTCTTGAAATCTTGAATAATACGACAGAGTCATAGTCGTATTATTCAAGAATATGTGTCGGAACCTACAATTGCTATGACTCGTAGCAAACATTTTAATTATGTTAGACGGAGTATAAATGGTAAAACATAAATAAGTACGAACCCAACGCTCGTTGGCAAGAGCGGTTTGCTTGACCGCATCGACAAACTGATCAACAGAAGGGCAAGGCATGCACATTCTTTCGGCCCCAACATTCATTCGTAGCGCATTTTGATCAGGTCTGAACAATACTATTTTCCCGTCGTCTCGTCGATAGGCCTTCATTCCCTCCAACAGACCCTATTATTCATTATTTATTTTCCATCAAAATAAAATTTATTCGAAAACAAGTAATTGGTAAATCCATCTAATATCGAAATTTAGAGAAACAATTTCAAATGGCTAATAAAGTTTTATCAATAGGACCCGTTAGAACCCATTTTACATATTATCATGACCGAGATGGTTCAGTCGGTCATTTCGTTATAAGATTGATTTTTGAATCTTTAAACTGTACTGAAATAATATACCGAAAGTTGTGAGAAGAGAGGATGTACCTGGCCATAATTCAGGACACCGGCGGCAGGGTTCAATTCGATATTAGAGTAAGGCAAAATTTCACCGTTTCTAAACTCGTAACCATCGTTACTACATTTCATAACGTACATGTAATCTGTACGCCTTATCTCGAACCCGACATTATTCCAATCGATATTCGTCTCCATCTCGTCGAAAATAATACGTTTTACCGATTGAAATTTTTGGCTAGATAATAATAAAAGAAAATTATGTTCGTCAAAAATGGTTTGCAGCTTTGTGAGTCCAAGTGTTGAATTGTATTGGTAGAATTCAATTTTTTAGGTGTTAGGTAGTCGTAGTATTTAATAGAGTAAGTTTATTATAAGATTGTTTCACGTTGAAACGGTTTCTTTCATCACTTTATATTATAAGGTGATGACAAGTTTTGTATGCTATAAATACGTTAAATGGTCATCAATAGTCAAATTAATTACGGAGTACGGAGTATTTATTATGCTACCATTTTGATAAATTGATTACTAACATTTAATTTGATTCATTTTATGTGTTTTGTTTAATATTGGAAAACATTTTAAAGGAAAGATATAAAAAATATGATGATATAAATACATCGTGTCGGGTCATATTTTTGGTGAGATGTTATTAAAAATGACCTGACTGAATTTGTGATATAGATGTTAGACCCGAAACATTAGGTAACGAGTTATGAATTCCGAAGGTCTAATTTTTTTCCCCCTTAAAATAATGGTTATGACGAAATTATAATTCATCTAGATATATTGACCGAATAAATTTAAATCGACTATAATTCTCATAAATTACCGTCAACAACATTATATATTTCACAACAACGATGGATTTCATAAACGATTACCTTTTTCTGAACACATAGCCAAAAGTTATATGAACGGTCGATACATTTAAAAGAAAATACGAGTAATTAACATCACTTGAGCTTGAGCCCTCTGTGGTGATGAATAAAGGCGACGCCATCATCGTCGAAATAAACATCAGCAGTGCGCATCATTTGACGAGTAGCAATGACTCTGGTAAACACAATGAATCGAACTTCCATCACAAACTTCAGATGTATAAAAGTTTTGATCGTCTTAAGTTCGATCATATCAGCAGGGTCCCACCCGACACTTTCATCCGTGTAATTGACAGTATGATTAGCCAACGGGGTGGTGGCCCCTGGGCTCTGACGAATCACGTGGTTATTTCCAGCCAGGAAATTGACAGTCGCGCCATAAGAACCCGAGTGATAACCAGAGTAAGTGATGCGCATAACGAGGACGTCGTAGTTGATGCTCTTGTATCGGTCAGGGTTGTGGAGGGTCATATTATAGTGTAGGAGGGTTCGGGTGGGGTTTGATTTGCTGAGGGCATCTACGTCGAGACCTGTAAGGTGGACTTCGGGCTCAGGGAGACGGATGAAGAGCCATAGCATGACTGTGATTAGGACCGCAGATGCAATGATCTGCGCGAGGAGTATGCCGTAGATGTGGAGTTGTTCGAGGAGGGCGTGTTTGAGTCGGGTTTTGTGGTCGTTGTTTGATTTCGATGTCGTGTTGCTGCTGCTGCTGCAGCAGCAACACAAGAATGATGCACATGATCTTGACATTGAGCAGAGGTAGATGGGGGAATTATGAAGATCAAAGTCATATAATGGTTGTGTTTATAGACTATGTAAGGTAGTTATAGAATCTTTCCTCTTCTCTACTTTTCATTTCATTTCCTCCTACAAATTATTATTATTATTTTTCTATATATTCATTTGCCTTTTTATTTCCCGAATAAATTTATAGCCATCCGATCGATGCCAAATTTAATTGGACCATTAACAGACTACAAAAGAGATTGTCGATAATATCCCTTCTAAAATATTATTCGGTAGACCTGACAAAGAGATCAGGTCGTGTCAGACTCATGTTCGTGTCAAATTCGTATCGGCAGACTTCAACCCTAACTCGACCCATTTAATTTTGTGTCATGTTCGTGTCGACTTAATTACTTAAATGAGTCACAATGTCTCAACTAGAACCCGCTAACTTAATTCATGTCGAGTTCGTGTCGTGTCACACATTGTCACCTCTATTATTCGGTGTTTAAAAACTTCAACTTGTTAGGTTGACTTAACATCGAACAAACAGCGAGTATTTAAATTGTGTTAGAGTTGATATATAATACGGAGTAATTAATTGATTAATTGCATAACTAGCTCATAAAATCATTCCTTAAAACTCATACCCATTGACCTTCATTCGTAGCTTTACACCGTCGTTCATCATTTCCCTTCAAAAATCCCAAAAATTACAACACAAAACTCAAAATTAAAATGTCATCCAAAATCGAAAAACGTCGTATAAGTCACATCCGCTTCATTATAAGCGCTCTAATTTCACTCGGTCTAGCAACAATCGCGTTATGGGGCCTAGTCCCAATAAGCGACCCCCACGCAAAACTCTACACGCTCAACCTCCGTAACGTGAACGAGAATTACTCGACCATCTACCTCGAGCTAGAGCTAACAAACCCGAACTACTTCCGTGGGTTCAATTACACGGACAGCGGGTGGGTCGAGCTCTTCTACGTGTCCAAAGACGATCACTGGCAAATGACGTTTGAGTACAACCAGGCCGAGTACCAGGGGTTCCGAAAGTCGTTACATTGGAATTTTACGATGAATATCACGAGGCGTAAGCTCAATTGGGACGACGACGTCCCACTTTTGAAGAGCCATGAGAGTCATTTTTATGTGTCGATGTATTTGAAGTATTGGTATAAGATCTTGCTTTGGACTACCGAAACTGATTATTATCAGTGGTTAGATACTAATGTTTACTTCGACAATAATTTTGATCTTGAGGGTATTGCTTATTTTAATCGTACGAAGGATTTTACTTTGGCAATTGCTACTTAATAAGTCACGATAAATATGTATCGTATGATGATATAACGTCGCCGGGTGATATGTAATTGATTACGTTTTGAGTGATACCGAGTTTCAGTATCATCCATAATCACTGAATAGTGTCGTTTTATTTTTCAAATTTGTAATGTGTATTTGCTAGTGTTTGATAGAGTATGTAATTGCTTTATTTATATTTTATTGGACAAGGTTTTGGTACAATGTTAATAGCCAATGGATCCACAATTCCTTCTTGTCACAATGTTACTTCCATTTATTATAAGTTAAACTTTCGAAAATACACCAGTGAAAATAATTCAAAAACATAAATATGTAATTAAATATTTACATTGGAGAATTATACTCGAATTTAAGTACACTAGCTTTTGTCACGAGACTACGAGAGCGGATTCTCTGTAGACCTTATTAAGTAATGGGACATAAAAGGGGCATATTAGACTGTACAAACCATTACCAACGAGGTCTTGGTCTAGTGGTGTCAGGGGCTAGACTTGGTAGGGAGAACTGAGGTTCGATCCCCCGCAAGCGCGTTGGGAGGAGTTTAAAACCTTAACCCTGGGACACGCTCCAAAACCGAATTAGTCGGCTCAAATGAGTTCGGATATCGGTTGGGAAACCAAAAAAGACTGTACAAACTAGTTTTTTGTCCAATATGAGTCACAAGGCAAATACAACAAGAGAGGGGGGAATCGAACTTGTCACCTATCATCATGGGTACCTCAATCTTAACCACTAGGCCGAAATATTTTCGGTAGAATTTAAATTCAATATTAGGCATTTAACTATCAATTTAACCTTTTAATTAAGTTGGTTCATAACATTATTTCACTCTCAAAAATTCACGAAATTTTAAACGAATAAAATATTACTCTAGTATATTGAGTAGTAGTAACCTACTTACTCCGTAGTAACTACGGAGTAGTAACTAGTAAGTAGCCGAGTACATTGTCAATTCCCTTAATTTTTTACGTGGCTTTTCAATTCCACGGCTTCGTAGGACTATCTAACATTCTAACTGGTTTAAAAAATGGCATGTTGGATGTGAGTTTGTGGTTTGTGAACGAGTGTATCAAGAAGTCCACGATCTTGTCATTTGTCCCCGCATGTAATTTATTAATCAACGCATAATCAATAACAAACTATTTTCGAAATTATAAACAACTATTTTCAAAATTAATAATTAATGCACATATTTTTGACCAAATAACATTATCAGGTTGATGTGATAGATAAATAGGGCACCCGAGTGTCCGCCAACTAATGTTCGATGTGCATCGTACTCCTAAATCTCGTTTGGTCACCGAATTACAATTTGGATCCTCTCAATTTCTTTCTCTTCATTTCTTCTCTAATACATCAATATTATAATATATTTTCTTTCTCCTTCATTAAAACATTATTTTTTTCAAAAATTTACAACCCTTAAATTTTTACAAAAACCGATCTCAACCATTAATAAGTAATGGACCTCCATTTCTTTTTGAGAAATGGAGAGGATCTTTACTCACAGAATTAGAGGCTCACACATTGAAAAAATCTGTACAAACTAATCTGTACCAACTCAACCAAAGGTTGAATTAATGGTTGGAGACCCAAGATCGGTTTTATACACTTTAACACGCCCCCTCACACGAATGTTATTTGGGCTTGAAGTGTGGACACAACTACATGTCCGCCATGTCCACTTTGAAAGATTCGAACCCGTGACCTCTTGTCATAAGGCTCTGATACCATGTTAGGGACCAACTCAACCAAAAACTTAAGCTTATGGTTGGAGGCCCAAGATCGATTTTATACACTATAACACAAACGATCACAACTTCATGCTCGTCCCTTTAAGTCTTTATTTGATATAATTATTATTGGACTTTCCTTATAATAGACTTGTCTTATACTCCCTCCATTCAATTTCATTTGCATCAAAGAGAAAAAAATACTATTCATTCAAGTGAAAAGTTTTTGGAATATCTCACAACGTATTGAATAAAATATAGTCATGCGAGATCTTGTTTGATAGATTTTAATGAGTACAATAAGAATATAAAATTTTATAATTTTTGGAAACGTAAAACTCTATATATTTGCGTCCCAACATTCATGTTGGCAAACATGAAAAAACAAATGATGCAAATGGAATTGAATAGAGGGAGCAACAGAAGATCGGACAGTTTTATAGGAAAGTAACCGGTTATTCTACTCGTAATAGATAATGCTAAGAGTTGACATTTTTTTAATTTTTTTTAGCATTTTAAATCAATTAAGCTTGATTTACGTTGGTATTGATGATTTTGATTTTTGAAATAGTAGTTCAATAAGTTAGTCTTTGTTTATTCGAGTTATTAAATTGTTTACCCAAACATTTTAATATTAGCCTTAAACTTAGTAGGTGGTAATGATGCAAAAAAAAAAAAAAAAAAAAAAAAAAAAAAAAAAAAAAAAGTAGAAAACGTGTTGAGATGATGTCTATTGGCATTATTGATTGATTGCATTTGAAATTAAGGTTAATATATAGTATATACAGAGTAGTTAATTGAAATAATTAACTAAATATCAGATAACTTAAGATTATTTCAGACAATTTTAGACAAATTTCAGATTACTTCAGACAATTTTAGAAAAACTTCAGATTACTTCAGATTTCTAAATAAATAAATTAACTAAATATAATAATAATACATATGTTATATATAACATTAATGTTATTAATAATAGTGATAATAATATTATTAACAATAATAATTTTAATAATAATCATAATAATTTGAATAAAAATAAGACTAATCCAAAACAATTTTATTGGAAATCATAAATAAAAAAAATTAGTCCAAATTAAATATATAGACTGTTAATAAAAATTTTCATAAATATTTATCAAATATTAATGAAAATAAATGCTAAAATTTATTATTATTATTATTATTATTATTATTATTATTATTATTATTATTATTATTATTATTATTATTATTATTATTATTATTATTATTATTTTATTTTTGTGTTTTTTATAAAATCCGCAGCTACAAAGATATGTAATTTTTTTGATTAGATAAATAATAATAATAATAATAATAATAATAATAATAATAATAATAATAATAATAATAATAATAATAATAATAATAATAATAACAATAACAATAACAATAACAATAACAATAACAATAATAACAACAATAACAACAACAACAACACTAATAATAATAATAATAATAATAATAATAATAATAATAATAATAATAATAATAATAATAATTCAAAAACTTCAGATAACTTCAGACAACTTCAGAAAATTTCAGACAATTTCAGAAAACTTCAGAAAACTTAAGATTGGTTCAGAAAACTTCAGACGAAGAGAACAGGCCCATATTCTACTAAGTAGACTTTTTTTTTTTTTTTTTTTTTTTTTATGTCATCCGTAGTGATGTGATTAGGGGTGTAACCGAGGCGATCTGATACCGAACTCGGGTGAGCGCAGAATCAGCTCGGAATTTTTTTTCTCGAGCTCGGAATCGGCTCTAATTTTCTCGAACTCAAAAATTCAAAGCACGAATCGGCTCTGAATAAGTCTCGAGCTTAACTCAAGCCCAATTCGAGCTAAGTTGGATATTAATATCAATTAAAATAAAGAGAAGAGTTCTATCAAGTCATAGGGTTAGGGAGAGTCATTGAGTCGGAATCTTGACCATTGGATCAGCCCTAGATGGATGGTTGAGATTTAAAGACTAATTATTAAGAAAATAAAAAATAAAAAACAAAAGGAACCAATGAATAATTTTGGTGTAGTTGTACGATGTAAATGTTGGCAGTTTGTATTTTCTAAGAGAGATTTATTTCTTTCTCTCTCTTTCTCACTTCATTCATGTCTCTTCTTCTTCTTTCCTTTTCTCTGCAAATAACTCCCATGTATTCCATATTTTCTCCCTATATTTTATTTCGAATCTCTGTGATTTATTTTTTTTGGGTTTTAAAATTTGCATCGATTGTTCTATTGAAGTCTCCATCTTTGGTAAGTTGATTCCAAATTTCACTTTTTTTTTTTTTTTTTTTTTATTTCAATTATTTTATAATTATAAATCATAGTTTTCATTGTACACCATAAACAACTTTTTTTCTCCCTTCTTTTCTAAGAATTTGTTTTATCTACTGTTTAATTTTCAATATTACAGCAATTTTTCTGAAAAAATTCATCAAAAATTGAACAAATTACAAAGTTGGGATTTTTTTATTTTTGTTTTGAAGATGAACAAATTACAATTAATGAATTTTAATGATGGTAATAGTGTTTATATAATTTTTTTGTTTTTTGTGTATGTGTAAGATGTCGTTGATGGTGGAAGTTTTTCGGAGATGAATAAATGAAGTAGACGACGGTGGATACATTTCATTAAAGTTTCAGATTTGTGGTATGTTTTTAGGCAACAATGATGTTTTTATCGTTGTTCATATTGATTAATGTTTATTTATTTATTTTTTATTGAGGTTCCATTGAAGGTCAAAATTTGGCAGAATTGTCTTTTTTATTTATGATATTTTCGGATAGTTAAAATTAATTATTAGAACATTAGAATTCGTTTTTTCTCCGTCAGAATCTTCTTTTTTACTTATGATATTTGTCGCTAGTTAAAATCAATTATTAGAACATTGAAATTCGTTTTTTCTCCGTTAGAATCTTTTTTTATTTATTTATGATATTTGTGGGTAGTTTAAATCACTTATTAGAACATTGAAATTCGTTTGTTCTCCGTTAGAATCTACCTTTTTACTTATGATATTTGTGGCTTGTTAAAATCAATTATTACAACATTGAAATTCGTTTTTTCTCTTTTACAATCTTCTTTTTAAATTATGATATTTGTGGGTTGTTAAAAACAATTTTTAGAACATTGAAATTCATTTTTTCTCCGTTAGAATCTTCTTTTTTATTTATGATACTTGTGGGTTGTTAAAATGCAGCTGTAAAGTGCGGATGTAAGGCAACTATAAAATGCGGATGAAAGGCAAGTGGAGATGATGAAGGCGTCGACATAAACATATGAAACGATTGCTTTTCTTCAAAGCGGAAAAGTTGCTTGATTGTAAAGTGAGAAAAACATGTTATCAAGTTAGACCGTAACTATTGCACTTTCAAGTAAGCCAAAAAAAGTTGTGCAATAATTGTAAACAAATGACACAACATGACAAAAGAAATTGCTCAATCCCATATGTAGAAAGCGCTTCGATATCAATTGAATCAACTAACGACTATGGTGACAGAGGCGGTGAAGTGTAGTTCTTGTGTAATATTATTTAATTAAGCATTTTGTGAATTTAATATGTTTATATAAATAATTTGTAGTTGTACTTGTACGAGTTTGATATATAACATTGTTAATGATATTTTTTTCCCTTGAAATCTCAAATAAGTAACTCAAAGTTTCAAAATTCTTGAGATTTGATATAACCTTGTTAACGGTTTGATACAACATTATTAATGATATTTTTTTTTCCTTGAAATCTCATATAAAATACTTAAAAATTTAAATTTTACTGTTATCGATTTGAGCTTAACAATAACCCAATAAAATATCAAACTCATGTGGGTAGTAAGTTGTTACAATTTTTTTTTTCGTCCTTAAAATCTCTTTTGGTTCATTAAAAATCGTTTTTTCTCTGCTAAAATCTTTTTTATTTGTGTTATATGTGGGTTGTTAAAATCAATTTTTTTAACCTTGGAATTCGTTTTTTGTCCGTTATAATCTTCTTTTTGTTTATGATATGTTTCGTAATAGATAATTATAATCATTGATCAGAAGAGTCCAAAACAATTAGCACAAGAGTCTTCATATAGAAATACAAATGTAAATGTTAAATTAACAAAGTAGAAGCGCCACTACAAATTGACCAACGAAAACGTTGATGTTTTTCGACTTTCGAGTCAATAGATAATCATTAATCAACACAATAGGACTCCGACAAAATTAGCACAAGAGTCTTGATATAGAAATACAAATGTAAGTATTAAATTAACAAAGTAGAAGCGTCGCTACAAATTGGCCAACGAAATAACGTTTATACTTTTCGAGTTAAGGTTCCCTTTAACAATATTCGTCGTAATCCTCAATAAGGGACACCATTGTTTGATTGATATTGATTAAAACCCCCGATCAAATTAACAACCTTTCGAGTCCGACATATGACAATATACCCGTAATCTTGGGTTTCTCAACATCATCGACATCGACATTACTCGAATACATCTGTGAATACAAAAACAAAGTGTGTGATAAATAAAATAAACAGCAAAGAAGTGAAAAAAAAAACAATATATAGAGAAGACAACATAAATGAACAAAAGACAAGACAAAATCGACAAAATCTGAATAACAAATACACGTAACACCTTGTGTTGACGGGAATGCTAGATAATAAAAAATCAAGTTTCAAACTTAATAAAAACTGAAATCTGAATCTTTTAACTGGCCACATATAATATCAATAAAATAGAAGATTTCAACGGAAAAAAAACGAATTTCAATGTTCTACAAATTGATTTTAACTATCCACAAATTACACGAAAAGGTTTATAAAAGACTCCGTAAAATCTTCGTTTGAACTCCGATTTAGGCGAAACAAAAGCCTAAATTTATTATTTTTTCGAGCTCATCGCAATGGTAATATTTTTCTGAACTATTAAAAATTCAAAATTTTAAGTATTGGTTGGTAATATCTTCGTGTATAAAGTCTAACATAAAACGAAAATTAATACACTTAAATCTATAATTTTAAAATAACTTAAATAAAAAAAATCAACTTACCAATAAAGATGGAGTCTTTCACTGAACATTGGTAGAAGAAAATCAAAACAAGGAAGAGGTAAAGATAGAGAAATCTGATATGGATGAATAATACAAAAAAAAAAAAAATTCAGAAAATACAATGGAGAAGATGAATAATTGAAATAGAAGAATATCTGAGAAAAATTACAGCTATTGAAGAGACAAAAGGAAAAACGAGGATGAACACAAAGACGAATTAAATTAGTTACCTGAAATCACAACGAAGGCGGAGTAAACTTAAGCAAATATGGATAAGAACTTAACACCAAAAAGATGAGAAAATGAAAAAAGATGAGAAAATAGAAGAAGACAATGGAGGGAGATGAAATGGCAGAGAGTGAATTGAAGGGTGAATTTTAAAAACTGAAAATAAAAATTATATTTGGGGAAAGGGGAATAGCGTGGGAGGATGTGATCCTTTTAATTTTTTTTTTATTTTTTTTAGGTTTTATTTTTATTTTTTTTTTCTTTTCTGAATTGTAATTAATGTTGAGTAGATCTTGGCCATTGATTAAATTAAATCCAAGGGCTAGAATTACGACTTATTGACTCTCCCATATACCTCTGACTTGAAAGAACCTTACTATATATATATATATATATATATATATATATATATATATATATATGTAAATAGATCACATTAATCCCCTAAATTTAAGTATCCTTTTGTACCATCTTAGAGCTATTAGATTAAAAGGGAATGGAGGGCCAAGATTGAATCACGCAATAAAGCTAAAAAAAAAGCCTTCAGCCTGTCGACCGGCCGCCTATCCTGGACCGGCCGGCACTTTTTTTTTTTTTTTTTTTTTTTGCTTTTACTCCTTATAGTACTTGATACGATATTGCCCAAATTTTTTTTATTTTATTTATTTATTTATTTATTTTATTTTCACTTTTTTTTGTACGTGTTATTTTAACAAACATTTATTAATCCTATTATTTTTCTTGATACGATATGATTGTTACTTCAAAGTGCAATCAATGTTACTTTAAAGTATAACAACTGTTACTCTAATAGCTTATACGTGTTATTTTAACAAATTTTTATTAATCCTTATATATTATTCTTGATATGATGTTACTGTTATTTTAAAGTGTAACAATTGTTACTCTAATAAACATGCGTGTTATTTTAACAAACATTTATTAATCCTATTATTTTCTTGATACGATATTATTGTTACTTCAAAGTGCAATCAATGTTACTTTAAAGGGTAACAATTGTTACTCTAATACCTTGTACGTGTTATATATATATATATATATATATATATATATATATATATATATATATATATATATATATATAACAAATTTAATAAAATAATTTATTAGAAAATCGATCAAATGATATTATAAAGAAAAAAAATTATACTTGTAGCAAAATATAATGTATATACATTGATTAAAATATATACAAAATTAAAACGAGCCCAAATCCAAGCTTCCGATCCGAGCTTTACTAAACTCGGAATCGGCTCGGATTTGACCTAACTCGGCTCGGGATCGGAGATCAATTTGACCGAGTTCGAGCCGAGCTTTAACTGATTTGTTTCCGAAGGCTCGTCGAGCCGACTTTGATCATTTACCACCCTAGATGTGATATACATTGTTAGTAAGAGGAAATATTAAATGAAATGGTGTAATTAGAATACTTTGTTATCATCTGATCAAGTTTCACAATAAGTTATTGTAAGTCAGCCTCATTTGTGGCATCGATTATATAGTTTTTGTAACATTTTAGTACTAATTATTATTAATTGTGATTAAATTTTTTTAGTACCTCTAAAAGTGACTTTAGTAGATTTATTTCATGTTTTTGTACCTTTTTAACTACAATTTGTACTTTAGACTCTCATTAGTTTAGTGTAAAGTTAGTTTTACAGTAGACTTACTGAGTTACTGAGTTACTGGTAAGATAATGACTATCATAATAAAAACCTTATATTACCTCTATTCTTATAATTCTTAGACCAAAAAATTTAAGGTAACGACTATTGTAATTAACACAATTCAATCACCGATAATAATTATGTACTATAAATTTCTTTCTTCTGTAATCTTAAGATCATCAAAAATACATAATGCAACAATGTTGTTACGATTGTAATAATGTTGTACGACACTTGGACTACGATGTTTGTTTTATTTTTTTGAAACATAGAGAAATGAATATTCTTTCTATTAGTCACTACTTAAAAATATAAAAGAAATGTGCAAGCAGATTTTATTTTATTTTATTTTAAATGTGAAAGTAGATTGTGTAGGGAGGAGTTAGTTGACTTTTGTTATACTTGGGTCCAATTTTTTTTCGAACGGATTAAATTAAATTGTTTTGATTTTTCTTTTTTTGAGATAAACTATGCACTATGTTAGTTGTCGTTGAAAGTCCGGAACAAAGTTTAGTAGGTCTCCTGATAGAAATCATAAATGTAAAACAATTTTTTTAGTAATTTCATCGTAACAATAAATAAATTTTCTATTTATATTAACACATGATCTTTATATTTCGGCATCACAACTTTTTTTTCTATAAAGACGGGCATGTATTTAAGTATTGCGCGCAATGCTTATCTTAGTTATAATCAGTAATAGTTACACGGAATAGTATAATTTAGGGTTTTCTTTTAAAATTATACTGTAATTTTTTTATTTTTTTTTTTGCAAGAAGCTAAATATCGTCAATTCTTTAAGATATGTTTATATAGCCCAACTTGACATAATATACTGTCTTGGTACAAACATAAGATTAGATAATGACAATGAAGAGAAGACTTTTCATTGATTAAGTGGAAAAAGCTGGCAAATTATTATCTTGGGACAATATTATTGGTTTACTAAGATAGTGTTTATTTTATATTATTCAATCATTATCAAAAATATTTTTAATATCACTAGGTTAGCACTTACGAGTTTTGATTGGTACGGAGTAGCCGAGTAGGTGATAATAATGCTCCAACATAACAACGTTGTTTTCATCGAATTTTTGTGTAGTTAATTACGTTGCACAACAATTAAAAGGATAAAAGAAATACAGACGGCGTGGTAAGATAATAACTCTCAAAATCAATTATAAATTACGTAAATTTTGGAAAAAAAAAAAAAAAAAAGATAAAAACTCTTCACTTTAAATTATGAAAATTTGACTTGACATTATTTTTATCTGAACAAAATTTTACTGAACAAAAAGTAAAATATAAATGGCGATTCAATTAACTTAATTTTCGGAATGGAGATTATCTTTTTGCCCTATCACATCCAGGTGACATCGGGGGTTAAGTCAATGACCATGTTTACCACTTGTTACAAGTGATATGTTTTAATACTTTAACTTGCCAAATTATTGTCGTGTGGTACATAATTTGATCAAATAATAACACTAAAGAGGAGACTTTTCAGTTTTCACGGATAGCTATGTTTCTTCTAGCGTACAATGCTCTTCGTGGTACCCTTGTGGTCGCCGCCTCTCCACAGTTGCCACCACCGTCCCTTTCTTTCAACCACCCCGTTCAAACACGATAATCAACTCAAATAAACTGTGACGTAGACCACCAAATGTAAGGTCTCACATCGACGAAACTAAAAAGAGTTGATTACTATATAAGCTAAGGGGCTACTCCTCCCATTACCAATTGGTTTTGGGATAGAACCTCCATGTCTTATAAAGTTCTCAACTCTCTCGACGGGCATGACAGACCCGGTGCATGAATCTAACGTAACCCCATTCGTCCCTAACAAAAATTTAAGGATAAATCAATCAAATGAATCATTAAAATGCGATAAAAATTCGTTGATACTCACAATTTTGGGTCAGGTTTCATTTGGCCCAACCCGGCCCAACGCAGCACAAACCCAAGTTATGACCGCCATCTTAATTATACTAAAACAAAGACCGCACTCCATAAATTTTCCCGCTCAAGTGATTTTTGGGCTTGGGCTTGAAAATAGCAAATCTAAAGTTACAATCTTATTGGCCCAAATATTTAACATAATCCTCCAACTTACCTTCCAAAATATTTACCATAATCCTCCAACTTACAAGAAACTTCCTAAATACAATTTATTCACCAAATTAAGCTCCAAAAAACTAGGAAACGATAATAAATAATTTAGGAAACCAAATTATCATCCTCAAATTTTTTTTAAAAAATAAATAAATTAAATTTAAATTTATGCTAAACACGAACATATGTACTTATGTAGTAGGAATAAGTGTCTAATTAAAACCATTTTAAGAACTATATTAGTGTATTGAATCAATAAGTAGGAATGTAGGATCAATTAAATTTAGATTAACAATTGATATTTTTCCTTTTATTCACCTAATTTTTATTTTATTTCAATTCAATAATATTATTTCTTTTTATAAATGATTATGATTGGAGAATTGCGCACGTTCAATTAAATTAAGATACATTTAATAGTTAGTATACTTACAATTATAATTATAATTATAATATTGTATATATTTAAGACGGTCTCTTGTATGGAGTATATTTATTGTTAGTCATTGATACACGTAATCGAAATAATTAAAAAAAAGTGATTATAATAATCTGCAAATATCATTTAAAAGAAATTTAAAGTACAAAACGCATGTAAAAAATTATTGCATTTTGAAGATGATAAATGTTAGTGCTTTGATCATTTTATTAGCCTGTATAAACAACTTTTAATTATTTGGCCATTGTCTAAAGGCGAATCTTGCTTATTAACAACATTAACATTCACACATTAATTTATCAACATCAATAAATTAAACTGTTATTTCGTGTTAAATTAACACACACACGTTTTATCTCTATTAAAATGTACGGGGTACTAATATAAAATCTTGAAATATTATATTATGTATCTATAAAACGCCAAGAACGCACTTGATCTACACTAGCTAAGACTAAAGGTGGTGATTACGTGGCCTGGCCTGACCCAACCTAATTTGTCTATCCCGCCAAACGGCCCGTATTTTGTCCCGTTCAGCCCCCGGAGTGATTTCTAGCCAAAGGGTCGGGGTTGGACCTACATTGGGCTATCCCGACCTGACTTTGACTCGGGTTGCTAAAGTCAAAACAAGAAGACAATACTTTTAACTACTAGCAATTGACTTCACCACCCATTACAACAATCACAATTTTAAACTATAATCACTCATACATTCTCCTCTCAAAATTCCAATACAATTTATCTTACACTCGATTTTACAGTCCGTAAAATTCACGGGTTTAAAGTAAAAAATACAATTAAGAAAAGATGGTTGAAGCTCCGCCTCCACCACCACCACCACCATTTTTACCTCCCGACGACATAATTCGCAAAGAACTCAGCGAACAGCAAGTGAAAATCCAAATAACACTTTTCATAACCTTCTTAATATTCGCCATGATTCTCATCTTAGGACGCTTGCGTTCACGAGGCAACAGTTTCATGAAACTCGTGTCGACTTACTCCTTTATGGTCACTGCCTATCTCATATCTTTCATCCCCGGTCTAATGAGCGCGCCTGGTCATGCCAATGATCTTTACGTCTTTTGGGTTTCCTTTATGGCGTACTTAGCCGCGGTCACTAATGAGATCAGTTGCTACACTCTTGGCGACAATGAGGATCGTAAGAAAAGGCTCATCATCGACTACGCTGTCGTTTGGCCTTTGATTTTGAGTGCCCTTTATAAGAGCTTGGCTGCTCCTGAAATCATTGTCCCGATTGTAATGATTTTTTGGATCGTCGTGTTGAAGCTTAGGGAGCGAAGTCACGCGTTGTTGTGTGCTACGAATTCGTCCAACGGGTTTTCTAGAGTCACAAAAATTGTCTCCGATTTTACAAAGTCTCAAAAAGACGATGTTCAAATTGACGACAACGCGAATTACTCTGCTTACGCTAATGTGTTGGTGGGGATCAAAGAAGCGCAAAGAATGAAGACCAAACAATTAGCGAACGGGACTAAACTGATCGATTTCAATCCGTCTGATCCAAATGTTATCACATTAGACAAGGTTTTGAACACGAGCGAGACGTTTTTCGTGAGCAAGAAAACGGGCGAGGAGCTTCGCAATTATTGTATTTCTTTTGCTATGTTTTCAACTCTCCTTGCCAAAATTGCCGGCTATAGTAACGTGGACGCCAAAATTTTCAATAAACTTCCGGATAAACCGTTTGCTCTAATCGAAAAGGAGCTTGATTTTTTATACGATTTTCTTTACACCAACTATTACGCAATTTATGAAAGAGGGTTGTGGAAAAAGTTGCGAGACCTTTGTGTCCTATCTTTGTTCTTTTGGCTAGCAATTCCTTTGTTAGTCGAATACCGGTCTCAAGATCACAACATCCTTTATGTTTTATTGTGGGGGCGCGTGTTGGACACGGGATTCACGAGATTCATGATTCTAGCCATACTCGCCATAGAATTTGCCCAAATCGGTGTTTTCCTAACATCGAAATGGGCTAAAGTTATGTACATTTGTTCGTACCTACGAAACAAAGATCTTCGGGGAACTCTAAAAAGTAGTTTACTCCAAGGTTTGATCCGAATCGCTTGCCTTATGCCTCGTCCACGACTTTCAATCCCGAGGAAAATCGGTCAGTACGAGATGGTGAATTGCTACGGTGAGATCCCGGTTCTAGTGTGGTTCAAGTGTTGGATCGGGAGTTACTTTGACCTCCCTAGAATCGGTCAAGCTGGTAGTTGGAATATCGATTTGCAACCTACGATACAAAATTCGTTAATCGAAACTATCGAAAATCATCTAGGCCAACATCAGGGGAAACTCAGAAATGGTGTAACTTCATTGGCGAAAAACAAAATATCAGATAACATTATAGACGTTTTCGTCAAAAATGTGACAGTCCAAGCTCGCGTCATACTAATTTGGCACATCGCCACGAGTCATTTCGAAGAAGATCCAACAAAAACAACCCCGAGTACGCACTACGACAAGAATTTTCAAGTAGCGACTACAATATCAAAGTACTGCGCGTACTTGGTCGCGTTTTACCCACAGATGTTGCCGGATCACGTGTACACTACGCAGTGTGAGTTCGACGAGGCAGTCAAAGAGCTTGAACTAAAGATGTTATCAGAAGACGACAAGGAGGCGAATTCTCGAGGAGGGCTGACGGGAGATAACTCAATTTTAGAACAAGCACGGAAACTCAAAATCGAGCTAGAAAATAAGACGGAATTGTGGGAAACGCTTGCAGAGTTTTGGACAGAGATGTTGTTGTACATGGCATTATCTGATCATGGTGAAGCTATTGAAGCTCATGCTAATAGTTTGTGCACTGGTGGTGAGTTTATTACTCACATTTGGGCTTTAGTTACTCATGTTGGATGCTCCAGGAAACCTTTATGTGAAACCAGAGACGGGCCCGGGCCACACCCACGAATGGAAGGAGAGAGCTCGACCCATAAGGCCTAGAGGGTTCCATCCAAAACCAATTGGTGATGGGAGGAGTATTTCAGACTTATAAAGTGAAAGAACTCTCACTTCCTCGAAATGACGCGACTTTACATGTGGCGCTTTTTCCACACTCTCACTACTTGATCGTTCGTACTATTTTCTTCCCGTTTCACTATTACGAAGAATGTACGCGACACTTTAATCGTTCTTTGGGTGTCTGTATATTAGTTTTTTTCGATTGAAAATATTATTTTGTGAAAGACTTTTATTACGTAGGAAGTATATGTTTGTGTTTAGGTTTTTGTGGTGAGAGTGTTATACAATTAAGACGGCCCTTTTTGTTGTTGTTAGAGGTGGCCAATTGAACGTGTTGACAACCCGTATGGGCCTGTCGAGCCTTTATTTTAAAGTTAATACAGAGTATATAGCCAACCGGTGGGGGTTGGGGGTGGGCCAAGATTCGGAAAGCCGAGCACGACCAGGCCTGACCCACTACCTTAACGGGCCAATTCTGGCTGGAACTTTTTCATTATTTTTTTCTCGTACATTTACGAGTTTATGGAGTTTCTAGCGCATTATAAGCACTTTTAATGCACTATATAACAGATTTTAAATATACTACTCCGCATGAACTATAAATTTTATATAGGCGCCTTTAAAAAAGACGAACATAAGAAAGTCGTACGTGACTATTAAACTTTTTTCATAAAAGAATTTTCCATATCAGCCCAATAAACTCGGGAAAACCAATCATATACACAATAAATCATAAAAGTAAATTAAAAAAAAGATGATTTGTGAACATTTTTTTTAACGTAAAAAATAGAAAGTTAAGCAAATGATTGAGACGAGAATTCACACGTGCGACTTATGTTGACATTCTGGAGCACCCAGTATGGGTGAGCAATGCCCAAAGGTGCGTAATAAACTCACCTCCGGTGCACAATTTATCAGCATGAGCTTCAATTGCTTCACTATGATCCGAGAGCGCCAAAAACAACAACATTTCCGTCCAAAACTCTGCTAAAATCTTCCATGAATCTCTCTCATTTTCGAGTACTTCCTTAACTTCTCGCGCTTGTTTAAGAATGGTTTTACTTTGATTCCTCGATCCATTCTCAGGATCCAGCGCGTCCTTAGCGCCGTCTAACTTCTCGGTTTCATTCACTTTGGCCTGCTCAGCTAACAACTTCTCGATTTCGAGCTCTTTAACTGCTTGATCAAACTCGCACTGTGTAACGTACTCTCGATCAGGCAAGATTTGTGGGACAAACGCGACTAAATACCCGCAATATTTTGAAATCGTTGTGGCCGTTGCTATATTATTGATCTCCTCTGAACTCCCTGATGTCGGGAGATTTTCCTTTTCTAAATAAGACGTCGCTATATGCCAAATCAGTATGACACGAGCCTGGCTCGTCAAATTCTTCACGTTGTTGCATATGATGTCGTCTTTAACACCGTTTGATTCCAAGGAACATACACCATTACTGAATTTCCCACCAGAGTTACCGTCAAAACTTTCGCGTATAGCTCTGAGAATAGACTGTTTAAGTTGCGGCTGCACGTCTTTGTAAGAGCTACCCGATTGACCGACCCTAGGCATGTCAAAGTAACTCCCAATCCAACACTTTGCCAACAATATAATCGGAATTGCATCAAAACTTTTCGTGATCGAGTATTGTCCGATCTTTCTAGTAATGACAGTCTTAAAACAAAAGAACGAAAGCTTAGGGCGAGGAATACGGAAAGCGATTCTAATTAGCCATTGGGTGTATTTTTGAGTTATGCCTGGAGTTTCATTTTCGAGATATGCACAAGTGTACATAACTTTGGCCCATTTAGATGTGAGAAAAACGCCGATTTGGGAACATTCTATTATAATTATGGACAGTACCACACATCGCGTGAAACCCGTGTCTAGCACGAGCCCCCACGTTTCAACGAAGAGGAGCGTGTGATCACGAGGTTGGTATTGGAAAAACAAAGGTACCGCAAGCCATATAAAGAGTAAAATGATGCCTAGATCACGTAACTTCCTCCACAACCCTCTTGCGTAAATGGCATAATAGTTGGTGAAAAGATAATCGTATAAAAAGTCGAGCTCCTTTTCGATAAGAGAAAATGAATTTTTAGGAAGCTCTTTATTACCATTAAAGATAACGGCATCTACGTTATCAAATCCGGCCATTTTAGCAACGAGAGTCGAAAACATAGCAAATGAAAAACAGGTTTTCTGAATCTGCTTACCTACAGATGTCGTGCTCATAAAAAACGGCTTTTCTGTGTGTACGATCTTGTCTAATGTAATGAAATTGGCGTTGAGCGGAAATGCATCCACTGATGAGGACTTAGTCTTGGACTTCATCTCGGCGTGTTTTGCCGCCACTTCTTGTGCTTCTCGAACCCCCACGAGAAATTTGCTGTAATCGGATTTTGACTGTACAAACTCTGCTTCTGATCTTCCCTTGTCGTACTCGACAAAGTCAGAGAGAATTTTGGTCGCTAGAGAGAAGCCATTAGATGAATTAGTCGCGTAAATTAAGGCGCGACGTCTTTCTCTAAGCTTCGAAACAACAACACAAAATATGATGATAACGGGTACCATGATTTCGGGAGCTGCTAAGTTTTTGTAAAGGGACGTCAAAATTAAAGGCCAGACTACGATAAAATCAACGAAAAGACGCTTCTTGTGATCTTCGTTGTCTCCGAGAGTAAAGCAACTGATCTCGTTGCTGACAGCGGCTAAGTAAGCGATGAATGCAGCCCAAAAGACGTAGAGATCGTTGGACGCTACTGGTGAGCTCATGAGACCAGAGACGTAAGAAATGAGGTAGCCGGTGATCATGAACGACTTTGTCGACACCAATTTCATTGAACTGTTGCCTCGAGAACGAAGCCGCCCAAGCACGAGTATCATGCTATAGACTGAGAAGATTACCAAAAGAGATATTTGGATTTTTACTTGTTGGCCGACGTGATCTTTCCGGAATCTTTCTTCCGGCGGAAGAAAGGGTGCTGGTGGCGGAGGCGCTGAAAATCGAACCATTTTTCGAAATGTAGGTGTTTACAAGAAAACCGAGAAATGATATCGATCGGATTATATATTATTTGAAATTGTATGACGGTTTTTAATTTTAGATATTGCAAAATGTGAGTGTTGTAATTTAATTTTTTTTTTGTGCTGCAAGAATATATGAAGGTCGTGTGATAGTTTTATAGGGGAAAGAAAGCTCAGGAGGTAGACCTTTCAAATGGCTTGAGAGTTGAGTGGCTCCAGTTTGACAGGTTTACCACCATGTCAAGATTGAAGGGTCTCTTTACTAGATGTGACAATCGGGTCACTCAAATCGGGTTTGGGTAAATTTAGTCGGGCTGGGTCATAATGGGTTTGAGTTGTATCAGCATTCAGCTAATGACAAAGCCGGGTTGGTTTCGTGTAGTATCGAGCTTGGGTTCAACACATATCGGGTCATGACAGTAGTTGGGTCTGGGTCATACTGGGTAAGGTGGTTCAAACAAATTTTTTGGGCCGATTGAGTTTTGGGTCAGGTTCAGGTCACTATCAAGTTGGTTTCAAATTTTATCTCCAAAGACATTTTCGAATCTATATTAATTTAATTATAATATAACAAAAACCATTCTACACAAATTTTCCCTCCAACCTTTTTTTTTACCCCTTTTTTTTATTTCCTTTTTGAAATTATGTCATACTAGTTGGCATGCCCGGCTCCGCCCGGGCTAACTACATTTACATTAAAAATTTAATTTTATATAAATTTGCATTATATTAAATACTTGTCCAGTTTATACATTTACTATTTATGACATATTTGTATGCAAATTCTTGAAATCATAATTAAGTATATAATTGTTAATCATACTTTAATTAAAATAAAATTATTCTCAATGCATACATTATCAATGTATACTCTCATGAAAAATATTATTTTGATATAAAATTAATGGTATTAAATCTATGAGTTTTTCTTGGTGTTTTATTTCAAATATAAACTCACAAATACTACATTTTTCCTAATGTGAGTCATAATATTTTTTAGGTAAGTTTTTATTTAAATATTATAGAGAATTAGTTGTTTTAAATAACATTAAGAATTAAATACTAAATTTTCCTAATGTAACCTAACTAATTTAATTTTCTTCCAAATATAATGTATCTATTTTTTTCAATTTTAATTTGGAAATATAGAGTGTTTGTTACAATATTTGATTATATATTTTTAAGATATTTGATTATGTTTAAGGTAATTTTTCTTTTTTTAAATGCTTTACAAAAAAAACCTATTTTATTTTACAATCCTAATAATATTAAAATATCCAATTATATTAAGCTTAATAAGTTTTATTATATATTAATAAAATAACTTATATTATTTTTTTTTAAATAATATTTTTTCATCAACCAATCATATTAGGACAAATATCGACCATAGAGACTATGATTTCGATTATATATATATATATATATATATATATATATATATATATATATATATATATATATATATATACAGTGAGGATCCGGTGAGACCACCCCTTAAAATAAGACCGTCCCGCAAATCTGGACCATTAGATCTAAAAATGAACGGCCTAGATCTGTCGCGGCTGTTATAATAACACCCTATGTTTATTATAGTAACACATCTAAAATTATGTTATTATAACATAAATGAATATTTGTTATTATAACATAGTTTCAACATTGAGCCAATATTTTTTTATTTTTTATTTTTTAATTTTTTTTATTTTTTTATTTATTTTTTTTTTTTTACCAAAAAAAAACAATAAAGAAGATACATTGTTACAGTAATAAGATATTATGTTATTATAACAGAGTGGTCTCATTTTAAGGGGTGGCCTCATTTTAAGGGAGTGGTCTCACCTGATTCAATTCCTATATATATATATATATATATATATATATATATATATATATATATATATATATATATATATATATATATATATATATATATTAGATTAGATATTAGATAAGTCAGTCAATATCTTCTATGCACAATAGAATATGTTTTATTTTTATTTTTATCTCTTAGACTATCCATTTTTATTTAATGTGTTTTCAATACAACATTTTAAGCGCGTTTTACCATATATTTCCCATGGCACCCTTGAACTTTAGCAGATTAAACATGATACCCCATGTGTGAGGTTTGTTCACATGGTACCCCTATACTTTGTGAATATGTGCCCAATATGTCCATTTTGTGACAAAAAACTTGACGACGTTAAGTTTAAGATAATGTATTGCGATACTTTGATCGATTTTTGCCACATTATGATATATTTTTGAATAAATTCATAACTATATGTGTATAAAAATAAATTTAGATATTCCATTATTCTAATTGTTTTGTTACAATTTTCAACGATTCTATCATCTAAATTTTGATAGTTAATTAAGAAAAATCAAAATTGACACTTTTAAATCTATTAAACGGGTTAATTACTTAATTAGAAGACAACTACGGGGCGAATAAGCGGGTTACATGTTAAATAAATATAAGGTCGGGTAAAATATAATTTGTTGTATTTTGGGTCTAAGAATACGTGTTTATTTAGGTTGCGTTTATATTATTACTACGAAGTATTCTTATTTTAATTTAATATTTTATTCAATTACCAAAATTTTCTATTAACTATTAACTTATTTTTATACATCCCGTGCATTTATGCACGGGTATTATGCTAGTATTTGAAATCTATCAAAACCAATATTTGAGTTATAAACTATATCTCATATCGAAATTTCAAATATTATGTTTAACACATTACAATATTATTATCTAGCCAGGAAATTATTTGTAATCTCCTAGTCGGTTCTAGGAAGGTCATTGTAATCTCATTATTATTATTAGTGGAAGGATTTCTGCGGAAGAGAGGTCCCGTTGTTTTACCCTCACCATTTTGAGGGGTTCCCACGTAAAAATTCGGTGTGTTGTTATTCTCTATTTTTCTTGAAGTATTTAATTTTATTATTGTTATCGCCTAGCCCATTTTAATTATACTTAAAACAGTAACAGGTTACGCTTCCGCGAAACTCTAAATTAAGTCTGTTACCCCAACATATAAGTGGAACTAGCTAGAAGGGATTGACCGGACTCAAGTATCCCTAATCCGACCTAATGGAACTCAAAAATTATGCAAACAAAATCGACCTGACATAATCTGACACAACCTGATAAAAGTTTAACCAAGGACCAAACCTAACTCCACATGCGATTTTACCCGACGGGTGGCCCAAGCCGAGGTGGCCCATTACCCAAGTCGACCTTGGGCTCTTATATCAATTTGTTAAGCACGAAAACATTGATGACATATGTTACGCCTCTGCTGCGCGGTATCCACAGTCCACAATAGTACTTTGGAGAGCTTTAAATTAAATTTACTTGCAAGAGTGCAAGACTTCATTTAAATAAAACAAAGAGACAAGACCTAGTTAAATTAATGAGGAGCATTCTCAAGACTTCCAAATCACAAGACTTCTAAGACCCGAGTTCGAGGGAAAAATCGATCATTTTAAGATTTTCTAAAGATTACAAGATATTGTGTACGACGAATTGGATTAGAAGAATTATACAATAATTGTACACGCTAATTCTGAAATTAGAAAAAATTATATTCGTTGCACTTGCTTATTTTGTATTACTGTTTATTTGTTTTACAAAATTTGTTGTTACGCATTTCGTTGTAAAGAGAAGAAGACATGGGACAAGAAGACAATTGCGTGCCTCCTTCCTTGGAAGCTAGAAGAGTTTTTCCTAGGTGGGGTCGGTTCCCCAAGGCAGGGTATTCAACCGAATACCCCTGGGCAGGGTGATCCTCATGACCCTATTTGTTTTCGCCGTCATTTTTTTGTTTCTTATAAGAATTTGATTTTTTTTGGTGACATTAAAAATTCGAGCATAAGTGACTTCATTGTAAAGGGAAGGAGACACAGGACAAAAAAAACCAATCGCGTGCCTTCCCGGGCGACTAAAAGAGTTTTCCTAGGTGGGGTCGATTCCCCAACCAATGTGCCGAGTACCAATTCATTGTACAATTCTAGTATGACAATTCATCTCACGTCGTTCCAAACTTTTAAACCAAACGACCCCTAATTCAACAACATGTATCTGAAAAAGACTAAAACAATACCAAAGAATAAAATAGTACGGAGTAATTCATTCTTCATATTTATTTATTCCTATTCGTGAGACGGCATATCGAGTATCTTACTTATGTTTTATCTAGTTGAGTTTGTAGTTGTTCTTGCAACAAGATTCTGTCATTTCAATTAGTAGTTAGCATGATAAATTATTTTTTTAATTGCTTCGTTACTTGGTAAACAAAAGCCTACCTTAGATAGGTCTTATATCTTTTATACTTCCTCCATTCCAATAGGTTCTTTACGTTTCACTTTTTTGACACTATTCACAAGTGTGTATGATGAGCTTTAAATTTATACCGCAAGCGTACGGTGTCGTAGCATACGGGTCGAACACAAGGAGGTCGATAAACTAGTCACTAGTTAGTCTCGAATTATAAGTTATCTACGCGGATCAATATATGTGATGTTTAAACTACTAAACTAAGCTAAACTAAACTAAAAAGCTACCAAGTATTAGGGTGTCGGTATCATAACCAATACGAATTAATCGATATAATGACTCCTTAACGACTTGTTAAATTGCTTACTCAAGTGGGACTAATGTTCTACTCGACTCATAGAATCAAAGCCTATACTTAATATTCCCTCTCGAGATATAAAAAGCCTACCTAACATGTTATAAGTCCTATTCTCATGGCTCAGATAACACGATAGATGCATTAAGACACAACATTAAACTATCCCGACTCTAACTCTCACCTATTCTCATGGGAAAGGTCGAATCTTGATTAGGGTTCTCTAAAAACACGCTCTACTGTCGTAGTAACTTATATTGAGTAAACTTAGTAAAATTAATTATGACCAACACTAAGACTCACAAGATCAAGACTCGACTCTCGTACGTAATCTCAACCAAGAATCAAATATGTCAAATCACAACAATCAGACTAATCAATTAAGCACAACCCTAATCAAACCTAAGCAAAACAATTCAACAATTCGGAGTCATCATGTTAATAAATTCATAATACGGTTCAACCAAACCCTAATACAAAACTACTCAATAACTAAACTAATAATAACAACAATACAGTAAACAAACATGATTAAAATTAGATAAGAGGAAAAAGAAGAGAAAACTTACTGTTAATTAAAATTCATAATCTCAAAGAAGATAAGAGGAACAAAGAAAAGGGAAGAAAACTACTTCTAAAACTACTCCTAATTCTATTCTACTCCTGCTCCTAATCTAATCTTACGTTATTCTCTAATCTACTACTCTACGTTCTACTACCACTACTAATGCCATTAAACTACTCTAATTATATTTCTACGTTATTGTGTTTGATGTCTCTAAAAGCAAAAGTACAAAGTAACTGCTTCTAAAACTTCTGCCAAACTCTAACTTTGCTTTGGGCCGTGCGTCTTTTTGCTTTGGTTTGGGCCTTCATTCTTGGGTTATATCGTCTTTAGTCCGTACTTTTTCGACTCGATTAATCCCGTCTCGCATTATAAGTAAAAATATCTCCTTCCTGCAAATAATTACACAAAATCGCAATAAAGTGTTCTAGGAAAGAATATAATATAAAACGGCCTAAAATGACGAGAATAAATATTAAATCACGGGAAAGAATGTACAAAAAGAATGTTAAAATACGAGTACAACAAACTCCCCCATGCTAGACTTTTGCTCGTCCTCGAGCGAAAAAGGATCAGAGAAAATCAAAGTGGTACAAATTAATCACGTTAGTATCTCATAGTTGACGACCTATACACATAAACTTGCAAACCATAGCCTATTTCACCAAAAACAGAGCACAAGTCTCAACCATTCACACCAACATTATACTACTCACTTCACACGCTTTCGCAAAAATTAACCTTACGATATTTTCAATTCAAGCAAGGCCAACCAAACATCCACTTTCCATTCCACCTTTCTTTCCACATCATTCCATTTATTTTTTTTATCTTTCTTTTTGCTTTTTTTTTCTTTGAAAATGTGGAGCATCCCTCGTATGTTATACCGTTTAGCTTGACATTTAATCGTTAAAGATCGAGCTCGGGTACACATATTTCCTTAAGGGTTACATCATTGCTCATACTCTCGGTCACAACCAAATTCATGGCCATTGTGGTTACTCAAATCAATGAGTCCCCTCCGAAAGCATCGAAGCATTGCTCCAACATTATTAACATTCATCCATATCATACCACAAACCAACATTCCAAACATACCACATACCAATTGCCTTACTTGAATGTCAATATCGAAAGTAAACAAACGAAAAGCGATAAGAATTAAGCACATACAAGTGGGCTAGTGTTTGAGACTCGCAATCTATTTATAGGAAACAAACATATAGTACAAGATAAGGCAATAGATTTTCAACTCGGAGATACTAAAGATCAAAATTAGCACACTAATCAATTCTCGAGACATGAAAGCACAAACCTTTTTTTTATTTTATTGGTGTTTCAGTTTCACGTGTTTTTGTTTTTTTTTTTTAATTTTGATTTTTTGGTTTTTTTGGTTTAGAAGAGAGTAAGGGATTATAGTTGTAGTGTCCTTGGTTGGATATGAGGCTGACTTTTTTTTTTTCCAATTTTTTTCTTTTCCACCACACTTGTAGCTTGTACTACAACCTCACTTGTAGTTGAGGCTGACCTTGAAACACAAATTTTCTCTTTACTTCACAATTGTAGTAGAAACTACAACTTAACCTTCATACCAATTCTTCATTCATTGCATCCCTTTTTTTATACCTACAAAAGCACACTAAACAAACGAAAACGTATATACAAAAACATAAAGTGCTAAAGTTAAAACTAAAAATGTCTTTTCTTTTTAAGAAAAACTATATAAAATAAAATACGAGGATAAAATTGGGTTGCCTCCCAATAAGCGCTTGTTTTAAGTCATTAGCTCGACGCCTTGAAAAATCTTCTTCCGGATTTCTCAAGTTAGGAAACCCTGCAATCTCATGATTAGACGCATTCAAGGCTCTTAAGAGCCGATCAAAAAGCCTAGCACAAAATTCAGAAAAGTGACAATATAAGAAGCGGATTATCAAACAAGGCAATACATGAACAATAGAGACGAAAACATGTATCAAAGCTTTCTCCGAGACTCTAGGTTCAAAAATCACTTCCTTGTCACTAATGTGCTCTATACTAGAGGGCTTTAATATAATGAGTAATGGAGCGGGTGAAGAAAATATGGGATATTCCGTAGGGGCTATCACAAGTGTCTCCGAAAAAGGCTCTTCTACAATGGGGTAGGTCTCAACATGTACGTCAATCTCTTCTACCCGGCTTTCTTCACATATCACACCTTTTTCTTCCTCATCGCCTTGAACCTTTAGAGATTCCTTAACCTCATCACTAGTCATGCAAAAATCGTCTACCCTAACATCATCAACAACCTCAAAATTCAGGGGAAACAAATTAATTTGCTCAAGGGAAGCCACCTCGTCGGAGTTTTCTACACAATTATCATCGTCATCATAGAAATTCTCATTCTCACACAAAGTTGTGTTAGACTCACGACTTCGACTTACTAGACATAAATAAGTTTCACGATTAAGAACAGAAATCTCCTCAAGACGTAAATGTGACTCGTTAAGGTTTCTTTGAATAGTTTCGCTTGCTCGTGCCATATTCTCTAGCATAACTTCCATGTTGGACTTAGGAGGAAAATACTCAAGATGTTCAATGTTCGAATTTTCAAAAGGTTCACTTACTTGGAAACAATCAGGTTGAACACTCTCCATCAAATTCAAACTACTCGCCATAGAATTCCCTAAGTCACAAGAAGAAGATTGGATAGACATTTCTAAACTTTGAGAGGCCTTAAACCTATAGAATGCCCATAACTCATCAATACACATGAACGTAAGTCTCCCATTACTCATATAATCGGCTAAAGCTCTAGTTTCATAATTCATACCCTCCATGACAACATAACCTAAATCCCAATCTGAATAATAATAACCACAAGAACCACAATAAGCAATATAATCATCAAACCTCGAAAGGTACTCATGAAAGGGTTCATTGTCATACTGAGGGAAATCGAATATGGCCATGATAAATAAGAAAATGCAGAGAAAAAAAAATGCGTAATCTAACAAACTCAAGCCTAAACTAATGCTAATCCGTTGACCTCCCCGGCAACGGCGCCAAAAACTTGATGAGCTTTAAATTTATACCGCAAGCGTCATTTTGTCGTAGCACGAATTGAACACAAGGAGGTCGATAAACTAGTCACTAGTTAGTCTCGAATTATAAGTTATCTACGCGGATCAATATATGTGATGTTTAAACTACTAAACTAAGCTAAACTAAACTAAAAAGCTACCAAGTATTAGGGTGTCGGTATCATAACCAATACGAATTAATCGATATAATGACTCCTTAACGACTTGTTAAATTGCTTACTCAAGTGGGACTAATGTTCTACTCGACTCATAGAATCAAAGCCTATACTTAATATTCCCTCTCGAGATATAAAAAGCCTACCTAACATGTTATAAGTCCTATTCTCATGGCTCAGATAACACGATAGATGCATTAAGACACAACATTAAACTATCCCGACTCTAACTCTCACCTATTCTCATGGGAAAGGTCGAATCTTGATTAGGGTTCTCTAAAAACACGCTCTACTGTCGTAGTAACTTATATTGAGTAAACTTAGTAAAATTAATTATGACCAACACTAAGACTCACAAGATCAAGACTCGACTCTCGTACGTAATCTCAACCAAGAATCAAATATGTCAAATCACAACAATCAGACTAATCAATTAAGCACAACCCTAATCAAACCTAAGCAAAACAATTCAACAATTCGGAGTCATCATGTTAATAAATTCATAATACGGTTCAACCAAACCCTAATACAAAACTACTCAATAACTAAACTAATAATAACAACAATACAGTAAACAAACATGATTAAAATTAGATAAGAGGAAAAAGAAGAGAAAACTTACTGTTAATTAAAATTCATAATCTCAAAGAAGATAAGAGGAACAAAGAAAAGGGAAGAAAACTACTTCTAAAACTACTCCTAATTCTATTCTACTCCTGCTCCTAATCTAATCTTACGTTATTCTCTAATCTACTACTCTACGTTCTACTACCACTACTAATGCCATTAAACTACTCTAATTATATTTCTACGTTATTGTGTTTGATGTCTCTAAAAGCAAAAGTACAAAGTAACTGCTTCTAAAACTTCTGCCAAACTCTAACTTTGCTTTGGGCCGTGCGTCTTTTTGCTTTGGTTTGGGCCTTCATTCTTGGGTTATATCGTCTTTAGTCCGTACTTTTTCGACTCGATTAATCCCGTCTCGCATTATAAGTAAAAATATCTCCTTCCTGCAAATAATTACACAAAATCGCAATAAAGTGTTCTAGGAAAGAATATAATATAAAACGGCCTAAAATGACGAGAATAAATATTAAATCACGGGAAAGAATGTACAAAAAGAATGTTAAAATACGAGTACAACAGTGTATAATCTTCGATATAACTTCTAAAATACAAAATAAAAAATAGTCATGTGTGATCTTGTTTTAATTGTCGTATCGAGCACATTATTAATATCAAAATTTTAAAATTTTCGAGAATACGAAACCAAATATATGAACGAAACAAAACGAGTATTGATGTACGTGCATAAAGCAAACGTAAAGAACCTATTGGAATGGAGGAAGTACTACCTATAGTACTAAATGTTACTCTTTCTTTCAAAAGAAATGCTCAATAAGAATTATTTTAATGTTTTGTGTTCTGTTCAAACTACTTAACAAATACTCCCTCTATTTCAATTTTTCAATGGGATAGCCCCATTGAAATTTGCACAATTTTTAAGAAAAGTAAAAAAGTTAAGGGTAGTATTGGTAGTTTGGTTAGATGGGACCCATTAGTGATGATAAAGTGTGTGATATTTTGGTGAAATGAGTATATTGACAGGGGTATAATTGTTATTTTAAATATGAAAAGTTGATATGAATGAAAATGAGGCTAAATGAATGAAATTGCCAAAAAAAGGTATATAGGGCTAAATGAATGAAATAGAGGGAGTATACAATTCTATACTTGTTAATGTCAACTATCTCAAGTGTTATACAAAATATGTAATTTTCTTCTTATTTTAACATTTTCTCTTCATTTATACTTCGTTCATTCCAATAGGTTGTATACGTTTTACTTTTTGGACACTATTCATAAGTGTATAGAATCTTTGATATAACTTTTAACATACAAAATAAAAAACAGTCATGTGTGATCTTATTTTAATTGTCTTATCGAGCACATTATTAATATCAAAATTTTAAAATTTTCCAGAATACGAAACCAAAGATATGAACGAAACAAAACGAGTATTGATGTACCTGCATAAAACAAATGTATACAACCTATTGAAATGGAGGAAGTATCATTTTTAGAGAATGTGAGTGAAGATATGCCATGACATTAGTGAAAAAAATGTCTTTGATATGAGGATAAACACGACCAACTAAAGACTTTGTAAATAAAGGGGAACACATGAGCTAGGGAAAATATAAATATAACCTTAAGAATCATTTGAAGTTAAAATTTAGTGGTGTCGGATTTTTAGTTTGTACTCCGTAGTAATTTGAGGGAGAAAAAAGAACTCACAAAAAAAATCATCACCTCACTTTAGGTATTAAATCGAAGTTTTTCTCAAAATGGTGTTATTTCGCAAAGTAATTAACGAAATGTGGTTCATTTCAAAGTTATTACCCCCAATGAGTCCACGTCATCGACTTTCATTTTTCTGAGTAAAAGTTTTTGAAAACGCTGTAGCCTACAACGTTTTATTTGAAAGTACACGTAAACGCTGTAGGCTACAGCGTTTTAATTCATTTAAATTGAGTTCTGTAGGAAAAAGTGACATACCTTTCTCGATGCGGAAGCGGAAGCGGAGGACCGTTGTGTTCGCTTCTTACCCACGAAAACCGTTTCACGGTGGCTACTAGAGTCACCGTATGTGCCCACGCCCCAAGTCCCGAGCCCCGTAGATGGAGGGGCTCAACGTGCCTATTTAGGTTTTTACTGTTTGTGTATAATGTGTTGTCTGTGTTGTATATTGTGTTATTCCTCTTCACATAGAAGGTATGAATTTATATATTCATATGTATATAAGATACCAAATCTTTTTGATATAGCAAGTAATAAAAACGGATTTTATTACCTAATAACTTCAGCCTTAATCACTAAGTAAATGGCTGAGTTAATTATTTAATTACCACAAATAAAGTGGCCGTTCTATGAAATTCAATACTCCCACTCGGCCACAAGTTCGAGTCTAAGCTCCCACTTGGCTACACAACCAAGTTCAACACTACTACTTGGTACATAACCAAATATTTCGAAGAAAAATACAACACACAACTTAACAGAAAACAACTAATCACGTCTCATACGGGAAATGAGGTGTGCGACCGGTTTTTAAGAAACAAGCAGTGTTATATTAAGTCTCCATCAAACTAACATAACACTTTCACAATAACGATTCCCTAGATCATTCAAACAACACCGCAACATACTCTGTCCCTTTATGCTATAACATGTTACGTAGTTATATACTCAATATAACCGCCGGCCGGGCTTAACATGGCGTAGTTGAATTGATCATTCCTCAGACACTAATGATAATCTATCTCAACTTGACAGCTTTCCTAATATGGTCCGTCAAACCCAATCCTTAAGGTCCTTAGGAGTCATACCAAGGTAGCATCATCAAGTCTTGACTTTTTAACACAGCTCTAAGTCGAAGGGCTTCGTACCACAAAGACATTACAGTCTATAGGGATCACACAGTGATAGGGTAGGGAAATCTCCATCACTCCTATAATCTGGTTTAAAACAACACACATAGTATGATATATGTGTCACAACATAGCTCCCACTGTGATGGGCATGTCACTCTTCTATGTCGTTCGAATACTAAGTCTAGATACTACTCAAGTATCTAACCCGAGTCACTAGATAGATATCCTCATATCCATTCCGACACTCGATATTCGGTTTAAGGCTTAGTGTGAAATTAGGGCATTTTCACACTTTGACTATTAAAAGTCTCATCTTAGACATACTAAGGCGACTACATTACGAGCCAACATCTTTTCGCTACTCCACAAGTATAAAGATGATTCACGTATACACACTTAACTAGTGCTTATATGGCTCAGTCTCATCTTACACGCTACTCAAGCGTCAAGGCGATTACCTGTGTGACTAGGTCAATCATAAAGCCTGGTGACATCTTTTACGTGCCTATACAAGCAACGTATGCGTTAGAACATCTAAACTTCATAAGTTTAAAAGCTCTAGAAGAGTACAAACTCTTCAAGTCCATAACAAGGATGTGCACTTAACACACTATCTTTTGTGCACTCAACTCAACTTATGAGCTTGAATAACTTCTTTTGAAGACGGTCTCTAGTCCTATAAAAGACTTGTCAATGCATACTACAAAAGTATCGCATAAGGCTTGCTATATTATACCACACATACAACAAGTACAAAACTTTATCGTTAACCATGTACACAACATGTTGGATCGCAATATAAATCAATACTCATATACTTAATTAATATTTCCATCTGTTTTAGACAAGGTCAAAGATAAGGATAAATGAGTCACTAACAAAATAGAAACACAATCTAATTTTAATAGTACTCGTCATATCAATACATATATTATCATCCACTTTCAAGGTAAATAACAACTGATTTAAAGGGATAAAATATCAGCACTGACAAAACTCTTTAAGGCATGGATAAATTCTAAGAATACACAACGATGTAATTTTCACCAATTAAGACAAACTTAATCGATCAATCCATGTACTACTCTTTTCCAGCATAAACTCATTATTCAGAAAATAAGTAAGTCTTTACGTCCATATAACTTAAAACCTATTTAAATAAATGGACTACCAAAATCTAGAAGAACACTTAGACCAAACTCAACAAATGAGAATGTCAATTTTGTCCTCTACCTTATCAACTTAGACCATAACAATCACGATGTCCATTATCTCTCATATTAGTCATCCATCTCAAAATTAGGCTACATGCTCTTACTAAAAGAGTAGAATAAGAAGATACGGAAGAAGCTAAAATCTCCCACTTTCTTCAGACGAGCACAATTATCACATAAAGACAGACTTTTGTTGTAGACTTTCACTCAACACTAGAGTGAAAATATGCTCTTTAGTGAATGAATCAATAGACAAATCCACCACTTGGACTATAGGATTGCTCCCACTATCCCAAAAACATTTTGAGAAGTTATACTATCCTTGGTGTCCATAAGAATTCTAAATCCTCCCACTCACCAAGAGATAGTTCTTGTAACTTATACAAGATAATAGTCTATTAAATTCCACAAATACTCAGGAACCAATCCATAAGCAAATCACCACACTGCGAGGTAGTACATAACTTAACATATATTAAAATGTAAATGAACCAAATTATCGTTCCAAAAACTAATTTGAAACTATCACCAACTTTATAGACTTAAGGATGCACAACGCCATAAGCAGTGACCTCTACTTAGTCTAAACGAAGAATGTGACCAAAGTCTAAATTCCTCTACGTATGTCAAGCATACATATTTTCTACTAAACACACAGTTGCAGTACTAAGAAAACGTCCCCTAATCTTTGAACTAATCAAAGAACCATTGACAATCAATATTACCAAAGAGTTCTGACTCTTCACATCAATTGATTGTACACCCTTATTTGAAATGTTTGAACGTATCAATAATTTCATAATAGATGAAGTAACGGGCACACAACCACATAAAAATGATCATCGCTAAAAGGGAAGGTGAAATGGTATCATCTACATCATAAAATACGAATCCCGCAAAAAATATCAAGATGGATTAAATGATAAGAGATTCTAGACAACAAACAGATGGGCAAAATTAAAATGAATAACAAGCGTAAAAAAATAATAAATTCTGTCCAAATATGAGAGAAACATATTCCCCCCGAAAATTATGGCTAGCACATTGCCATAAAAATAACTAAATCGAAAGCTTAAATAAGAATCCAAGACGTTTCAGCAAACTAATTGCTAAAACAATGGCATCGCATACGAGAATTGTGAGAATATTGTATTATGCAACACGTTGCATAAATATAATTGGGATGATAAATTTCACTAACAAATGATGAATGTAGGTAGGATCATCTCGTTACTACGAACTAGTAAATTGTTTGTCCACCTCTTTTAAGCCCAAAAATTCAGGGATTAAGCAACTAATGCTTATGGACAAAACCTTTAACTCTTGTAGAATTAAAATCATAGTCAATTTCAGCTTGGGACTAACACAAGCAAAATGACACTTATTTTGGCATGTACTTGTAACATATCAAGTATGCCACGTACTTCTCTAATCAATACTTACTCGTACGGTGTCAAAGAAAACAACATACCAATTCTTTAAAAAAAATATGATAAATGATGAACACGACCAATCGTTACCATAGGCAATAGAAAATTTTAGAGTCCAAAGACACTTTATTTTCATTTAGGTAACCTAAAAAAAACGGGTGGTGAACATATCACACTATAAAAACTATATAATCCCGTACATTCCGCCAACACATTTCAAGTCACTTATGACACATAACTCGTTGTTGGCAGAAACTACAACTTGTTAATAAGTACATAACTTATCAATGGTCAAATAATTCAAAACTTAAAGCGCAAAGCCTTAATTGAAGTTAAACCGAATGTGACATACACATTGTTTCTCGTTTTCTAAGACACAAAAAATGTCTTAAATATAGGTCGATACGCATACAAAACAACACAATTTAGCATGCGTCGCAATCACATTTTTACAATAAGAATGGTATAATAAAATGGATCCTTAATAAATTCTACTCATTTAGCAGAATATCAAGCACCGATTATAGTAATCGACAGAATCTATAAATATTCTCACATTTGAAAAAACTAATTTTTCATTTTCTATTAATGAACAAATCACTATAGAATGTTTGTCGTCAACATTTACTAATAATGGACCTTAGGCACGTTTGTAATTAAATTAATAATATTCCTTCATATATGTCATAAGATCGAAAATTTCGCTAAGCTCATAATCATCTCAAATGACATATACTATACAAAAATTAATAATTTAATTAACTCAAAACATAACTAAAATGAAAACAAATTCATTCACCCCATAGAAGTAGCTAAACAAATTAGTACTTGAAATAATCAATATTACTTAAATATTGACTAAGCTATATTTGCGTAAGGTATTAATTTGCAAAATACTTCAAATTGAGAGCTCAATCATAACTTATATGATAACTCTAACGAATTTACACAAAACTTATTTGTGTACAACTTGTAATCACTAAGATTCCCAAGGATCCTAAATAAAATTAATTTTTCATACGAGAGAGTATATTATACTTAGACATACATCTCCCACTTGCGTAAAACAAATTTACGACACCAAAAATATATTACATAAATATATAGTCGGCTGCGTATGGCAACAATAAATCATCACTTTGATGATAAATAATGTAAAACAAATTTACAACAAAATTTATATATCACTTAGACATGAAATTTGTACGCAAAGATACAAAATATCAATAAGATATAGAATTTTATGTAAAACAAATTCACATAAATAATATCACTTAGATATTACAAAATTTAATTGTATGAAAAATAAATAAGGCAATCAAAAAATGTAAAACAGATTTACATAATATAAGTATCACTAAGACACAAATTTCTAACAATCCGTAAAACAAATTTACATAAATTCAATATGACAAAGATATAATTCTTGTATGTAAATTAAAATTGCAAGATTAATTATATCTCTTAGATATAATCATAAATCGTAATCGTGTATAATACATAATTATACAATAACGACTAAACAATTAATACGAAAGGTATTCGTATAGCTAATACGGTTAAAAAGAACTTGCGTTTTAATATAACTAACATATACCAAAAAGTATACTACAACAAATGTAGTATATCTTCTACCAATAAATTGTTAAACAAATTAACTTAATTGTAAATAACACTAAGTTATTTAATTTACATACATACAATTTGACAAGGCCATTTTAAAATATTACTTAAACATTTTAATTTTGGCAACGTGTCAAATAAATTTACGAAACTTATTCATAAAAGACATTACAAAATTGATTTCACCAAGAAATAAATTTCGTATGTACAATAAATTTATGAAACACACTCATAAAGAATTATGAAAAATAAATCACTTAGATTTAAAATATTGTACATGAAAACAAATTACATGATACAATCTTATTAAACTTAATCATAAGTATAAAGCAAAATTATACTATGATTTGCACTCCAAAAACATGCGAAACATATTCACAAAAATAAATTTAATATTTCTCTCGTAACATAGAACGAAACAAATTCGCTCTGATGATTAAGCTAAACGAATTAGTTTAGAAAATATCACTAAGATATTTGGGAAGGTGTAAAACGAATTTACAATCTCTACGATACGGAGTGAGAACTTAAAATATGACAAAACTTATTCGTATAATAATTAGCCAAACGAATTAGCAATATATATATAATATCACTAAGACATTATAAAAGGGTGTAAACAAATTACATAATAGAATACGAAATAAAAAAAAGACGAAACTTATTCGTATTTTGAACTCACTAACTACTCCGTACAACGTTAATACGACATTAGTAAAATGTATAAAACTAATTTATACAATTACACAATACTCCGTATAATATAACAAAAATAAAATACTTCGTATAAATCGTACTCGTATAACATATGAGTAAGACCAAAAAAACTGATTTACACAATATACAAACGCCCACTCATATATTGGACATACCATAATAAATAAAATAAAATAAAATAAAATAGCTAAGCAGGCAGAAAGCCCACGAAGCAAAGCACACCTTATCTCCTCCCTTTGAAAACAAAGAACTAATCTTTGTCAAAAGACCACCATCAAAACAAACTTGAAAAATACACCATTAAAATCAGTGAAAACAAGACACAATTAAACCCCAATAATCAGAGAAAGCTAAAAGGATTTATACAAAATTAATCCATTAAAAGCTTCTCCGATCCAGAAAGTTCAATCTAAGTCCATTTCCAACACATGGAATACAAGGATCGAAAAATCCCGATCTCGTTTTGGTCGATTCCACCGATAAAAAGAAACACCACCACCGGACAGATCGGCGACGATTGATTCTTGTTCGCTTGCTCACACCGCCCACGCTACGGCAGGTCCTGGCCACAAGATGTACACGCCTCATTCGATGAGACGCTTTACGGGCCCACTTTGTGACGCATACACAAGTCATTTCCACGCCAAGACGCGCGGTTTCTTTTCCAGATCAAAGGCAAAGAAAGCAGAGGCAAGTCAGGTTATGATTTCTGATAAAAAACCAAAGCTTTTAGATGAAATCGATTTCCTTATTATTATAAACCAAAAAGAGGAAGGAGCACAGGCACAAAAGGCGATCCCAATCGAGAAAACGAATTTCTCAATTAAGGTCGGGGTAAGGGCTAAACACATTAGCTCTGATACCACTGTAGGAAAAAGTGACATACCTTTCTCGATGCGGAAGCGGAAGCGGAGGACCGTTGTGTTCGCTTCTTACCCACGGAAACCGTCTCACGGTGGCTACTAGAGTCACCGTGTGTGCCCACGCCCCAAGTCCCGAGCCCCGTAGATGGAGGGGCTCAACGTGCCTATTTAGGTTTTTACTGTTTGTGTATAATGTGTTGTCTGTGTTGTATATTGTGTTATTCCTCTTCACATAGAAGGTATGAATTTATATATTCATATGTATATAAGATACCAAATCTTTTTGATATAGCAAGTAATAAAAACGGATTTTATTACCTAATAACTTCAGCCTTAATCACTAAGTAAATGGCTGAGTTAATTATTTAATTACCACAAATAAAGTGGCCGTTCTATGAAATTCAATAAGTTCCAAACTGAAAAGTTTCTGTAAGTTTTTCGTGTTTTTGGCTGAATGAAAACGTGGTAGCCTATAGCGTTTTTTGCCTTTTGAAACTAAAACCGCGCTAGCCTATAACGGTTTCATTGGTCGAGAAATCACAAACACCCCTGCCCCTTCTTTTTCGTCATTTTATAACATTAACCCAATAAAATCCCCAAATTCTCTACAAGCCCTAAAATCCGAAAATACCAATCCCCACATTGCCAAACCCGAATCCTCCTAATTCCTTGCTTAAATCCATTACTTTTTCATCCAAATCTAAGTATTTGCCATTATAATTCATTGTAAGTGATTTTTTTTTAAATTTTAGATAATTATTTTCAATTTCAATTGTTGGGTAGTAGTTTGAAGAATTCCTTTAATTTTGTTTGTTGTGGGTTTATATCTTAGTTTTTGTAGTTTATTTGGGTTTAGAAGTTGATTATTGTTGGTTAATTAGTTAGTTTGCTAGAAACTAACATTTATTGTTAATTGTTAGTAAAATGGAGAATTGTAAGTTTCCATTCATTTGTTATTGGGATGGTAATATTGTTGTTGATGGTGACAATGTTGAATATGTTGGTGGAAAACAAGATTTTGTTACACTTAAAAAAGACATTAGTTATAATGAGTTGATTAGTGAATTATATGAAGTGATGGAGTTGGATGTTTGTGATTTTGAATTACAAGTGCAAATGAAGTATCCAATCATGGTAGGCGGTTTTCGAGTGCTCCCATTAAAAAATGACCGTGCTTTAGAATCTTTGTGGGCTAGTGTGAGTCAAAGTAAAGCTCCTCAACTAGATTTATACATCGAGGTCAAACCAATTCATCAAAATATCATAACACAAAATCCTTCTTCTTTTCAAATCAACACTTCCTTCACTTCCATGATAAGTAATGTAGAGAGGTTGTTGTTGCTCCATTGTCGACCTATTTGCTATGAGGACCCTACCGAGTGGGTTGTTGTTGCTCCATTGATCTTCTTTGATGTTGTTGAATATCATCTACCCAACCGATGTGTGCGGCAATTTGGTTGGCACCAAGAAGTTCCCAGTCTTTGTAACACTAGCACTGATTTGCATGATATTGACAAAAGAAAAAACATACAAGATTATGCCTCTAAGCATGCCCCTTATATCATGGAATGGGAAAATCGTAAAGCTAATAATATGGTGCAACCTGGCCGGACATCCTTATATTGGTTTGATGAATCCACGAGATCCTTACTTGAGGTGGTACAAGGCCATTACCATACACCAAATAAGCCCTCAATGTAGGAACACGAACTCGGACTACTACTGGGAGCACCATTATTACTATCCAACCGCAAGTGACTACGAGCAACTTGTAAGTATTAGTTATAATAGTTAATTATTTTTTAATTGCTACTATTATTGACTTACAATATTGGTGATTGTTTTTTCAGACGTTGGCTAACATATACACTTATCAACAATCGAGAAAATTGCTCAACAAAATGTCGGAAAAAATGCCTCTTGAAGCCTCGAGGGTACTTAGCAACTTGCAAAAGATGTCATTACAATCTTTGCAAAACACTCGGCAAGGTCATAGAGTATTCACCGAACAAAGTGATGATGATGTCGAACAAGATACAGGAGACAAGCAAGAAAGCGAGGAGGAAGCACAACAACAAAATGAGGACGAAGAACATGACGAAGAAGGAGAAGAGGAAGAACAAGATGAAGTTAGCCTAAGCCCTCCGAGATATAATTTTAGGAACTTACGACAACGTGTATCTGAACCGAATCAAGTCAATGAAGCATCGTCATCACGCCAAAAAGAAATCCTTCCTAACTCGTATCTTGAAAAAAAGAAAGTAAGAAGCTTGTGTTTGTAAAAGTTTCTTAAACTTGGTTTGTAAAATTGGGTTTGTTAGACTAAACTTGTATCCGTTAAACATGGTAGAATTTGGATTGCGTAGACTAATTATGTATTGGGTGCACTTGGTTTGATATGACATTGTTTTGGTTGGTGTCAATCTTTGTTGCAGGATAACATTATTGACAAAATAGTGGCTTGAATGAGCACGATTTTAGTTTTGTGGGCTGTAAGTTCATGAAACCGAGTTAGGCTATAGCGGTTTCAGCTTCAAAACAAAGAAAACGCAGTAAACTACAACGTTTTCATCCACCCAAAAACAAAAAAAATAATTGCAGAAACATCAGCCTCTGAACAAGCTTTGAAATCTTTTTTTGGTGACAGAAGCCGCTGTAGGCTAGCACGGTTTCACCTTCAGAAGGAGGAAAACGCTATAGCCTACGGCGTTTTCATTCACCCCAAAACCCAAAAAACTTCCGTAAACTTTTGCCTTCAACTAGCTTTCAAATCTTTTGTCGATTGTCAGCCAGAGGCTAGCTCCTGCTTCACCTTCGTATGAGGAAAACGCTGTAGCCTACGGCGTTTTCATTCAACCAAAAACACAAAAAACTTACAGAAACTTTTCAGTTGGAACTGAATTTAAGTGAATTAAAAACGTAGCCTACAAACAGATTCGTATTTTCAAATAAAACGTAGGATACAAATGCTTTCAAAACTTTTACCTCGTAAAATGAAAGTTGATGACGTGGACCCATCGAGTAATAACTTTGAAATGAACCACATTTCGTTAATTACTTTATAAATAACACCATTTTGAGAAAACTTCTATTAAATCTCACAAAATAAATCTCGAATAATCTCTATTATTACCAAAGATATTAATAAAATTTGTTATTCTTTACCGTGTGGAATTCTTTTGACTATCAGAAAAACTCTAACACGTTAGTAATATAATATGCTCGCGACTATATTGTTAACTACCATCACATAAAGCGTTATTTAACATATTTATTTCATCTCAAATAATCATTATTTTCCTCTCCAAAATTATTTTCACTCATTTATAAGTTCACTTTATCTCAACTAAGGCTAAGTATATCCTTTATTCTTCACTTTTTAATCTCACCATTTACTCTTTCTTCCCCACTTCATCTATATTCACATTCACTTGGCCATGAAGTGTCATGTAGACATATAGTGCACACATAACTATTAGGGTGCAAAATCAATTTCCACGGGTGGAGAAAATATGAAACTTCATCTTTATGTTTGCTACCAAATATAATAAGAGAGTCTTTTTGGGAAGGAGCCCAAAAGTAAATCTGTGAGGACTTGGCCCAAAACAGACAATATCATGTTATTATGGACTGAAAACAACGATGCAGCGAAGACCCAATAACAAATAAGCCGCTTGCCATATGGAATATGGAGTAAATGAAATTTAGTTTTAATATAATAAAAAGTAAATAAATAACAGCAATAGAGTACAATATTTACAGTATATAGTTACTCTTTCATTTGGATGCCACAAACAATCAACCATAGTTGCCAAAACCTTAAAACAAATGGGAAAAAAAAAAAAAAAAAACAATGATTAAATAAATTAACAAGTAATGCAATAATTTGATTGATTCATTAACCAAGGACCAAAGTAAAGTCTTTGGTACGATTGAAACGAACAGCTTCCTTGAGATCGGCTGTCGTTATTAAGGTAAGCGTGAGCGCCGAGCCATTGAAAGTAGTACGCTTCGGTAGTCCAAAACAAGATTTTATACCAATAAACAAGAACCAACGACACATAAACATGACTCTCTTCGGTCTTCATCAACGACGTGCCATTTTCAGCACTGATTACGATGCTGAAATTCCAGTTCAACGCCCTTCCGAACCCTTGGTAATCGTCTGGGGTATCGCTATTGTTCATCAGACTCGAACCCTCGCCGGACAAGTAATATAAATCGATCCAACCAATGTCTGTGTAGTTGAACCCGCGAAAGAAGTTTTTGTTCTTCAGCTGCAGCTCTATGTCGATTATCGAGGTTTCCTTGTCCACGCTATGCAGGGCGAGTTTGAGTAGCTTGGCTTCAGGGTCAGAGATTTTGACTAAGCCCCATAAGATCACCGATGATAGTGCTACTGTCACGAAGCAGCTAATGTAGAGACGAGTGTGACGACGATGGTGATTGTTGTAATCAAAGACTGCTGTTATTTCTGTTGTTGTTTCTGTTGTTGTTATAGTCATTGTTGTTATGTTTTAAGCTATGTTTGATGAATGACGAGAAGGAAGTAGTGATAGGGTTTTAAGGAACGTTTTTGTGGTTTCTTGAACTATTCAATCATTTCATATACTCGTTATTCTCTTGGCAATGTTTAAAATTAAATCGTTGTATGTAGTAACACGGTCGAATGATTTACACTACTTATATAACGAAACTCGTTTTTAAGATGTTGACTAATTTTATTGATTGGGTTTCACCGTGAAATTACTCTAGTCCTTGGGAGTTAGCAACGATCTTTTGGATATTATTTTTTTTTTTTTTGGAAATTTTCGCGGTTTTTGATATTTGTTATTTCTGTTAGAATCATGTAACGGGCCTGGCCAAACCCGAGTGGAAGAGAGCGATCCCGCTGCTTTACAAGTCCAAGGGTATCCACATTTCTCAAAATCAATTGGCAATGAGATGAGAACCCTTGAACCACTCCCCCTCACATGTGAGGTCCCTCGGAAACCCAGGGTGAAACCATGGGAGCACACCGGAGTGGTATAAACAACCCGAACTCTCAAGGGCGGCAATAACCTGAACCCAATCGGAGCGGCAAACCCTCAAAGAGGAAACTTATCGAACCCAGGGCGAACTCGGGCTTTGATACCATGTTAGAATCATGTAATGGGCTGGCCAAACCCGAGTGGAAGAGAGCGAGTCCGCTTTACAAGTTCAAGGGTATCCACATTTCTCAAAACCAATGGGCAATGAGAGGAGGACCCTTGGACTTTATAAACCACGCTAAACTCACTTCCATAATCAATGCGACTCTCACACGCGACACTAAACTCCAACAATTTCAATTTAAATTTTTGAATTTGAATTTTAACATTTTTCAAATTAAATGATTTATAGTATGGTTTAATGATCTATTGCAAACTATCACTTTATTTTATAACTATTTTTTTTAATTTAATCAACTAATATAAAAAAAATATACTTCATGTCTCCCTCCATCTAAGCACTTTATAAGTCGAAGGAGGTTGCATCCCAAATGAATTGATGACAAAGAGAAAAGTAGCTCATTGATCGATGTGAGAGTTTACAGGTGGAGCTCATCTTCCGAGAAACGATTCGTCACGAGCAAACTTGGATTTTTAATATTATGAAATTTGTAAGTCATTACAATTTTGAGGCAATTGGGACGCTCATTACATAGGAAAAGATCAATTCGCGATTTAGGTCTACGTGCTCCTGTTGTATTCAAACTTAGTCTTACTACATTGTTAATCGGTAGAATTAATTGTCCATGACGTTGATCGATCAACTAACGTTATTGATAATGACACACATACTCCGCTAGTTGTTAAATACACAAATACCTAGTACACCGGTTATAACCTACGTAGTACATTTATCGTGACATCGTGTCGATCAATACCTTAATTGCACGTTATTAAGTAAGAGTTTAGATGTGCTGAAAGCAAGATCAAGAGTAAAATGTGTTGATGACAAGAGTGCTTGATCTCCTCAACGAAAGCTTAATTTAATGGTTGAAGGCCAAGATCGATTTTATACACGGTAACAAAATTACCTAGAACGTCGTATTGATCGAACATTATACGAATGTAGAAAGTTTGGTTCAAAACCGCTATTATGAATAGTGGTTTTTACCCGCAAAACATATGTGAGAGCATAACAGTTATGAGGGATAGTAGTTTACAAATACATAAACAAATTGAGACTAAAAAGTACTGCAAAAAAACAATAACATGCTCTCTTCGTCCCAATTATTTGTTTACCTTTTTATTATTTTAACACAAAAATCAATGTAGTTTATTAAAAGACGTTTTTATCCCTTATCTCATATATATATATATACTACTCTTAGTTTCCAATTAGATCTTATATACCCCCTCTGTCTCAATCATTTGTTTACACTTCTCTCACATTTTCCTGATCACAAAAAAGTCAAACTGGAAAGAAATCACTGGAACGGAGGGAATATATAAATACGTGTGTAAAAAAAAAAAATGTAAGATTGTCCACTAAAACTATAATAACCTACCAAAATAAAATGGTAAATAAACGAGTAAAACATTTCAAAAACAAATAATTGGAGGAATATTAATAATGAGCAAAGTTGGATTTTTAAAATTAGGGGTTTAATTAGTCAATCGAAATATAATATGGAATATAATGTCATTATGTCAATTCGTGATTTAGGACTTAGATTGTGTAAATTTTACGTGCTGCGGTTACATCCAAACTTAGTCATGCTAATGTCAACGACGACAAATATTACATTGTCAACCCGTATAAATTGTTCATGACGTTGATCAACTAACGTTATTGATTATGACACACGTACATACATGGCTACCAATTAACCCTTTCTCATAAGACAATATCAACTGTATCAATTGTTAATTACCGTACATCGGTTATAAACAACATAGTACATCGTGATGACATGATCAATACCTTACGCGTTATTCAGACACGGACTTAGATGTGTTGATTGCGAGAGTGCCCTACATTACAAATACCACTGGTCCGATCCGCTATTAGATAAATTCAACTTTCATTTTAAAAAGAATTCTCTATTGAGAGTTATATGGCTTTTTTTTTTATCACATTCATGGACATGTTTTCTTGAATTTTCTTTCACTTATCTATATATTAAGCAATTTAGATTATTTCAGATACATTCAAATAACTTTAGAAGTTTTATCACTCAACATACACTAAATTTAAGAAAATTTATAAAAAATTCATACTAAAAAAAATTAGACGGGGAGAAAAGACCTTAAGGACTCGTTTCTTTCTGACTTTTAGAGGTGAATCGAATCAATTGAATCAATCGAATCAATCGAATCAATCGAATCGAATCGAATCAAATGAATAATCGAATCGAATCGAATGAATCGAATCGAATCGAATCGAATGAAGTTCAAATTTATAACATAGTCATGTGAATCGAATCGAATGGAATGAATCGAATCGAATGGAATGGAATCGAATCGAATCAAGTGGAATGAATCGAATCAAATGAAATTTGAAAATAATTTGGAAAGAAGTGTCCTAAATCCATGAATAACGTTTATATTCATATGTACTAATGTACCTCAAGTCCTTGTAAAAAATGAAGCAGAGAGAAAAGACCTCAAATCGCCATATTTAGAGTAATGTTATGTCTTTAGTTAAAATTTTAAAACTTTAACCTAAAAATGTTAAATAGGCCTTGTTTGAGACGGTTGCAAAAAATTCATTTATGTTAATTATGTATGAGTTGTTTGACTATTATTCTTATTCATGTAAAAAATAGAATTTCCATAAATTGGTTTAACTCAATAGTGTTTGGATGTTAAATTCACGGGAAATATGAACTTTCACTTTGTGGAAGAGTCTAGAACAATATTTATGATGAAGTAGTTAGTAGTGTCTTTTAGTATTCCTATGTAACTCTTAGTTGTGTCTAACCCTATATATAGGGTGATTGTCCTTCATATGCAACCCAGAATTTCTGAGAATAATATAATACTTATTCTATCTCTTATATTTAACATGGTATCAGAGCTATACGGCTTCTGAGAACCGAACTTTTATATCTCCGCTGCCCTGCCGGTGGGCTTCAATCAATAATGCCCACCGGCGGGATCCCATTATCAAAATTTTATTTTCTGAAAAGAGAGATTTCTGTCGTTTTTTTGTTCCTCTTTCACTCGGCTGAAATTTTCATTTTTGGTGGTGATTAAGTTGACCACTTAATGCAAGAGAGTTTTTCCATTCATGAGATTATTTATACCTTTGTCCGCACTATCTTTTTCTTCATAAGAATAATAATAATAATAATATATTTATAAATTCTCAAAATAAATGTTTCCTCAAGGCCCCACCAAAACCTCCAAATGGTGTCTTCCTCGTTACCAACCCCAAATTCATGTTGATCGGTTTGATGTTGATCGGTTTCAAGAGTTGAAAAAGTTTGACTGATAATTTTCCGCTTTACGATCGATTAGTGTTCCCGCTGCTTTATCGTGAATGATTAGTATTCCCGCTGCTTTATCTGGATCGATTAGTGTTCCCGCCGCTTTATCGTGAATGATTATCGCTCCCGCCGCTTCTGATCGATTAGTGTTCCCGCCGTTTTATCAGGATCGATTAGTGGTCCTGCCGTTATATAGGATCGATTAGTGGTCCCATCGTTTCATTCGATAAGTTTGAGAAATTCAACGTTCTTGTTCGAAAAGCTATGACGTTCTTGTCCTTTTTCTTGAAGATTGAAGACCCGAAGAAGACCGAAGCAGATCGAATAATTATGACTGTACCGTTTTGTTTATTTTGGCAAACCCATGGAAATTTCGATTAATTCCCATGGGTTTGAGGGGGGGGTGTAGAAGAGTCTAGAACAATATTTATGATGAAGTAGTTAGTAGTGTCTTTTAGTATTCCTATGTAACTCTTAGTTGTGTCTAACCCTATATATAGGGTGATTGTCCTATAGGGTGATTGTCCTTCATATGCAACCCAGAATTTCTGAGAATAATATAATACTTATTCTATCTCTTATATTTAACACACTTTCTAGGTAATGTAGTACTCCGTAACTTGTTAACCTGGCCTACTCTTCTTGGTAAGTGTAACTTCACATATGAATCCACTTTCATCAAACCAAGCAAATAACTTTCATACAAGTGTTACGTTTATTTTTAAAGAAATTGCGCCACGCTAGTAATCAACAAGCGCTTCTAAAGATTAATCGGTTGTTCAATCGCTATTCAATCGACGCTACCCAAAATGTACCCAAAATTCGAATTCCTCGCTCCCACAAGTGAAGTCAACCAACTAAAACTAGGGCGTCAAACCAAACGACCAACGGTCAACGAATAAACCCCAACTCCCGTTGTAGGTTCAAGGTTAAAGTCAATCGATCAAATTCTCAAACCCTAATTTACTCAATAAAAACTCCCAATTAAATTCGCAATCACGATCAAACAACAACGATTGTAGAAATTAAATCATGCTTTTCCATGAACCCTAGAATAGAGAACCACTCACTCATGATCATAAAATTGAAGACAATAAAAATAATAGCAAACATAATTAAACTAAAGAGAGAAGAGAAATTAATACTTGAAACTGCAATTGAAATTGAACGACGAATCCGTAGATTAATTCTTGAAATCGGAATCAAAATAATCTCTTTAAGTTCTAAGTCTAAAATTACGTAAAACTAAAAAATAGAAAGTGTATGAGTAGTTTCTAAAAACATGAGTTTAATTAAAACCCAATTTCCTAATGAAAATAGGAAAGTTCACGAAATAAGTCGCCCCGCCTGGGAGGTCTCACGGCAGAAATCTCAATTTTTCTTTACTAGGTCCCCCGCCCGGGGGGAGCTACGGTCGATTTTTGCCATTTTCTTAATTTGATCCCCATGCCCGGGGACTTTTCGATCTCCACGGCCAAGGAAGGTCATGTTTTACTACTTCCCTTCTTTCCTTGCACTTCTATCAATTAAGCTTCCGCCTCCCGTCACTTCTACCTTCGCTGCCTTGACGAAAATGCTCATTTAAACCTGCAAAAATCATGGAAACATACCCAAGCATATATAACATATATCGACAAAACAATAAAATCGAATAAAAGTGACATAAAAGTATAAAATGGGATCAAAACAAGTCGAGATAAGCATTCAAAACACAGAAAAAAATGTACTCAACAACAAGTCATATGAATTACAAGTTCACGTGAATTTCATTTTCCTCCCAACTTCGTCTTCCTATGTTAATTCAAACGGCCTTTTAGTTTTATAAAATGGAATTAAAATCCAAAATGTTACAACCTAGCTTTAGATAATATAATAAGTTTATTGTAAATTAACTTTGTTATGTGAACTACTCAATATATTTTTTTGTTACCATTATAATAAATTCATTTTTTTAAATGTCAAGTACTTTGAACGGAGTATATTTTTTAGTGGATTATTTATTTTGTTACCATAATTAACACATTTTGTCAACATTTAGGCAATCTTCACCCTTTACAAACTCATCTGGCTGATTTAACTCAACCTGATGGTTGAAAACTCAAGATCGATTTTACACTCTAACACGAGAGGGGGTGGTGTGATTCAACCCGTGACCTCTTGTCACAAGGCTTTGATACCATGTCAGGAACCAACTCAACCAAAAACTTAAGCTGATGGTTGAAGATCCTAGATCGGTTTTATACCCTCTAACAATCCTCAATTTGAGCAAAACGGATTACCAATTCTATTTTTATATTTTATTTGGTATCTCATTAGTTTATAAAGTAATAAATCTTATAGAGTGTAAAAGTTAATGAATAAATAATTGGAAGAAAGAGGGAAGAAAAAAGAAATTTGTAATTGCGAGGTAAATATAACTATTAGAGTATAAACTGGTGTTGGACCTGCAACCGCCCGCTAAGTTTTTTTTTGTTGAATTAGTTCCTGACACGGTATTATAAACTTGTGACCAGAAGCAACGGATCTGAATCTCGGGATGTATTAAAGTATAAACCGATCTTGGACCTCCAATCAAGTAAAAATTGCCTACGAAAAAAACAATACGTTACAATGGTGGCCGGCGAAAGTGGTAATTTAACCCCATTACTTTGTCTAATCGTGAGATTAAGCCCCTTAAGTTTTAATGGTAGTGATTAGACCCCTTAACTTTCATAGAATGTGAAAATTAACCTCTTATTTCAAATATCATGAGAAATTGAAAATCTCATACACAAAATAATACTAATTTAAACCAAAAAAATAAAAAGTAGAATATATTCTTTAAATAATTATATTAGGAAAAAGTAATAAAAATTACTCCGTATAAAATAAAAAAGAAATTTTCAAAATTTAATATACTTCCCACTTTATTTATTTTTGTTCTATTGTTTAAAAAAACTCTTAGTAGCAAAAATAAAGTACCGAGTATATTATTAGGGTCTTTCAAATTTTGACAAATTAAATTTAGTTTTGTAACTTTTTTTACTTGTAACTAGACCTGTCAGCGAATTAGCAAGTGGTTTCGGGTTAGGTAACTATTATACTGTAACATACTGGTCGGGTATATTTCTGGTTCTGGTAGTATATAGGTCGGTGTACACGGTTCCAGTCGGTTAGGGTCAAAATACGGGTTAATCAACGTCTTTTTATCCATATTTTTTTCTTTTTTTGGTATAACGGTTTAATTTTCACTAAAAAAACTACTCTCTGCTTCATTTATAGTCAAACTTTACATGATGTCAAAACACAAATATTAAGATTAGTGGAAGTTGTCCCTTGTAACTGTACTTCATTAATCATTACTGACAAGTGGGTGAATTACTAATGTGAAGATTTTGGGTGGTACTGATACGTATTTCATTATTTCTCTCCCAAATTTAGAATTTAGAATCACTTATCTTCTCCCCAAATTTATTCCTTGATTTACATCCCACCAAATCAAAAAATTTAAACTTTTCAGCTTCCTTCCAAATGCACTATTTACACTTTTATGGTGCTTTAAAGAAAAAAAAAAAAAAAAAACAAAAAAAAAAACAGTCATTTCTATGGTGCCTCCTATAACCAACTCTAATTGATATATTATTATAAGTTCCAAAATTGAAAATTTTAAAATAAGTTTATAGATGCGTGTTTGTCTATTAAATCGATATTTATAATATTAGATCCATATATGTACTTTCCAAGTAGTATCTTCAAATTTAAAATGTTACCTCGAATTACCGACATAAAAATATATCATTTTTTTTCTCATTTTTCTCATTTATTCTCCACATATATTGTGTTTCAAAATCCATAATGATTTCTATAATTATTGAATAATAAAGACTAGGAGTATAATTTAAGTGAAAATTTTCAATTATGAAAAATTTATTAGGTGTGAAATGTTTAAAATTAATTTGTAGTAGAAATTTTACATGTAAATTAAAACTGATAAAAGACATTATATATAGAGGAACTTAAGTTTTTTGACTCAACGGGTTAACCCGCTACTTGCCCAAGTTTTGACCCATTACTTTCGTGTCATTTCGGTTCTGTAGATTTTGGGTTCTGGGTCGAAAAGGCAGTGTTTATTTCTGGTCATTTACAGTGCCTGCTTTGCGGTTTATCGGGTCGGGTCAGATTTTGACAGCTCTACTTGTAACTAATTTAAGAATTGTAAAAGAAAAGTAAGACTCAAAAACTCATTATCGACCAACTATAAACATTTTGTTAGAAAAATGTTTATGTTTTTTTTATCATATTCAGGGCCGTCCCTGAGTTTTTCGGGGCCCTGTGCGACCATGTAAAATTAGGCCCTATTATTTCTACATTATATTATACTCGGTAACCATATGAACTAATTCAATGCCTTTAAAATTATTTTTGATGTTTTAGAGGAAAGCTAACTTAGCTACATATTTCTCAAGATAACTTACTTAACTACGATTAGTAGTTTATTATTTTTTTTCACATGTTAATTTTGAACCGCAACTTCTTAAAAACACACATATAATTATGTTGTTTGCATTATGAAATACAAATTGGGAAAAGTATATTTTAGTGGATTTAATCAATAAACATACTGGGAGTCGAACCCCTGCCATAAAGTTCCTCAATGCACCAACAAACCAGCTAGACGACTAGGAAGACTTTGCTCTTACAATCCTCAGAACGTGTATATGTATCTTACATAACCAGATTCATTCAATTGGGCCCTAAAATTTTGGGGGCCCTGTGCGTCCGCACGGGTCGCACACCCCCAAGGCCGGCCCTGATCATATTCTTATAAAAAATTTATATATTTAAATTAGTTTCAAAATAACTCCGTATAATTATTCTATTTTGTTTTAAAGTATCAATCAATATTAATATTAAAATAACTTATACTATAAATTTTTACCAAATATATTTAATTTCTCATGAGATTTTGATTAGAGGGCTGATGTTCACTTTATGTATAACTTATGGGGCCTAATCACTCCAATCAAAACTCAAGGGTTTAATTTCATAATTAGACAAAGTGATGGGCTCAATTACCACTTTCGCGCAATTTTGGCCTGACCGCCTCTATTTGTGTAAATTAATAGGGCTATCATTCACCTCATTTCATGACCTCTGCGTTATAAATCACACAATGCACCTAACAAAATCATGGCATAGTTTTCTTCTTGCCGAATTAGCTTCGATCAAAACTTTAAAAAACAATAAAAACTAACAATGTCAAATTTTTGCATATCAGACCAAAATGTCGAACCCAAAACACGAACCGGCCTAAAATCCTTACACAACCTTCACATTTACAGCGTTTTGACAGCGAAAGTGATTCTGTCGTCGATCCTAATCTCTGTGTCGCTTTGGCTGTTTGCTCGGATGCCCGAACCTGAGGTTCACGCCACACGCTTCACAGTGGACGCGCTTCCACCCTGTAACCCAAGGCAGAAACCTTCTGAATTACGATTTCACCGTGCACAACCCCGACTTATACAAGAGCATTCGATACGATGTTCTCGTGCTGTACATCGCTATAATTGGTGAAGATAACACAGGATACGCGACGACCATAAATTTTGACCCCGACAGTAAAGGGATTCAACAGGGACCAGGGGAGAGGACCATACTGCCTAATCATAGTCTTAATTACGCAGATCTCGGGTGGAATTCTACAGACCTGATGACTCTTAAGCTCGATGACAAGATTCCTATATCGCTGGTGTTTGTAATGGAAGTTAAGTTCTTTGCGTTTAATAAAGTCATTGGTACTCGTCAAACAACGCGTCTAGCTGAAATTTATTTTGATGACAATGGTAACGCTTTTATTGATCGTCGTGCTGGTCTTAAGCTAACTGCGTGAAAGAAATCTTTTAAATTCGTTAACAAACTTTTGTGATGGATGGAAATTTGTTTCTTTAGTGTTTTGTATTGAATTGTTTTGAATTTCGAAGGATTGAAATGTGTAATTAGTTAATTACTAGCGTAACATCGTGTGCTTGTTTTGTAAATTTACCAGTTAATCGATGGGGATGTACATAACTCCATTTTTGTTCGTGTGATAAAAATATACGGACTTTTAATCAGGGCCTCATTGTTCAGCAGTAAGTCTCATGTAAGACCAAGCTCAACTTCATTTATAGAAATTTGGGTTCGACCCGTCTAAGTAAAAGGTCCAACCTCGACCTTAACCCTAGCCCTTATCCTAACGCCGATTGTGGGTTGGCCCGCCCAACACAGCATGGCCTATCCCGCCAATCGGAGTACATTTTCCGATTTTCGCCGCATTGTTCAGGCCCGCTTACCCTGGCCCGCTCCACTAATGGTTGTGCTTCAGCCGTGTTTTGCATGGCCGACCCACCGAGTCTTTAACTACTCGTAATTTATAGCCAAAGGGTCGGGCCTGGGCCTACATTTGGCAATCCCGACCCGGCTTGACTGAGCCTGCTACCACAACGGGCCGGTTCTAGATCGCGCAAAACTAAACTGGGCCTGCTAGTAGTTAAAATTGCAAGTTTGCAATGCTAAAAAGTCAAACTAGGAAGATGATACTTTTAATTACTAGCAGTTGACTTCACCACCACATTATAATCCCTGAACAATGCTGCCTTCTTCACATTAAACAATCACAATATTGAACAATAAATCTATAATCATTCATACATTCTCCTCTCAAAATTGCAATACAATTTACCTTTCACTCAATTTTACAAATCCGTAAAAATCACGGGTTTAAAATTTAAAATTTAAAATTTAAAATTCACGTGTTTAAAATATAAAATATACAATTTACCCTCCACATTAAAGTACTGCGCGTATTTAGTCGCATTTTTATCCACAGATGTTGCCGGATCATGCGTACACCACGCAGTGTGAGTTTGACGAGGCAGTGAAAGAGCTAGAATTAAAGATGTTATCAGGCGACGACAAGGAAGCGAATTCTCGAGGAGGGTCGACCGAGATAACTCAATTTTAGAACAAGCACGGAAACTCAAAATCGAGCTAGAAAATAAGACGGAATTGTGGGAAACGCTAGCAGAGTTTTGGACAGAGATGTTGTTGTACATGGCATTATCTGATCATGGTGAAGCTAGTGGTGAGTTTATTACTCATATTTGGGTTTTAGTTACTCATGTTGGATGCTCATATTTTTGCCCGATGTAAATTTTATTCAAGTATTCATACATTACGAGTTTATCTAGTCCCTACGGGCATTATATAAATAAATAATGTCAAGAAAGTAAAATGTAACGAATGAAATAAAACGAAGGGAGCTATAATTTCACAAAACCAAAACTATAACTTTTTCATAATAAATCTTCCAAATCACCCCAATCAAATACGAAATCCTTAATCCTTAATCCTTAAATCTTTAAAAGCAAAGAAAGTTTATACTATTCATAAGAACAGTAATGTAACTCTGTGAGAAACTTCGTTTAGGTTTATAACCTTTAGTTGGAAAAATTGGTTTATCCTCCTGCAAATGCTCTTCCTTCCTCAACTTTTCAGTTTTCACCACAACATCACCTCTTCAACAAAAATGTTCTTGATTCTGATCATTTCTCTTTCTACAAGGTTTGAACTTTTTAACTTTTATTCCTGATTTGTTCTGAGATATCTTCTGTTATTAGTTTAATTGGTCCGTGTAGAGTTGGTTTAGAGACAAAGTAAGATGATGATCCCCAAAGATCTATGATAATGATGACGATGACGATGAAGAGCGGAGGCAAAGTAGGACGATGGTCCCTAAACATTCAATTAAAATGGTGGGTTCTCAATTTTTGCATTTTTTTCTTCATTTGATTGTTTATTCTTTTAAATGTATTTGTTGAATATTGTTTGATTGAAACTTAATTAAATTAGTTAGATTGTCCGAGAATGAAGAGTTAAACGAAGTTGTGTATAAACATGGTTACGCCTTGTTATAGCCCCCGGCTAACATTGACCATTCTGATGTTTTAGTTCACCGTATTACGAACAATTAAGTTGTGCAGCCATAACAGTTTGACTCTGGCGACGTTTTAGCAGCATCTACCGAAGGATTTGAAATTGAGACGTCTCATTTTGACGCTTCCCTAGCATTGAAAACGTGATACATTAGGCACGTCCGACAGCCATGTATGTATTAAAGAGGGTTGATTCGGTTTGAATAGAGGGTATTCTCTCTCTATCTCGCTTAGTGTTTTCTTGCAGGTGCTGCCCACGTTTGTTTGGATGGTATAAGTTCTGTCCTTCCTTTTTATACGCTGAGTATTATAGTTAAATTTTGTGCGAAAATGTGAATAATTGTTAGACCACTCAACTATCGCACTAAATTGTGACCAGTTTGTGCCCTTTGTGGTGACCCTTGTACGAGGGCAAATGGTCCTCAATTTCCGTGCCTTTTGTATCCCTATGAGTCTCATTTTGTGTCATTGTTACTCTCTTTGGCGCTGGTATTGGTGGTCGTGGCGGCGGCGGCTGAGTTGGACGTTTAGATTTGTGATGAGCAGGGCTGTTACTGATTGCTCTAATAAGTGCCACTCCAATTTTCGCTCTTTTCGGCATGTTTGACCCAGTGATGTGTTGCTCCTCAGTTTGACACTTTTTCACATGTTCTGTCTCGTATTCCTCGACAGGTGGTGGTGGGCTCGCCTTTATAGACGGGATAATAGCATGCTTAACAACATCAGCAGGTGAATCTAAATGCTTTGATCTAGGCAACGTCCTCTTTGAATACAGGAAAGCATTGCCACTACCGCTATGTCCATCCCCTCTAAAAACAGAGTTCATAGAATTAATCCTGCTGCCTTAAATCGAACGCGACACAGAATTCCAAAACCCGTCCTCAATGCTTGCGACTGAGCCATTTGGCGTATAAAACAGCGTTTCATGAGTTTCTTCATTATCAGACGAAATCATCCCTGAAGGCGAAGAATTACGGTTCGTGTCAGGCAAACTCCTCCTTGGAGGAGTCTTACTCAATGGTGGCAAAGGCTTCAAGTCAGGACTCGGGCGGTACTGGTCCGTTGCTCTACCAACGGTTGGTGAAGGATTCTTCTGATGGACTCAACACCAACTACACCAAAATGTGCTGAATTAACCACATTGGATACATGAGATAAGGTAAGTAATATGATCAATACTATGATGCTCATGTTATTGTATTTCATTTGTGAATTTATTATTACTGTGTTCATTTGATAACATTTTTCACTTAATTCATCGCATTTCATCTCTTGACTCATGATCACTAAACAGCTTTGTGTTTGGTCAGTTTTATTTGTTATTTCTTTGTAGAAAAGATATATATATATATGGAGAGAGAGAGAGGAGTGTATGTGTGTGAAGGGAATTTGCTTTAGGTTTGTATAAGATCTGAATAACTCAAAGACTTCATTACTGTAGTAGTAATTATGATGTCAGCATGGTGGTTGCAAATTTTCTACTGTGATTAATTTGTCTTTATACTTGCTTATTTTTTATGTCGAAAATGTACTAGGATATTGTCCTACATCGGTACAATTAGGAGTGACAAGTCGCGTTTATTAGTCAACTACTCATCTGATTGCTCTTTAAATTCGTAAGTTAAATGTGTTTGTGTCGATGCTTTTTCATATGTTAAGGACTTTTCACGGGTGCACGAGGTTATCGTTTCATATCGGTGGAATTAATTTGACTTGTGAATCTGTCCGTCTCACTTATTTTCGTGAATTAAAAAATGCCAAGGGCTAAACATGTCTTAATGATGTTAAGGGAAAACTGATGATGAAGATTTGGGAAAAGAAGAAGATGCGCTGGTTCATAAGGGAGATCTGCAGTACATGGATTGCCATTGCCAAGTGGTAAGAGAATCTACTTTACTAAGCATCTTTCTCGATTTTGGTAAGAAGATCATTTTGCTGGATGGTCGAGATCCCCAGCTTCGGTGAGGGAAAAAATAAGGATCAGCTACCTCACAATGAGGTAGAATATGTTGAGAAGGCAAAGACGAGAGATGCTTTTGATGGGGTTAAACCTATAAATGCTTATGTTATTCCTTTTTTGATGACTTTGCTGCTCGTAGTGTATAATTTGTGTTGCTCATGGATAAATATGCAATCATTCGTCATTCTTACGATACCAATTGTTATTGTTCTCTGAAAAGCCGCAATCTTGTGTAACTTTCTTTAACTATGTTAATACGGAGTAATTTCTAAATTTGGGTTATGAAGCTTATTTATTACAGAGTAATTTTGCTTTAAATCAGGTGAATCAACGACGTTTTGTTGCCAGTTTGCTATTGTAAGTGCGATTTTAGTGCTTATGTATGGTTTTAACAGTTAATTGGGGCCTTTCACAATTTTTGTTGCCACTGTTTGATGCTTTTGTTGATTGATGTTATTGTTAATTCTTTTATGATGAAAGATGGTATTGATTTATAATGACTTCTTTAATCATAAATAATTTGCTATTTTAACTCTTAACAATTGGAAAATTAGTTGAATTGTAAAGCTTATTCTTGATTTCATCTTTTCAGTGTACTATAATTATATTTTTTTCTGGTAATATCTTGCCAATATTTGATAATGTCAGGTGTAATAGACAATTTAAAGAGCAAGTCGAATGCTAAGCCTGCATCAAAGAAGCGGATGGACAAGCTTGACATGTTTTTTGTTGTTCATTCTGCAGGACTAGCTAGCGTGGAGTGTCGAATGTAAGTTTATACTTTTGCAAGTAATTATTTCCAAATGTATTCTAAAGTAAATTCTCGGAGGACTAGCTTCTATCCGTATTTTTTTCTCAGATGTCCAGTGATATGAAGAATGGTGAAGCATTATGCGGGACGATTGGCTAAGAGAGTTCAGCACAATCGTCTCAGGTATGTTTTGTTCACCTACTTTTGCGAAAGTCTTAGATTTAGACTGCAGCTTATCGAAAGGCCTCATGTTGAATAATGGTTTTCAACGTTTCTAGGTTGTTTGTACTTATTTAATTATTTATTTCCACAAAGTCTCCCTTAAGACGAAAATTTTTCTTCTTAAGTTAAGACGGGTAAAATGTGACCAATTTATGATAAAATGTAGCCACTTTTGGATAAAATGTTACTGCAATAGTAATGTGCTTGTAACAACGTTAGGTGTAAGACTACAAAAACACCATTTTACTGCACAATGGCAACATAATTCCGTCTTAACTCAGTTAAATGGTCACATATTATATCGATTGAAAGTGTTTAAAGTGAGAATTTGCCATTTATTGCAGTTTGCTTTGGGGTTCTATATCGATTGAAAGTGTTTAAAAGCGTTTATTAGGGAAATTTGTAGTGTTTAAGCCCATATTATATATGTTAAAACTGTAGAAATTAGGATTCAAAGTTAGGGGTTAAAAACATCAATTGACATTGTTACATGGGAAAATTGTGCTTTGGCAAATGGAAAATGATAGTGTTTGAGCTCATATAATGTTGAATTGTGGAAACTGGGAATTCAAAGTTAGGGGATAAAACTTTGATTGAAAACATCAATAGGTGCAAGTTAGTGATGCACTTTTGGTAATTTAAGAAAATGTGATTTATAGTAAAACAAAAAAGTACTGCTTGAGTTCGTAGAGTGTAGCATTGTTGAAGTTGGAAGCCCAGTTTAAAGGTTAAGACATTAATTTTGAAAGTTTATAGGGGCTAAGTTACCAATGCAATGTGGCACGTAAGAAGAATAGGTACCTTATAAGACGGTCTTATAGTAAATTAGTGTGAGATAGTTTCAAGCTTATAAGCTTAAAGATACGAAAAAACAAATTAGTGCTAAAAGTAGGGAAATGGTTACTTGATCGATAGTAATAGTTACCATCATCAATAGAATTGTTGTGAAAACTATGAAAATGGTTACGACTATAAAGAGTCCTGAATTTCATTGAATGGCTACAACAATAATATAAATAATTCCAATAAGGTATGAGTGAAGTGGTCTTACATTAATTTGTTAAAATTCTTTGTTATACAAGTTTTGTATGTTTCGCCAAACTGCGGTAACGCAATAAACGGTGTAGATGTAACGTGCCTCATTGTGTCTTTATTGGAGTTGTAACGTGGAAGGTCGCCAAAGTGAAGCGGTGTGAGTGTTGCAGCTATTAATAGGCGTAAGTTTTTTACCAGGTTATTCATATTTAGAGTGCATTATATTCTAGAGGAACATCACAATTCGTCTCAAGTTTAACCCATAAATGTGTTATTGGAGTGTCAAACTTTTGCTAATGAAACTGAACACATTTATACCAAGAATATAATAAACAAAGATTTGGGATCAAGAGTCGCATATTTCACATAGACAACATTAATAGTTTCTGCAGATATGTAACATACACACTATGATTTTAGGTGCCAGATCTATATCCAATTTAAATTTAGAAAACGTTTGACGAGTATTCTTTTATTACGAACAGGTTTTAAACTCAGACAACACGATGCGGAAGCGGACGGTTCAACAGTATATTTAGTTGTATGGATAAAGTCAATTTCACACTTTGCGACGATCCAACTAAACACTTGTGGTTCGACGTTGGACATCCGAGTGAAAGGGGTGACTTTCAATTGCTCAAGAATTTTGGGGTGGTCCTCCTCACCTTGATAATCCCTTAATTTAAAGATACTTTTTGGTATGGAAAGTAGTGGTTAATTTAACTAATTTTTCGCCATATTTTTTAATTGAAATCACATTTCGTGACGTGGTTGATATTAGCAATATTACTCAAGATAAGGAAATATTACTTACCTCTCAATCAAGCAATTATTATTGTGTTCACATTGTAATTAGGAAGTAAATAAAATCATATCTTTGTAATTAGAGATTTTATTCTAGCTAAGATTTATCATGTACAGCTATATATATGTATCATCTGTTGATAATGTAACCATGCAATTCTGAATTAATAAAACCTTTCTTACTCTCCATAATTTTGTGTTTACACACCCACGGCAAAGGTACCTTAAAATTGCCACGTTAAAACCATCATGTTAACACCACCACCACAACGTCCTCTACCCACACTACCAACCCAAAACAACCGTTTTTAACAACCCGGCCCTAAAACCCTTTTGTTAAAATACAGACACAGGTCCTATGCGCTCCATCTCGATCGTTCATCGTCTACTCATCAAGATTGGTCAAGATTGGTCTAACCCTTCAGACGTCCATCTTGCGGGGGCGTATTAGCAATATTACTCAAGATAAGGAAATATTACTTACCTCTCAATCAAGCAATTATTATTGTGTTCACATTGTAATTAGGAAGTAAATAAAATCATATCTTTGTAATTAGAGATTTTATTCTAGCTAAGATTTATCATGTACAGCTATATATATGTATCATCTGTTGATAATGTAACCATGCAATTCTGAATTAATAAAACCTTTCTTACTCTCCATAATTCTATCAGTTGAGTCGTTTTGCCTGCGATGGGAATTTGAGAGGAGTTATATAGGCATCATTTCACAAAAACGTGCAATGATGATCTACATTAGTTAACTCTGTGTAAATGAAGTAATACATGTAATGTATTTTAACACTGCAAATTTAATTAAAGTAAATTTTATTTTTATTTTGTTATGACAATTGTTAATATAAATTCATGCATAAGATGATCAAAAGTTTTTTTCCCTTTATTTTTTAGTATGATCGTTAAATGAGGTACTAATAATTGATGTTGGTAGTTTCATGCTTATTACTTTTAGGCATTATACTCAATTAACTCACACGATTTAAAAAAAAAAATAATCACTGAAATGCCCACCTTATATAGTTATGGAATAGAATAGGTAATAGAAGAGGTAAGACAAGGGGTGGAGGACAATTGAGAGAGCGACGGGTAGTACATAACGAAGGGCCAATAAAAGGAGAAAGAGGAAGAAGACGAGAGGGAGTAAGGGGATGATTAGTAGGAGGAGAGGAAGAGAAGAGAAATATGATAAATAAATAAACCAAAACAAATAAGGACAATATGAGAGGAATGACAACCAAAGGAGAAGCAGGGAGTATTCTAACAAATTACAACTAAAAAAAGTCAAAAAATAAATAATGCTTGACATAAAAATATATATGAAAACTCTGTCTACTTGAGTATTTAAATTATTGTAAATTTTACGCATTATACTTAACTGACTGGCATGATTTAAAAACATCTTGATCGTCCACCTTATATGTTTATGAAATAATAAGAGTTATAGGAGAGGTAAGGCATAAGAGGTGAATAAGAATCGAGAGAGCAACGAGTAGTAGGTAGCAAATGGGGAAAGAGAATGAGAAAGAGGAAGAAGACATGAGAGAGTAAGGGTATGATTACTAGGAAGAGTAAGAGAGGAGAAATATGATCAGAATAAAAATAAAAAAAAAAAAAAAAAAAAAAAAGGAATAAGGACAATATGAAAGGCTGGGGAACTAGGGGGAAGTAAGGAGTATTTTGACAATTTCCAACTAAAAAAGTGAACTAGAGGGAGTATATAGGGCTAAATGAATGAAATTGCCAAAAAAAGGTATATAGGGCTAAATGAATGAAATAGAGGGAGTATACAATTCTATACTTGTTAATGTCAACTATCTCAAGTGTTATACAAAATATGTAATTTTCTTCTTATTTTAACATTTTCTCTTCATTTATACTTCGTTCATTCCAATAGGTTGTATACGTTTTACTTTTTGGACACTATTCATAAGTGTATAGAATCTTTGATATAACTTTTAACATACAAAATAAAAAACAGTCATGTGTGATCTTATTTTAATTGTCTTATCGAGCACATTATTAATATCAAAATTTTAAAATTTTCCAGAATACGAAACCAAAGATATGAACGAAACAAAACGAGTATTGATGTACCTGCATAAAACAAATGTATACAACCTATTGAAATGGAGGAAGTATCATTTTTAGAGAATGTGAGTGAAGATATGCCATGACATTAGTGAAAAAAATGTCTTTGATATGAGGATAAACACGACCAACTAAAGACTTTGTAAATAAAGGGGAACACATGAGCTAGGGAAAATATAAATATAACCTTAAGAATCATTTGAAGTTAAAATTTAGTGGTGTCGGATTTTTAGTTTGTACTCCGTAGTAATTTGAGGGAGAAAAAAGAACTCACAAAAAAAATCATCACCTCACTTTAGGTATTAAATCGAAGTTTTTCTCAAAATGGTGTTATTTCGCAAAGTAATTAACGAAATGTGGTTCATTTCAAAGTTATTACCCCCAATGAGTCCACGTCATCGACTTTCATTTTTCTGAGTAAAAGTTTTTGAAAACGCTGTAGCCTACAACGTTTTATTTGAAAGTACACGTAAACGCTGTAGGCTACAGCGTTTTAATTCATTTAAATTGAGTTCTGTAGGAAAAAGTGACATACCTTTCTCGATGCGGAAGCGGAAGCGGAGGACCGTTGTGTTCGCTTCTTACCCACGAAAACCGTTTCACGGTGGCTACTAGAGTCACCGTATGTGCCCACGCCCCAAGTCCCGAGCCCCGTAGATGGAGGGGCTCAACGTGCCTATTTAGGTTTTTACTGTTTGTGTATAATGTGTTGTCTGTGTTGTATATTGTGTTATTCCTCTTCACATAGAAGGTATGAATTTATATATTCATATGTATATAAGATACCAAATCTTTTTGATATAGCAAGTAATAAAAACGGATTTTATTACCTAATAACTTCAGCCTTAATCACTAAGTAAATGGCTGAGTTAATTATTTAATTACCACAAATAAAGTGGCCGTTCTATGAAATTCAATACTCCCACTCGGCCACAAGTTCGAGTCTAAGCTCCCACTTGGCTACACAACCAAGTTCAACACTACTACTTGGTACATAACCAAATATTTCGAAGAAAAATACAACACACAACTTAACAGAAAACAACTAATCACGTCTCATACGGGAAATGAGGTGTGCGACCGGTTTTTAAGAAACAAGCAGTGTTATATTAAGTCTCCATCAAACTAACATAACACTTTCACAATAACGATTCCCTAGATCATTCAAACAACACCGCAACATACTCTGTCCCTTTATGCTATAACATGTTACGTAGTTATATACTCAATATAACCGCCGGCCGGGCTTAACATGGCGTAGTTGAATTGATCATTCCTCAGACACTAATGATAATCTATCTCAACTTGACAGCTTTCCTAATATGGTCCGTCAAACCCAATCCTTAAGGTCCTTAGGAGTCATACCAAGGTAGCATCATCAAGTCTTGACTTTTTAACACAGCTCTAAGTCGAAGGGCTTCGTACCACAAAGACATTACAGTCTATAGGGATCACACAGTGATAGGGTAGGGAAATCTCCATCACTCCTATAACGGTCGAAAAAAAAACACACATAGTATGATATATGTGTCACAACATAGCTCCCACTGTGATGGGCATGTCACTCTTCTATGTCGTTCGAATACTAAGTCTAGATACTACTCAAGTATCTAACCCGAGTCACTAGATAGATATCCTCATATCCATTCCGACACTCGATATTCGGTTTAAGGCTTAGTGTGAAATTAGGGCATTTTCACACTTTGACTATTAAAAGTCTCATCTTAGACATACTAAGGCGACTACATTACGAGCCAACATCTTTTCGCTACTCCACAAGTATAAAGATGATTCACGTATACACACTTAACTAGTGCTTATATGGCTCAGTCTCATCTTACACGCTACTCAAGCGTCAAGGCGATTACCTGTGTGACTAGGTCAATCATAAAGCCTGGTGACATCTTTTACGTGCCTATACAAGCAACGTATGCGTTAGAACATCTAAACTTCATAAGTTTAAAAGCTCTAGAAGAGTACAAACTCTTCAAGTCCATAACAAGGATGTGCACTTAACACACTATCTTTTGTGCACTCAACTCAACTTATGAGCTTGAATAACTTCTTTTGAAGACGGTCTCTAGTCCTATAAAAGACTTGTCAATGCATACTACAAAAGTATCGCATAAGGCTTGCTATATTATACCACACATACAACAAGTACAAAACTTTATCGTTAACCATGTACACAACATGTTGGATCGCAATATAAATCAATACTCATATACTTAATTAATATTTCCATCTGTTTTAGACAAGGTCAAAGATAAGGATAAATGAGTCACTAACAAAATAGAAACACAATCTAATTTTAATAGTACTCGTCATATCAATACATATATTATCATCCACTTTCAAGGTAAATAACAACTGATTTAAAGGGATAAAATATCAGCACTGACAAAACTCTTTAAGGCATGGATAAATTCTAAGAATACACAACGTATGTAATTTTCACCAATTAAGACAAACTTAATCGATCAATCCATGTACTACTCTTTTCCAGCATAAACTCATTATTCAGAAAATAAGTAAGTCTTTACGTCCATATAACTTAAAACCTATTTAAATAAATGGACTACCAAAATCTAGAAGAACACTTAGACCAAACTCAACAAATGAGAATGTCAATTTTGTCCTCTACCTTATCAACTTAGACCATAACAATCACGATGTCCATTATCTCTCATATTAGTCATCCATCTCAAAATTAGGCTACATGCTCTTACTAAAAGAGTAGAATAAGAAGATACGGAAGAAGCTAAAATCTCCCACTTTCTTCAGACGAGCACAATTATCACATAAAGACAGACTTTTGTTGTAGACTTTCACTCAACACTAGAGTGAAAATATGCTCTTTAGTGAATGAATCAATAGACAAATCCACCACTTGGACTATAGGATTGCTCCCACTATCCCAAAAACATTTTGAGAAGTTATACTATCCTTGGTGTCCATAAGAATTCTAAATCCTCCCACTCACCAAGAGATAGTTCTTGTAACTTATACAAGATAATAGTCTATTAAATTCCACAAATACTCAGGAACCAATCCATAAGCAAATCACCACACTGCGAGGTAGTACATAACTTAACATATATTAAAATGTAAATGAACCAAATTATCGTTCCAAAAACTAATTTGAAACTATCACCAACTTTATAGACTTAAGGATGCACAACGCCATAAGCAGTGACCTCTACTTAGTCTAAACGAAGAATGTGACCAAAGTCTAAATTCCTCTACGTATGTCAAGCATACATATTTTCTACTAAACACACAGTTGCAGTACTAAGAAAACGTCCCCTAATCTTTGAACTAATCAAAGAACCATTGACAATCAATATTACCAAAGAGTTCTGACTCTTCACATCAATTGATTGTACACCCTTATTTGAAATGTTTGAACGTATCAATAATTTCATAATAGATGAAGTAACGGGCACACAACCACATAAAAATGATCATCGCTAAAAGGGAAGGTGAAATGGTATCATCTACATCATAAAATACGAATCCCGCAAAAAATATCAAGATGGATTAAATGATAAGAGATTCTAGACAACAAACAGATGGGCAAAATTAAAATGAATAACAAGCGTAAAAAAATAATAAATTCTGTCCAAATATGAGAGAAACATATTCCCCCCGAAAATTATGGCTAGCACATTGCCATAAAAATAACTAAATCGAAAGCTTAAATAAGAATCCAAGACGTTTCAGCAAACTAATTGCTAAAACAATGGCATCGCATACGAGAATTGTGAGAATATTGTATTATGCAACACGTTGCATAAATATAATTGGGATGATAAATTTCACTAACAAATGATGAATGTAGGTAGGATCATCTCGTTACTACGAACTAGTAAATTGTTTGTCCACCTCTTTTAAGCCCAAAAATTCAGGGATTAAGCAACTAATGCTTATGGACAAAACCTTTAACTCTTGTAGAATTAAAATCATAGTCAATTTCAGCTTGGGACTAACACAAGCAAAATGACACTTATTTTGGCATGTACTTGTAACATATCAAGTATGCCACGTACTTCTCTAATCAATACTTACTCGTACGGTGTCAAAGAAAACAACATACCAATTCTTTAAAAAAAATATGATAAATGATGAACACGACCAATCGTTACCATAGGCAATAGAAAATTTTAGAGTCCAAAGACACTTTATTTTCATTTAGGTAACCTAAAAAAAACGGGTGGTGAACATATCACACTATAAAAACTATATAATCCCGTACACATTCCGCCAACACATTTCAAGTCACTTATGACACATAACTCGTTGTTGGCAGAAACTACAACTTGTTAATAAGTACATAACTTATCAATGGTCAAATAATTCAAAACTTAAAGCGCAAAGCCTTAATTGAAGTTAAACCGAATGTGACATACACATTGTTTCTCGTTTTCTAAGACACAAAAAATGTCTTAAATATAGGTCGATACGCATACAAAACAACACAATTTAGCATGCGTCGCAATCACATTTTTACAATAAGAATGGTATAATAAAATGGATCCTTAATAAATTCTACTCATTTAGCAGAATATCAAGCACCGATTATAGTAATCGACAGAATCTATAAATATTCTCACATTTGAAAAAACTAATTTTTCATTTTCTATTAATGAACAAATCACTATAGAATGTTTGTCGTCAACATTTACTAATAATGGACCTTAGGCACGTTTGTAATTAAATTAATAATATTCCTTCATATATGTCATAAGATCGAAAATTTCGCTAAGCTCATAATCATCTCAAATGACATATACTATACAAAAATTAATAATTTAATTAACTCAAAACATAACTAAAATGAAAACAAATTCATTCACCCCATAGAAGTAGCTAAACAAATTAGTACTTGAAATAATCAATATTACTTAAATATTGACTAAGCTATATTTGCGTAAGGTATTAATTTGCAAAATACTTCAAATTGAGAGCTCAATCATAACTTATATGATAACTCTAACGAATTTACACAAAACTTATTTGTGTACAACTTGTAATCACTAAGATTCCCAAGGATCCTAAATAAAATTAATTTTTCATACGAGAGAGTATATTATACTTAGACATACATCTCCCACTTGCGTAAAACAAATTTACGACACCAAAAATATATTACATAAATATATAGTCGGCTGCGTATGGCAACAATAAATCATCACTTTGATGATAAATAATGTAAAACAAATTTACAACAAAATTTATATATCACTTAGACATGAAATTTGTACGCAAAGATACAAAATATCAATAAGATATAGAATTTTATGTAAAACAAATTCACATAAATAATATCACTTAGATATTACAAAATTTAATTGTATGAAAAATAAATAAGGCAATCAAAAAATGTAAAACAGATTTACATAATATAAGTATCACTAAGACACAAATTTCTAACAATCCGTAAAACAAATTTACATAAATTCAATATGACAAAGATATAATTCTTGTATGTAAATTAAAATTGCAAGATTAATTATATCTCTTAGATATAATCATAAATCGTAATCGTGTATAATACATAATTATACAATAACGACTAAACAATTAATACGAAAGGTATTCGTATAGCTAATACGGTTAAAAAGAACTTGCGTTTTAATATAACTAACATATACCAAAAAGTATACTACAACAAATGTAGTATATCTTCTACCAATAAATTGTTAAACAAATTAACTTAATTGTAAATAACACTAAGTTATTTAATTTACATACATACAATTTGACAAGGCCATTTTAAAATATTACTTAAACATTTTAATTTTGGCAACGTGTCAAATAAATTTACGAAACTTATTCATAAAAGACATTACAAAATTGATTTCACCAAGAAATAAATTTCGTATGTACAATAAATTTATGAAACACACTCATAAAGAATTATGAAAAATAAATCACTTAGATTTAAAATATTGTACATGAAAACAAATTACATGATACAATCTTATTAAACTTAATCATAAGTATAAAGCAAAATTATACTATGATTTGCACTCCAAAAACATGCGAAACATATTCACAAAAATAAATTTAATATTTCTCTCGTAACATAGAACGAAACAAATTCGCTCTGATGATTAAGCTAAACGAATTAGTTTAGAAAATATCACTAAGATATTTGGGAAGGTGTAAAACGAATTTACAATCTCTACGATACGGAGTGAGAACTTAAAATATGACAAAACTTATTCGTATAATAATTAGCCAAACGAATTAGCAATATATATATAATATCACTAAGACATTATAAAAGGGTGTAAACAAATTACATAATAGAATACGAAATAAAAAAAAGACGAAACTTATTCGTATTTTGAACTCACTAACTACTCCGTACAACGTTAATACGACATTAGTAAAATGTATAAAACTAATTTATACAATTACACAATACTCCGTATAATATAACAAAAATAAAATACTTCGTATAAATCGTACTCGTATAACATATGAGTAAGACCAAAAAAACTGATTTACACAATATACAAACGCCCACTCATATATTGGACATACCATAATAAATAAAATAAAATAAAATAAAATAGCTAAGCAGGCAGAAAGCCCACGAAGCAAAGCACACCTTATCTCCTCCCTTTGAAAACAAAGAACTAATCTTTGTCAAAAGACCACCATCAAAACAAACTTGAAAAATACACCATTAAAATCAGTGAAAACAAGACACAATTAAACCCCAATAATCAGAGAAAGCTAAAAGGATTTATACAAAATTAATCCATTAAAAGCTTCTCCGATCCAGAAAGTTCAATCTAAGTCCATTTCCAACACATGGAATACAAGGATCGAAAAATCCCGATCTCGTTTTGGTCGATTCCACCGATAAAAAGAAACACCACCACCGGACAGATCGGCGACGATTGATTCTTGTTCGTCGGTTCACACTGTCCACGCGCGGCCTTGGTCCGGCGCGTGACAGACACGCGCCTCATTCGATGAGACGTTTCGGCGGGCCCACTTTGTGACGTACACAAGTCATTTCCGGCGCCGCACGCGCGGTTTCTTTTCCAGATCAAAGGCAAAGAAAGCAGAGGCAAGTCAGGTTATGATTTCTGATAAAAAACCAAAGCTTTTAGATGAAATCGATTTCCTTATTATTATAAACCAAAAAGAGGAAGGAGCACAGGCACAAAAGGCGATCCCAATCGAGAAAACGAATTTCTCAATTAAGGTCGGGGTAAGGGCTAAACACATTAGCTCTGATACCACTGTAGGAAAAAGTGACATACCTTTCTCGATGCGGAAGCGGAAGCGGAGGACCGTTGTGTTCGCTTCTTACCCACGAAAACCGTTTCACGGTGGCTACTAGAGTCACCGTATGTGCCCACGCCCCAAGTCCCGAGCCCCGTAGATGGAGGGGCTCAACGTGCCTATTTAGGTTTTTACTGTTTGTGTATAATGTGTTGTCTGTGTTGTATATTGTGTTATTCCTCTTCACATAGAAGGTATGAATTTATATATTCATATGTATATAAGATACCAAATCTTTTTGATATAGCAAGTAATAAAAACGGATTTTATTACCTAATAACTTCAGCCTTAATCACTAAGTAAATGGCTGAGTTAATTATTTAATTACCACAAATAAAGTGGCCGTTCTATGAAATTCAATAAGTTCCAAACTGAAAAGTTTCTGTAAGTTTTTCGTGTTTTTGGCTGAATGAAAACGTGGTAGCCTATAGCGATTTTTGCCTTTTGAAACTAAAACCGCGCTAGCCTATAGGTTTCATTGGTCGAGAAATCACAAACACCCCTGCCCCTTCTTTTTCGTCATTTTATAACATTAACCCAATAAAATCCCCAAATTCTCTACAAGCCCTAAAATCCGAAAATACCAATCCCCACATTGCCAAACCCGAATCCTCCTAATTCCTTGCTTAAATCCATTACTTTTTCATCCAAATCTAAGTATTTGCCATTATAATTCATTGTAAGTGATTTTTTTTTAAATTTTAGATAATTATTTTCAATTTCAATTGTTGGGTAGTAGTTTGAAGAATTCCTTTAATTTTGTTTGTTGTGGGTTTATATCTTAGTTTTTGTAGTTTATTTGGGTTTAGAAGTTGATTATTGTTGGTTAATTAGTTAGTTTGCTAGAAACTAACATTTATTGTTAATTGTTAGTAAAATGGAGAATTGTAAGTTTCCATTCATTTGTTATTGGGATGGTAATATTGTTGTTGATGGTGACAATGTTGAATATGTTGGTGGAAAACAAGATTTTGTTACACTTAAAAAAGACATTAGTTATAATGAGTTGATTAGTGAATTATATGAAGTGATGGAGTTGGATGTTTGTGATTTTGAATTACAAGTGCAAATGAAGTATCCAATTGCGAGAGGCGGTTTTCGAGTGCTCCCATTAAAAAATGACCGTGCTTTAGAATCTTTGTGGGCTAGTGTGAGTCAAAGTAAAGCTCCTCAACTAGATTTATACATCGAGGTCAAACCAATTCATCAAAATATCATAACACAAAATCCTTCTTCTTTTCAAATCAACACTTCCTTCACTTCCATGATAAGTAATGTAGAGAGGTTGTTGTTGCTCCATTGTCGACCTATTTGCTATGAGGACCCTACCGAGTGGGTTGTTGTTGCTCCATTGATCTTCTTTGATGTTGTTGAATATCATCTACCCAACCGATGTGTGCGGCAATTTGGTTGGCACCAAGAAGTTCCCAGTCTTTGTAACACTAGCACTGATTTGCATGATATTGACAAAAGAAAAAACATACAAGATTATGCCTCTAAGCATGCCCCTTATATCATGGAATGGGAAAATCGTAAAGCTAATAATATGGTGCAACCTGGCCGGACATCCTTATATTGGTTTGATGAATCCACGAGATCCTTACTTGAGGTGGTACAAGGCCATTACCATACACCAAATAAGCCCTCAATGTAGGAACACGAACTCGGACTACGGGGAGCACCATTATTACTATCCAACCGCGGCGGACTACGAGCAACTTGTAAGTATTAGTTATAATAGTTAATTATTTTTTAATTGCTACTATTATTGACTTACAATATTGGTGATTGTTTTTTCAGACGTTGGCTAACATATACACTTATCAACAATCGAGAAAATTGCTCAACAAAATGTCGGAAAAAATGCCTCTTGAAGCCTCGAGGGTACTTAGCAACTTGCAAAAGATGTCATTACAATCTTTGCAAAACACTCGGCAAGGTCATAGAGTATTCACCGAACAAAGTGATGATGATGTCGAACAAGATACAGGAGACAAGCAAGAAAGCGAGGAGGAAGCACAACAACAAAATGAGGACGAAGAACATGACGAAGAAGGAGAAGAGGAAGAACAAGATGAAGTTAGCCTAAGCCCTCCGAGATATAATTTTAGGAACTTACGACAACGTGTATCTGAACCGAATCAAGTCAATGAAGCATCGTCATCAGCGCCAAAAAAAAGAAATCCTTCCTAACTCGTATCTTGAAAAAAAGAAAGTAAAAAGCTTGTGTTTGTAAAAGTTTCTTAAACTTGGTTTGTAAAATTGGGTTTGTTAGACTAAACTTGTATCCGTTAAACATGGTAGAATTTGGATTGCGTAGACTAATTATGTATTGGGTGCACTTGGTTTGATATGACATTGTTTTGGTTGGTGTCAATCTTTGTTGCAGGATAACATTATTGACAAAATAGTGGCTTGAATGAGCACGATTTTAGTTTTGTGGGCTGTAAGTTCATGAAACCGAGTTAGGCTATAGCGGTTTCAGCTTCAAAACAAAGAAAACGCAGTAAACTACAACGTTTTCATCCACCCAAAAACAAAAAAAATAATTGCAGAAACATCAGCCTCTGAACAAGCTTTGAAATCTTTTTTTGGTGACAGAAGCCGCTGTAGGCTAGCACGGTTTCACCTTCAGAAGGAGGAAAACGCTATAGCCTACGGCGTTTTCATTCACCCCAAAACACAAAAAACTTCCAGAAACTTTTGCCTTTCAACTAGCTTTCAAATCTTTTTTGCTGACAGAAGCCGCTGTAGGCTAGCTCGGTTTCACCTTCAGAAGGAGGAAAACGCTGTAGCCTACGGCGTTTTCATTCAACCAAAAACACAAAAAACTTACAGAAACTTTTCAGTTGGAACTGAATTTAAGTGAATTAAAACGCTGTAGCCTACAGCGTATTCGTGTACTTTCAAATAAAACGCTGTAGGATACAGCGTTTTCAAAAACTTTTACTCAGAAAAATGAAAGTTGATGACGTGGACCCATTGGGAGTAATAACTTTGAAATGAACCACATTTCGTTAATTACTTTGCGAAATAACACCATTTTGAGAAAAACTTCTATTAAATCTCACAAAATAAATCTCGAATAATCTCTATTATTACCAGCATATTAATAAAATTTGTTATTCTTTACCGTGTGGAATTCTTTTGACTACTGTAAAAACTCTAACACGTTAGTAATATAATATGCTCGCGACTATAATGTTAAATACCATCACATAAAGCGTTATTTAACATATTTATTTCATCTCAAATAATCATTATTTTCCTCTCCAAAATTATTTTCACTCATTTATAAGTTCACTTTATCTCAACTAAGGCTAAGTATATCCTTTATTCTTCACTTTTTTAATCTCACCATTTACTCTTCTTCCCCACTTCATCTATATTCACATTCACTTGGCCATGAAGTGTCATGTAGACATATAGTGCACACATAACTATTAGGGTGCAAAATCAATTTCCACGGGGTGGAGAAAATATGAAACTTCATCTTTATAAGTGGTTACCAAATATAATAGTAGGAGTCTTTTTGGGAAGGAGCCCAAAAGTAAATCTGTGAGGACTTGGCCCAAAACAGACAATATCATGTTATTATGGACTGAAAACAACGATGCAGCGAAGACCCAATAACAGTCGTCAGCGCTTTGCCATATGGAATATGGAGTAAATGAAATTTAGTTTTAATATAATAAAAAAGTAAATAAATAACAGCAATAGAGTACAATATTTACAGTATATAGTTACTCTTTCATTTGGATGCCACAAACAATCAACCATAGTTGCCAAAACCTTAAAACAAATGGGAAAAAAAAAAAAAAAAACAATGATTAAATAAATTAACAAGTAATGCAATAATTTGATTGATTCATTAACCAAGGACCAAAGTAAAGTCTTTGGTACGATTGAAACGAACAGCTTCCTTGAGATCGAAGCTGTCGTTATTAAGGTAAGCGTGAGCGTCGAGCCATTGAAAGTAGTACGTTTCGGTAGTCCAAAACAAGATTTTATACCAATAAACAAGAACCAACGACACATAAACATGACTCTCTTCGGTCTTCATCAACGACGTGCCATTTTCAGCACTGATTACGATGCTGAAATTCCAGTTCAACGTCCTTCCGAACCCTTGGTAATCGTCTGGGGTATCGCTATTGTTCATCAGACTCGAACCCTCGTCGGACAAGTAATATAAATCGATCCAACCAATGTCTGTGTAGTTGAACCCGCGAAAGAAGTTTTTGTTCTTCAGCTGCAGCTCTATGTCGATTATCGAGGTTTCCTTGTCCACGTTGCGCAGGGCGAGTTTGAGTAGCTTGGCTTCAGGGTCAGAGATTTTGACTAAGCCCCATAAGATCACCGATGATAGTGCTACTGTCACGAAGCAGCTAATGTAGAGACGAGTGTGACGACGATGGTGATTGTTGTAATCAAAGACTGCTGTTATTTCTGTTGTTGTTTCTGTTGTTGTTATAGTCATTGTTGTTATGTTTTAAGCTATGTTTGATGAATGACGAGAAGGAAGTAGTGATAGGGTTTTAAGGAACGTTTTTGTGGTTTCTTGAACTATTCAATCATTTCATATACTCGTTATTCTCTTGGCAATGTTTAAAATTAAATCGTTGTATGTAGTAACACGGTCGAATGATTTACACTACTTATATAACGAAACTCGTTTTTAAGATGTTGACTAATTTTATTGATTGGGTTTCACCGTGAAATTACTCTAGTCCTTGGGAGTTAGCAACGATCTTTTGGATATTATTTTTTTTTTTTTTGGAAATTTTCGCGGTTTTTGATATTTGTTATTTCTGTTAGAATCATGTAACGGGCCTGGCCAAACCCGAGTGGAAGAGAGCGATCCCGCTGCTTTACAAGTCCAAGGGTATCCACATTTCTCAAAATCAATTGGCAATGAGATGAGAACCCTTGAACCACTCCCCCTCACATGTGAGGTCCCTCGGAAACCCAGGGTGAAACCATGGGAGCACACCGGAGTGGTATAAACAACCCGAACTCTCAAGGGCGGCAATAACCTGAACCCAATCGGAGCGGCAAACCCTCAAAGAGGAAACTTATCGAACCCAGGGCGAACTCGGGCTTTGATACCATGTTAGAATCATGTAATGGGCTGGCCAAACCCGAGTGGAAGAGAGCGAGTCCGCTTTACAAGTTCAAGGGTATCCACATTTCTCAAAACCAATGGGCAATGAGAGGAGGACCCTTGGACTTTATAAACCACGCTAAACTCACTTCCATAATCAATGTGGGACTCTCACATGTGGACACTAAACTCCAACAATTTCAATTTAAATTTTTGAATTTGAATTTTAACATTTTTCAAATTAAATGATTTATAGTATGGTTTAATGATCTATTGCAAACTATCACTTTATTTTATAACTATTTTTTTTAATTTAATCAACTAATATAAAAAAAATATACTTCATGTCTCCCTCCATCTAAGCACTTTATAAGTCGAAGGAGGTTGCATCCCAAATGAATTGATGACAAAGAGAAAAGTAGCTCATTGATCGATGTGAGAGTTTACAGGTGGAGCTCATCTTCCGAGAAACGATTCGTCACGAGCAAACTTGGATTTTTAATATTATGAAATTTGTAAGTCATTACAATTTTGAGGCAATTGGGACGCTCATTACATAGGAAAAGATCAATTCGCGATTTAGGTCTACGTGCTCCTGTTGTATTCAAACTTAGTCTTACTACATTGTTAATCGGTAGAATTAATTGTCCATGACGTTGATCGATCAACTAACGTTATTGATAATGACACACATACTCCGCTAGTTGTTAAATACACAAATACCTAGTACACCGGTTATAACCTACGTAGTACATTTATCGTGACATCGTGTCGATCAATACCTTAATTGCACGTTATTAAGTAAGAGTTTAGATGTGCTGAAAGCAAGATCAAGAGTAAAATGTGTTGATGACAAGAGTGCTTGATCTCCTCAACGAAAGCTTAATTTAATGGTTGAAAGTAAGATCGATTTTATACACGGTAACAAAATTACCTAGAACGTCGTATTGATCGAACATTATACGAATGTAGAAAGTTTGGTTCAAAACCGCTATTATGAATAGTGGTTTTTACCCGCAAAACATATGTGAGAGCATAACAGTTATGAGGGATAGTAGTTTACAAATACATAAACAAATTGAGACTAAAAAGTACTGCAAAAAAACAATAACATGCTCTCTTCGTCCCAATTATTTGTTTACCTTTTTATTATTTTAACACAAAAATCAATGTAGTTTATTAAAAGACGTTTTTATCCCTTATCTCATATATATATATATACTACTCTTAGTTTCCAATTAGATCTTATATACCCCCTCTGTCTCAATCATTTGTTTACACTTCTCTCACATTTTCCTGATCACAAAAAAGTCAAACTGTAAAGAAATCACTGGAACGGAGGGAATATATAAATACGTGTGTAAAAAAAAAAAATGTAAGATTGTCCACTAAAACTATAATAACCTACCAAAATAAAATGGTAAATAAACGAGTAAAACATTTCAAAAACAAATAATTGGAGGAATATTAATAATGAGCAAAGTTGGATTTTTAAAATTAGGGGTTTAATTAGTCAATCGAAATATAATATGGAATATAATGTCATTATGTCAATTCGTGATTTAGGACTTAGATTGTGTAAATTTTACGTGCTGCGGTTACATCCAAACTTAGTCATGCTAATGTCAACGACGACAAATATTACATTGTCAACCCGTATAAATTGTTCATGACGTTGATCAACTAACGTTATTGATTATGACACACGTACATACATGGCTACCAATTAACCCTTTCTCATAAGACAATATCAACTGTATCAATTGTTAATTACCGTACATCGGTTATAAACAACATAGTACATCGTGATGACATGATCAATACCTTACGCGTTATTCAGACACGGACTTAGATGTGTTGATTGCGAGAGTGCCCTACATTACAAATACCACTGGTCCGATCCGCTATTAGATAAATTCAACTTTCATTTTAAAAAGAATTCTCTATTGAGAGTTATATGGCTTTTTTTTTTATCACATTCATGGACATGTTTTCTTGAATTTTCTTTCACTTATCTATATATTAAGCAATTTAGATTATTTCAGATACATTCAAATAACTTTAGAAGTTTTATCACTCAACATACACTAAATTTAAGAAAATTTATAAAAAATTCATACTAAAAAAAATTAGACGGGGAGAAAAGACCTTAAGGACCTGTTCTTTCGGACTTTTTAGAGGTGAATCAATCAATTGAATCAATCGAAATAATCGAATCGAATCGAATCGAATCGAATGAAATGAATCGAATCGAATCGAATGAATCGAATCGAATCGAATCGAATGAAGTTCAAATTTATAACATTAGTGTGGCCCAGGCCCAAGTGGTGGCCCAGGCCCTGAATGGGTGGCCAGGCCCAGGCCCAGAAGTGGTGAGCCCAGGCGAAATGAGCTGAAAATAAGCTGGAAAGAACAGGTCCTAAATCCATGAATAACGTTTATATTCATATGTACTAATGTACCTCAAGTCCTTGTAAAAAATGAAGCAGAGAGAAAAGACCTCAAATCGCCATATTTAGAGTAATGTTATGTCTTTAGTTAAAATTTTAAAACTTTAACCTAAAAATGTTAAATAGGCCTTGTTTGAGACGGTTGCAAAAAATTCATTTATGTTAATTATGTATGAGTTGTTTGACTATTATTCTTATTCATGTAAAAAATAGAATTTCCATAAATTGGTTTAACTCAATAGTGTTTGGATGTTAAATTCACGGGAAATATGAACTTTCACTTTGTGGAAGAGTCTAGAACAATATTTATGATGAAGTAGTTAGTAGTGTCTTTTAGTATTCCTATGTAACTCTTAGTTGTGTCTAACCCTATATATAGGGTGATTGTCCTTCATATGCAACCCAGAATTTCTGAGAATAATATAATACTTATTCTATCTCTTATATTTAACATGGTATCAGAGCTATACGGCTTCTGAGAACCGAACTTTTATATCTCCGCTGCCCTGCCGGTGGGCTTCAATCAATAATGCCCACCGGCGGGATCCCATTATCAAAATTTTATTTTCTGAAAAGAGAGATTTCTGTCGTTTTTTTGTTCCTCTTTCACTCGGCTGAAATTTTCATTTTTGGTGGTGATTAAGTTGACCACTTAATGCAAGAGAGTTTTTCCATTCATGAGATTATTTATACCTTTGTCCGCACTATCTTTTTCTTCATAAGAATAATAATAATAATAATATATTTATAAATTCTCAAAATAAATGTTTCCTGCGTCCCACCAAAACCTCCAAATGGTGTCTTCCCTTGTTACCAACCCCAAATTCATGTTGATCGGTTTGATGTTGATCGGTTTCGAAGAGTTGAAAAAGTTTGACGGATAATTTTCCGTTTTACGGGATCGATTAGTGTTCCCGTCGTTTTATCAGGAATGATTAGTATTCCTGTCGTTTTATCGGGATCGATTAGTGTTCCCGCCGTTTTATCAGGAATGATTACTGTTCCTGCCGTTTCTCGGGATCGATTAGTGTTCCCGCCGTTTTATCAGGATCGATTAGTGGTCCTGCCGTTATATAGGATCGATTAGTGGTCCCATCGTTTCATTCGATAAGTTTGAGAAATTCAACGTTCTTGTTCGAAAAGCTATGACGTTCTTGTCCTTTTTCTTGAAGATTGAAGACCCGAAGAAGACCGAAGCAGATCGAATAATTATGACTGTACCGTTTTGTTTATTTTGGCAAACCCATGGAAATTTCGATTAATTCCCATGGGTTTGAGGGGGGGGTGTAGAAGAGTCTAGAACAATATTTATGATGAAGTAGTTAGTAGTGTCTTTTAGTATTCCTATGTAACTCTTAGTTGTGTCTAACCCTATATATAGGGTGATTGTCCTATAGGGTGATTGTCCTTCATATGCAACCCAGAATTTCTGAGAATAATATAATACTTATTCTATCTCTTATATTTAACACACTTTCTAGGTAATGTAGTACTCCGTAACTTGTTAACCTGGCCTACTCTTCTTGGTAAGTGTAACTTCACATATGAATCCACTTTCATCAAACCAAGCAAATAACTTTCATACAAGTGTTACGTTTATTTTTAAAGAAATTGCGCTCACGCTAGTAATCAACAAGCAGTTTCTAAAGATTAATCGGTTGTTCAATCGTCATTCGAATCAGACGCTACCCAAAATGTACCCAAAATTCGAATTCCTCGCTCCCACAAGTGAAGTCAACCAACTAAAACTAGGGCGTCAAACCAAACGACCAACGGTCAACGAATAAACCCCAACTCCCGTTGTAGGTTCAAGGTTAAAGTCAATCGATCAAATTCTCAAACCCTAATTTACTCAATAAAAACTCCCAATTAAATTCGCAATCACGATCAAACAACAACGATTGTAGAAATTAAATCATGCTTTTCCATGAACCCTAGAATAGAGAACCACTCACTCATGATCATAAAATTGAAGACAATAAAAATAATAGCAAACATAATTAAACTAAAGAGAGAAGAGAAATTAATACTTGAAACTGCAATTGAAATTGAACGACGAATCCGTAGATTAATTCTTGAAATCGGAATCAAAATAATCTCTTTAAGTTCTAAGTCTAAAATTACGTAAAACTAAAAAATAGAAAGTGTATGAGTAGTTTCTAAAAACATGAGTTTAATTAAAACCCAATTTCCTAATGAAAATAGGAAAGTTCACGAAATAAGTCGCCCCGCCTGGGAGGTCTCACGGCAGAAATCTCAATTTTTCTTTACTAGGTCCCCCGCCCGGGGGGAGCTACGGTCGATTTTTGCCATTTTCTTAATTTGATCCCCATGCCCGGGGACTTTTCGATCTCCACGGCCAAGGAAGGTCATGTTTTACTACTTCCCTTCTTTCCTTGCACTTCTATCAATTAAGCTTCCGCCTCCCGTCACTTCTACCTTCGTCGTCTTGTCGAAAATGCTCATTTAAACCTGCAAAAATCATGGAAACATACCCAAGCATATATAACATATATCGACAAAACAATAAAATCGAATAAAAGTGACATAAAAGTATAAAATGGGATCAAAACAAGTCGAGATAAGCATTCAAAACACTGTAAAATATGTACTCAACAACAAGTCATATGAATTACAAGTTCACGTGAATTTCATTTTCCTCCCAACTTCGTCTTCCTATGTTAATTCAAACGGCCTTTTAGTTTTATAAAATGGAATTAAAATCCAAAATGTTACAACCTAGCTTTAGATAATATAATAAGTTTATTGTAAATTAACTTTGTTATGTGAACTACTCAATATATTTTTTTGTTACCATTATAATAAATTCATTTTTTTAAATGTCAAGTACTTTGAACGGAGTATATTTTTTAGTGGATTATTTATTTTGTTACCATAATTAACACATTTTGTCAACATTTAGGCAATCTTCACCCTTTACAAACTCATCTGGCTGATTTAACTCAACCTGATGGTTGAAAACTCAAGATCGATTTTACACTCTAACACGAGAGGGGGTGGTGTGATTCGAACCCGTGACCTCTTGTCACAAGGCTTTGATACCATGTCAGGAACCAACTCAACCAAAAACTTAAGCTGATGGTTGAAGATCCTAGATCGGTTTTATACCCTCTAACAATCCTCAATTTGAGCAAAACGGATTACCAATTCTATTTTTATATTTTATTTGGTATCTCATTAGTTTATAAAGTAATAAATCTTATAGAGTGTAAAAGTTAATGAATAAATAATTGGAAGAAAGAGGGAAGAAAAAAGAAATTTGTAATTGCGAGGTAAATATAACTATTAGAGTATAAACTGGTGTTGGACCTGCAACCGCCCGCTAAGTTTTTTTTTGTTGAATTAGTTCCTGACACGGTATTATAAACTTGTGACCAGAAGCAACGGATCTGAATCTCGGGATGTATTAAAGTATAAACCGATCTTGGACCTCCAATCAAGTAAAAATTGCCTACGAAAAAAACAATACGTTACAATGGTGGCCGGCGAAAGTGGTAATTTAACCCCATTACTTTGTCTAATCGTGAGATTAAGCCCCTTAAGTTTTAATGGTAGTGATTAGACCCCTTAACTTTCATAGAATGTGAAAATTAACCTCTTATTTCAAATATCATGAGAAATTGAAAATCTCATACACAAAATAATACTAATTTAAACCAAAAAAATAAAAAGTAGAATATATTCTTTAAATAATTATATTAGGAAAAAGTAATAAAAATTACTCCGTATAAAATAAAAAAGAAATTTTCAAAATTTAATATACTTCCCACTTTATTTATTTTTGTTCTATTGTTTAAAAAAACTCTTAGTAGCAAAAATAAAGTACCGAGTATATTATTAGGGTCTTTCAAATTTTGACAAATTAAATTTAGTTTTGTAACTTTTTTTACTTGTAACTAGACCTGTCAAACGGGTCGGGCGGGCGGGTTTCGGGTTCGGGTAACTATTATACGGGTAACATACGGGTCGGGTATATTTCGGGTTCGGGTAGTATATAGGTCGGGTGTACACGGGTTCCAGGTCGGGTTAGGGTCAAAATACGGGTTAATCAACGTCTTTTTATCCATATTTTTTTCTTTTTTTGGTATAACGGTTTAATTTTCACTAAAAAAACTACTCTCTGCTTCATTTATAGTCAAACTTTACATGATGTCAAAACACAAATATTAAGATTAGTGGAAGTTGTCCTCAGAATCAGATTTCATTAATCATTACTGACAAGTGGGTGAATTACTAATGTGAAGATTTTGGGTGGTACTGATACGTATTTCATTATTTCTCTCCCAAATTTAGAATTTAGAATCACTTATCTTCTCCCCAAATTTATTCCTTGATTTACATCCCACCAAATCAAAAAATTTAAACTTTTCAGCTTCCTTCCAAATGCACTATTTACACTTTTATGGTGCTTTAAAGAAAAAAAAAAAAAACAAAAAAAAAAACAGTCATTTCTATGGTGCCTCCTATAACCAACTCTAATTGATATATTATTATAAGTTCCAAAATTGAAAATTTTAAAATAAGTTTATAGATGCGTGTTTGTCTATTAAATCGATATTTATAATATTAGATCCATATATGTACTTTCCAAGTAGTATCTTCAAATTTAAAATGTTACCTCGAATTACCGACATAAAAATATATCATTTTTTTTCTCATTTTTCTCATTTATTCTCCACATATATTGTGTTTCAAAATCCATAATGATTTCTATAATTATTGAATAATAAAGACTAGGAGTATAATTTAAGTGAAAATTTTCAATTATGAAAAATTTATTAGGTGTGAAATGTTTAAAATTAATTTGTAGTAGAAATTTTACATGTAAATTAAAACTGATAAAAGACATTATATATAGAGGAACTTAAGTTTTTTGACTCAACGGGTTAACCCGCTACGGGTCGGGTTTTGACCCATTACTTTCAGGTCATTTCGGGTTCGGGTAGATTTTGGGTTCGGGTCGAAAAAGGCAGGTTTATTTCGGGTCATTTACTGTGCCTGCTTTAGGCGGTTTATCTGCCCGGGTCGATTTTTGACAGCTCTACTTGTAACTAATTTAAGAATTGTAAAAGAAAAGTAAGACTCAAAAACTCATTATCGACCAACTATAAACATTTTGTTAGAAAAATGTTTATGTTTTTTTTATCATATTCAGGGCCGTCCCTGAGTTTTTCGGGGCCCTGTGCGACCATGTAAAATTAGGCCCTATTATTTCTACATTATATTATACTCGGTAACCATATGAACTAATTCGTGCGTCTTTAAAATTATTTTTGATGTTTTAGAGGAAAGCTAACTTAGCTACATATTTCTCAGTATAACTTACGAACTACGATTAGTAGTTTATTATTTTTTTTCACATGTTAATTTTGAACCGCAACTTCTTAAAAACACACATATAATTATGTTGTTTGCATTATGAAATACAAATTGGGAAAAGTATATTTTAGTGGATTTAATCAATAAACATACTGGGAGTCGAACCCCTGCCATAAAGTTCCTCAATGCACCAACAAACCAGCTAGACGACTAGGAAGACTTTGCTCTTACAATCCTGTAACGTGTATATGTATCTTACATAACCAGATTCATTCAATTGGGCCCTAAAATTTTGGGGGCCCTGTGCGTCCGCACGGGTCGCACACCCCCAAGGCCGGCCCTGATCATATTCTTATAAAAAATTTATATATTTAAATTAGTTTCAAAATAACTCCGTATAATTATTCTATTTTGTTTTAAAGTATCAATCAATATTAATATTAAAATAACTTATACTATAAATTTTTACCAAATATATTTAATTTCTCATGAGATTTTGATTAGAGGGCTGATTTTCACTTTATGTATAACTTATGGGGCCTAATCACTCCAATTGAAACTCAAGGGGTTTAATTTCATAATTAGACAAAGTGATGGGCTCAATTACCACTTTCGCGCAATTTTGGCCTGACCGTCTCAATTTGTGTAAATTAATAGGGCTATCATTCAACTCATTTCATGACCTCTGCGTTATAAATCACACAATGCACCTAACAAAATCATGGCATAGTTTTCTTCTTGCCGAATTAGCTTCGATCAAAACTTTAAAAAACAATAAAAACTAACAATGTCAAATTTTTGCATATCAGACCAAAATGTCGAACCCAAAACACGAACCGGCCTAAAATCCTTACACAACCTTCACATTTACAGCGTTTTGACAGCGAAAGTGATTCTGTCGTCGATCCTAATCTCTGTGTCGCTTTGGCTGTTTGCTCGGATGCCCGAACCTGAGATTCACGTCACACGTTTCACAGTGGACGCGCTCCACCCTGTAACCCAAGGCAGAAACCTTCTGAATTACGATTTCACCGTGCACAACCCCGACTTATACAAGAGCATTCGATACGATGTTCTCGTGCTGTACATCGCTATAATTGGTGAAGATAACACAGGATACGCGACGACCATAAATTTTGACCCCGACAGTAAAGGGATTCAACAGGGACCAGGGGAGAGGACCATACTGCCTAATCATAGTCTTAATTACGCAGATCTCGGGTGGAATTCTACAGACCTGATGACTCTTAAGCTCGATGACAAGATTCCTATATCGCTGGTGTTTGTAATGGAAGTTAAGTTCTTTGCGTTTAATAAAGTCATTGGTACTCGTCAAACAACGCGTCTAGCTGAAATTTATTTTGATGACAATGGTAACGCTTTTATTGATCGTCGTGCTGGTCTTAAGCTAACTGCGTGAAAGAAATCTTTTAAATTCGTTAACAAACTTTTGTGATGGATGGAAATTTGTTTCTTTAGTGTTTTGTATTGAATTGTTTTGAATTTCGAAGGATTGAAATGTGTAATTAGTTAATTACTAGCGTAACATCGTGTGCTTGTTTTGTAAATTTACCAGTTAATCGATGGGGATGTACATAACTCCATTTTTGTTCGTGTGATAAAAATATACGGACTTTTAATCAGGGCCTCATTGTTCAGCAGTAAGTCTCATGTAAGACCAAGCTCAACTTCATTTATAGAAATTTGGGTTCGACCCGTCTAAGTAAAAGGTCCAACCTCGACCTTAACCCTAGCCCTTATCCTAACGCTGACTGTGTGGGTTGGCCCGGCCCAACACAGCATGGCCTATCCCGCCAATCGGAGTACATTTTCCGATTTTCGCCGCATTGTTCAGGCCCGTTTACCCTGGCCCGCTCCACTAATGGTTGTGCTTCAGCCGTGTTTTGCATGGCCGACCCACCGAGTCTTTAACTACTCGTAATTTATAGCCAAAGGGTCGGGCCTGGGCCTACATTTGGCAATCCCGACCCGGCTTGGACTGAGCCTGCTACCACAACGGGCCGGTTCTAGATCGCGCAAAACTAAACTGGGCCTGCTAGTAGTTAAAATTGCAAGTTTGCAATGCTAAAAAGTCAAACTAGGAAGATGATACTTTTAATTACTAGCAGTTGACTTCACCACCACATTATAATCCCTGAACAATGCTGCCTTCTTCACATTAAACAATCACAATATTGAACAATAAATCTATAATCATTCATACATTCTCCTCTCAAAATTGCAATACAATTTACCTTTCACTCAATTTTACAGTCCGTAAAAATCACGGGTTTAAAATTTAAAATTTAAAATTTAAAATTCACGTGTTTAAAATATAAAATATACAATTTACCCTCCACATTAAAGTACTGCGCGTATTTAGTCGCATTTTTATCCACAGATGTTGCCGGATCATGCGTACACCACGCAGTGTGAGTTTGACGAGGCAGTGAAAGAGCTAGAATTAAAGATGTTATCAGGCGACGACAAGGAAGCGAATTCTCGAGGAGGGCTGACCGGGAGATAACTCAATTTTAGAACAAGCACGGAAACTCAAAATCGAGCTAGAAAATAAGACGGAATTGTGGGAAACGCTAGCAGAGTTTTGGACAGAGATGTTGTTGTACATGGCATTATCTGATCATGGTGAAGCTAGTGGTGAGTTTATTACTCATATTTGGGTTTTAGTTACTCATGTTGGATGCTCATATTTTTGCCCGATGTAAATTTTATTCAAGTATTCATACATTACGAGTTTATCTAGTCCCTACGGGCATTATATAAATAAATAATGTCAAGAAAGTAAAATGTAACGAATGAAATAAAACGAAGGGAGCTATAATTTCACAAAACCAAAACTATAACTTTTTCATAATAAATCTTCCAAACCACCCCAATCAAATACGAAATCCTTAAATCTTTAAAAGCAAAGAAAGTTTATACTATTCATAAGAACAGTAATGTAACTCTGTGAGAAACTTCGTTTAGGTTTATAACCTTTAGTTGGAAAAATTGGTTTATCCTCCTGCAAATGCTCTTCCTTCCTCAACTTTTCAGTTTTCACCACAACATCACCTCTTCAACAAAAATGTTCTTGATTCTGATCATTTCTCTTTCTACAAGGTTTGAACTTTTTAACTTTTATTCCTGATTTGTTCTGAGATATCTTCTGTTATTAGTTTAATTGGTCCGTGTAGAGACAAAGTAAGATGATGATCCCCAAAGATCTATGATAATGATGACGATGACGATGAAGAACGGAGGCAAAGTAGGACGATGGTCCCTAAACATTCAATTAAAATGGTGGGTTCTCAATTTTTGCATTTTTTTTCTTCATTTGATTGTTTATTCTTTTAAATGTATTTGTTGAATATTGTTTGATTGAAACTTAATTAAATTAGTTAGATTGTCCGAGAATGAAGAGTTAAACGAAGTTGTGTATAAACATGGTTACGCCTTGTTATAGCCCCCGGCTAACATTGACCATTCTGATGTTTTAGTTAACCGTATTACGAACAATTAAGTTGTGCAGCCACAACAGTTTGACTCTGGCGACGTTTTAGCAGCATCTACCGAAGGATTTGAAATTGAGACGTCTCATTTTGACGCTTCCCTAGCATTGAAAACGTGATACATTAGGCACGTCCGACAGCCATGTATGTATTAAAGAGGGTTGATTCGGTTTGAATAGAGGGTATTCTCTCTCTATCTCGCTTAGTGTTTTCTTGCAGGTGCTGCCCACGTTTGTTTGGATGGTATAAGTTCTGTCCTTCCTTTTTATACGCTGAGTATTATAGTTAAATTTTGTGCGAAAATGTGAATAATTGTTAGACCACTCAACTATCGCACTAAATTGTGACCAGTTTGTGCCCTTTGTGGTGACCCTTGTACGAGGGCAAATGGTCCTCAATTTCCGTGCCTTTTGTATCCCTATGAGTCTCATTTTGTGTCATTGCTACTCTCTTTGGCGCTGGTATTGGTGGTCGTGGCGGCGGCGGCGGCTGAGTTGGACGTTTAGATTTGTGATGAGCAGGGCTGTTACTGATTGCTCTAATAAGTGCCACTCCAATTTTCGCTCTTTTCGGCATGTTTGACCCAGTGATGTGTTGCTCCTCAGTTTGACACTTTTTCACATGTTCTGTCTCGTATACCTCGACAGGTGGTGGTGGGCTCGCCTTTATAGACGGGATAATAGCATGCTTAACAACATCAGCAGGTGAATCTAAATGCCTTGATCTAGGCAACGTCCTCTTTGAATACAGGAAAGCATTGCCACTACCGCTATGTCCATCCCCTCTAAAAACAGAGTTCATAGAATTAATCCTGCTGCCTTAAATCGAACGCGACACAGAATTCCAAAACCCGTCCTCAATGCTTGCGACTGAGCCATTTGGCGTATAAAACAGCGTTTCATGAGTTTCTTCATTATCAGACGAAATCATCCCTGAAGGCGAAGAATTACGGTTCGTGTCAGGCAAACTCCTCCTTGGAGGATTCTTACTCAATGGTGGCAAAGGCTTCAAGTCAGGACTCGGGCGGTACTGGTCCGTTGCTCTACCAACGGTTGGTGAAGGATTCTTCTGATGGACTCAACACCAACTACACCAAAATGTGCTGAATTAACCACATTGGATACATGAGATAAGGTAAGTAATATGATCAATACTATGATGCTCATGTTATTGTATTTCATTTGTGAATTTATTATTACTGTGTTCATTTGATAACATTTTTCACTTAATTCATCGCATTTCATCTCTTGACTCATGATCACTAAACAGCTTTGTGTTTGGTCAGTTTTATTTGTTATTTCTTTGTAGAAAAGATATATATATATATGGAGAGAGAGAGAGAGAGGAGTGTATGTGTGTGAAGGGAATTTGCTTTAGGTTTGTATAAGATCTGAATAACTCAAAGACTTCATTACTGTAGTAGTAATTATGATGTCAGCATGGTGGTTGCAAATTTTCTACTGTGATTAATTTGTCTTTATACTTGCTTATTTTTTATGTCGAAAATGTACTAGGATATTGTCCTACATCGGTACAATTAGGAGTGACAAGTCGCGTTTATTAGTCAACTACTCATCTGATTGCTCTTTAAATTCGTAAGTTAAATGTGTTTGTGTCGATGCTTTTTCATATGTTAAGGACTTTTCACGGGTGCACGAGGTTATCGTTTCATATCGGTGGAATTAATTTGACTTGTGAATCTGTCCGTCTCACTTATTTTCGTGAATTAAAAAATGCCAAGGGCTAAACATGTCTTAATGATGTTAAGGGAAAACTGATAATGAAGATTTGGGAAAAGAAGAAGATGCGTCAGTTCATAAGGGAGATCTGCAGTACATGGATTGCCATTGCCAAGTGGTAAGAGAATCTACTTTACTAAGCATCTTTCTCGATTTGGTAAGAAAACCATTTTGCTGGCTGGTCGAGATCCCCAGCTTCGGTGAGGGGAAAAATAAGGATCAGCTATGTCACAGTGAGGTAAAAAATGTTGAAAAAGCAAAGACGAGAGATGCTTTTGATGGGTTTAAACCTTTAAACGCTTATGTTAATTCATGTGTGATGACTTTGTTGCTCGTAGTGTATAATTTGTGTTGCTCATGGATAAATATGCAATCATTCGTCATTCTTACGATACCAATTGTTATTGTTCTCTGAAAAGCCGCAATCTTGTGTAACTTTCTTTAACTATGTTAATACGGAGTAATTTCTAAATTTGGGTTATGAAGCTTATTTATTACAGAGTAATTTTGCTTTAAATCAGGTGAATCAACGACGTTTTGTTGCCAGTTTGCTATTGTAAGTGCGATTTTAGTGCTTATGTATGGTTTTAACAGTTAATTGGGGCCTTTCACAATTTTTGTTGCCACTGTTTGATGCTTTTGTTGATTGATGTTATTGTTAATTCATGTATGATGAAAGATGGTATTGATTTATAATGACTTCTTTAATCATAAATAATTTGCTATTTTAACTCTTAACAATTGGAAAATTAGTTGAATTGTAAAGCTTATTCTTGATTTCATCTTTTCAGTGTACTATAATTATATTTTTTTCTGGTAATATCTTGCCAATATTTGATAATGTCAGGTGTAATAGACAATTTAAAGAGCAAGTCGAATGCTAAGCCTGCATCAAAGAAGCGGATGGACAAGCTTGACATGTTTTTTGTTGTTCATTCTGCAGGACTAGCTAGCGTGGAGTGTCGAATGTAAGTTTATACTTTTGCAAGTAATTATTTCCAAATGTATTCTAAAGTAAATTCTCGGAGGACTAGCTTCTATCCGTATTTTTTTCTCAGATGTCCAGTGATATGAAGAATGGTGAAGCATTATGCGGGACGATTGGCTAAGAGAGTTCAGCACAATCGTCTCAGGTATGTTTTGTTCACCTACTTTTGCGAAAGTCTTAGATTTAGACTGCAGCTTATCGAAAGGCCTCATGTTGAATTATGGTTTTCAACGTTTCTAGGTTGTTTGTACTTATTTAATTATTTATTTCCACAGTCTCCCTTAAGACGAAAACTTTTCTTCTTAAGTTAAGACGGGTAAAATGTGACCAATTTATGATAAAATGTAGCCACTTTAGGATAAAATGTTACTGCAATAGTAATGTGCTTGTAACAACGTTAGGTGTAAGACTACAAAAACACCATTTTACTGCACAATGGCAACATAATCCCGTCTTAACTCAGTTAAATGGTCACATATTATATCGATTGAAAGTGTTTAAAGTGAGAATTTGCCATTTATTGCAGTTTGCTTTGGGGTTCTATATCGATTGAAAGTGTTTAAAAGCGTTTATTAGGGAAATTTGTAGTGTTTAAGCCCATATTATATATGTTAAAACTGTAGAAATTAGGATTCAAAGTTAGGGGTTAAAAACATCAATTGACATTGTTACATGGGAAAATTGTGCTTTGGCAAATGGAAAATGATAGTGTTTGAGCTCATATAATGTTGAATTGTGGAAACTGGGAATTCAAAGTTAGGGGATAAAACTTTGATTGAAAACATCAATAGGTGCAAGTTAGTGATGCACTTTTGGTAATTTAAGAAAATGTGATTTATAGTAAAACAAAAAAGTACTGCTTGAGTTCGTAGAGTGTAGCATTGTTGAAGTTGGAAGCCCAGTTTAAAGGTTAAGACATTAATTTTGAAAGTTTATAGGGGCTAAGTTACCAATGCAATGTGGCACGTAAGAAGAATAGGTACCTTATAAGACGGTCTTATAGTAAATTAGTGTGAGATAGTTTCAAGCTTATAAGCTTAAAGATACGAAAAAACAAATTAGTGCTAAAAGTAGGGAAATGGTTACTTGATCGATAGTAATAGTTACCATCATCAATAGAATTGTTGTGAAAACTATGAAAATGGTTACGACTATAAAGAGTCCTGAATTTCATTGAATGGCTACAACAATAATATAAATAATTCCAATAAGGTATGAGTGAAGTGGTCTTACATTAATTTGTTAAAATTCTTTGTTATACAAGTTTTGTATGTTTCGCCAAACTGCGGTAACGCAATAAACGGTGTAGATGTAACGTGCCTCATTGTGTCTTTATTGGAGTTGTAACGTGGAAGGTCGCCAAAGTGAAGCGGTGTGAGTGTTGCAGCTATTAATAGGCGTAAGTTTTTTACCAGGTTATTCATATTTAGAGTGCATTATATTCTAGAGGAACATCACAATTCGTCTCAAGTTTAACCCATAAATGTGTTATTGGAGTGTCAAACTTTTGCTAATGAAACTGAACACATTTATACCAAGAATATAATAAACAAAGATTTGGGATCAAGAGTCGCATATTTCACATAGACAACATTAATAGTTTCTGCAGATATGTAACATACACACTATGATTTTAGGTGCCAGATCTATATCCAATTTAAATTTAGAAAACGTTTGACGAGTATTCTTTTATTACGAACAGGTTTTAAACTCAGACAACACGATGCGGAAGCGGACGGTTCAACAGTATATTTAGTTGTATGGATAAAGTCAATTTCACACTTTGCGACGATCCAACTAAACACTTGTGGTTCGACGTTGGACATCCGAGTGAAAGGGGTGACTTTCAATTGCTCAAGAATTTTGGGGTGGTCCTCCTCACCTTGATAATCCCTTAATTTAAAGATACTTTTTGGTATGGAAAGTAGTGGTTAATTTAACTAATTTTTCGCCATATTTTTTAATTGAAATCACATTTCGTGACGTGGTTGAGTCGTTTTGCCTGCGATGGGAATTTGAGAGGAGTTATATAGGCATCATTTCACAAAAACGTGCAATGATGATCTACATTAGTTAACTCTGTGTAAATGAAGTAATACTTGTAATGTATTTTAACTCTGCAAATTTAATTAAAGTAAATTTTATTTTTATTTTGTTATGACAATTGTTAATATAAATTCATGCATAAGATGATCAAAAGTTTTTTTCCCTTTATTTTTTAGTATGATCGTTAAATGAGGTACTAATAATTGATGTTGGTAGTTTCATGCTTATTACTTTTAGGCATTATACTCAATTAACTCACACGATTTAAAAAAAAAAATAATCAGCTTGAGCGTCCACCTTATATAGTTATGGAATAGAATAGGTAATAGAAGAGGTAAGACAAGGGGGTGGAGGACAATTGAGAGAGCGACAGGTAGTACATAACGAAGGGCCAATAAAAGGAGAAAGAGGAAGAAGACGAGAGGGAGTAAGGGGATGATTAGTAGGAGGAGAGGAAGAGAAGAGAAATATGATAAATAAATAAACCAAAACAAATAAGGACAATATGAGAGGAATGACAACCAAAGGAGAAGCAGGGAGTATTCTAACAAATTACAACTAAAAAAAGTCAAAAAATAAATAATGCTTGACATAAAAATATATATGAAAACTCTGTCTACTTGAGTATTTAAATTATTGTAAATTTTACGCATTATACTTAACTGACTGGCATGATTTAAAAACATCTTGATCGTCCACCTTATATGTTTATGAAATAATAAGAGTTATAGGAGAGGTAAGGCATAAGAGGTGAATAAGAATCGAGAGAGCAACGAGTAGTAGGTAGCAAATGGGGAAAGAGAATGAGAAAGAGGAAGAAGACATGAGAGAGTAAGGGTATGATTACTAGGAAGAGTAAGAGAGGAGAAATATGATCAGAATAAAAATAAAAAAAAAAAAAGAAAAAAAAAAAGAAAGGAATAAGGACAATATGAAAGGCTGGGGAACTAGGGGGAAGTAAGGAGTATTTTGACAATTTCCAACTAAAAAAGTGAACAAGTAGTTAATATGTGGCATAAAAATATAGAGTATCTGATAACTAAATTAACTTGAGCATCTAAATTATTGTAAATATGCATTATATTCAACTAACTATTTAAAAATGACATCATCTTAAGCGTCTGTTGTGAAATAAAAATAGAGTTATAGGAGCAGTAAGACAGAGGGAACGGAAGAGAATTGCGATATCAATGAGTAGTATATAGCGAAGGGGCAATAACCAAAGGAGAAAGGGAAAAATATGAAAGGGATTAAGGGGATGATTATTAGGAGAGAAAGAAAGGAGAAATATGTTTATGATGAAAAAAAACAAAAGGAATAAGGACAATATGAGATGACGAAGATCCAGGGAGAAACTAAGGAGTACTCTAACAAATTTCAACTAAAAAAGTGGACAAATAATTAATGAGCATTTAAATTATTGTACCTAAGCATTATATTATATTCAACTAACTGACATAATTTCAAAATGACATCAGCTTGAGCCTCCACCTTTTATGGTTGTGAACTAAAAAAAAAAAAAACAGAAAGAGTTATAGGAGAGGTAAGACAGAGGGAGCGGAGGAGAATTAGGATAATAACAAGTACTATATAGTGAAGGGGCAACAGGCAAAGAAGAAAGAGGGAGAAGACAAGAGGAGTTAAATGGATGATTATTAGGATTTAGGAGGAGAAAAAGAGAGAAGAAATATGATGACGATAAAAAAAAAATTAAAAGGACTGAGTACAACATGAAAGGAGGGAGAACCAAGAGGATAAAAAAGGTGGACGAGAAAAGGAAACATATAAGGTGGAGAGGTTGGTTTCAGAGGAAAATTAGATGATGAGGATAAGTTGATCAAAGAGAGGGAAAACTGGAAAAGAATGAAATATGAGTAGTATTACATGTAAGAATGGAAGAAGAAGAATGCAGATGACGGAAAAAATGATAAAGGGGAAGAGACTTACTTTCGTTAGTGTTGCATAGCCACAGAAGAAGTCGATGTAATATATATGAGATGATTGAAATAGTGGTCTTACAATTTAAAATAATGACGAATGGTTATTAAAAACGTAACCAATAAATAATACATTTAAGAACTATTTCAACTTCAACATTTAAATTATTGTAACTTTTGGACAATATATTCAAAGCCGCCATGAATGAAAAACAAACTTAACTCGAGGCCAAGTCCACTTCTTATGATTTTCGGGAAAACAGGGAAAAAAAAAAAAATATTGGTAGTATTTGCAATTATTGTACCTTTTGGATGTTTAATCTAATTCCTGGGTTAAAAACATCTTGATAACATTCAAAATACACAGACATATAATAATAGTGTCACTATTGCAAAAACGTACTACTATATTAAAGACTAAGAAATAAAAAATACACAATATTATTGAAACATTTAAAAAAATCTCATGATTTTTAAAAACACTTGTGTTTATATAAAAAGAATGACCCTGACTGTTGACCAAATTAATCAAAAAGTACAATTTGCAATTCAGGGTTACAACTTCGTAGATTACTAACACGTTCCATCCAAACGCAACAATGGGTGAACCATGAAATAGTCGTCCCTTTATATTTTCACAATCCAGTGTGCCATCCACAATAATAGAATGTATATACAGATCGAAAAAAAAAAAAAAAAAAGAGTTAGTCTCCCATAAAACGGATTATCCATTTCATATGTAAAACGGGTTAAATAGTTAGACATTTGAATAGAAAAGACAAATTTTTTGTTAATTTTAAAGCTTTTAACTTTTGTCTTATTCAATTATTTGACCCGTTTCTTGTGTGAAACGGATATTATCCGTTTTATACAAGAATTTGTGAAAAAAAAAAACTATGTGAAGTACCGAACTCACAACCATACACGCTAACACATCTACTAAACACTCGAGCAATACGTACCATACCAACATCAAAAGTCTTATTCAAGCTCAACCCATACAACCACCAAAATCACCCATTATGCATTTGGAGTGTTTACCAAACAACGGTTCAGTGACATGCAAATTTTATTGCAACAATAAACCCGAACAAAATAACCCGCATTGGGGGACTGCGCGCGCTAGCGCGCGGTCCAACAACTAGTATATCATAAAAGCGAACTAAAAATAAGACTATTCGGGCTAACTAGTAATTTTGGATGATAAGTTAATACAATAAGCAGATTTTTCCTGACAGAAAAGTTAGAAAGTTAAACAAATGACTGAAATGAGAACGCACACGTGCGAGTTGCGAAGACATTCACATTCTGGAGCACCCAGTATGAGTGACCAATGCCCAAAGGTGTGTAATAAACTCACCTCCGGTACACAAGTTATCGGCATGAGCTTCCATTGATTCTCTATGATACGAGAGAGCCAAGTACAACAGCATTTCTGTCCAAAATTCTGCTAAAATCTTCCATAAATCTCCCTCATTTTCGAGTTGTTTCTTAAGATTTCGCGCCTGTCCTAGAATAGTATTACTCATATTACTTTGATGACTCGATCCTTCCTCAGGATCATCCTCCTCCTCAATAGTGCTGTTTAACTTCTCGGTTTCATGCTCTTTGGCCTTCTCCTTATCAGACTTCTCGATTTCGAGCTCTTTGACAGCCTGATCAAACTCACACTCTGTTACATACTCTCGATCAGGCAGGATTTGTGGGACAAAGGCAACCAAATACGCGCAGTATTTTGAAATTGTTGTCGCCGTTTCATAATTCTTGTCGTCCTTTAACCCTGGTGATTTTTCGAGAGCTTCCTTTTCGAGATAAGATGTCGCTATATGCCAAATCATCAAGATACGAGACTGGATCATCTGATTCTTCACATACTCATGTATAATGTCGTCTTTTACACGGTTTGCTTCCAAAGACCATACGCCGTTACTGAATCTTCCACCAGAGCTACCGTGAAGAGAGGTGCGTACAGCCTCGAGTATTGTCTCTTTAAGTTGCGGTTCAACGTCTTTGTAATAGCTACCCGATTGACCGACCTTAGGCAGGTCAAAGTAACTCCCAATCCAACACTTAACCCACATAGAAGTCGGAATTGCATCAAAACTTTTCGTGATCGAGTATTGTCCCATTTTTCTAATCGTGATCGTCTCCAAACAAAAGAACGAAAGCTTAGGACGAGGAATTAGAAAAGCTATTTTAATTAGCCATTGCGTGTATTTTCGAGTCCTCCCTGGAGTTTCATTTTCGAGGTACGCACATATGTACATAATTTTGGCCCATTTCGAGGTTAGAAAAACACAAATTTGCGAAAATTCAATGACAAATATTGACAGTATCACACCTCGTGTGAAACCGGTGTCTAACACGAGACCAAACTGTATAACGTAGAGGAGCGTGTGGTCCCGCGCTTTGTATTGGAAGAACAAAGGCACCGTAAGCCACAAAAACAGTAAAATCATGCAAAGATCTCGCAATTTTCTTCGTAACCCTCTTGCATAAATGGCATAATAATTGGTGAAAAGATAATCGTATAAAAAATCGAGCTCCTTTTCGATAAGAGCAAATATGTTTTCTGGAAGCTCCTTATTAGATTTGAATACCACGGGATCTACGTTACGAAATCCAGCGATTTGAGCGCCGAGAGTCGAAAACATAGCAAATGAAAAACAGGTCTGCTGAAGTTCCCTACCTACGGACGTCGTGCCCATTAAAAACGGGTCATTTGTCTGCACAATTTTGTCTAGTGTAACGAAATTGGTGTCGTGTGGAAAGACCTTCATTGATGGGGTCTTTTTCTTAGACTTCATTTTGTCGTATTTTGCTGCCACTACTTGCGCATCTCGAACTCCGATAAGAAATTCACTGTAATCAGATCTCGAGCGTACCGTCTGTGTTTTCCTAATTCCCTTCTCGTACTCTGCAAAATCAGAGAGAACTTTCGTGGATAACGAGAACCCGTTAGAGGAATTAGTAGCGTAAATTAAGGCGCGGCGTCTTTCCCTAAGTTTCGCAATAACAACACAGAAAATGAGCACGACGGGTACAATGATTTCGGGAGCAGCAAGGTTTTTGTAAAGGGATGACAAAATTAAAGGCCAAACTACGAGAAAATCAATGAAAAGACGCTTTTTGTGATCTTCATTGTCTCCGAGAGTAAAGCAACTTATCTCGTTGGTGACCGCTGCTAGGTACGCAATAAATGCAGCCCAAAAAACGTAGAGGTCGTTGGACGAGACCGGTGAGCTCATGAGACCAGAGACGTAGGAAATGAGGTACGCGGTGATCATGAACGACTTTGTCGAGACCAGTTTCATGGAACTGTTGCCTCGAGAACGCAAGCGTCCTAAGATGAGAATCGTGCTATAAATTAAGAAGATTATGAAAAGAGATATTTGGATTTTTACTTGTTGGGAAACGTGATCTTGCCGGAATTTTTCATCCGGCGGTACAAATGGTGGTGGTGGCGGAGTTGATGAAACTCGGTCCATTTTTATTTTTTTGAAATTTAGGTGTATACAATAAAAGTGAGAAATTAAATAGGTCGGATTATTTTGTGATTTCGGATAATAGTTTTAAGACATTTGTAATTCGTAAGACGGTTTTTAATTTTAGGTAGAGAGAAATGTGAGTAATTTTTGTAATTTGTTTTTGTTTTTGTGTTCAAGAATATGAAGGTGGTGGTGTGATTTGTTTATAGGGTAAAGAAAGTCCCATGACATAGTCCTCCATGGGCCGGATCGATCCTTACCTTGTTTTGTTCGAGCCAGAACCGTCCCCTTGAAGAGCCGGCCGGACCCAAATTCAAACCGCTGGTTATAAGTTTATCAAAAAGGAGGGACCCCGTGGACCGGGCCTCAAAAGTCATGACACATGTCACTCAGGCACAACTGTTGCTTGGGCAAGTCGGGTCGGGCCGCTCTAATGGTTACCTTTAGGGCTCTATGTGTATGGTAAGTGTTGGGAATAAAAATGATTTCTTGGTGTTTTGAGGTTGAAACTTGATTTTTCATATCTTTGTTTCAATTTTGAGTGATAGGTTTCAAACTTAACTAAAGTTAAAATTCATAAAATTGTTTACTACGATAAGGTATAGATTTTTATCATCCTCCTCTTCGTTAAGAGAGTTGGATACTGGTGTTGTTGCCTTAATCAAGCGGATTAAGAAATTCGTTGTGTCTTAGGATGCGAAAGCACATGCATGCCACTGATAATATATTAATTACTAGACTTAGTTTTGCTATAACTACGGAAATGGAAGATCCAATAATATGTATTCCGTGTAAAGTTTTGAACGTAATTATAAAACCAATCCTACGTGCTTTGTGCATAACTATCATATTTTCATAATTGTTTATCAGTTTGACCCCGATCTTATTTAAAAGAAGGTATAGAGTTCAATAATTATGTCTTTTTAATATGAAGTTGTATATGTATATAGTAGCGGACTAGCGGTATTAGTAATGTCAGAAACATTATTGCCATCAACAAATTTAAGCCCTAAAATTAATAACCGTAATGCATTGATCTAGACGGTCAACTATGAAGTGTTATCTGAAAAATCGTATAGAGTTTAATACTCCTTCCGTTCCAATGATTTGTTTACAGTTTGACTTTTTTGTGAGCGAGATTATTTGAGGAAAGTGTAAATAAATGACTGAGACGAAGGGAGTAGACAAGTTTAATAGATCATAATGCACATCTATATCCTTGATAACGCGTAAAGTATTGATTGACACGAAGGCACGATGTACACCGTTAAAACTCCATATTTAAATGAACAACTAAGAAGTAGCCGAGTAGATATATACTCCATCCGTTAGTGATTTGTTTACAGTTTGACTTTTTTTGTGAGAATGATTTAAAAGAAGTGTAAACAAATGACTGAGAAAAGGTTGTTAGCCATGTACGTGTGTCACCATCAATAAATGATAATTGATCAACGTGACAACGTTAATTTAACGTGCCGACGTATAATTGATCAATGTAAGTGTATTAAGTATGACTAAGTTTGAATTTAACCGCAGCACGTATAATTCAGTCCACCCAAACATACAATCTAAGACGTTAATCATTCATTCGATACAAATAAATAAATACGGAAATATGAAGTCCATAGTAATATTTAATTTCTTGGTATTGTTTTATTCGTTTGTTTTTGCGTAAGTTGTTTTGTTGATATTGTCCCTAAAATAAAAGTTTTGATATTAAATTACTATTTTATTATTCTATTTTTTTTGTGGATGCATCAAATTAGGATCAGTAAGTCTCCTGATTTAATGTGATACCAAAATACAAATTGCAGTTAAAAGTATGTTTATGTTCATGCTATACTCGGCGCAACATGATTGTATTCGACTCAAATACAACATCATTCTTGTACCGTGTTTTGTTTCCTTCATCCCGAACTCACTTATGCTTGCACTAATAATCAACCAAATAACCAATTATGAGCGCAAAATTGAACTAAAAACGTGTTAAGACGCAATTCATGCCAACTTACACAAAAGACACATCTAACAACCGTTATTTTAACATGGCTTTATACCGATTTCACGTTATAACGAGTAAATCCATTTTTGTAACCATTAATGCGCTAAATATGATCAATGACATTAGGTTCTAAAATCATCGAAAAGACTATCGTTGATATATCGATCGTAGCAAAAACCATTAAATACAATTCAATTTGAATATAGTAAGGATTAAGGGATTAAACCAATAACAAGAATAGATACAATAATTTCAATCTATGATACATTTTCACTTGACCCCACAATCAATTACCATATTAGAATATCGGCTTAGTCGAAATTCTAAAAGATGATGGCTGATGACCAATAATAGTTTCAAAAACCTTAATATCAATGACAAAAAGAAGATAAAAAATACAAAATGCTTCAAATAAAAGCTAGGGCCATAGTAAAATCTTGGGTACGATTGAACAGAACACCTTTCTCGAGATCAAAGCTGTCGTTATTAAGGTAAACGTGAGCGTCGAGCCATTGACGGTCAAACGTATCGGAAGACCAAAACAAGATTTTATCCCAATATCCAAGAACCAAGGATACATAAACATGACTCTCTTGGGTCTTCATCAACTCCTTAGCCCTTTTCGGCAAGATTGGGATGCTGAAATTCCAGTTCAACGTCTTTCCGAACCCTTGGTACTCGGGTTGAGTATACGTATTGTTGTTCATCAGTATCCTCTCCTCTTTCGAGATATAAAAGATATCAATCCACCCGCTGTCTGTGTAATTGAACCCGCGGAAGTAGTTTCTGTTGGTCAGCTGCAGTTCTATGTCGATTACTGAGTAATTTGCGTTCACATTGCGAAGTTTGAGATTGAGTAACTCTGCTTTTGGGTCAGAGATTGTGACTAAACCCCATAAGATCACCGACGATAGTGCCACCGTTGTCAGGCAGCTAATGTAGAGTCGAGCGCGACAATAGTGATTCCTGTCATCGTCATCATCGTCGTCGTAGAGTGCTGTTTCTGCGGCTGTTGTTGTTGTTGTTGTAGTAGCCATTGTTTGGTTTCTTCAACTTTCAAAAGATATATTTGATATATAAAAATGACGAGAAGTAAGTAGTGATGGTATTAAAAGGAACGGTTTGTTAAATTCCACAGGCCTGAGCCACACCCGAGAGTATGAGAGAGTCCGCTTATAAGGTTTAAGAGGTTCATCCTAAAACCAATTGGCAATAGGAGGAGTAACCCTAAACCTTATAAACAAGAGCAACTCTCATCTCACAACCGAAATGAAATCGCATGTGGGAATGTATATTAGGCTGGGTTTATCTCCAACATGTTTTTTTTTTTTTTTTTTTTTGTGCTGGCCTCTCGTTTCCTGAACTATTCAATTCAATTGCTCAATATTCAAATTGGCAAATTCTAAAATGAAACTGTTTTATAAGTGAAACGGTCAATAGAATTTATTAACACCCTATTTAATGTTTATAATAAAACCATTTGACGACTTATTTATTTTTCTACTTTGGTAAATGGTAATTCATCTCAATTGAAAGTTTTCTTCTTAAAAATATCGGCATAAAAATCCCTGAGGGGGCAAAAAATTATGTTTGACTAAATTTTACTCCATCTGTCATAGACTCGTAGTCAATAGTTACACTTCCTATTACACATTTGTCAATGCACATTTTATATCGTTAATATTTTTAGTTATATGACGATAAAAATTAAAAAAATTGATATTATTAATGTATTCAAGCAAACAAATCAGCGAATATCCGACAAGACTTTATATTATTTAATATACATACTAACTTACTAAGAGTTTTGTCAACTTTATATTATTTTATACCAGTCTTTTTTTCCCCAAACCCGAAATCAACCTGAACCCAAAATGACGCGAAATCAATGGGTCAAAATTCGATCCATTGTGGATTAATCAGTTGAGTCAAAAAAATTACGTTAAAAAGTTATTTCCAATTTTCATTTACAATTTTACATGCAAACTTTTACTTTAAGTTAACTTTAATCATTTGACACTTCATATATTACTCATAATTGGAAAATTTTAATTAAAATATAATCCTTATTATTTTATAATTATATAATTAATCATTTTTATAGCGTTTTTAAGTTTCATCAGAGTATTAGATGTCATGAATATGTCGTTTTCTGCCATATATTCATTCGGCGTTATGAATATCGTGTTTCTGATTTTGGGAAAAAAGCATTGATTGACCCGTAATTTATTTAGTTAGGAATAAAATTAAGATGATAAAACTAAAATGTAGGAAATATTTTGAAAATATTTGTGAAATAGTAATGGAAAAGATACCCGCAAGGGTGTGGTCTAGTGGTTAAAACATGAGTGAAATTTCCATGGGTCTCAGGTTCGATTCCCTCTTGGGCTATGCCTATTAGATCACGAGCCTGTCGCCCTGGTAAAAAGGGTGGCTTACCTGGCGTAGCGGCTGCGGGTTCCCCACGTTACCAAAAAAAAAGTAATGGAAAAGATAATAAAATTAAATTATGCCAGTGAATATACAGTGTATGGTGATTTAGGTCTTAGATTGTACGGAGTATGTTTTGCGTGGACTAAAATTATACGTGCTGCCCTTTATATTGTTGTTTGGGTAGAGTGAATTTTACGTGCTACGGTTGCATTTCAAACTTAGTCTTACTGGTGTCGACAATGACATATTTATAAACTATTCGTATTATGGAGTACATCATATTCGTCAATACCTTACGCGTTATTAAGTGACGGAATTAGTTGTGGTAGTGATAGTAGAAAAAAAAGGAGAGAGGGGAAGGGTTGAATTTGGATCTTAAACAACCAAATAAATATTCTTACCAATCTATCCTGATCAATAATTTACGTTTGTTTTTTTGGACACTATTCATGAAAGAACAGATTCTTTTAAAAAGTCTATAAATAAAAAATAAATATATGTTAAAGTATAGTCGCACGAGATCTCATTAGAATTGTCTGGATAAGTAAATAAATTTGAATGGTCGAATTGTGGGAGTTTACTTAGGAGATTTCTTGATGACCTTTGGGTTATATAAATCACAGAATACACCTAACAAAAAATTGATAACAACAACTAACTAACCAAAAACAATGGCAAATTTTTGCATACCAGACCAGAAAGTAAAACCCAAAACCCGAACCGGTCTGAGAATCTTACACAAGCTTCACATTTACTGTGTTTTGACAGCGGAAGTGATTCTATCGTCGATACTAATCGCTGTGATGCTGTGGCTGTTCATCCGCGTACCAGAACCTGAGATTCACGTCACGGGTTTATCAGTGGACGCGCTCAACTTCCCAGAAAATACCCACGGCAAAACCCTCCTACATTACAATTTCACCGTGCATAACCCCGACTTATACAAGACCATCCGATACAATGTTCTTGTAGTAAACATGTTCGTATGGGGCGATAATATCTCAGATAATTGGGTGGTTATAAATTTTGATCCCGAACGTAAAGGGATTTTGCAGGGACCAGGGCAGACCACTGTACTGTCTAATCACAGTTTTAATTACGCGGCTCCTGACGTTGATTGGAAAACTGAAAATCTGATGACTCTTAAGGTCGACAAGACGTTTATAAGGCTGAGGTTTATAATGGAAGTTACGTTCTTGGCCTTTAATCGAGTCACTGGTTCTCGTCAAACAACGCATTTTGCTAACGTTTTTTTTAACGACAGTGGTGTCGCTTTTATTGATCCTCGTGCTGGTCTTAAGTTAAAACTTATTCATCGTTAACAACCGTTATACGTTTGTGATGGAGGAAATTTTGTCCTTCTGTTTTTTTGGATTTTGCAACTTCTTCTGCATTTCTAAGGATTGCTGTGTTTAATTAGTAGAATTTTTAAGGGGAATTATAATTGAAGATCGGAGAGAAAAGGGTAAAGTTTTATTATCGTGTGGTTGTTTTGTAATTTCACCGATTAGTCGATTGGGATCAATGGGATGTACATAACTTGACTTTTTATGTTTCGGTGACAAAAATATACGGAGTTTGCTTAATTGTATTTCGTTTGCTATGTTTTCTATTTAGTGCATCAATTCAGTGGGCGTATTACACCTAGAGCTGGCAAGGCTGACCCGACCCGAGCCCGAGCGAAACCCGACCCGATTAACCCGAAAATATTGTGACCCGAAACCGACTCGACCCGACCAGACGATGACCCGCAACCCGATACGACCCGATAATCAGTGACCCGAATCCGACCCGACCCGACCCGACCCGACGATGACCCGTAACCCGACACGACCCGATAATCAGTGACCCGAATCCGACCCGGACCCGACCCGATGACGACCCGACCCGATATTAACCCGATTAAATTGATGACTCGGTAATTATTAATCTCAGCATTGATTAAATCGAAAGCAAATTAGTATTTAGTTTGATACATTACACTTAATAATGAAATAATTAAATCAAATAATGGTTGAAAAACTAGTTATAGCATCAAAAAATTGAAGTAATTCGATAAAACCGCGCAGACCCGATGACGACCCAACCCAAACCCAACCCGACCCGACCCGATACACTATTTAACCCGAAATGACTCGACCCGATAACAACCCGAACCAAACCCGACCCGACCCGAGACACTAAGTAACCTGACAACGACCCGAACTCGACCCGACTCGACCCGAAAGAGCATTTTGACCCGATATGACCCGAACCCGACACGACCCGACCCGACTTGACCCGACCCAAACCCGACCCGACTGACCCGATTGCCACCTCTAATATTTACACCCAGCACGATTCGCTAAATTCATTTTGAGTCGTTTTTATCTTATACTCCGTACTCCGTAAAACAATGAAATACAAAGAGAATTTGAAAAACTTAAAAATTCGTCATTCATTAAGAGATCTGCTGCCGAAATTTTAGTGCTCATTTTGATCAACTCAAAAATAGCTGCAAAAAAATAGCTCATTTTAGTGCTCGTTTTTTTTTATGACGAGGGGGTTGAGTCTCCCTGATACACGTTCATGCACCACACGTATGCGTAGTTCACCGACGGGGGTTCATAGCCAAGTGGTGTGATTTTGGTTCCAGGTGGAATTTGAGCCAAATGTACCACCACTTGGTTTAAAAACTCATGTTTATACATGAAGGAATTTAGATAATATTGCACCAAAATTAAAGTACTCCGTAGCTATAACTTATTTAACAATACTTCATAAAAATTACTCATGTTGAGAATAACATATAAAATATTAAATAGTAATTAACATAAAATACATGAAAAAATTGAATAGGTTAGATGTGAAATAAAAAAATTATAAGTTCTATGGATAAAGTTAAAAAGGTATAACAGTAAACAAACTTGTGATCACCTAACTCATTTTATTAATAATGAACACTTTTAATTTCAAACAACTAAAATAAAACTTCAGTTATCTAAAATAGATTCCAGTTAGCTGAAATATTTTTTCAGTTGAACTTGGGAAATTAAAGGTCTGACTAGTCGTGTCGATCTGGCAAATATGGTGGCCCATTAGGGTGTTGGCCCAACCCTAACATGCTTGACCCTTGTTTCTTTGTTCGACATGTCGTTATGTTAGTGTTAAACCTCGACCACCCTATCCCTAATCCTAACCCGGCGTGGCGCGACCTTCATTCTAATTTCGGACGCTGGCCAAACAATAAACCGGACGTATTCGTGAATTAGCCCCCACAGTAAACCCCAACATTACAGCCTAGAAAACACAGTCAAATAAGGTGGACCAACTAAAGTCTAGTAACTTCAAATTTATCACGCGTAACATCAAATCTCACTACACATCAAGCCGCCTTATTTTACTTCAATGAAATTGTACGGAGTATGAAACTGTCTGACACGTTACACGAATATCGTATAAAGTTGACAATGTTATAATTTATCGTCATAATTGAATAAAATGTGACCGCTTTTATATCGACAACATCGTGACTACTGAGGCGTAGGAGAGGGTTATGGGTTATGGAACCCCTCCCATTGTGAAAAAATTAAAAAAAAAATAATAATAAATAAAAAGAAATAATAATAAAATTTAAAAATCGACGTAATCTTTTACCCCCACGCGCCATTTGAATGATGATGTAATTTAGATCATGATGATATAATTTAGACCAAAGTATTAAACCTTGAAGACTTTAACAATGGAGTTTTTTTTGTTTTTTTCCAGATTTTAGTTTTTGGAAGGGAAGTGAGAGAGAAGAATATTAAAATATTAATATTAATAGACAAAAAAGGAGATGGGAGAAACAGGAAAGACCAAAGGACAAGGTGTACAGTTGTAGAGTATTTTTTTATAATTATTTTGGGGACTCCAAAAATTCTACCTAGAAAATGTAACTCTCTAAAGGAACTTTTCTACGAAGTACGGAGTATGTTTTAGTGTATTTTATTTACTTCAACCTTATTTTTCAAAACTTTTAATTTATATGGGAACTCCCTTATGACTTATGAGTCTTTGTGTCTTTCTGTCGAGCAAGGGTTCACTATAGACTCAGATCTCCTAACTCAATTACAATTGAATCGAGCAAGACCCCAAACTGTGTAACCTTGATTTAGATTATTGGAAATATTTTGTAATGTATAATATATATGAATGTTTTTAGTTTCGAAAAAAATTTCGAACCCCCTATCTGAAAACTCTGGATTCGCCACTGACTACAGCACGCTTATTAATAAACGTGCTTCATTCACTCATACTCATACATTAAACTCATATTAATCATTCACAAAAACACAGATGACAACTACAAATGTGCAATTGTTCACTATTACACTAATAATTTCTACTTTCATCACCACTTCATTCTCAGCTGAACTATGCAATCCAAGTGACAAATCCACACTCCTATCCATCAAGCAATCGTTCGGCAATCCCGAAATCCTAGCCTCGTGGTCGAACGACACGGATTGTTGTACCGATTGGTACCAAGTCGAATGTGACCCGACCACCCACCGCATAATTTCTTTGACAGTTTTCTCGGGTACGCTTTCTGGTACGCTCCCTGCGGCCATAGGGGATCTTCCTTACCTCCAAACACTCGTCTTTCGTCACCTCAGTAACATTTATGGTCCAATCCCGTCTTCAATTGCCAAACTCGCTAATCTCAATTTTATTCGGCTTAGTTTCACTAACTTAACCGGTCCAATTCCCGAGTTTTTCAGTCGACTCACGAAATTAACATACCTCGACTTATCGTTCAACCAACTCTCCGGTTCAATCCCTCCTTCACTCTCGCAGCTCTCGAACCTGGGCTCCCTTCACTTAGACCGTAACCAACTAACCGGTTCAATCCCTCAGAGTTTCGGCTCGTTTATTCAAAGCGGGTTTTACATTTACTTGTCGCATAATCAGTTAACCGGTCCAATTCCTAGCTCCCTAGGGAACGCAAAATTCATGTACGTTGATTTTTCGCGTAACCAATTAACTGGAGACGCGACATTCTTGTTCGGCACAGACAAGGAAGAACTGCAGCAAATTGATTTGTCTCGGAATATGTTGGCATTCGATATGAGCAACCTGGAATTCGACTCAAATTTGATATCGATCGATTTGAACCATAACAAGATATATGGTAACCTACCCAAGTCGTTGACAGAGTTACCGAATTTACAGTTTTTAAATGTGAGTTATAACCGGTTGTGTGGTCAGATACCGACTGGAGGGCGGCTTAGCACGACAGATACGTCTGCGTATATTCATAACAAGTGCCTTTGCGGTCCTCCTCTTAGTCCTTGCTCGTAGTAGGATGAGTTAAGGTGATCAAATGAACCGAAATAATGTATTCCGTACGTTATGCGGATATTTTAAGTATATTGGATCTTATGTGGACAATTTATTTGAACTAATAATTTTTATTACGAAGGCGTGGAGTATGCCACAATTAAAAGTTTGTTTCTATAAGCTTCGCATTAATAATTTTCATCACGCGGAAAATTCAAATAAGTCTCTTTTATTTGAATATTCCGTGTAATGAAGATTATTGTGTCATTTGTGCAGCCCTCTCACGTCACACCGTCTTAATTTCTCCACCTTGAATTCTCAAAACCGAAAATACAAACTTTTTTGCAACAAACATTGATACGCCATACGCGTCTAATAAACCAATAAATAGAAAGTTAAATAAATAACTAAGACGAGAATAATGCACTTGTGTGACTTATGTTTGGGAGCAACCAGCATGTGTAACCAATGCCCAAAGGTGCGTAATAAACTGATTGATAAAAAAGATGTGTACTTTAATGATGAATTTGGTAGAATAGAATTGAAATGAACTGATTTTATTGTTAATGAGAATAAATATACTCAAAGTAAATGTTGTAGAGGATAAGTTGAACTGAGTTTTTAGAGTACTTTTGTGAATTGAAATGGGTCACCTACAAACAGACCCGCCGCCGCCTACCACCACCTCCCGCCGCCTTCCGTCGTCGGCCGCCAATATTGCAATTTTATATAAACCCTAATTCAATTTTTAAACTAAATTCATCAAGATTAATAAAACTAACATAATTTTATGAAAAAAAATTGAAATTCAATCGAATTACTACTTTGTTGAATTGATTATCAAAATTAATAATTGAATTGAAATAATTGTATGAATTTAGGTTAAGAAAAATAAGAAAAAATAAAAGAGAGAATTTTGTATACAACGAGTAAAAAAGGGTAGGAAAAGGGAAAATCCGTATACGAAATCAATAACGTTTATTAAAAAAAAAATATAACATAACAATGTGAATTTGACAAAACTTTGACTTTTATGCGTGATTCATTCAATAAAACCAAAATTTTTGAACGAATTGTTCAACAAATACTCTTAACATTTTTTTTTGAATTGATTTAGTCATTTCTTTTGTTATCTTAATTTTTAATTTGTTAAATTTGATTTGATGAACAACTTTGGTTTTGATGATATTTTGTTTCAAGTAGTTTTTTGAAAATTTCGCAGACATTTACAAAATATAATAATTAATAATAAAATAAACTCAAATTTGACAATAATATGTCTCGTAGTAGACATTGACAATTTCTTGTGTGAGACGGGCCTAACGATAAATTATTGTGAGACGTCTCTTAGATGGTGGTTACTTTTTATTTTTTTTTTATTTTTTTTAATCTTTGTCTCACATAAGTTATCGTTAGGCCCGTCTCACACAAGAATCACTGGTATACATTTGCATATACCAAGATGTTATTGTCTCCCAAATCGACTTTGGAATACGAAGGGCAAAACGTTGAAAAATATGGCGATGTTTACTAAAAATGTGCCGACAAATTATTGTACCCCGATTTGAATGGAAGGAGTATTTAACTACATATTTTATGTAAGTCTTGCATTAATTTCATAGAACGGAGAATATAAACTTGTTTATGAGAAGATTTAATTCACAATCGCTTTGAAAATAGAAAGTTAAACAAATTTACGACACGACAATGTACACGCATGACTTATGTAGTCATTGACTCTCTTTTGCAGCCAGTATGTGTGACCAATGCCCAAACGTGTGTAATAAACTCACCTCCGGTGCACAAGTTATCAGCATGAGCTTCCATTGATTCTCTATGATATGAGAGAGCCAAGTACAACATCATTTCTGTCCAAAACTCTGCCAAAATCTTCCATAAATTTCTCTCGTTTTCTAGTTGTTGCTTAAGCTTTCGCGCTTGTCCTAGAATGGTGTTACTTCGATGTCTCGATCCATCCTCAGGATTCTCCTTATTAGCGCTGATTAAATTCTGGGTTTCAGGCACTGTGGCGCTCTCTTGGGCTTCCTCTTTTTGCAACTTCTCGATTTCAAGCTCTTTAACTGCTTGATCAAACTCGCACTGAGTTACGTACTCTCGATCAGGCAATATTTGTGGGACAAAGGCAACCAAATACGCGCAGTATTTTGAAATTGTTGAGGCGGTTTCAAAATAATTGGCTTCCTCTGAAGTTGATGATGTTGGGTTATTTTCCTCTTCTAAATAAGATGTCGCTATATGCCAAATCAGTATGACACGAGCCTGGCTCGTCAGATTCATCACGTTGCGTATAAAGTCGCCGTTTACGCCATTTGATGTCAAGGAGCGCAAACCATTACTGAATATTCCAGGAGAATCACCGACAAAAGAGTTGCGTACAGCTGCGAGTATTGTCTCTTGAAGTTGCAGTTCAACATTTTTGTTATAGCTACCAGATTGACCAACCCTAGGCATATCGAAGTAACTCCCAATCCAACACTTGACCCACAATGACATCGGAATTGCATCGAAACTTTTTGTGATCGAGTATTGTCCAATTTTTCTAGTGGTGATTGTCTTTAGACAACTAAGCCTTGGGCGGGGGATTAGAAAAACTATTCGAATTAGCCATTGGATATGTTTTTGAGTTCTGTCCGGAGTATCTTTTTTAAGGTATGCACAAATGTACATAACTTTGGCCCATTTAGATGTTAGAATTCCACAAATATGGGAAAACTCTATGAGAAATATGGACAGTATCACACATCGTGTAAAACCGGTGTCTAACACGTGCCCCCACAGTTTAACGTATATGAGGGTGTGATCCTGAGGTTGGTACTCGAAAAACAAAGATATTGTAAGAAACACAAATAGTAAAATGAGACCAAGATCGCGCAACTTCGTCCACAACCCTCTTGTGTAAATGGCATAATAGTTGGTGAAAAGATAATCGTATAGAAAGTCGAGCTCTTTTTCAATAAGATCAAAAAAATTTGTGGGAAATCTCTTATAATCTTTGAATACAACGGGATCTACGTTACGAAATCCAGCTATTTGACAACCTAGAGTCGAAAACATGGCAAATGAAAAACAGGTGTCGTGAAGCTCCATACCTATAGATGTCGTGCTCTTCAAAAATGGATCATCCGTCTTCACAATCTTGTCTAATGTAATGAAACTGGTGTTGAGCGGAAAGACATCCATAGAGGAGATTTTTTTCTTAGACTTCTTCTTGTCATACTTTATCGCCACTTCTTGTGCTTCTCTAACTCCCACTAGAAATTCACTGTATTCAGGTCTCGAGTGTACTTCTCTGCTCTTTTCGTACTCTGTAAAATCATAGAGAGTTTTTGTCGATATAGAGTAGCCACTAGAGTTGTTAGTAGCGTAAACTAAGGCCCAGCGCCTTTCCGTAAGCTTTGAGAAACCAACAAAGAATATGCAAGTGACAGGTACAATGATTTCAGGAGGAGGTAAGTTCTTATAAAGGGACGACAAAATTAAAGGCCAAACTACGATAAAATCAATGAAAAGTCGCTTTTTGTTGTCGAGATTGTCTCGCAGGGTAAAGCAACTTATCTCGTTGCTGACAGCTGCTAGGTATGTGATGAATGCAGCCCAAAAGATGTAGAGATCGTTGGATGCTAGCGGTGCGCTCATGAGACCAGAAACGTAAGATATGAGATACCCAGTGATCATGAACAACTGGGTCGACACCAGTTTCATGGTACTGTTGCCTCGATAACGAAACCGCCCTATCAGGAGGATCATGAAATAGATTAGGAAAATTACGAACAAAGATATTTGGATTTTCACTTGTTGGTAGAGGTGATCTCGCCGGAATTGTTCTGAAGGAATTATGTCCACTGTCCTATAATAATTAACCCGCTTAAGTCTATGTGGTCAACACGTCTTGCTAGAGACCAATGTTGATCTGATACATAAATAAGTTATGTGTCTAGTAGGTCTTAAGTGGGCCCATTGGGTCACACACAAATGTACAGGGTAATTATAATATGAGTAGAACTCATTAATTAATTACCGGGTCTAAAGTTAGTTTAGCCCAAATTTACAACTCTTCAGGTTTATGGAAACCTACTAGGATTAGGTTTATGGAAACCTAGATCTTCCTCTTTACTATATATATGGGGTTCCTGTAAAGGAATTATTGATTCAATTCAACTCAATTCAATTATGAGATTAGTCCACATATTATATAGAGAGAAAATAGTTTCTCTAGAGAGAGGTTGGTAAACCCTTCGGTACTAGCATACCAGTTGTAGCTCCGTACGTGTGGATACTAATGGAGGCATCACAATTGGGGTGTTAATTATTATTATGGGATTCTTATTCTTATTATTATTCTGGGTTTTCAAGGATTTCTTATATTCTGCATACTTCTTATTATTATATTATTCCGCTGCGAGAAGGTATGTAATTCATCTTACTTGTATTTGTTAATTCGTTCAATACTTGCGATTTGATCTTGGCAAATTGGGTTTGTATAAAACTTGTTTATGTCCTCAAAACCCTACAGTGGTATCAGAGCCAATTTCGTGTAGTATTGTTCAAATTAACTATTGAATCTTGACTCATAATTTTGTTATGAGAGATTCAATTGATTTGATTATTTTGAATTTTTGAGATCTATTAGAAACATGTTTAATTAGGGTTTTTCTATTTATGAATTTAATTTGTTGAATTATGAAATTGAGTTTTTGATTTATATAAAACCTTGTTGTTGTTTTATTTTATCGCCCTAAAACGTTTTCTAAAGGGCCCTAAGATATTTATTCCTTTGTTGACGATGAAAGACTCGATTGGAATAACTTGAAGGGACAATTTTAAGAATCCAGAAATTAATTCCATTGTTAACGATGAGTTCTAATGTGTTAGAATAAGACTCGATTGGAATGAATTTTAAGAATCCTAAGAATTAATTTCATTGTTGACGATGAGCCTTAATTTAATTAGGGCAAGACTCGATTGAAATTAATTGAAGGGTCAAAGAAAAGTTGTAATGAAAATCACGAAAAACTTCTGTAAAAGGTTGGAACCGATCGGTTTACCTGAAACCTATCGGTTTTACATGTTACGGGAAGTGACAGAAAACTGGAACAAGCAGAAACCGATCGGTTTGGACTAAACCGATCGGTTTGGGGGTCGAACCGACCGGTTTGACTTGTGAACCGATCGGTTCACTTGTCGAATCAGTCCAGTTCGTGTTGTTCTTATGATCTTCGTGTATTTTCTGTTTTTATCAACCAAAATAAATTTTGAATTGAGTTCGATTATGAATTGTTTTACAATCAAGGATTGTTTTATAATTATGAATCGAAGTGAGACTCAATTTGACTTATGAATTGTTTTACAATTATGAACCATTAATCGGCTTAAGTGATCGGTTTATGTTGAAACCGACCCGTTTAGCGGCGATTTTGAGAGTGATTCTAATTTTGTTGAATTAACGAATTAATTAAATCACGATTATGAATTGTCATACAATTGCAAGTTGTTATACAATTATGAATCGGATTTGGTATAATTTATGATTATTGAATTGTTGTACAATTGTAAATTGTTATACAATTATGAATCAAAATTTGAAGCATTGTTTTATTTCTCAAGTTTGAAAAGGAGTTTTCTAAGAGAGGAGAAATACAATGCTCATTGGAGGTCAAATTTAACTTGACTTGCAATGAAGATTAATTTGGGTACCATGCTTTTCTTAATGATAAATTGAGATTTGCATGCTTAGAACTCATATCTTTAATCCCTCTGGAATATTAAGCTTTGCCTTCCCATAATTGACCACCACAATAAGTTTGCTTCACTATGCTAAGTGACTGCTAAAGCAGTGCTTAACTGGTTACGTAAATTGAGTGGAGAGGTGAGTAATAGTTTCATCGCAATAAGTTTGCTTCATTGGTTAAAGTGACCGCTAAAGCGGTGCTTTGCCGGTAACGTTAAATGAGTGGATGAATAACCGTTACTCATAAGTTCTTTTTGGTTCGCTTAACGAGGCCGTCAGGTGAGGCCTGAGCCTTGAGGCAAGAGGTCGTTTTCATGTCATGATCGACTAACCGACCGACCAAGAATTACATGGAGATGTAATTGACATGCGAGGATGTCTACCTTTATGTTTTGTGTTTTGGGCGATGAGCTAAAGCTCACTCAAAACACCTAATATTTGGGATCTTGGAATAATTGTACATGTATGAGGGAAACGTGTTCAATTCATATTAATTATCGTTCGTGTTGCATATATTTGGTCATATGTTATCACAATTCAATAAACGAGCAGTTTGAAATAGTTCAAACTCATTGATTGGTATTTTGAGAAAGAGTTCTCAAAAGTGAGAGATATGATTTGTCCTTATAAAGGAATTTCATACAAGGTAAAACCAATGTTAACATACAGTTTGGACTGTGTGGTTAAAGTCATGGTGATGGCTCCACGTTTCAATTAAACAATCGTCTAATTGAGGGAAAATTGTTCCCATTAAGTGAGAAAATAGTGGAAATTATCCAATTAGATTGCATGTCATACGTTGATGACAAGATTATAATGATAATCTAGAATGATTGATGACAAGATTATAATGATAATCTAGAATGATTGGATATTTCCATTAGTGTTACTGAAAATTGTTTCAGTTATGCTTCAAGTTAAAGTCGGTTCATCATGAATGAAACATGTAACTTGAATTTCTTATTTAATAGTATAAGATGCTTTAATTAGCATATGATACTCAATATAATTAAACGTCATATCAAGAAGGCCAAATTATAATGATATTTGAGTTCATTAGGTAAATGGCTTGAGATATTGGACTTAGACGATGTTGAAGGGCTTAAAGTTCGGTGACTTAATGATTGTTATCATACCTAAAGCCTAAGCATGTTTTAATTGAGTACGTAAATATTTGTCATTAGTGGAATGATTTAATCATTGATGTAATGATAAATTAACATTGGAAAGGCAACTCCTAGAATTATCTAGAAGATCTGCAAATGAATTTGAAGTAGTGACTTCAAATATGTATGTTGTGAATGTAAATCAATATTCTACTTTTTGGTATGAGGTACCAAATGCAGCTCTTACATTGATAATGTAGTGAGTTCGAGAAGAGTAGAGTAATGACAAAAGTAAAGTGATTATGTATATACATGAAATGAACACCTGTTGTTTTTCATGTACATAAGAGGGATCACTTGACTTAATTTTAAAGCTTAATGCTAAGATTGGATAAAATTGTTATCTATGTACCTTTATAAGTAAGGCTTGAAATTCTGGTTCATGTTTAAACGTGAATAGAATTTATGTGTTTTTGAGCAAACGTTGTTGTTCAAATACCCTTGCTAATATACAGTACTAAAAGACTAACTTTAACGTTGGGTCTTATATTCTTAGTAAAAGGTAACTTATTTTACAACATAATGATCAGTTGAGTACAAGTCTTACATTTTGTGTTTCACTAATATGACACGTCTTTAAGGTTGTAAAGATGATAAAATGACGTCTTCTACTTGGTTTAGTGGGAGGACGGTCGATTTGTTTGATCATACCTATACGAGATATGTGTGCATCAATAGTCATATCGTGAGAAAGTGAAATTCGTTTATACTTCACTACATTTACTACGTTGTAGTTTTGTTGTCAAGTTCATTTAAATGATGAAACGTAAATCTGAAATACTTTGAGAATTTCAAGGATATTCAGATGGAAGTATATGATCAGCTTGATAAGTTGTTCAAGTAAGGCAGAGCTCAAGAAAATCATTTGTGATCATCGTAGAAATTAGTGAAATGAGTTTCACGTTGAATCTTTTAAGGTTCGTTCTACTATGAGTCACATGGATCTTAATGATATTTTGGAGACATGTGCACTATAAAGCCTACATACACGAGTAAGATTATGTCCGTTCAAGTTGGTAAAAGACATGATATGGGATATGGATTGAAAAGTTCATAATTGTCTTTTATGATTTGAGTTTTGAAGTTATAAGAAAAGTTGTTTTCTAAAACGTAAGCTCAAAATTCCAACATATGCTATTATGAGGTATTCTTCAAGGATATACATTCTACCACTTATCCAAAGAACAAAGTTATATTTTGTTACGTGGATCTATAAGTTTCTATTTGAGATATGTGATCTCTAAAAGAAACGTGGGGGAGAATAAATGTCACGTAAGTTTGACCTATAAGGAAGCATTGATGGGCTAGAACTCCGTATATATATTTAAAACATGGATGGACATAAGATATCTATTGGTATGATGGATATATGATGTTAATAAGCACGGTTGGTAATTAAAGTAATGACTATAGTGGAGATTATTTACCATATGCTTAAATCCATGAAACTAGCAAATGTCGTCATAGTCTCATAAAATGAGATTTGGTGGTTGAGTATGAAAAGCAATTTCACATCAATAAGAATGTGCTAGTTGTTTGTGAAAATTTCAAAATTGTTTGAAATAAGTAACTTGGAGTTGAAACCTTTGTTCTTGAGATTTTGGTTTAAAAGGCGTTTTGATCCATTTAAGACAAAGAAAGCTATATATTTGTGTACATGAAGACTAGTGGGAGTGCATATGCATTTACAGCTTGTTATGTTCATGACATATTTCTTTCATTGTTTGACTTTTATTACTTGAAGTATTTTGTACTTAGCATAAAAGTTATTTAATGTGTTCGTGTAAGGAACATGACACCAATCAAGTTCTAGTAAGTGTCACTAGAATGCTATCTATGAATGTTTCCATGTGTTTAAGAAGCTTTGAGGAAATCCTATGTACTTGAGGAGTCATGAGGAAATCCTATGCGCTTATGAAACCTCAAGGAATCATTATGAGATACAAATTGCGATAAAATATATCATTGTAAATGTGTTACAAGTGATTTAATTTTCATACAAATAAAGGTGGTCCCTGATGACTATCTAGGTACCTCTTTGTTTATATGAAATAAGTTATGCATTGGAAACAGTTCCAAACATAAAATGATGACTAATACTGAGTGTCTTGTTGCTGATAAAGCAAATGATAGATGTTTGATTTATAAAACATTAGCACTCTCGAATAATGTAGTTTATGAAGCGCTTTAATGGTGCTTATGAAACAAAAATAGTTTATCTTATTGAGAGAAGGTAAATTGTGTATATGCAAATGTTATAACTCGATGCAATGGTGATTGCATGTCACGCACAAATACCTATTACGCAATTAGAAACATGTTGTTGCGAATTGTATAAGACGCATGGGCGAATGGTCTTGATACTAATAAGAGGTGTTTATTTCAGTGGGAGTTATTTACGACAATTGATATAAATATCGCATTTATTGAAAATGCAGTCCCAAAATAACAATAACATCGATTGATAGGTTTACTAAGTACGTGACTTAGTAAGTGGAACCCTATTAAATGGAGGATGTAGTTATTTTGTCTCTAGTCAGAGTATTATGTTGGGACGAATCGAATACTTGAAAATGACTAGTATGTGAGTTGGTTGATGGCTACGTTCCATGAGTCATAGGTAACGATGTACCAAGCTAGGCACATAGGTGTGTATATGAGGATACGCACTAGACTGACCCGCCGAGAAGAACTTTACTAAGGATTCGCCTAGTGTCAGTAAAGGTTCTTGGGAATTGTTTGTTTGTTTGGTCTTTTGACCTGAGTCTTTGACTATTCTGTACATGTGAAGTGTATGCTTTGATACTATTCCTCGTCATCTGTTAAAAGGGACTACGGATGGTCATTGGGTATGCATGAATCATGTGATAGCATGTGGTTAGACAAGATGGGATTTGCTCCTCTCTTGTTAGAGAGTTTATTGTTTCTTGGCCTCTCGAAGAGTGTGACTTGTGTAAATCCGTGGCCGCGGTCGGATGGAATGCGTTGCCATTCATCTGTCTTTTGACAAGTCGACTCGGAGATTCGAGAAAACGATTGAGATATATGAGGATGACACTTCTCCTACCTCATTTTCAATTGGAGACAATAGTAGCAAAGAGACTTATTAATATTCTTATAGGGACATGTACAAGTGGGAGACTGAAGGAATTATGTCCACTGTCCTATAATAATTAACCCGCTTAAGTCTATGTGGTCAACACGTCTTGCTAGAGACCAATGTTGATCTGATACATAAATAAGTTATGTGTCTAGTAGGTCTTAAGTGGGCCCATTGGGTCACACACAAATGTACAGGGTAATTATAATATGAGTAGAACTCATTAATTAATTACCGGGTCTAAAGTTAGTTTAGCCCAGCTACAACTCTTCAGGTTTATGGAAACCTACTAGGATTAGGTTTATGGAAACCTAGATCTTCCTCTTTACTATATATATGGGGTTCCTGTAAAGGAATTATTGATTCAATTCAACTCAATTCAATTATGAGATTAGTCCACATATTATATAGAGAGAAAATAGTTTCTCTAGAGAGAGGTTGGTAAACCCTTCGGTACTAGCATACCAGTTGTAGCTCCGTACGTGTGGATACTAATGGAGGCATCACAATTGGGGTGTTAATTATTATTATGGGATTCTTATTCTTATTATTATTCTGGGTTTTCAAGGATTTCTTATATTCTGCATACTTCTTATTATTATATTATTAAATTTGCGAGAAGGTATGTAATTCATCTTACTTGTATTTGTTAATTCGTTCAATACTTGCGATTTGATCTTGGCAAATTGGGTTTGTATAAAACTTGTTTATGTCCTCAAAACCCTACATGTTCTTCCGGCGGTACAAATGGTGCTGGTGGAGAAGGTGATGAAGAGCTAACCAGCATTTTTCTAAATTTAGGCGTATATATATAAGAAAAGTGAATATGATATATCGGATTATTTGTGATTTCTGATAATGGTTCCTACACATACATCTGAATTTGTTAGTGGGTTTCTAATTTTAGAATCAACTAAATGTGAGTGCTATAAAGTTGTAATGTGTTTTTATTTTGTTTGTGTTGCGAGAGTATGAAGGAGGTGTGACCTTAGTTTTATAAGGAAAATATAGCCCCACGACATAAACCTTTTAAGAGGGTGTATGGGTGTGAAAAGTGAAAACCCGAGACGGGTCATGACCATACTCATAAATGAAATTAAAGAAATCCCACTTTATAAGACTCATATATTAATACGTATATGACGAATTAAATTATATTTAAAATATATAAAACCTAGACAATTAATTTAGCTATATTTAGTTTAAGATTCATTGAATTTCAACAATAAATCAAAAACATTATTAGTTTTAGATTCATTAGACTTAGATAATGAACCTATTTATATCTAAGTTCAAATTCATTTAATTTAAATAATGAATCTAGTTGTATTTTAGTTTAGTTTCTATATATAGTGAACTTGTAATTTATTTGAAAAACAGAATTTGATGAAAAAAAAAAAAAAAACTTGTTTTCTCTCAAAAAAACGTGGGTTACGTTTGTTTGTGAAATTCGAATCTTTACGTACGATTCAAACTAGTAACGTATTAGGACACGTATCCTAATTGTTTCTCGATTGGAACCAATAGGTCTTGGTTAGCCAATCTCGTTCATCAAGTTATAGGTCTAACTTGGTGTCTGCTTATCCCTTACTATTTTACTATCTTATTATGTCTACTTCCGCTGCCATTTCATATCATGTATAAACTTATTATTAAGAGTTGTTTACGATTATATTGTTCGGAGTAGTATTTGGAAATAATAAGTAGGAAAATATTAGGGAGTATCATAATATCTCAGAAATATTTTAAGAATATATCGAGTCATTGTACTGTAAATATACCTCCCTTATAAGCCGGGTATGAGACATGTATACATCATGAGCTTGAGATATGGGTATAAAAATCTTACATTTCGAGACAAATACTTTGATACGTGTTTGACTCATTTTAAACTAATACTCCGTACATAATACTTTGAAGTGTATATCGATCCGATCTGATAGAAGTATATCACTTTTTTAGATTCCGCTGTTATTGATATGGTCTAGTATAGTTGTTTTCATCATTAAGTGACTTTGCTTTTATGTAGTTACTTCGTTTTCTTTTATAGTAATGGTTTATTTAAGATTTGTGGTTTGCTTTTATGTACTCCGTAGTTATTTAACCGGTTAACTATGTGATGAGTATGAACAAGGTTGAGGTAGTTTAGAAGGGGTGCGATATGACATATGTTCACCAATCGTCAGATAATAAATCACCTTTTATCATGAGTGATTTTAAATACACCAACCATGGTGACTTAGTGAAGAGAATCCTAACTCTAGACATAGTACTAGAAATAAACATAAAAACCGATAGACTTAAGCTTTTAACACTTAACAAAACTACAAAGATTGATTCGATTCAACAGAATTCCATATTTATTAAATTATGTGAACGGAAATCATTAATTTAATAAGGGATTATGTTATGAATAATGTATTGTATTAGTGTGAATGTCCATTAGGCCTTGAGCCCATTACTAGTTTCATCTAGGGTTTGGGAGAAACCTAATTACTAGTGTACTATATATATATATATATATATATATATATACACTCTTGTAGATATACACACATCTCTCTATTCCTTCTATTGTCTCTCTATTCCTCTATTGTCTCTCTTATTCTTATTATTTTACAACACGTTATCAGCACGAGACTCTATATAACTGAGCAAATTAATTTTGACTATCTATTAATCAGATCTGATATTCGAAGGTTCATATAAGACCTTTCTCAGGTTGCCATTTGTTTATTACCAAGCAATGAAGAAAAATAAAATCTTTAATCATGCTCACAACTAATTGAAATGACTAAGTCTTATTGGCCTTCAAACTCAACTAGATATATAAATAAGTTTTTGGCTCGATTTGTAACAACTACTTTATACATAAAAATTTCTACAATTTGCTACCAAATTCCTTTTAAAATTACTACCTTTTATAAACAATTCTTTACAAGTTGATATTTGTTCGCATTTCGACCAAATTAATTGATACCTTACGACAAAAGTTCACATTTCCCTCCAAAATTAATCATTTTATCGTAAAATATTCCTAAAATACACTTATAAAATTTGAGAGCGGATTCTCTGTCCCATTTTATGTCGCATTTGGTGTCCCATTACTTGATAAGGTAATAAATCCTAATTTATACAATTAATTTTTCATTAATCTTTTATAATCAATGAGATTTATTACTACATAGTAATGGGACACTAAGTGGGACATAAAATCCGCTATCATAAAGTTTATGTAACTCACGTTTTTTGATATTTTCTCTTCCACTTTTACCTCTGTTTTCACATTCACCTTCTTATTTTTCATTCACATTTTACTCAAAATTTAATGATTCATGTGTTCACTCAATCCCGACGTCCCAAAAATTATAAACAAAAATGATTTTTTTTTTTTTAAATTTTCATTCATTGTACATTAAAGTGGTAGCTATTTGTAAAAAAAACTAATCTCATAAAAGGTACGAGTAGTTATTTTAGGAAAAAAAGTATAAAAGGTAGTAAATGGTAAAAAAACAAATTTAAGTAACAATTTTTCCTAATTTTATATTTTTCAAATAAAATACCTCAATATTAACCACTAAGCTATAATATTTTAGTAAATAAATAAATACATAAATAAGATATTTGATGTGCCCTCGCAAAATTTATATGTCATTTGGTACGTAAGAATAAATTAAATTAATGTCAAGTACCAAGTATGGGTAATATTTTATTTCTAGATATTGTTTTGGTCTTTTCAATAAAGTAAGTTGTTGATATTGAATTACGAGTAGTTTTTTTTTTTTTTTTTTTTTTTTTTTTGCGTGTTAAATTAGACAACTACATACTCCGTATTTTAGAACATATTTATCCATGACTTAATCAAAAGTATAAAAGGTAGTAAATGGTAAAAAAAATATTTTTAAGTAACAATTTTTCCTAATTTTTTTATTTTTCAAATAAAGTACCTCAATATTGACCACTAAGCCATAATATTTTTAGTAAATAAATAAATAAATACATAAATAAGATATTTGATATGCCCTCGCAAAAATTATATGTCATTCGGTACGTAAAAATAAATTAAATTAATGTCAAGTACAAAGTACGGGTAATATTTTATTTCTTGATATTGTTTTGGTCTTTTCTATAAAGTAAGTTGTTGATATTGACTTACGAGTAGTTTTTATTTTATTTTTTTGTGCGTGTTAAATTAGACAACTACATACTCCGTATTTTAGAACATATTTATCCCTGACTTAATCAAAAGTATAAAAGGTAGTAAATGATAAAAAAAATATTTTTAAGTAACAATTTTTTCTAATTTTTTATTTTTCAAATAAAATATCTCAATATTGACCACTAAACCATAATAATTTCAGTAAATAAATAAATACATAATAAGATATTTGATGTGCCCTCGCAAAAATTATATGTCATTCGGTACGTAAAAATAAATTAAATTAATGTCAAGTACCAAGTACAGGTAATATTTTAATTCTTGATATTGTTTTGGTCTTTTCAATAAAATAAGTTGTTGATATTGACTTACGAGTAGTTTTTATTTTTTTGTACGTGTTAAATTAGACAACTACATACTCCATATTTTAGAACATATTTATCCATGAGTTAGGGTATCATCATTCTGTTGGACTTTTACACATTCCACATCATCTCTCTTCATGTACTCCTCAATATGGCTTTATCAATGAACTATTCATGATGCATGTTCCATACATCGACCATCGTCTGTGCAATGAGGTAGATGAGGGAGTGTGAGACCATCGTCTATATAATTAATCAAAATGTTTTAAATATTAACTATAATTAGTTAATTAAATGTCGACTGAACGAAGTAAAATGCCGACTGCAAAAAGTACATCCCCTTATTATACCCCACATTTATTTATTTATTTATATTTATTATTCTATTGTTAAATATAAATAAAAGAACTTGACCCACCAGCTAGCAATAAAATAATATAATAAAATGTGTAAAGTACCATGAGGGTCCACTACAACTCCTTATTTGCCTTCTCACACAGACAATGCAGCGTGTGAGAGCACCCACATCAATGGGGAGATAGGTGACCCAAATGTGCCATGTATACAAGTGTGGGGAGACCAACCAATGTGGGAGGTGTCCAAATTATGGGTTTGTGACCCAAATTTTGGGTAGCCCCTCTACATTGGGAGGGTTCCCATTTGCAAACTTTATTTATTTATTTATTATTAGTTGATTAAAATCAATTAATTATTTTATCATCCAATTAACTACTTACTAACCACTTCTCAACTAGTGCAAATTCTAATGTATGTTTTCTTTAATTAACTTTTTTAAATTGAAAAAAAAAAATTAGTTAGTAGGTTTCCGGAAAAAATTGTTAAAAAAAACAATTTTTATTAATTAAAACAAAAATCGTCACAAGTTTTATGACGATGAAAGTTAGTATAACTTGAGTGTATATTTTTCTTTTAATCTTGGGTCATGTGTTATTTCAAATTCAATTAAAATTAATGTAATAATATAATATAAATTATGCATATTTGTGTTAATTATCAAATAATAAGTAATTAATCAATGTTAAAATTTAAAAAATAAATATGGTGGACCATGAAAAAGTGGAAATGGGGAGCCCCATCAATGTGAAAACATGTAAATGAAATGGGGAAGTTAAGTAAGAAGTTGATGAAAGTAGGAGAGAGAAGTTTTGGGGAGCCCAATTAATGTGGGTGCTCTGATGCATTATGACTTTATCATGGATAAAAGTACTTGTAATGAGATATGGGGTGGGATGATGAGAGGACAAATATGCCCTAAAATTGGCCCTACTACAAGTTCACTTTTTTTTTTATTTTGGTGACGAGGGGTTTAGTCCCCTCTGCGATTCCAAATACACCACCACTCTAATGTAAACCACCCCAAAGAGGCCGCCGAGATACCGCATGTATTTACACATCCGTGGGTCTCGAACCTGGGACCTCGCAATTCCTGTCATTGCAAGCTTTGAGGTTGCCCAAGTCTACCACTAGACTACAAGTTCACTCTCATTTTTACCTTTGTTTTATAGAATTTTAAGGGGAAATATAATTAGGAGAAAAGGAAGAAGTTAATTATATTAAACTTGCTCAATCAATTACTATGATAAGTTGGCTTTAAATAGCCTTACAAGTAAAACTAACTAATGGTAGTTACTTAAACCACTAACCCACATAACACTAGTTAACTACCCCATAACATCCACTAATTAACTTATTTTGACCCACTAATACACTAACCAAAAAATAGCAAACAATTTAGATTAATTTTGGATCATTAAATCCAACACACCCCCTTGATCCAAAATTTGTTAGATCTTTGTTCGACTTTCTGCCATGTCGAACCGCATTCATTGTTACGTCATTCGCGGTAATTACCGAGACTTTTCTTCTGTCTCAATTCATTGCATTCTTGCTTCGCAAATTTCTTCTTATTTTCATTGAAGAGCAATCTACCATCAAGCGATATGCAATCCTTCTCGCACCCGCATATGTTAGGCTCCACACCCAACTTTTAATATAGTCTCCTTCCGAGACTAAGACTGAGTCTCCTTACTTGGACTCCAAAAAAACGTAAATTGCTTGATCAAATTGGTGAAGCCCTTATTTTCACTTTGTGACGCACTTCTCGTCACCTTCTTGTTGGTGTGCATTACCACCAAATCTCATTTGGAGCACGTCTCTCCAAAATCTGTAGTAGAGCACTTCTCCCTATAAGTCTTCATAACCAATAGAGCACTTCTCTCACCACAAACTCATGAAGCACATCTTCTCACAAAACATGGTAGAACAATTTTTTTTCTACCAAACTCGATAGAGCACATCTTTCTATCTCACGATATTTTTTATTTCTCTCGTAATCACTTTTTTCACCATTTTTTTTGATTTTTTTTCTTTTGACGCCCCATTTACGAATCGAACCTGTCTACTTAAGCGGAGGTGACGTTTGTGTTACCTTTCTCGACTTAAGATAGCTCTGATACCATGTAGAATTTTAAGGGGAATATAATTAGGAGAAAAGGGAGAAATTAATTATATTAAACTTACTCAATTAATTACTATAATAAGTTGGCTTTAAATAGCCTTACAAGTAAAACTAACTAATGGTAGTTACTTAAACCAAATACAACTGTGATGGTAGTATTCAGAAGCATAATGCCAGATTGGTCGCTAAAGGCTATTCTTAACAACAAGGGGTCGACTTCGATGAGACGTTCTCACCCGTGGCACGCTTTGAGACGGTAGGAATATTCCTTGCTATGGCTGCTCAGTTACAGCTGCCTGTGTACCAATTCGATGTGAAGTCGGCTTTTCTAAACGGTGACTTAGAAGAGGAGGTGTATGTTACTCAACCGCAAGGGTTTGAAGTGAGTGAAAACAAAGTTTACAAGCTGTGAAAAGCTCTTTATGGGCTCAAACAAGCTCCGCGTGCGTGGTATAGCAAAATTGATTCATTCTTCCATGACACCGGTTTCAAGAGGAGTGAAAACGAACCTACTCTGTACATCAAGCATGAAGGTAACAATTTTTGATGGTTTGTCTTTATGTTGAAGACATGATATTTATGGGTTATTGTGAGTCTCTAGTTAAAGAATTTGTTACGATCTTAAATTACCTCTCATGCAAGTATACTGTGGTCAACGTAGTATAAGAGGGTCGAATCCACAAGGATGGGTAGTTAGGCTATGTTCTAGTTTAGTCGGTTAAAACGTTGCTTTTGGGTTTCTAATCTAATAAAACTAATTAAAAAAAAAAGCGAGTAAAAGAAAAGACAGTGTAATCGATAATAAGAGAGAGGTCTAAGGTCCGATTTCTCCACTAGCATTCTCTAATTATAAGCAAGTCGTCGAATCATAACATTAGGGTGAAACCGTCTCTGAAACTAACCACTACTCCCCTCCCGGGTTTGTGAAAGGTGGTCACTTCCTAAGTTACCTAAAACTCCCCTCCCGGGTTAGAATTAGGTCTCCTTAACTAATGTAAAAGTCCACTCCCATGATACTAAACACACAAGTCAAGGGAATAGAAAACGACGTTTACAAACTCACAATTCAACAACTTGTCTCAACAATTCAACCACAAACACAAAATAGGATAGAGATTAATCGAACCCTAAACACAAAATTACTAGCTAATCATAACTAATTCGACACTAATCAATATAATAAACAACTCAAACATTATAATTAAACAATAAAGATCAAAACTTTAACTAAATAATATCATAAATAAATAAGACATAAGAGTCAAATAAGAGACATTAATTGTAATGAAATAGATCAAATCTTAACACAAATTATAAATTAAACTACTAAACTAAAGATTAAAAACTAATTAAAACTAATTATAAGTAAAATAGAGAAGAAAATACTAAAGAAATCGGATGAAAACGTCAATTACAACTGCCCTACTCCTACTCCTACTCCTACTCCTCGGCTGCTTCTGCTTCTATCCCTCCTGCGTGCTTCTCTGCTCTTCTTTTTATTCTCCCCTTTTCTGGCTCCTGACTACTCTTCTCGCGAGAGAGGATTCTTTTCTTACTTTTTTAATTCCCTTCACATTCTATTTTGGTGGGCCTTGATTGATTGGGCCATAACTTGTAAATCTCGGTCCATTTGTTTTCATCTCGATCCAATTTGTAATCGTTTTAATTTATTTCTCCGTCTTTCTTTGACTTTGACTTAAATACTTTTATGATTGGTACCTACAAAATATATTACCGAAAACAGTACCAAATCCTAGAGAAAATATATAATGTACGATAAAAATAACACGAAGCCAATTTATTTATAAATAGTTGTAATTGGAGCTATTTAATAAGTATAAGATCACAAAATTGACAAAGTAAAAGTTTAAATGTGGGTATATAATCGATAAAATTGTCGCTTATTAGAATTCAAGGTGTGTATGATGAGAAAATTTGAGATGACGGATTAAGGCTTGCTTAAATATTTTTTGGGGCTTGAAATTGAGCAAGATAAAGACGGTATCTTTATATGCCAAGTTGCCAACACAAGTATGCTTGTGATCTACTTAAAAAGTTAAATATGTCAAATTGTGAAGTGTTGCCTACGCCTATGAATGTCAATGAAAAGCTGCAGCGAGAAGACGGGACCGAGCCTACTGACGGGAAATTATACAGGAGAATTGTTGGGGGTTTGAACTACCTCACGCATACTAGACCGGATATTGCTTTTTCGGTAAGTGTGGTGTCTAGGTATATGCATAATCCGACTAGACAACATCTAGGGGCAGCGAAGAGGGTTCTCCGTTACGTGGCTGGCAGTACAAATGTTGGCATATGGTACACTAAAGTTGCTGACAAAGATTTCAAGATTGTTGGATATAGCGATAGTGATTGAGCAGGCTCTCTAGATGATCGAAAGAGTACATCTGGTGTTGTTTTTAGTATCAACTCAAGTATTATTACATGGAGTTCAAAGAAGCAAGAGATAGTGGCTCTCTCGTTTGCAGAGGCAGAATACGCTGCTGTATCTTCAGCAGCACGACCAGCTCTTTGGCTCAAAAAATTGCTAGCTGACTTTCGAGTAATTAGAGAAAAGAGAGAAGTTAATTATATTAAACTTGCCCAATTAATTACTATGATAAGTTGGCTTTAAATAGCCTTACAAGTAGCGACTGTTTTTCTAAATTTTATTTTCAAAGACATTTCGATTGGGCCAAATTTCGATTCGATTCGATTGGGATTGGGCCATTCGATTCGCCTGGGCCTGGGCCATTCACTTCGATTCGCCTGGGCCTCGATTGATTCGCCTGGGCTGGTCAAATTTAAAAGTCCGGGAAGAATATGCTCTAAAACTAACTAATGATAGTTATTTAAACCACTAACCCACATAACACTAGTTAACTACCCCATAACATCCATTAATTAACTTATTTTGACCTACTAATACACTAACCAAAAAATAGCAAACAATTTAGATTGAGTAAGTCTTGCATTAAACCGTTTCACGCATGCGACGAAGTTCTTATGAGTAAAATGTGACCATTTTAATACTTAAAGTGACCACTTTAACGTTATATGTGTCCACTTTAAAGCTCCATAAAATGGTTACTTTAAACTTTAAAATAGTCACTTTAAACCTTAAAGTATGCACATTTTAGTTGCAAATACCTACCGTACGAGTGAGACGGTTTTTATGTGAGCATTTTTGATTTAGATTAATTTTGGGTCATTAAAATCAAATTGTTTTATTGCAAATGATATAATTACACAATAGTTCCTTTTAGTTATTGCAAATTCTTTGTTTAAGTCTATAAAATAATAAAATGGTCTTGTTTTCGTAGCTTTAGTTTATAATGTCGTACTTAAACCGTCTCCAAAGATGATTGTATTATTATGTGTAATAATATTGTGATTGTTTTCAATTAAAATATCACATTTATCATTAGTTGTTTATCTTAGATAGGATCTTTATTAATAAATTTATCGTATTTTTGCATGAAATTAACAGTATTTTCGTAGACTTTTTTCATATTCTCTAGAATGATTTTTAACGAAAATCAATATCTTTTACATTAACCGTAAATAAATCCAACATTAGAAGTTAAATTACATGATTAAATAAATATGGTGAACGATGATGAATCATGGATAAACTTTAAATTTTTAGTAAAAAAGATGAATTGAAATTTATGGAAAGAGAGTAAAATGATGAGGGATGATGAATCATTGATAAAGATGTTTGGAATATTTTTATTTTATTCTTAATATTGTTGTTAAATATTCTTATTATTCTCTTTATTTTTATTTTTTTGACACTTTTTTTAAAAAAATAAAAAATAAAAATTCATCTTTCTTCCCATTTGTAAAACTTTTATTTTTCGTGATTTTTTTAAATTTTAAATTAAAAGAAAATTGTTTTTTATAGGAATATTTCGGCACCTTGCATTATTATGATTTTTGAAATTATTAATTCATGGAGACTATATATCTATTCCGTATAACATTTAACTCCTTAATTCAACTCCAATTTGTACATTTTTTTTGCACTATTCATCAACATATTAAATCTTCGAAATTCCTTATCATTTATAGATAGAGATAGTCATGTGTAATATTTTTTTTTTTATCATTTGACTTGATGAGCACAATTAAATATCAAATTTTTATAATTTTTCATAACATAAAGCTGTAGATATTCTCGTTTCTAAGCGTATCTTGATAATTGTTAAAAAAAACAATGCACAAATTGAAATTAAATAAGGGAGTATCATTTTGATTAGTAATTTTTTTGTATATTGTCCTAAACTACCATATAAAATTCAAATTTGACAGTTAATATCTTATTGACCGTTTTTGTGTAATTAGTACATTATACGAAGTATATCATTTTGTTTTAACTGTGTGTTGACTACTAATTCTAAACTTTATCAAATATAAAACTCTCATTTAATTAGTTACTATTATCTAATTACTATTACGCCCTTTACTTATGTACCTCCTCTCTTAACTCAAATACTCAATTTCATAACACACTCTTGCTCATTTTAAAATTGCAACGCTCGGATATCACTTTGTAACACCCTTCTACGGAGAAGGCAAATCACAAGCATCACAAAACTAACGAGAGTGTTACCAACACGGTCATCCATTGAATCGTAATATTAATATGCGTCAAAACGATTAATAGATACAAAATTGAAACAAACAAAAAATATATTTCGTATATACAACTATGTCAAAACAAAGTACGTGATCAAATAAGGGAAATTTGATTCCTTACGACACATATGTCCCGAATATAGGAATAGGAATAATAATTGTTTCAAAAGGATATTAAAACAAAATTTACACCTTGTTAAGATACAAAACTTGGAGGGAAATGGTGCAAAGAGAAATAATTGTCCTTCACCATTTTCGTATGACATGGTTATATAAGACAACAACTACGGAGTATATTATTTCTGATAGCATATAATTTATAATTGTTTTGGCCAAGGGGTATGATGATCTACTTGATTATTGACTCGGTTTATGTGAAGTTAATGATGTTGCTTGAACGAAAAAGAATGCAAGAAAGTAAAGTGCGAAAAGGTAAATGACACAAGAGATTTGGTGACGCGGAAAACCCAATGTGGGAAACGACCGCGGGGGATCTGTGTCCCGCCTAATGTGCTCCACTAAATATTGTTTGGCAAGTAACGAGTTACAACAAAGGAATACACGATAGTAATTTGTAATATGGGGATGCTCAGGTGGTATGCAATAATGGATTCTGGAGGAATGGAGCGTGTGTTGTTGTAGAGTGCAGTAAAAGATGTTGTAACCCTGCTCAAATGCTGCTCCCTTGCCTTTTATAGGGCTGAAACCCAGCCGTTGGAATCTGGTATCTGCTGAGGGTCTCCAGGCCCCTTTTTCGGGGCAGTTAGCTACATTTGTGGGGGTTGTTGCTGACCTCTTCTTGACTGTGCTTTGTGAGTGCAGTTTCTTTCTTACCCTAATTATCTTGGGCTTACCCTCCTTCTTGGGCCCGGGTTACTCCTACCCATAGCAATGGTTGGCCCACGTAGTCTCTTATACTAGTAGGCCATTTTTGGCCCAAACAATAATCTCAATAAAAATGACAATATATTCAAGAAAAACATGACTATTCACAGAAGATAGAGTAAACTTTAGTGTTTAAAAATCATGGGAATTTAAAAATCCTAGGAATTGCATTAAACCACATTTGTTTGGTTACCAAATTCATGAGAATTGTAAATTCCCATGGGAAAGTAATTTCCCCCCTAAGTAATTAGACTTTCCCACATCAATTTAATTCCACCATGGCAACTAAACACTTTTTTCTCAATTCACGTGAAATTTCAATTCCCGTCATTTTGAAATTCCAAGGAAATGTAATTCTCACATGACAACCAAACGAGCACTTAGTAAAAGTATTCAATTGGTAACTCACTTTTAAACTCTTAATAATAAAAATGTTATTAACATTAGAAATGTTATAAGATAAATCTATATTGATGTTTAATATATTATGAGTAATCAATGTCCGAACAAAGAAAAAATAAAAGATAACAGGAAGGCAAAATTGTATATACATTAGTAAAATATTTTATCAACTCGCGTAATGTTAAAGAAAACAAATAAAGGAAGTTCAATTTCAATATAATATGATCAAAGTACTTCAATATAATATGATCAAAGTAAACAAATAACAACCATAGATGGAGTACAATAATTAACAATTAACCATTAATCATTATTCCCAAAACCTTAAGATCAATGACAAGAAATAATGCAAAATTGATTCAATGAAGAGCCATAGTAAAATCTTGGGTGCGATTGAAAAGAACAGCCTGCGTGAGATCGAAGCTGTGGTTATTAAGGTAAGCATGAGCGTCGAGCCATTGATAGAAGTGTTTGTCGATAGTCCAAGACAAGATTTTATACCTATAAACAAGAACCAAGGATACATAAACATGACTCTCTTGGGTCTTCATCAACGACGTGCCGTTGTCGCCCCCAATTTGGAAGCTGAAATTCCAGGTCAAAGTCTTTCCGAAACCATGGAAGTCGCCTTGGATTTTACTAAAGTTCATCAGACTCCAGCCCTCATTGTTGGACAAATAATATATATTGATTGAACCGGTATCTGTGTAAATGAACCCGCGGAAGTGGTTTCGGTTTATCACCTGCACCTCAATGTCGATAACCGAGTAATTCGCCTCCTTGTTGTGCAGTTTGAGATTGAGTAGGTTGGCTTCAGGGTCCCAGATTTGGACTAAACCCCATAAGATCACCATCATTAGTGCTGCTATCATGAGGTAGCTAATAAATTTGCAGCAAGCGTGACCATACAGATCATCGTCATCGTCATCGTCATCGTCATCGTAATCGTAATCGTCATTGTCATTGTCATTGTCATCGTCAATGTCATCGTCATCGTCATCGTCAACTATTTCTGTTGGTGCTGGTGCAGGTGCTGGTGTAGCTGCTAGGGCTACATCTTCACCGTCATCATCATCTTCTTCAACTACTGCTTCTGCTGGTGCTGGTGTTGTTAGGGGTGGTGTTTTTGCTGCTGCTGCTGCTTCTTCTGGTCTGGTCATTGTTTGGTTGATATAAGACTATGACAGGAAGGGAAGTTGTGATGGTTTTTAACGAACGTTTTGTTTGAAGCTTCCGGTTATTTGAACTATTCCTTTTTTTTTTTTTAAGTAAAAATAAGTTTATTGAACTACTCAATGACTCCATAATGCGAGTACTCTTTGTTAGAAATAGGTATACAACGAATGGAAATTGACAATAATAATCACACCGAATCGACTTACGCTTTCCTAATAGAACAATTCGACCCTATATCAGTGCCAGGGTTGTACCGAATTTCCTATTGAGATAAGACGGTGTCCTCTGTATTCAGGCACAAGAAAACAGAGATGTAATTCAGAAGTTTTTATGTGTATTTTGTTATACGTTCATTGATACATGGAAAAGCAGAGATAAATGATTCTGTATATCTCTTCCTCTAATCTCACTTCTATATAAATAGAAGTATTGTGACACAGGGAAATCTTTTCATGAAGAGTCGTGACTCTTCAATTTCATTAAATTAATCCCGTCATAGTCAAAAGACTATACCATAAATTCGTAAATAATTATGTAAGCGTACACTCCGTACTTCCCAAAACTCACATTATATTATAACGAATTTACCCATCCTTGAACCAAATCTGAGTCACGCTAAATGAACCGGTAATTACACTTAAATTACCAACACTCTTTTCGATTATTTTCACGGTTTTTGAAAAGAAAAATGATATTGTACCACCCGGTGAGGCGGTGATACTTAAACTAAGTACCATCGAGGGTATAAATGTAAAATACTCTACATAATTCTACTTATGTTTTTAAAATTTTAATTTTTAAACTTATCTCTAAGAAAGGGTATTTTAGTAACTTGATAATCATTTATTAGAATATTATTTAAAACATCTTTGTAGATTATGTGTTATATATATATATATGTTAGTTAGGATTTTGCTAATTTTTCTCTGCCATCATTCATCATATACGAAATACTACCAGTAATATGATATATAGTAAAAAAAAAAAAAAAAAAAGGTTATTTAACAGGAATAATACAAACTATCACTATTCTTCTCCCAATAATCTATACTATCAATAATCCCGCAATAATCTAAACTATTATACCTATATTCTCAAAATGGTCCATGGTAACCTACTACCTGAAAAACCGGTAATTCAAACTATGAATCTTCTTCTCTCAATAATCCATACTATTATTAATCTTGTAATAATCCAAACTATTATACTTATATTCTCAAAATGGTCCATCTCAAAAAAAGGGTAAAAACAAATTTAATTATTATTATTATTATTATTATTATTATTATTATTATTATTATTATTATTATTATTATTATTATTATTATTATTATTATTATTATTATTATTATTATTATTTTTATTATTATTATTATTATTATTATTATTATTATTATTATTATTATTATTATTATTATTATTATTATTATTATTATTATTATTATTATTATTATTATTATTACTACTACTACTACTAGTACTAGTACATGCTGTCCAAATTTTAATCGACAAACACATCCGTCACAAATTACTACATTAATCGTTTTACGTCTTACATCCAACTCCATTACTAAATTACTACATCAGTTTATCATCTTACAAAATGCAAAAAAAATCCACGACACAATTAATCCGATCAAAGCCGCTTTCTCCCCTTTAGCGTGTTTGTTCATTAAATTCTTCAATTCCATGTTTTCTTCAACCAACTTCTCATTCTTCATCTTCAATTTTGAAATCTTATTTGCAAATTTCTTCTCAAAATCCGATGGCGGACATCCATGGACTTTTGAATCATTATCCGATTCAATATCTTCCATCAACACGAAGAACCCACAATGATTGTTCTACATATTCAACATGTCATTACCACAAAGATTTAAACCAAAACAAGAGGAAAAAAAAAGGTATTATAAAATACATCGACATTACCGGCCATAAAGGACAAACGAAGAATTTTTTACCCATATTTCGGCCATTCTTAATTGTCCTAATAACAGCGCTTAATTTGTGGTTGCATAAGACGTCGGTTGATATGTTTGAAATTCGTGTATTTGAAGACGATGAACATGAAATACGAGATTTCATTTTTGAAATTAATTTTTCAATTTTGAAACTTAGTTGGTATAAAAATGGAGGAGTTGTAATAATGAAGAAGACAATGCTACAACGACTATATTAGAAAATATAGGGGTCCCACAACATTTACCGGAACCAAAAGGTAAGAAAACGGTCATATTTTAAGTGGTACTATTTTGAGAATAGAAGTATAATAGTTTGTATTATTGCGGGATTATTGATAGTATATATTATTGGGAGAAGAATAGTAATAGTTTGTATTATTCCTGTTAAATAACCCAAAAAAAAAATGTTACCAATGAAATACTACTTTGCTTAGCTTTCTACGTTGAACATTTAGCTCTTGAATCTTGATCAACGTGGAGGAGCATATAACAAGTTCCGTACTACTAAAACTTACCTATCACTATATATTCACAAATAACATACTATGTATTCACATAACACATACTCCCTCCGTTACAGACTTACAGTGAATTGTTTACAGTTTGACTTTTTTGTGAGAGGAAAAAAAGTCAAACTGTAAACAAATGACTAAAACAGAGGGAATACTACATATTCATCTTAATTGTAGTAGTTAAACACATTCGTAGAAGTAATGCTACGATAACTGAACATTAATATATATTCGCAAATAACATACTAGATATTCGCAAATAACATACTAGATATTCATAAAAAATGTACTACATATTCATCTCAATTTAGTAGTTAATATATTCGTAAAAGTTTGATATATTTTAAGATGGAAGTTGCAAAGTTAGGCAGTTAAAAAAAATTAATATTAATAATAATAATAAAATTAAAAAAAATCCTTAAAACAAAGTAACAACTAACTAATACTATATTTGTTGTGTGTTTAGGGTTTTAGATTACGAAGGGCAAAATTGTAAAATTGATAGGATGAGTGTTTGGAGTAACATACACTAGGGTGTATGTTATAATTTGCCCACTGCGTCGGAGTCTAATTTTGTCACCAAAGGAAAAGTTCAAACTTTGGATGTTTGTCAAACATCAAAATTTGGGTCTTTAACTATATCTTCCGATCAAAATACGAATATTTAACTATTTAAGTAGGCAGAAACTTTAATGTTGAAAATTATTTCACGAAATTTTTCAAATAAGTGTTTTAGATGATTTTAATTTTTTAAAAGGTTCTTCATTTACAAATTGTTTGAATTTTAACAAAATAAAAATACGTCAATATAATTTTCGGTTCGCCTCGACTCACATGTCATCTCTGGCTGGTAAGGCATAGGATCAACTCAGGCTAAATCATGTTTTCAGTAATATATCGGATCGTGTTGGATTTGGCTTTGGGTCAGACTCTACCAAGTTGTTATGGGTTATTGTCTTATTGATCGATCATTATTGAGTTTGGTCGATTTCAACTAACGAAAATTTTGGGTTCCACTAAATCGACTTTGTTCAGGTCCACGTCGAGCTGTCGAGTTATAATTCCTATATTCCATTTAATTTTATATATCTACTTTATGCAAGTGCATCAATTTACGTTTTTCTTTGTCCATATATCTTAGCTACGTATAACTTAAAATTATAAAAATGTAATATTAATAATATATTCGATGAAACGATTTAAATAAGATCTCACATGACTATATTTTATAGTGTAAATTAACAGTATATACCTAGCATAATTCACTCTTTAAAATATATACCTACCATTAAAAATATCTACCACAATAATTATAATGTTTTAAAATCTATACCAAAAATGAAATTTGTTAGAGATGAACCCAGCCTAATATACATTCTCACGTACGATCCCACATCGGTTGTGAGATGAGAGTTGCTCTTGTTTATAAGGTTTAGGGCTTACTCCTCCTATTGCCAATTGGTTTAGGATGGAACCTCTTAGACCCGTGGACTCTCTCATACTCTTGGGTGTGGCGCAGGCCCGTGGAATTTAACATGGGGTATCAAAGCCCATAGTTGTGTGACCTGGGGCTCTCGTTAAACTGGGCCTTTGTGCATCTGGAAGAGAGGACAAATTTTCCCCCCAATTTGCGTTGTACAGCTGGAAGAAAGGCCAATTGCCCCCCAGTCTGGTTTGAAAGTGGGCTCGCATGTGAGGGGGCGTGTTGGAGATGAACTCGGCCTAATATACATTCTCACGTACGATCCCACATCGGTTGTGAGATGAGAGTTGCTCTTATTTATAAGGTTTAGGGGTTACTCCTCCTATTGCCAATTGGTTTTAGGATGGAACCTCCTAGACCTTATAAGTGGACTCTCTCATACTCTTGGGTGTGACTTAGGCCCGTAGAATTTTACAAAATTCAGCTTAAAAAAAAAAAAAAAAAAAAAAAAAAGGTATTTTCCGTACGCCTAATTTGAAAGATTCCGATTAAATGATATGTTTTTTATTTATTTTTCCCATTTTGCCCTTCATTATATAACTATTGAAGTACTTTATTCATATAATAACTACTCTGTATCATATTATATTAGTCACGACTTAGTCATAAAATATATTCCGTAGGCTAGGGGTGAGCAAAAATATACGATACGGTTTTATTATACGAATACGATACGGTATACGATTTAAATTTCACGAATTTTAGTATATATTTAAATTCGTGATATACGAATTTCAGATATACTTATCAAAACCGTATCAAAAACGGTTCAGATTTTTTTGAAACCGTATATACGATATACGATACAAATTTTTTAGCATAAACGAGTACATTATTTTTCGTTATGATTTTATCACATTTAGGTTGATTTTCCCCTCAATATTTGTCTATCATCCCAATTATTATTCATTTCTCCTGTTTTCTTTTCTCTATTCAAATTATCGAACTAATATCACTTTTTTGCTTTACTTTTCTTCGATTGACCACTACACAAGTCATCAGTTGCATACTATTATCCAATCGCGTCATCTTTTCACTTGTATTTTTCACATTTGTTATAGTATATATTTAGTTTTCTTGTTTATTTTATCGGTTTATCGTTGTTTAATATTAATTTTCTTACTAAAAACTTATTCGAACTTTTATTACGCTCATTTTTATTATAAAAATTACAAATAATTTTGACATGTTATGAAAACCGTATATACGATTACACGAAAACCGTATATACGAAAAAACCGTATATACGAAAACCGTATATACGATTAAAACCGTGTCAAAACCGTATCAATTTTTTTTGTGATTTTAAAACCGTATATACGGTTTCCGTATATACGAAAACCGTATATACAGTTTTGCTCACCCCTACCGTAGGCTATATACTCATTTGTTTAAGTTTTTCTTTGGGTTTTTTTAACAACTCCCACATTTTCTAATTTTTTTTTTCAAAAGTGTCACCTTATATGACTAAAATGTTTTAACTATCACCAAATATTCATTTTGTGAAGGAATGATGAGTATTTGATTAATTGATTATGTGAGTTAAGACTAAATAGAAAAGTTAAGACTAAATAAATCGTAAGTTAAGAGTTACATAAATAACAATTAGGTGTCTTATAACAGGAGCGAATCTTATTTCACATTTTATGGTGTCAGAATAAGAATTTGGTTGCGTTTTTTTAAAGATTGTGCTTATATATGATGAAAGTTTTGATAAAATATAAAAGTTGCAAGTTAGAACAAAGTGTATTATAAAAGGTCTGAGTTAGGAAAAAACTACTATTATTATGCCCGTGCAAATTGCACGGGTGTGTTGCTTACAAATATCAAGTAGAAACGTAAAAATAATGAAATGGTGTCTATAGTAGGTTTAATAAAGACGTATTTTGAATGATAAACTGTGTATATACTAAAAACACTTTATACAAAAAAAAAAATTATATTGCAAATAATCATAAGTAATAGAAATTTTCAAAGCATTACATAAAATGTTGAGATAAAAGAAATAATACAGCGATCAGATGGTAGAGGGATATGTAAATGTGTATATATGCCCGTGCAAATTTGTACTTTTGTTATCGATAAATGTTTGTTTATACCCGTGCAAACATTTTATACGTTTAAATCTAAAACAACAAATAGTTGTAATCGATAAAAGTTGTTTATGCCCGTGTAATTTGTAGGGGCATATGTAAACATTTAATGCACGTGCATATTTAAGTTGTTTGTGCCCGTGTATATAAAATTTTATCAAAAATAATATGCAAATTTAAACATTTTATTGATGAAATTGCATGGGATAGTAAATTTGCACTTTTTTCAATATATTTATTCGTGCAAATTTTAAACAACATACCCGTGCATATTTAAGTTGTTTGTGCCAAGCTGCCGAAAAAAAAAAAAAAAGTTGTTTGTGCCCGTGTATATAAATTTTTTTCAAAAATAATATGCAAATGTAAAAAATTTTATTGATGAAATTGCATGGGATAGTTGTTTAAAATTTGCACTTTTTGAATATATTTCTCCGTGCAAATTTTAAACAACATTCCCGTGCAATTTACCCGTACATTTTGTTCATCACATGAGCTGGTTTGAAAACATCTAAGATATGTTTACTGTCTTTCAAATAAGTTGACGTTATTGTAGATTCAAGTCCCACATGAACTTCTTCTTATGTTCACAAGTATGAATTTGATCGTAAAGGAGTATGAATTAAACAAATCAATTTGGTCTTATATTCATTTGATCTAATATAATAGATCTACTGAATGAAGTAAATAATTAGCATTTGTTTATGATATTAAATTTTTAATTGTAATTTTTAATGGTCATTATAATTTATATTTGTACATCGCATATTTTCAAATAATTATGTAATTTTAAATCTTAAGTTATGTTGGAATTTTGTAAAATATGAAATGTAGTTGACCGTGATATATTTTAGACTAAAGGATTTGAGGTTCGTGAAATCGTAGAAATCCATTATTGACCGTGCTCCTTGGTGACTATAGAAATAACAGTGTTGACCGTGATCTATTTTTTGGTCGAAATTCGACCAGTGTTTGACCCGACTCAACTTGAGAGCCGCCTCATGCAAATTGTTTGACATCTTTGACATTTTGTATATGAAAATATATTAGTATTAGTAGTAATTTAATTTAAGTAACATTATGTATATATTTTAGTGATTAATGTATACTAATATTGATTGATTGAAAAATGATTAATTGGTTTTGTTTTTTAATGGGAGAAGCAGTAAAATTAAATATCCTATTAAAAATGCTAGGATCTACACTAAAAATCATTTTTCAACCACAAAGTGACACCTCACTTTGTGGTTGTCGCATTGTAAAGAGGATAGTCTTATACCCGTGCAAATTGCACGGGTATGTTTTTTATGAAGTTCAAGTAATAACATACGAATAATGAAGTCGTTTTATAATAGGCTTAGTAAAGACGTCTTTTAAAATGATCAAATGTATATATATGTATCACCGAAAAACATTTAAAACAACGAAATTATATGACAAACAACCATAAGTACTAAAAAATTTCAAAGCATTATAGAAAAAAGTTACGATAGAAGGAAATAATACAATAATACAATAATATGATGGTAAACACTAAACAGTGCCATAATTTCTCAAAAACTACTTTGTACACTACGTTATTTGTTATATTTAAGATATGTTTTTCACTATCGCAAATAATTGTCTTCAGGCCCTTTTTAGTGTTAACTCTTGAAGTAGGGATGACTGGTAATAAATGAGTTTCAAAGGAGTTTATAAAGGGAGTCTTTTGAAACGACTAATATGAATTAATGTCATTCAAAAACACTTTAAAAAAAAAAAAATATTATTTGCAAATAACAATTTTAAGGCCGTACAAATATCGTGAAAATTGATTTCATCACGCCAAGGTATCAATGAATATCACCATCTAATTCTTATGCAATCCCTAGCTTGTTTATAAACACAACTAAGTTATTTGGAGTATATAAAAACACTAATCGGTTATTTGTTTTCTAATTTTCAATCGCACACACAACAAATAAATGAAATGTTTTCATATAAATAGTTTTTATTGTGAGTCATGTTTACGGTATAAATGTTAAAAAAATCTGTTACCGATTAGAGTTGCCCCTTAAATTTGTTTAGCATACGAAATCGCGAAAGTAGTGATTGCACCCTTAAATTTGTTTAATTGTGAAATAAGGCTCCTTAACTTTCAAGTGTGACAATTAACCTCATATCTTTAAGAAAAAGTGAGATAATAGAACCAACCGCTCATAATATGGCCCACCACCTCTACGGGCCAGTTAAGGGCGTTGAATATGGGGCCCGACTCGTGGCCACCTCTAGCATTCATATAAAAGGTAAATGTATAGAATCAAATTGAATTAGGAAAAAATTACTCTGTACAATATACTCCATCTATTCTTCTATCTTCTTTCCACTTTATCTATTAGGAAATTCCACTATCTTTTGCCCATTTTTATTTTTGTCACTATTTAACTAATCTCATCTATATAATTTATTTTATCATTTTTTTACTTTTAAGCCATATTAAAATGAGAAGAGTATTATGAAATGGGGAGTAGTCGGAGTACTAAAGTATCATCTTATAAAATAGTCAATCTTTTACCCTCACTAAATTAACCCACCGAAAGCCCAATTAATCTACAACCCTAAGTCCCTAACTCACACGCAGATACATTAAACCTAGAAAAATTGTAGATATAAAAAAGCATTCACCAACTAATAAAAATATCAGATCTCCAAAAAATTGATCATAATCATACTCTACGCCGTCGATCTCACCCTTGATCATCGTCTATCATCCCCTCACTGTTAACAATCAACTTCTCCTAGTAATTTTAAATTTACATATTGTTTTTTTAGCTTATTTCATGCCATTTTTTTTACTCTCGCTATAATTTTTATCCGGTAATAATACTTACGGAGTACATTAATATTAATTTTGTTTCTGTAATTTAAACAATTTTTTTCTTTATTTCGTATTTTTTATACGTTCCTCTTTCATTAATTATTTCTATACTATTGGATTTTATGACTTCTTGATTTATTTATAAAATTTACCCAAATTTAATAATTTCATATATTCATCGCCAATCATTTATTTAGCCCGCTGTTAATTTTTTTTTTCAAATATAGCAAGTATAACCTGTAATTGTAAATATTGAAGCAGATATGTAATTATGTAGTTTATATTTATATTTTTTACTAATGTAATTATAATAATTATAATTTACATTTTTTTATAATATGAAGTATAACTGTAAAAGTAAAAGAAAAAAATAGCTTCAATAATTAAAAAAACCAAAAACAAAATGAACAACACAGAAATTGGAAAATTAATTGTGATAGAATTAGTGGAGGGGTCCACTTTAAAAAGTTTAAAACAACCACAGAGTGATATGTGTCCTTGTGGTTGTTGCTTTGTAAATATGATTTTTCTTGCTATTGTGCTTATTACTCTAAATGAAAAGCTTTCTTGCTATTGTGCTTGACTCACAATTTGGGAAGATGATAGGTTGACACAGTGTGTCAAACCCATTTTTGACACAGCCAATCAAAGTCTTGTGTACATGTTCTTGTAGAATCTATTTTAATTGTAATTAGGAATCTTGTTGTCTTAATTGTAATTTCTTTTTATCTAATTTTATAAATTGTAATTTAACTTTTCTGTATTTCTTTTAATTTTATACTGTGTATTTGTATTTTTATACGTATTTTATACGCTCCGTATTTATACATAATTTACATTTTCACAATTTAGATTTTTTTTTTTTTTTTTTTTTAATGAATTTCGTTTTTTTGGAATTTATTTTATTAATAAGTGAAACTTTTTTTATTTTATTTTATACATTAGTTTAAGATATTTTTTTTTAATTTTGTACTTAGTAGTGATTTTAAAAATAAATTGTGTGATATTAGAAGTGGTCATGCATTATCATAAACTTATTCAATTCAATAGACCTATTCATTTGGAAATATATAAACATCTACAACTTTACTTGCTTGGTCGATGTGGGATGCAGCAGATTTTAAGGAATTTTTTTTTTCTTGTGAAGTAAAGGAATTAAGTAAGAGAAGTTCAAAATTAGAATAGTAAAGGAGTTAAGTTGTAGGTGGTAATGCATTCTTAGAAACTTATCCAACAAGTGCCTTTATTTCGAAGTATATAAACATTAAAGATTATGTTTGCTTGGTCGATGTGGGATATTGGTGTTTTGTAGAAGTAAAAATAGTACTTTGTTTGGTATACATTCTTATTATGACTAAGTAATAACAATCAAGGTTGGTAATTCCTCATATACGTAGACGCGTTTTATAGTAACAAATATTAAGTAAGAGAAGTTGAAAATTAGGTATGATTAAGCAAAGCAAAATCGATTACAACTAATTAGCAAACTCAAAGTCGATTACAACATTTGATTACAAATAACGGCTAAATTGAGAGTTCGATTGTGAAGGTGTGAGTTGTGAACCCGACATGAATTGGAATTGTGAATCCCGTAGTCCCGACGAACTAAATCCACTCAGTTGTGAAGACGCGTCGTCAACCGGCGGCATTGTTGGGGTTGGGGTTGGAGTTGGGTTTTGCGAATCCGTCCTTCGTCTCTTAGCCTGTTTTGGAATCGCGCTTTTAGGGTCCACGCTATTTGGAGGGTCCCCAATTTGAGGTTGTTGTTGAGTTGCACGGTATTTGGTTCCCGCCGTTGTACCCTCCTCTTTCCCCATACCTTCGAGGCACCGACCTACTTATTTGCGTCGTTGGTCTCTATACCCGCATTCGCTTCTAGAACGGCGATAACGCTCTTTCATTTTTTCCTTGAATAATGGGTAGGCTTCCCGTTATGCATCGCTAGCCGACTGCGTAGTCGGTTGTTTGCTTCACATCGAGCCATATTAGGGCACGCTCGATTCCTCGCGATCGTAATACCCAACACGAATGTTTTCGTAGCCTCGAACTACGTCCTTCCGCCATCGTTCGACAATATACTTGTCGGGTATTGAAGTTATATTTAGAACAGTTAAACAGTTCACGATATGCCTACACAATATTCCCCTAAACTCAAACAACTTACACTGACATTTGTAATCACCGGTGAGCGTGTCAATTGATACGTTGAAAGACCTCCGTTCTTTCTTCCAAAACGGACAGTCGGCCAGAGAAGTCGCTTTGTATCTCTTTATGAAGCCTTGACTATTCGGTTGTGCCTCTATATGCGTGCCAATGCAAGCGTAGACCTCGTCTTTAACCTCTTGAAATTTCCTGTTCGTGTACACCTTATGAAATACGTCCTCGACCAACCATCTAGCATCCCATTTTAGCGGCCGTTCCTTGTCGATGAAGTTTAAAGTCTTCTCCTCCTCAACTTTTTTCTTCAGGGCAAACTCATATTGGTCTATGAACTGTCGCAGTCCGGTCTCTATGCTTACGAACCCTTTCAGAAATCGGTTAGTTTGCTCGCTACGTTGAGTTGACGACATTCCCGCACAAAATGTGTCCCTCCAATAAACGGGCACCCATTTTCTCCTTATAGCGTACGAATCTTTGACCCACGTATTCTGTTGCAAGTTGTACTTCACCACCATTTCGGCCCAAGAATCGATAAATTCCTGCTCCGTAAAACTCTCATGAACAAGGGCCCGCAAGTCCCGATCTAAAGGTGAAGTGAGGTGAGACCTAAGGTTTTGTCGGCATTTTGGAGAATATGCCAAAGACACAACTTGTGTTTTGTGTCCTAAAGACCTTCCTAATCACGCTTCCATCGCTTTGTCTTGATCGGTGAGCAAGACCGTGGTCGCTTACCCATACATTCAATCCATTTTTCAAAACCCACGCAAACGACTCGGCCCTCGTGCGATACTAAGGCGGCAAATAGAAACTGCTCCCGTGGTGGTTTACCCCGACGAATGGACAAAACGGCAAACGATACCTATTGCTTAAGAATGTCGAATCAAACGACACGGGATCACCAAAAGCTTTGTACATAGCGCGTGACCTTGCATCTGACCAAAACACGTTCAATAAACTACCCTTATCGTCCTTCTCAACCGCAAAATAGAAATCCGGGTTGTCACGTTTACATTTGCCAAAGTAGTTCAACAACTCCTGCGCGTCACCTCCAAGACGGGTTCTACGTCTTTCCTTGTTTATAACGTTTATCGCGTCTCGGTTATTAAACGGCAGATTTTCATACCCTCCAACTTCCATAACTAACGAGTTGAAATTCCTACTAATAGGTATCCCTGCTCTATCATTCAACATCAATCTCTTTTTGAAATATTCACCCACATGCCTAAAATGAGACATGAGACGACTATTGGAGGGATCAACTTCGTGATTATGTTCCAAATCACATCTAGTTATAACAAATTTGTCTCTACCGTCGGGAATATTGCCTTCAATACGTACCTTACAAAGTTCTCGGTTAGGGTATGCCTTTGACTCTCTTCCTTTTGTGCAAATTAGTCTTACCCTTTCCAACATGTGAAATTGTACCTCTTTATCGCCAGTTCCGTTACGCGTGACGCCTTTCTCCTTGAAAGCACCTTGAATTTTACTACTACGAACTTGTAAAGAAAACCCAGTCTTGTAAGCGTACATGTAACACAATGCCGCAAACTGTTCACCGGATTCGAATTCCATATTCACGGCAGGTTCTTGAGGGGGTTGAGAGTTGTTTTCACCATTAAGGGTCTGTACAATTTGATGGACTAAATCCTGGTTTTCATTATTTTGTAACACCTCCTGGTTGAGAGTTGCAAGTTGTAAATCATTTTCTTCTACAATCTCGTTAATGGCATCGTCTTCCTCGTCGAAGTATTCATTTAAATCAAAAGTTGCCATATTTGCTTAATTTGTTATTTGGAAAATATCAAATTTCTCAATTTTTTTTTTTTTCAATAGGAAACGAAATTTTTTGATACTCAGTATAATTTTAGATGGGTTCAAACAAATATTTCGAAAAAAAAAAAATTAATGATAAATTATGGAATATCTTTTAAACTTCCCATAATTTAATCCATTTACTGAAAATTAGGGACATAACTCCTAAACTTCCGATTTTTAGTATAATTTTATTTTTTTTAAACTCCTAAACTACGTATAAAATAATTTAAATAATATACTGTATCTTTTAAACTTCCATTAAATAATATATTTAACTTGTTATTCGTCTAATGTAATTTTAACAACTCTGAATATAATCGATTTTAATTTATTTTAAATCTTCTGTTTTTTAATTATTATAATAACATTTACAATTAAAGTAATATATTTTCAAACCCTAACTTGAATAATATAACATATTGCTTCTTTTGTTAAATTGATTTTGAAACCCTAACTTGAATATTACTTGAATTCCAAAAAATGTGAAACAGTAAAATAGTAACTTTTATATAATTGAATTATTCAATCCGTCATAAACAAAACATCAATACAAATTGCTTTACCCTAAAATTAAACTTCACCAACTATTGCACTACCAATAAACATACCAATTAGTAAAAAAATTAAAAACCCTACAATTAAAGTCCAACTTGTGTATATGATTCTACTATTTTCGTGATTTAAAATTGGATGAGTACTACAATTCACCCTTGTCAATTCTTTAATTACTTTCTCTTTGTGTCTCAATTCTCCTTTAATGCTTCTGTTTTCGGTGAGCAATTGATTGATAAGGGTCCTTTGCCAATCCGTTGAATCTTCATCCAACCATCTAAAAAAAGCACACGGAGTGGTCTCTACGGATTCATCAAGTAACCTTGCACAAGCAGCAAACCGTCTTCCCGGGTTTTGGAACGTCCAAGACGTCTTTGTTCCGCACGGTATTCCACAATGGCAAACCACTCGTCCGGTAGACCTAAACAAAGAAGAGTTAGAAGTAGTAGACATAATTAGTAGGGAGTATAAACGAGAAAGGAAAAAATATTAGGAGAAAGGAAAAATTTTTGACTGAAAGGTTTCAATTAAAAAATTTACTCCCAAAATTTTCTCAGAGAAAAAATTTGTGTGAATGAATTACTTGTGAGTTCATTCCTATTTATAGGAGAATTGACCCATGATTTAAAGCCCACATTCGAACTTTAATCCTATTGGTCAATTGTAAATCACATGGATTACCATTAATGAAATCAAATTAATGGCTAGGATTTATTTAAATTTAAAAAGTTAAAATCAATGGGTTATATTTCTTAATTGCAACCCTATTTCCGTTGCATTTAACCTAAATCCGTTAAATTAAACGGTTAAGTACTACTTAATTACCCTAATTCCGTTACATTTAACTTTGTAACCCTATTTCCGTCATTTTAACGATTAAATAGTACTTATTTAACCTATTTCCGTTACATTTAACCTTATTACCCTGTTTCCGTCGTATTAACGGTTAAATTGAACTAAACCATACATTATACGAACTTAAATGTCAATTTAGTAATCTATGCCTAAGTTATATCGGAATGACTTCAACGTCAAATTAGTCAATGACCTAAAATGTACTTTCTTAAGTACTCTACAACTAAGTTATATCGGAATGACTTAAACGTCACATTAGTCTATGACCTAAAATGTACTTTCTTAAGTACTCTACAACTAAGTTATATCGGAATGACTTAAACGTCAATTTAGTAATCTATGCCTAAGTTATATCGGAATGACTTCAACGTCAAATTAGTCAATGACCTAAAATGTACTTTCTTAAGTACTCTACAACTAAGTTATATCGGAATGACTTAAACGTCACATTAGTCAATGACCTAAAATGTAATTTCTTAAGTACTCTACAACTAAGTTATATCGGAATGACTTAAACGTCAATATAGTCGATGACCTTGTAATTTCTCAAGTATTGTAAACCTAAGTTATATCGTAATTACTTATTTAAGCGTTAAATTAGTCGATGACCTTAGATGTACTTTCTTAACTCTAACCTTAATTTTATCGGAATAACTTAAACGTAAGTTTAGTCGAAATGACTTAAACGCCAGAATTAAAATAAATTCATACGCCAAAAAAAAAAAAAAAAAAAAAAAAACCAACACCGTAACTAGTCTCTCAGCATGTAAAGGCGTAGCATAGCATATGAAGAGTACCAAATCACTAATGCCAGGGAATGGCTCATCCACTAATGCAATACAAAAGAAGGTATATAAATACTACCAATCTTCTATAAATGGCCGATGTGGGATGCGTGTGACTTAAAAATTTTGGAGAACTTTGCAAAGTTGTCATTATAATTTCTTAAGTACCATAAATTATAATAAACATCCTTAAACATAAATTATAACATCTGTAAACTTTGCAAATAATATTTCATAAACAATTAAAGTAAAGAAATATAATAATAACATCCTTAAACATAAATTATATTAATTTAAAGGACAACTATTTTTAATACAAAGACACCATTACTTTGAAAATCACAATCCGATTTCTCTAATTAACCAAAATGGAAGAGTAAAACAGAAAATCGAAAACATAATAAAGCCGAGTTACAAAGGAAAACGTCAATTAACCCGAATTTGAAAGGCAAGACATGTACAATTATACTACGAAACTAGAAATATGTATCATAAGCTTCTATTATTGATGAAATTTCTGCGGCTATGGTATCCAACGTCGCTTCAATAACTCGAAGGTTTGCTTCCAGTTCATCGAGGTCCTCGTCTATTTTTTCAATGGCTTCTACGTCACCATGCCTGACAGCGCGAATCCTCACCCAATTAAAATCATCGATCTGGAAAATATACGTCCACTTAAGGTCATCAAAAGTTCTACGCCTACAGTAAAGGGTCGACAATCTATCCAACCAAAATTGTTGTAAGTCGAAAGGCATTTTGTCGATGATCAAGGAAGGTAGTTTAATTTTAGGGTTATTTTTGTTGTGGTATTTTTTGTTTTTTTTTTTTGTGGAATAGAAGAGGGACGGTTTTTTTAATTTTTTTTTTTTTTTATACATAAGTTGATTTTAAAAGTAACGACTTATATAAAGAAGGGTAAATGAAAGGTCATTAAGGAGGCCAACCACTTTTGTTCCACCATGCATTTAACTTTAATATCAAAAATAATAATAATAATCAGTTGCTGTTTGGGAGTATGGGTTTTACGTGGGAAATAAGTAATAATAATTAGGGTAAATGAAAGGTCATGAAAAAAAAAAAAAAAAAAAAATAACTTAAATGGAATGGAAAACGTGTAAAAAATATCCTCTTAAATTAGTTACAAGAATAATATACTCCGTAATATCTTAAATTATATATAATTTTATCCTTAAATTGCCTAAATTGTACCCTTACATTAGTAAATTATATTGTTTACTAAATTATAATATCTTCTAGTAGGGTTTTGTTTTACTATAATCAGTAAAATATATTGCCTAACTTATTCAAATATATTGCCTAACTTATTCAAATAATTTCCTTCACAATAAATTGAAAAGACATTTGATTAATCTATACCAAACGAAATGATGGCAATTATGGGAAATGAAAATGGAGGTAAATGCATGCATTAGTGAAGTTGAATGGGAAAATAATATGTACAATGAATTTCATATTGTACGTAACCTAAAAATATGATAGTAATTAAACGATAATAATATTTAAATCTGACAATAAAAAAAAGTGAAATCCGAAACTAATTGATTTTATTGATAAAATGCATAACAATCGGAAGATACAATTATTATTCGACAAATTAAACTAAGAACGACTACATCCAACGCAACTATCAAATTGAAGTTTCTTAGTCGTACGTTTAGGATAGTTTCTCCTAGCCCTTTTCCTAGAGGTTGACGGCTCGTTAACCTCCGGTGTGACGATACAAGGGGACTTATCTTTTCCATTAGGTTTAGTAGTCTTTGGTGTCATCGTGACATCCTCAAGCACTTCCTCGTAATCATCAATAACGATCACCTCCACCACGTCGTCATCGTCTTCCTCCACCACGTTTTCGACTTCTTCCTCCACCCTAATAATAGAATTATCCACTTTCGGAGTCGCTAACATTTGAATGTCCTCGTCTACCTCTTTCCAATATAATTTGTCGGGAGATAATTTACCCATATTTTTCACGTTGAACTCCTCCTCGTAAAGTTGAATGAGTAAAGAGTGGGCGTGGTTGGAAGGACGTAGGCGGTCTATAGCCTTGAATACGACCTTATCGCCTACACAAGTCATTATTTCTCTCATAAATAACCTTGTTGCAACAAGGTCTCTTACATGTGCTTTCTTCTCCGACGACATTTTTTTTTTTTTATAATCACAAATTATATGACAAATTAAAGAAAATGAGTTATGTAGTTTAGTGTAGATTGATTTGTGAGTGATTAAACTTTTGGAGAAGATGACTCTATTTATAGGAGGTAATTCTCCCTCCAAAAACATATTTGGTGAAAAACATTTCCCTCCAAATTTTCCCTCCAAAACCAAGTTGTGCAATTAATTTTCCCTCCCAAATTATTTCATTTATTTTTAACATGTATAGATGCCCTAATTCCGTCAAGAAGTCCGTACCCTATTTCCGTTAAAGTGAACCCTATATCCGTTTGTTTAACCCTATTTCCGTTTAATTTAACCCTTTCTCCGTTTAATTTTACCCTATTTCCGTTTAATTTTACACTATTTTAGTTAAATAAAACCCTACATATCTAAGTTTAATAAACCCCTATCTAAGAAATAATAAAATCATATCGAAGTTAATTTTACGTATCGTATGTTTGAATTACATACGACATATCGTCTATTTAGTCGATAGTGTTACATTTCTCTACTCTAGACGTAAAGTATGTTTCAATTACATACATATCGTCTATTTACTAAATTTTGTCCAAAAAATCTTCTAAAATCTTCTAATTTACCCTATTCTAGACGTAAAGTATGTTGCAACAACTTCAATGGCACTTGTCAATAACGACTTGACTAGGGTTAAACTTATATTAATTGCTCTTCTCCAAAAAATCTTCTAAAATATTCTCTACAAAATCTTCTCAAATCTTCTACAAACAATATACTTCAATATAAATTGTATTTTAATTAAACCCTTTTCCGTTTAATTTTACCCTATTTCCGTTTAATTTTACCCTATTCTAGTTAAATAAAACCCTATCTAAGTTAAATAAAACACTATCAAAGTTAAATAAAACCCTATCTAAGTTAAATAAAACCCTATCTAAGTTAATTTTATGTATCGTATGTTTGAATTACATACTTATCGTAATATTGATTGGACTAGGGTTAGTAATCCACAATCCACAATCCATAATTTTACGTATCGTATGTTTGAATTGCATACATATCGTGTATTTAGTCGGTATTGTTACATTTCTCTAATCTAGACGTAGCGTATGTTTCAATATCATATATAACGTCCATTTAGTCGATATTGTTACATTTCTCTACTGTAGACGTAGCGTATGTTTCAATGTCATTCATAACGTCCATTTAGTCGATAGTGTTACATATCTCTACTCTACAACTAGCGTATGTTTGAGTTACATACATAACGTCCATTTAGCCGATATTGTTACACTTCTCTACTCTAGACGTAGCGTATGACTTAAATGTGATATATGAGGTCCATTTAGTCGATAGTGTTACATTTCTCTACTAATACACGGTTAAAAATAATAATTTCTACACGGTTTGAAATTTTATCTAAAAAATACTAATAAAATATATTTCTTTCTTCAAAATAAAATAATGAGATTAAAAAACAAATTTAACAAACCAAAATTAAAAAACAAAACCAACACTTGTAATATTGATTGGACTAGGGTTACATCCACAATTAATTCAAATACAACTAACCCCCCCTGCAAGTCCCTCCATATTCCCACGAAATCCCCTAAATCCCTGCTCCCTGCTCTCTCATTCAACTTCTCCTTTTTTTTTTTTACTGTTTTCTTTTTTCCCAAATAATTTCTTCTTCTTCTTCTTCTTCATCTTTTTTATTTAAAAAAAAAAACTAATAACAAATAATGGAGAACTTGAAAAAAGTTTTAAGAGAACTGCTCGAACAAAATAATTATTGGATAGGCAAATACGAAGAACTTATCCGTAACGCAAATGAAATCATGGAGGCAAACAAACGGTTGAGAGATGAGTGCGCAAGATCAATGGAATGGGAAAACGTCGATGAGTTAAACATGGGTTATTACAGTTTACACAGAGGCCGTTCTAAAGCAAGTTTATTGAAGGATCTTCTAGAGATCGAGAATGAAAGGATTGTTAACACTCTTAACAATCTTTGAAATTAGTTTTCATCTTCTCTTTTCGGTCTGTAAAATTTGTATCGTTTTAATTAGTCGGTCTGTAAAATTTGTGTTAATATTCTTTATTTGCGTTTTAACTTCTGCTTCAATTTTTTACTTGTCTATGTATTATCGTTCTAATAAAGTTAAACGCAAACAAATAAAAACGCAAAAAAAAAAAAATTAAAAGCGAAAACACTACCCAGTGATTCGAACTCGTGGCGTAGAGAATAGTGGGTAGTCTTTTGTATGACGTTGGTACAATTGGACCAAGTCATATCAGCACATTAAGGGGAAAGGGTAGAAGGTATATAAACTTCAGCAATCTTGTATAACAGACCGATGTGGGATGTGGGTTGCAAGTCTTTCATTTTAATTTTTTCCAAGTTTGTCGATTAAAAATTATTTAGAACTCCGTATGTATTTGTTCAACTTTATCAAATGGATTAACCATTTTCTATGTCATTCATTCAAGTTGAAGACAGTAATTCCAGTTTCGTGGCCAAAAAAAGTAAAACACAAATAAATGAAAACGGCAAACAAATAAAAACGGCAAAAAAATTAAAAGGAAAAAGACTACCCAGGGATTCGAACTCGTGGCATAGTGGATAGTGGGTAGTCTTTTGTATGACGTTGGTACCATTGGACCAAGTCATATCAGCACATTAAGTTGATAGAGTAGAAGATATATAAACATTACATTTGTTCTATAACTCACCGATGTGGGATATTGGACTTAAATAGAGAAACCCTATTTCCTTTATATTTGACCTAAATCCGTTACATTAAACGGGGAAGTAGTACTAAATTGCCCTAATTCCGTTTCATTTAACCTCATTACCCTATTTCCGTCATTTTAACGGTTAAATTGAACTAAGTCATACATTATACGAAATTTAATTGATGAACTTAGATATAATTTCTTAAGTACCCTATACCTAACTTATATCAGAATGACATAAACGTCAACATATTCGATGACCTTAAATATAATTTCTAAAGTACTCTATAAGTAAGTTATATCGGAATGACTTAATTAAACGTCAACTTAGTCGATGACCTTAAATGTAATTTCTTAACAACTCTATACCTAAGTTATATCGGAATGACTTCATTAAACGTCAATATAGTCGATAACCTTAAATATAATTTCTAAAGTACTGTATAATTTCTAAAGTACTCTTAAATTTGTAATGTATGATTTCTTAAGTACTCTATAAGTAAGCAATATCGGAATGACTTAATTCAACGTCAATATAGTCGATGACCTTAAATATAATTTCTTAAGTTAGTCGATCGATGACCTTAAATGACCTAATTAAACGTCAAGTTAGTCGATGACCTTAAACGTGAAGGTAGTAATTCAAGTTTTGTGGCCAAATAAAGTAAAAAGCAAATAAATTAAAACACCAAAAAACGCAAATAAATTAAAACGCAAAAAAATTAAAACCTAAAAGACTACCCAAGAATAGCGCAACTCGTGACATAAAGGATAGTGGGTAGTCTTTTGTATGACGTTGGTCTTATTGGACCAAGTCATATCAGCACATTAATAAGGTAGAGTAGAATGTATATAAAGATTAGTAATCCTCTATAACTGACCGATGTGGGATGTGGGTTGTATGTCAATTAACTTATTTCGTTACCTTTGTATAATAGAAACTTATGCGGTTTTGTATTGATCTTCGATCTTTAAACTTTGGTAACACATGTATTGAACTTTGATAATACGTCTAAATAAAAATACATGGGTATCCACTTTAGTCAATCACCCATATACGTCTAAATAAAAATACACATAAGTCGAAAATAATTGAACTTGTATAATATAGTTGAAATAGATTGAACTTGTACAAAAGAACCACATCCCACATCGCCTAGGAAACTAAAAACTGTGATATTTATAAACACCTTTAAACTGTTAAGGAAACAAATCAAGGGAGCTAATACTCAAAGAAACGAATAAATCAAGTCCATCCCATTCACACTCACTTATCCTAAATTGATTCTAATTGATTGTAAATTTGTACAACTTCCTTGTTTAGCATATATTCTGTACATGATATTAGGATATAGTTTTGTAATCCTAGTACTATAAATACTCTTGTAAACTTCATCATTAATCAATACAAATATACAATAACTTCAGTAAACTTCTCTCTCACTTTATATGGTATCAGAGCGCCTACGATCCTCGACGCTATACTTAATTTCCATTCATGGCTGGCCACGCTCTTATTCTTCCAAACACCACCGAGCCTTCCGCTCCCATTATTTTCGTCAATCTCTCCCAATGCAAAACTTTAACTACGACCAACTATACACAGTGGGCGTATCAAATTCAATCCTTCCTCGAGGGAATGGAACTTTTTCACTTTCTCGATGGGACTCACAAATGTCCTCCGCAAACTGTTACTGTCGACTCTAAGTCGACCTCTAACCCCGCTCATTCAACTTGGGTGCGCCAAGACCATCTTCTCCGTGCCTCCCTTGTCGGCACTCTCGATGAATCAATCACCTCCCTCGTCACTCAATCTAAATCCTCTCACGAGGTTTGGAGCACTCTTGCCTCCATTTTTGCTGCTCCATCTCGGGGTCATATCCTTCAAATCAAGAAACGGCTTGAATCTATCACTAAAACTACAAACCAATCTGTCACCGAATATATGCACAACATCAAAGCGTGCACGATCGAACTTGCTAACCTTGGTAAACCAATGGATCCCGAGGATATTATCGCCAAAGTTTTGCGTGGTCTCGACTCCACTCACTACCGTGCTATCAAGGAGACGGTTGAAGCCCGCGACACACCGATCTCCTTCGATGCTCTCCATGAGAAGCTCATTAATCATGATCTCCAAAACCCACAAATTAATGGTGTAACACTTCGCTTACCATCGCTCACGCCCAAAGATCGTCCCAATCAGTCTCGTTATCCACCTCGTGCTGCTGCTCCTGCTCTTCCCGTCACATACAACTCGTCCAAAGATGTGCCTATCTGTCAATATTGCAGTTACAAGGGTCATACTTTTCTTGCTTGTCGCAACTTCAAGAAAATTCATCCCTCGTTCACAATCACTCCGTACACTCGGCCCGCTCGTTACAACAACAATCGTCCCCAAGCAAACTCTGCCTCGGCCTATGTCCCTGCTCCGGAGTCGTGGCTCATTGACAGTGGTGCAACGCACCATATCACAAATGATCTTTCTGCTCTGGCCCAACACACCCCATATGATGGTCTTGATGATGTGATCATTGGTGACGGGTCCTCGCTTTCAATTGCCAACATAGGTTCATTCGATCTCTCCTCTAACTTTGTCTCTCTTCGTTTTCGTAACGTCTTACATGTTCCTTCTATTTCACAAAACATATTATCTGTCTCTCAATTTTGCCTTGACAATAACGCTATTATCGAGTTCTCATCCTATGCTTTTTTATTCAAGGATGTCTCGACGGGCAAAACCCTTCTCCGCGGCACACTCAGTAATGGCGTCTACTCCTGGACACCGTCAGCAGCTCGGGTCTTTTCTGCAAACGTCCCCTCTGCTTTGTTGTGGCATCATCGCTTAGGACACCCTGCCTTCAATGTTTTTTCCTTTCTTAAGAATAAATTTAGTTTGCCAATTTCTGTTTCAAGTTTCGATTTTTGTAATGCGTGCAAGATTAATAAAAGTCACAAATTACCTTTTTCAGCTTCCACGCTCACGTCTACTGCTCCACTTGACTTAATTTTTTCTGATGTTTGGTCATCTCCAATCCATTCTCATGACGGTTTCAAATATTACGTTTTATTTGTCGACCACTTTACGAAATACACTTGGCTTTATCCGCTTAAAAATAAATCTGACACCTACACTATTTTTCAACAGTTTAAATTACTCGTTGAGAAATTTTTTAAACGACCGATTATCCAATTCTTTTCCGATAATGGAGGTGAATACGTCAAAATTACCCCATCTTTACTTCAAAACGGCATCTCGCATCTCACCTCCCCGCCCCATACTCCTGAACACAATGGGTATGCGGAGCGACGTCATCGCCATATAGTCGAAACGGGTCTAGCACTTCTCACCCATGCGCGTCTTCCGACTCGTTACTGGTCTAATGCTTTGCTATCTTCCAGATATCTCATTAACAAAGTTACCCACCTCTACTTTGCAAAATGACTCACCTTATTCTCGCCTTCTTGGTACACCTCCTAATTATCACAACTACGAAGCTTTGGTGCCTCATACCCATGGCTTGACCCTACGCCGCCAACAAACTTGACCCAAAGTCCGTCACGTCAAGGCCTTCTTAGGTTACTCCACCACCCAAAGCGCATACCATTGTCTCGAACCAAGCACTAATCGTATCTATACTTCTCGTCATGTTACCTTTGTTGAAACTGACTTTCCGTATCAACGTCTTGTATCAAAATCGCAACCCGTAACGCCTCCCTCTGCATCCGATTGGTGTGATCCACCAATTGCCTTCCTTCCTCACAGCAACAACACCACGGCTGCAGCCCCTCCTACAACTGTACCGCCTGTCACGGCCACACAATCCCCTACTCCCTCACCTCCCGGTTCCTCACCTGTACTCACTATCCCCACGCCTGCTATCACTCCACCAACACAGGCTGCCACCACAACTCGTCCTGTAACACGGCTGTCCAACAACATTCGCAAACCTAACCCAAAGTATGCAAACTTAGCACTAACAACCAACCCGCATTCCCTACCCACGACAGCAAAACAGGCCCTCGCCTCGCCACAATGGCGCACTGCTATGATGGAGGAATACAATGCTCTCCTTCGTAATGGAACGTGGTCCCTCGTTCCCGCACATGAAGCTCACAACGTTATTGGCTGTAAATGGGTATTCCGTGTCAAATATAATCCTGATAACTCAATCCAGAAATATAAAGCTCGACTAGTAGCTAAGGGGTTTCACCAACAACAAGGGATCGACTACACTGACACTTTCAGTCCCGTCGTAAAACCAGTCACAATCCGCTTACTACTTTCTCTTGCTCTCAGTCAAGGCTGGTCTCTTCGCCAACTCGATATTAACAACGCCTTCCTCCAAGGTACACTACATGAAACTGTTTTCATGTGCCAACCACCCGGTTTTATCGATGATACCAAACCAAGCCATGTCTGCCGCCTGCAAAAGGCTATCTACGGCCTTAAGCAAGCCCCTCGGGCTTGGTACAATGAACTCAAAAACTACTTACTGACCTCTGGCTTTCACGCCTCCCTTGCAGATCCATCGCTATTCATTTATAAGCACAACAAACAATTACTTTACGCGCTAGTCTACGTTGACGACATTATAATCACTGGACCGTCACATTCCTTCCTCGCTACCTTTGTCACCCAATTTGCCACACGATTTTCTCTTAAAGACCTTGGCTCTCTCTCCTATTTCCTAGGCGTAGAGGTCACTCCAAATCAGCAAGGCCTCCTCCTATCCCAAACGAAGTACATCCACGACCTCCTTCAACGACACGACATGTTAGACAGTAAACCGTCTACCACACCAATGCTCACGTATCCTCCACTAACCACTGAAACCAACACTCCTCTCTGTGACGCCAAAACTTATCGCTCCGCAGTCGGCAGCCTCCAATACTTAAGCCTAACACGACCCGATGTATCTTTTGCCGTAAATAAACTTGCCCAGTTTATGCAACGCCCACAAGCTGCCCACTGGTCTGCACTAAAGCGCTTACTTCGCTACCTCCACGGAACTATGCACCTCGGTGTTCAACTGCACCGCAATACGTCACTACAACTCCATGCATTCAGTGACGCAGATTGGGCAGGCGACAAAGATGACTATGTCTCCACGTCTGGTTACCTCGTCTACCTTGGCAAAAATCCGATCGCATGGACGTCTAAGAAACAAAAGACACTCGCACGCTCATCCACCAAGCCGACTTTCAAGCGCCGACACCACGCCCAAATCCTTTTGGGTCCGATCCTTACTTACAGAACTTGGCATGTCCTTCGCATCTCCACCCGCCATATACTGTGACAACTTAAGTGCCACCCATTATTCTGCAAACCCCGTCTTTCACTCACGTATGAAGCATGTTGCTCTGTCTTTTCACTTTGTGCGTGAACAGGTACAGCAAGGCTGTCTTCGAGTAGCTCATATAAGTGGTGATGACCAACTCGCTGACGCACTCACTAAACCCCTCGCCCGTCCTCGGTTTGAAACTCTAATTTCCAAGATCGGACTTTTCAACGGTCAGTCCGTCTTGCGGGGGAATGTTAAGGAAACAAATCAAGGGAGCTAATACTCAAAGAAACGAATAAATCAAGTCCATCCCATTCACACTCACTTATCCTAAATTGATTCTAATTGATTGTAAATTTGTACAACTTCCTTGTTTAGCATATATTCTGTACATGATATTAGGATATAGTTTTGTAATCCTAGTACTATAAATACTCTTGTAAACTTCATCATTAATCAATACAAATATACAATAACTTCAGTAAACTTCTCTCTCACTTTATATAAACAACAACTTAATGTAATGACAAAGCATATCACACACCTTATTCTATCTTAATTTTTAAAATCAACCTAAAGATTCAATAGGGCTGACAGGTGGCGCCAAGTGGCAGCTCCTGATTCGTTGTGTCAAATAATTGCTTGACACAGGAGCTTTTTCGCACAATTTGTGTATAATTTATTACTCACAATTGACTTTTAGTAAATATTAAAAAAATAAAATTATATTTTTAAGACGATAAAAACCGTCACCTACTTCATTATTTAAGCAAGTAAACAAATTCCAGAGTCTATTAAATTAGTATCCTTTCCATGTTGCTTTAAGTCAACTTAGACGGATTCATCTCAGCATACTCTTATACAACTAATAACATTATAGATGGTGACACACATACATGGCCGTCAACCTTCTTTCATTAGTTAAAATATACTCCTAGTTGTTAAGTTAAATACGAAGCTCGTCGTAACAGACCGTGTCAATCAATATCTTACGCGTTATACATCGTGTCGTATTACCTTAACCTGTTCGGCATAGTAATTTTGATATTTTATTTAAGTGAAACCTATTTAAAAATATATAATTTTCATATTTTGGTGTGTAGGGGTGAGATCCGATGAGACCCTCCCACTCGGTGAGACCTCATGAAAATCACATTGTATGATTAAACCGAAAGCCTAGGCCCATCACTATCATTTATTTTAATTAGTTTTTACCATTAGTTGGGTAAAAAATATAAATTACATATTAAATTTTTTAATAAAATATTTATGTGTCGGGTGAATAATATGCTAGATACACAAAATTGATGTTGCAGATACATTAAATGACGTATTAGATACACCCAAAATTATTAGGTACACAAATAAATGTCGTAATTACATCAAAGTTATAAAATACATTTAACGACGATATAAAATGACATAATAAGGTAGTTATGAACCACAAATATGTTACTTAGACCATAAATTAGATAATAAAGACAACTATGCCGAATTTTTGAAGTAAAAACTATTTTAAGAGGAGGTCTCACGAGGTCTCACCGAGTTGAAGGGTCTCACCGGATCCTAAATCTATATATGTTGATGACTTAATTGTGTCTGGTAATGATGTGACAACGGTGACTCACTTTAAACAGTACCTCAATAAGTGCTTTCATATGAAAGACTTGGGCGTCTTAAAATATTTTCTTGGGATCGAGGTTGCCCTGGACAATATCTCTGAAGTCGACTACCTTGGGAGTAAACCTGCCACTACACCCATAGAACAGAATCACACACTCGGTCGCTTGGCCAGTGCACCGCTTGCGAATCCAGAGTCGTATTGTCGTTTGGTTGGCAGGTTAGTGTATATGTCCGTCACTGAAGGTACCGGGAAGTAGGACCCCTCGACGCCTCGCGCGGGCCCCGCCCGAATAGGGGGGAGGCGTTACACGAGAAAGATTGCATAGTTCGCTCGCTTTCGCTTGTTGCGAGTCGAGATGAGTTGATTTGCTTATTTGCTATGTGGGATATCATCGCTCAAGTTTGCTTAAAATCTTTCAAAGAATTGGTCGAAAATCTTTAAAAAGTTGTTTTTGGAGTTGCCACCAAATTATATGGTAATTTGGAATCGTTTTAACGCGTCTCGGACTAGGAGGCGTGAGTCTTAGAGTTCAAGGCGCGTAGATACCTATCCATCTAAGGCATTGTGAAACCAGAGCGGATTCGGAGTGAGGTTACTTTTCAAAAGTTCGTCAAAATGCGTTATGAAAAATCGTAATATAAAAGCCTACGTAAAAGCAGTCTCTTCTAATTCGAAAACAAATGTTTAATTTTGATGTTTGAGCTAATAAGACGCTACGTATAAGTGCGAATATGACTCGATAAATATGCATGAAAATGAGTGTAAGTCGTCAAAGGTATGACATTTTGCTATAGGAAATGTACGTAAATAATGATTCATTATTGTTTTGAATTATTACGTAAACGTTATTTTTCGACTCATGTTTAATTCTAGTATTTTGTAAACCCCTCAGTTTTGCATGTTTAAAAAGACTAGTTGAAACGGTACAAGTTATGTCGAATTCGTGTTTCAGTCAAGTTTAACTCATGAATGAGAGTTTGCGTAATGTAAAGTGGAATCAGTTTGTTTGTTTTAATTTGAGTCGTTTGTTTTATGCGGTATTGGCGGTGTTTAGACTGATTAAAAATCCGAATTACTACAACCGTATTACGAATACGTGTTCGTAAGGCCAATACCGGGTCGGGTAAAGGTAACCCGTTTGCATTTTAAGGTAACCTTTAAAATGCAAAGACGGTTTCAGAGAGAAAAGTAGTAGTGAGAGTTGTGAATTGTATTCAATGTGTGTATGAGAGGTGGTTGAGAGGTGTATTTAAAATAGTTGGTTCGAAACTGTGCATGGTTGTGTATGAAATCGCCAGTTCACCATTGATTTAGTACTAAAATCGCTATTTATTGCAGTCCAAGAGGGAAATCACCTGTGTGTTGTGGGCTGGGGGTGAAATCGCCAGTGGACTGGCGATTCCACGTACAATCGCCAATTCACTGGCCATTCTGAAGCTGAGCAACAAGTACTGTGAAGTGACTTGGGCCGTAGACTGATGGGTTACGTGATGACTGGGTCATTTGGTTCAATTTGGACGAGATTCCTCGAGTTTGTTTCATCGTCATGGTTCGTTTTTCACGTTTCGGGTTTCGTTGGGCTTTTCGGTTTTGGGACCGAAATAAAATTGCCTTTGATGCGTATTATTTTGTGATTTGTGTTTTTGTCGTAAGATTTGGTTTTTATGAAATATGATTCGGGATGTATTTTTGGTCCGTTTGTTTGTTTTTGGGTTTTTTTTGCGTGTTTAGGTATTCTTGAAGGCATTTTTGTTGGTAAAAGGCATGTGTTGTGTTTTTCAGCTCAAAAGAAAATGACTAAACTAATATTCATTTTACGTATCATGCAACTTCAATTTTAATGCGTTAAATGACTAAAATGTTTTCGATACGTTGTACTGTTTCGTCAATGTATAAAACATGCATAGAAGTCTTTTTCATCATAGAGCTTGTTTTGGGTGGTACGGATAGGGGTATCTACAGTCACATGCCCTGATCTTACTTATGCGGTACACATTTTGTCACAACATATGCTCGCGCCGAGCGCTGATCATTGGGACGCCGCTCTCCGTACTGTACGGTATTTGAAGGGTATGTCAGTCCAGGGTATTTTACTTAGCAATTTCATGTTTCATAAGTATAAATAGACATTTAATATGGGTAAAATGAGGTTTTGGTGAAAATTTTAAGAAAATGTGTAACACCCGGTGTTGTCCGAGGTTATTCGGGCCGGGTACCCCGTTGAAGAGGTTCATGTGTTGGCTCAAGTGACATAGTGCTTAAAAGGATTGTAAGTACTGCTCATATCAACAAGATGCATCTTCTTTTCTGGTGGCTCATCTTAAGAACTCTTCAGTTAAGCGTGCTTGCTGGAGAGTAGTCTTAGGATGGGTGACCTCCTGGGAAGTTCTCAGGATGCGCACGAGTGAGGACAAAGTGCGCTGGAAAGGGCCCGTGTTGGTTTGTGGGCGATGTACGCAGCCTGGCGAGCTACCGTGAGTGACATTTCGGCCTTTAGTTGGGGCCGGGGTGTTACAAAATGTTTATAAAAGGTAGGAGGTTTGGAAAATGTTAGAAAAGGTGGAAGATTAAAATTGTGTTTTAAAAAAAAGTGAGATAATAATTATCCTCATTTACTTTATATATTCATTACTCTTTCGATAATAATATTAATATTAATTTACGAAAAGACTCCAAAATCTCCACATTTTAGCTATTTTAAAAGGATTATTTCACAACTATAATCCAAACTATTGATGATCTTCTCAAAATAATTCAAACTATTGTTTATCTCAAAGTAAACCAACCTTTGATAATTATTGTTACGGTTTTAATAATTAACCTCTCACGCAAGTATACGTAGTCGTTATAGCGTTGAGAGGGTCGATCCAAGGGAGTAGGTGATTATGAATGTGATTTGTCTAACCGTTTATCTAGATCGATAAAATAGGATGAAGTTAAGATTGCTAAACAATTCTACCAAAGCTAACTAACTACAATAATCAACGACGAATACTATCTAAAGAAATGAAACGGAGGTAAATCAAATAAAGAAAAGCCTAGGGATCGATTGCTCCTCCTTATAGTCTCACCAATGTGATTTTGTCTCGCTTGTACATTGTAATCGTGGAATAAGGGTGGACATGCCTCTATATCTCTTAAGACTCCCCTCCAGGTTTGAAATAAGACTCTTGAATTCGACCAAAACTCCACTCCCATGGTAATTTTCATCTAATCCAAGGCATTAAGAACGACATATGATCAATGAATCGTCCTCTCCCCCATTCCCATGGTCAAGATCATCAAGGGGTGCTCTATTGTGTTTCCTTTTCCAAGTTTAACTCAAAAGCATATTAGTCGGTGTGCAACTCATCCTAAGCCTAGCCAATTCCCATTGACGGTCAAGGGTTGTCGGAAATGTCGTCACAACTCCCAAACTAACCATGAAAATCACCCCCTCTATGAACCCAAATTCCATAATCACAATGTTTCGCGAGATTAATCACAAGAGTTCAACATGGAGGATGAAATCGAACCTTAGTTAAAATACTACTCACTAATCATACCAAAATCGACAATAATCAAGCAAATACTCATCATCCAAGAAAAACGCATAATCAAAGTTTCAATCTTTGATGAAAATAAAGCAATAAAAGAGGGGAATAACAACTAGAAATATAAATCTAAACTCCAATCAAGAGAATTATATGTAACATTAACATTAATCCAACAAGTTATTCAAACTACAAACTACGTACTCAACTACAAACATTCAAACTAAAGCAATAACTAAAATAGAAAGAGAAGAGAAATTGTACCCTTAATTTAGACGATGAAATTAGAATAATATTAGAAGAAATTGAAGAACAATTAACCCAAATTACAACTTGAGGAAGAAGAAAACCTTGAAAACCCTTAAAAACCCTAGCTTATCTCTCCTAAAATATCTTTAAAATGACTTAGTATTGCTCTCCCCTCATAAAATGACGGTTTATGTATATATAGTCGCTCCAAAATAAAGCCGAAATAAGCCGAGGAAAACAGAGTGACAGGTCGGGCGACCTTAGCTGGGCCGGGCGACCCGAGTCGTCCCCTGGGCGACGTGTCGTCCCTTCTGCTTTCGTATCGTCCGGTTTGTGCTCAACTTAATTGCTTGTTTTTGCTTCCTTCTTGCTTCTTTGGTCCCCTTTACTTGTAGTTCTTGAGGTATGCTTCCAAGTACCTGCGTAAACAACCATAACAAAGCAGTGCCTCGTCCAAAAAGTGGAAACTCAAAGCGAAAAGACGGAAAACAAGAGTATATAGTGAAAACGGGCACAAACGACGACTAATGTGCATGAAAAAGACACGAATAAGAGCTAAACATCAAAATATTACGGGCTAAAACTATGTTAACAGTTATCATCTAAAATAAACTATATGAAATTATTTGAGATTATTTTGAGAATGAAAACTTTAAGAATAAATTATTTTGAGAAGATAACTATCCTAGTTGGATTTATTTTGAGATAAACAATAGTTCGAATTATTTTGAGAAAATTATCAATAGTTTGGATTATTTTTGTGAAATAATCCATTTTAAAATTATAATGAGTACTCTTATCAAAAAAAAATTTCACTTTTTTATCCTAACAATATCTTAAAGTTTCAAACTTTTCCATAAAAAAACATTCTATTTTTCAATATATGAAAGGAAGAAAAAAGAGAAGAAAAATATGAGAAATTTGGAGAAAAAGTTTGAGTTTTAGAGACAAAGTTGGGGTTTGAGATTGGTAAGAACTAGTCTTGGGGCCCGTCCGACGGCCGGGCGTCCTACTTTTATTATTCTATTTGTTTTATTTTCTAATTTATTTGTATCTTTGTAAACATTGCAAGGAATTGTCATTTATCGATAACAAACAAAAACATTACGTGTCATAACGTTTTATAGTATTCCGTATTTTCCCATCGTCACTCCACAAAATTTAATTTAGACTGGTATAAAACATAAATATTTTTTAATATTATCTTACGTGAAGTGAAACTTTGAAGTTCAATTATAAACTTTTTTACTTTGTTAAAAATTCTCGTTTAAACAATATTTGATTACCGTCTCAAACAATACGTATCTTTTTTTAGTAATACCGATTTCTTTAGTTCACATCTCAAACTGAAATAATAATTTATCATATTATATTTTATTATATAATTAACTAATAATGATCATTTAATTATTGGATTATTACTACTCCATAAATTGTTAATTATTATGTCCAAAATTGTTTTGAATAAAAAGGGTCATATGGTATGTGACTTTTTGTTTAGACGCGTGGCAGAGAAACTTCTCCCCTTCCTTGCAGTAAATCCAATTTGTTGTACTCACTAAGCAATTAAATTTAATATACTTCTATAAGATTTGATTCAAAACAAACAAAACTATAATGTTTACCTTTCTTTTCGAACCACGCCTTTCTCATTGGACAATCCTTCTTGAAGTGTCCTAAAAAAAATCAACAATAATTTAATCAAGCTATATTTAAGTATCAAACATAATAATAAAGAAATAAAAATATTCAATTTTTAAACACTCTTATCAAATACACCGTAAAAAATAAATTTAACACAAATTGTAATCATAATTAAAACATAATAAATAGAGATTTTACTATTTGGTATTTGACATTATTCATTGATTGAAAGAATAATATGTAAGATCCTATAAATATAATCTCATATAAACTAGATGAAATATGCGGAACCGATTAAAGGATCGAGACTTACCTCCAACCATTGCTCATAAATTAGTTAAATATAATTTTCAATATAATAAAAATAATAATAAAAAAGACTCCAATAATAATAATCTTCATATATGACGTGCTTGTAATACGGCAACCGTCGGAACCATCATTCTCACAAAATAGATGGTGTATTATTTTTATAATGGAGAGCAGGTTCAGTAACCAAAACAAATAAATCACCATCATATATATACTAGTCTTGCCATTAAAGAATAGTAGGTGATTACTACAATAGTATGTGGTTATAGGATAGATAATGAAGAGACCGGGTCAAATTAGGAATCTTTTTAGGAGTTAGTTTCCTTGATCAGGGGAAACTGATTCTGACACAAAAATGGACTACATATATATTCATAAGATAACTAAATAATATAAAATAAAATTTTATCTTATAAAAAAGTCCAACATAATATTCAATATTTATTGTAGTATATAAGAGTAAATATAAAAATATATAATATTGTTTAATTCATCTTCATAAATACTTAACTAGGTCAATACCCGTGCATAAATGCACGAGCATGTATATACATATTTATTAGTTAACTGAAATAAATTAATGATTTAATTAAAATTTTTTATTAAAAATAAGGATAATGATAATATAATTATCATAATCAAATTGCTATATTTAACCTGTTCAAGCCATATATGTTTATATGGATCAACAGTTAGAAACCCAATAAAAATGTTCAACCCGTCTTAGGATTAAAATACTGTATCAAAATATAGGCTAGTCTTGTGTTCGTTTCTAGCTTTAGTAATTTTATTTTAAATAGTATAATTGGGCAACATCATTTTAGTACGAATTGAAATTATATTGAATAAATGTATCATAAATATTGGAGTAAACGAATTAGGATCGGCCTACTTGCGAAAAAAAAAAATATATGTGTTGAGCTTAATGTAGATATTAGTCATAGAACATATATATATTACTATAATATTACGTATGAGTTTTAACATTTACAAAAATCTTGATCAAATAGAAAATAGAAAGTTTTTTAAAGTTTCTAATTTTAAATTCAACTAACCCGTGTCAAAAAATTTATTTAATTACGTTAAAGGCTATAAAATAAATTAATATAATGAAATACAATTAAATTTTTATATATGGAGGCAAAATGAAATTAAAGTAAATACTTTAAAAGATAAATAAGAAATATATGTTAAAGATATGATTAATTTAATGTGTTAAATGGTCAAAACTCATATAAAAATATATAATTTGTAAATGGAAAATCAATATAAAACAATACTCCGTAGTTCATAGTCATCTTTTTAAGTAACAAATTATTATTTCAGTTATAAAATTATAGATCATGTAAATGCTAAATAATAAAAATTATCTTCCTAAAGTATATATTTGAATTAAAATAATATTTCATATACTTATTTTAAGTAACAATAAGTTATAAAATTATAGACCAAGTAAATGCAAAATATTATGTAAAATAATATTATATTGATCAATTTAGGAAACATAACAAATGTTAAATTAGGCATAAATTAGTTTGGCGGGAAAATTTGTGGGAATGGTTTTTGCTTTATATAATTAAATATAGATAGATTAATATCAAATTTTTATAATTCTCTACATTATTTAACAATAGATAATATTATTAGAAAATGCTCATTATCTAACATGGTATATTGAAATCTCTTATTCCCTCCGTTTCAGTGAATGGTTTACAGTTTGACTTTTTTGTGAGATGAAAAAAGTCAAACTGTAAACAAATGACTGAAACAGAGGAATTATTTGATTTTCAATGGAGGGAGTATTAATAAGAGGAGGGAGGTGGGGGCGCTCAAACACGACCCTTCAAAGATATACCACTGGTCGATGGTATGATTGAGTAGCTGACATGTTAGAATAATCAATCGTGGTTGATTGATTAATCATGAAAGATCAAAGGAAATTAAAGAGGAAGATTAAAGAGAGAATTAGAGATTATGAAAGAATGAATTGTATTAATGAATCAAAATAAAATTGGTGAGTTTTCAACTCTTACAAGGTAGTATTTATAGAGGGATCATAACTACCTATAACAACCCTAACCAACTCATCCTTCTTATCTTAACAAACTTTAACTAACTTTTGTAACTACCTCTAACACCCCCCCTCAAGTTGGAGGGTGTTAAAACACACCCAACTTGGACAAAAACAAAGCATTCTGAGCACCATTCAAGCTCTTTGTAAACATATCTGCTGGCTGTGATTTGGTGGGAACATACGACAAACTGATCAGTCCATCTTGAAGTTTTTCTCTGACAAAATGGCAATCCAAGTCGATGTGTTTCGTCCTTTCATGAAACACAGGATTCCTCGCAATATAAATGGCAGACTGACTATCGCATTTCACAGGGACAGGCACCACTCCCTCAACATCCAACTCATCCTGGTGTCTGGACAAGCAGCCCAATCTGCATCACAGTAGGCTTGCAGACAACATTGATCAGAGTTGTTCATGAGTATCCCTTGTGCAGGATCTCTTGCTATATATTTGAGGACATGGCAAGCTGCATCCCAATGTTGTTGCCTTGGAGACGACAAATACTGACTGAGTAACTGAACTGCAAAACACAGGTCAGGCCTTGTGTGTGTGAGGAAATTTAATTTCCCAATCAGTCTCCTGTAGATGGTGGGATCTGCTAAGAGTGAGGTAGCATCTTTGTTGAGTTTGACAGTTGGATCAAGAGGGCATGTAGCTGTACTTGCATTGGGAAGACTGAATTCTTTTAGTAAATCAAGAGCATACTTTTGCTGAGTTACAGCAACTCCTTTGTCTGTGTTAATGAATTGTAACCCAAGGAAATAGTGCAGCCTACCTAGGTCTTTGATTTTGAATTGTGCATCCAAATGTGACTTCAGAGCCAAAATTTCCTCATGATCATTACCAGTTACCAAAATGTCATCCACATACACTGCTAGATAAACACACTTACACCCATTCTTTTTGTAGAACAAAGAGTAGTCATTCAGTGACTGCACATACCCTTTCTGTTTTAAAGAAGAGCTCAATTTGGCATACCATTGTCTTGAGGCTTGTTTCAAACCATAAAGAGACTTCTGAAGTTTGCACACAAGTGACTTATCAGCCAACTCAAGACCTGCAGGAGGCTTCATGTAAACCTCTTCATCCAATTCACCATGCAAAAACGCATTGTTTACATCCAACTGAGAAAGACTCCATCCTTTCTTGACAGCCACAGCAACCAATGTTCTGATTGTTGTCATCTTTACAACAGGTGAGAATGTCTCATTGTAATCTATACCTTCTTTTTGTGTATAACCCTTGACCACAAGCCCTGCCTTATACCTTTCTATTGAACCATCAGCCTTGTGCTTGATTTTAAAAACCCATTTGCTGCTGATGGCTTTCTTACCCTTGGGTAAAGACACTAAAGACCAAGTTTTGTTTGCTTCCAAGGCATTGAACTCAGCCTTGATTGCATTTTGCCACTCAACAGAAGTAATAGCCTCTTGATATGTAGTAGGCTCAATAGGAGAAACACTTAAATCATAATTACCAGACAGAATATTACAACACACGGAATTGTGCAAGTCATCAAGGATACACATAGAAGTTAGAGTGTGATCACAAGAAAGACTATCAGAAACAACTGTACAGGCACGTTTTTGAGGCAGATTCACATAATTATTTTGCAAATAAGATGGAAGCCTAGAAGGCCTAGATGAATGCCTTTGTTGTACAGAAGAGGATTGATTTTGTGGAATAGACTGCTGTGAAACAGAAGTAGGCACTTCATCAGGGATTGGATCAGGTTGTCTTGGTTCAGTCAAGACTTCCCTAGTTTGAGCAGGAGAATCTGTGTTGTTTAGCCTTTGGTCAGGCTGAAACCCCTGAGGTTCAGTCTCATTTATGGGCAAAGGAAGACAAGAATCAGGAGATGAAACATAAGGGAATATAGTTTCATGAAAAACAACATCTCTAGACTCCAAAATAGAGTGATTGGTCAGGTTAAGTAGCTTGTAAGCCTTTTTCCCAAAAGGATATCGTAGGAAGACACATGGAATGGCTCTAGGTGCAAACTTATCTCTATGAACTTTAGGAGTAGTAGCATAACACAAGCAACCAAAAGACCTTAAATGTCTAAGATCAGGGGACACACCAAACAGTTTTTCATATGGGGATACATTCTTAAGAACTTTTGTTAGAATCCTGTTGATGATGTAAGTAGAAGTTAGGATGCATTCACCCCAATATTTTTTAGGTAGATTGGATTAGAAGGTAAGAGCCCTAGCTGTTTCTAGTAGATGCTTATGTTTCCTTTCAACAATACCATTCTGTTGAGGTGTGTGGAAGCATGATGTTTGATGTAAAATACCATAATCTTTGAAAAACTGAACAAGAGGATCACCTCTTCCTAATTCAAAAGCATTATCAGACCTTATGACTTTCACATTAAGGCTGAACTGAGTCTGAACCATTTGTATAAACTGTTTAATAAGAGATGAAGCATTGCTCTTTGTAGACATAAGGTAAGTCCAAGTGACTCTTGAGAAATCATCTACTATAGTTAGGAAGTATTTATGACCATTATAAGACTGTGTATGATATTGTCCCCATACATCAACATGAATTAACTGGAAAGGAGCAAGAAAAGAATTGCTTTGTCGAGAAAAAGCCAGCCTGTGTTGCCTTGCCTTAGCAGATAGATGTAATGTGCTTGATAGCGGTATTATTAGTAGTAAAAGTTTTACAATGAGGTAGAGATTTCAGTTTGTACATAGGAAGATGGCCAAGCCTATTATGCCACAGAATTACATCTTTAGAAGAAGCTACATTATTTGCTAAAACATTCTTAGACTGGAGTATAGTAGGTACAGTAATGACAGCATTTTCAGCAGGTTCCTTATGGAGAATGTAGAGATCTCTTGAGTTTCTACCAATGATCAAAGGCATCTTCAAAGAAGAGCCCTGCAAATAACAGGCATCATGAGTGAAATGTACAGAAAATTTGCCTGATTTAAGCAATTTAGCAACAGAAAGAAGGTTAAACTTGAAGTTAGGCACGAGCAAAACATCATTTAAGACAAGATCATCAGAAAGATTGATTTTTCCTATGTAATTAATGACAGTAACCTGACCATTAGGTAAAGAGATATGATAAGGCCTGGGTAAAGGATTTAAGCTGGAAAAAAGATGTTTGTTAGAACACATAGGATCACTTGCACCACTGTCAATGATCCAGGAATTAGACATTTCATAGCAATTGACAGAAGAGAAAGAATTACCAGCAAAGTTAGCTGAAAAAATATTGGCAGAATTAGGAATGTTCTGAATGAAATTGGTGGAAGAATCAGGAGCAGAAGTAGAAGATTCCCCATGATGATAAGAACCAAGAATGCCAGCAGAATCCTGAGACTGTGCATGAGCTGCAAATTTTTTGTTTCTGTTTTGTAACCTATAGCACTTGTCAATTGTATGACCTGGTTTCTTGCAGAATTTACATTCAATGTATCCTGTTTTCTTCTGCTGGAAATTCAGATAATTCTGACTAGAATTCTGACTGAAAGTATGAGGATTGAAGTTCTGAGAATTCTGACTGAAATTGGGAGGATTGAAGTTGTTCTTGAACTTGTTGTTTTTGACCAGGAATGAAGCGGAATCCATGTGATATTGTGTAGAATTTGGAGCTTCCTTCTGTTGTTCATCTTGTAGGAAAATGTTATATGCATCTGCAAGTTTGGGCAAGGGTTTCTGCATTAAGATGGCTCTTCTGGTAGTAGTATAGGCATCATTCAAACCCATCAAAAACTGCATCATCTTTTGATTCTCAAGAAAACCAGACTGTTTTTCTGAGGAACCACATGTACAGCCACAAGAACAAGGTGGTGTTAAGTTCATGGATTCAATCTCATCCCATAGTGACTTGATCTTGGTGTAGTATGTTGTGATACTGTCTGAACCTTGCTCAAATTCACACAATTTTTTCTGGACAGTGTAAAGTTGAGTTCCATTGGTCTGACCAAAACGACTTTGCAGCTCATCCCAAAGATCCTTAGATGTTGCAGAATATAGCACAGAATCTGCTATTTCAGATGAAAGAGTGTTGAGAATCCATGAGAACACCATGTCATTACACCTCTGCCATGCTTTTGCTCCTGTAGGATTTGTAGAAGATGATGGTTTTGAGAAGGAACCATCAATGAAGCAGAGTTTATTCTTGGCAGACAAAGCAATCAACATAGAACGCTTCCAATTTCCGAAGTTTGAACCTTCAAACGCGTGAGAGACAAGCTTTAATCCAGGATGATATGATGAATGAATGATCAAGGGATCATCGTCAGTGATAGAGTTCTGAGAGTTTTGAGGAATTTGAGGAATTTGAGGAATTTGAGGAATTTCTGCCATTTTTGATGTGTTTCTTGAAGAATTTTGATGAATAAAGAAGAAAGTTTATGGAGAATATTGATAGAAAAGATGAAGATTAGTATGAAGGAGATGAAGATTAGGATGAATATGATGAAGATTACTATGAAAAAGATGAAGAATCAGAGGATTTTAGAAGCGGAAGTAGGATCAATTCGACGATACCATGTTAGAATAATCAATCGTGGTTGATTGATTAATCATGAAAGATCAAAGGAAATTAAAGAGGAAGATTAAAGAGAGAATTAGAGATTATGAAAGAATGAATTGTATTAATGAATCAAAATAAAATTGGTGAGTTTTCAACTCTTACAAGGTAGTATTTATAGAGGGATCATAACTACCTATAACAACCCTAACCAACTCATCCTTCTTATCTTAACAAACTTTAACTAACTTTTGTAACTACCTCTAACATGACATTACTGAAATTGTTATTGTTTACGGAGTACGTGTGCACCGTGCTTAGTAATTACTCCAGGTACACAAAATTGTACTTTAGTTACACAAGTTCATTGTGTTGCATATACACTGATACACAGAACTTGGTAACTTGGGTAAAAAATACAAGTCCATTATATACATACAAAATCGTCATTTAGGTATACAAAGGTACAAATATATATGGAGTACCTTGTTACCTTATAATTTTGATATACCGTGCATGCATGGTAATTATTAGGTACTATTTGTGTAACAAAGGTCAAAGGTACGCAAAGTACAACATCCAAAGGTATACTCCGTACCTAATTTTGTATACAAAGGTACAACTATCGTGCACAGTATGTAACAATGAACTTGTAATTTGTGTACGTTTGTTATAAATCTATAATGTAAAAAAGCTACACAAAATAATTTTAGAAGAGTGCATCACCAAATTTATGTACTCCGTACCTAATTTTGTGTATCTTTGTTACATTATAATTTTGTGTACAAAAGGTACCTAATTAGGTATACAGAGGTGCAAATATTTAAGTATACAAAGGTATATAATTTTGTGTATCTAATTACTGTGCAAGGTATATACTTCCTCCGTTCCACAATGATAGTCCCGCTTTGACTTTACGCGGTCTCCAACGCTCCTCTTCGACCATGTTTTTCATCGCTTATATACGATTTTTTTGGTTGAAAATTAAATTTTGTGAAAGATATTTTGACAACAAATGTAAATATCTTATTATCGTATAACGATTATTTACATATTTTAAGTTATTTACGGTCAAAGTTTTATAATTTTGACTTTCTAAAAGTGAACGGGACTATCATTGTGAAACAGAGGAAGTACATAACTTGGTATACAAAGTTGTTACATTATAAACTTTTAATGTAATAAGTTTTAATTTGTGTAACATTAAAAATATTAGGTATATCAAAATTATGATTTAGGAACACAAAAAGTACAAACATATACACATTATATTATAATTTATTAACTATTTTTAATCATATTAATTTTTAGATTGTGAAACATTAAAAATCCTAGCTAGGTAAATAAAATTAGTGATATTTTTCACATTATTATATCCTAATATTTTTAATCATAAGTCTTCTTTTTCATGTATATTTATGTGCTCGAATTTTTTTGTGATCTCCTTCCGTCATTTAATTCCCAAGACAATAACGATATCAATTTTATTTTTTTCTAAATTTAATGTGAGCCTTTAGAAAAATACTTATTTTAATTTGTTGATAAATGTACTAATTTTAGGTATTGTATGTGCTTGTAATTTTTTGAATGTATCCACTTTATTTCTATAATTAAAATGTGATCACATTAACGCATAAATCGACTACTTTAAAATTTACCGTGTCCACTTTGTAGCGTTTTTAAAGTAGTCACTTAAAACATTAAATCTGACACATTAAACATGTGCTTTGGGGATTAATGCACCCATTTTAATCTAAAAATGTGATCATTTTAACGTGTAAAGGGAGTACTTTAACGTTTAATGTGGCTCCCTTGTGAATATTTAAAGTGGACACTTAAAACATTAAATTGAACATTATTACATTAAGCATGAAAGCGGGACCGAAATATTCATAAGTAAAAAGTGAAATGAAAAAGAAACTTATGAGTTAAATACATGTAAAACATAAAAAGTCAGTCAATTTTCTGGGAGGACTTTTGACATACATAAAATCTAACTTTAATATTTTCTGGGAGGACTTTAATATACATAAAATCTAACTTTACGGTGTGATTGTCTCAATTTGTGTAAAATAATTGGGTTATCATTTACTCATTCCAGAGCCTCTGGGTATAAAAATCACACAGCCTGTGACAAAAATTCACGCAAGAAAAAAAAAAAAAAAGAAAAAAGAAAAAAAATGGCAATTTGTTATCCCAAACCCCGAAACGGCCTGAAATTCTTACAGAACCTTCACAATTGCTGTGCTTGGGTCGGGAAAATTTTTATACGTTCGATCATAATATCAGTGTCGCTTTGGCTGTTTGTTCGGATACCAGAGCCTGTGATTCACGTCACAGGTTTATCAGTGGACGCTCTCCACCCAGAAAAAACCCAGGGCGGAACCCTCATAAAATACAATTTCACGTTGCACAACCCCGACTTTTGCAAGAGCATCCGATACAATGTTCTGGTGGTAAACATCAGGCAATCTGGTGAAAATATCACAGCAAATGGGGTGAATGTAAATTTTGACCCTAACCGCAAAGGGTTTTACCAGCAACAGCGCAGCACCACCTTACTGTCTAATCATAGTCTTAATTACGCAGATCCTAGTGTTGGGTGGACAACTAATGACCTGATGACTCTTAAGGTCAACAAGACAACTTTATTGCTGAAGTTTATAATCGAAGCTAAGTTCTTCGTCTTTGATCGAGTCATTGGTACTCGTCAAATAACGCGTTTTGCTGATATTTATTTTGACGACAAGGGTGATGCTTTTATTGATCCTCATTCTGGTCTTAAGCTAAAAGTGTGACAGAAATCTTTTAAAACGTTAACCAACTTTTCTGATGGACGGGAATTTTGGTTCTTCTGTGTTTTGTATTTACCAACTTCTTCTGCATTTCTATAGCTTGGATGATGAGTCGAGTTGTAATAAGTGCTTAGCAATAATCCACATTGTATATAAATTAAGTTAATGCATTCTTTTCTATTTACTCTCTCGAGCTTCGAAGCTATGTATCATTCGCTATTGGTTATGATCTATCCTACGACGTTTTCTGCTGCATGTAGTGTTCTATTACTTCTCAATTTTTTAGAGATTTTATCATCTTGAATTTCCTTTTTTACTGCAATTTTTCGATCTTATTCCTGCGTTTCTTCTTGATTTCTGCTTTGACTATCTGTTTTTGTTGCTACAATTTGTCATTTGTTCAGCAATTTCATTTTTCTCTAATTTTCCTTCTATTGATTTCTTTTTCTAATTCTGCCTCATGCATAAAAGATGTGATAAACTCGAGTTCAGTTTGTAGCATCGTCTCTATATATTGTGGTTTTATATGTATGAAGTACTTCGTAGCATATATTATCATACATTCTGGTGAACTATTTACTGTTACTTTTATGCACTAAATAAAATTCAAATACATAACGTATACGGAGTATTATAAATTAAAGTCACGTTAAATCTTGTTTGAATTATTATTTTTACTATTATATACAATTGGCTAAAAATACTAAGAACCTGTTCTTTCGGACTTATTTTCAAAGACATTTCGCTTCGATTCACCACTTCGATTCGATTCGATTCGATTCGATTCACTCCATTCGATTCGATTCGATTCGATTCAGCTCATTTCAGTTTAGTTCACATTATTATTATTATTATTGTTATTATTATTATTATTATTATTATTATTATTATCAGTTCAGTTCAGTTCTCCCTCTCCCCGCGACAGATCGCCTTATGGAGGTCTCAGCAGGGTGCCCATTCATCGGACTGGTTGCGCGCGGTACCTATTTCCGGGTTAGGGCAGACTATGAATGGGAGGACTTACCGTAGTGTGCTTAGTTACCGGCTTGGTGTTCCGTTATTTACGGTGTCTCGGCCCTGTTCTGCCTGTTCTCGGGTGTTCGCTGGTGATGTGTACGGAGATCATGCGGTCTCGTGTACTGGGACTGTTGGGGTTAAGCATCGGCATAACCTTGTCCGCGACACCTTACTGGATATCTGCTACAGGGCTGGTATCTCGGCGGGGAAGGAGGTCGACATTGGTCTGGTTGATGGGCATGGCGGATCCCTTCGTCCTGCGGATTTGCTTCTATACTCTTGGGACAGGGGGCGGGATGTTTGTGTGGACCTCACGGGTTCCTCCCCCTTGACTCAGACTGGGTTGGCCGACTTCGAGTCTGGCAGGGTTGTTGCTGATGCAGCTCAGCGCAAATGTGCTAAGTACATGGATTCCTGTGCAGCGGCTGGTTATGGTTTCCTCCCGTTCTCCTTCTCTACGTTGGGGGAGCTGGATTCAGCGGCCATAGCTTTACTCAAGCGGGTTCAGAACTTCTCTGCCTCCCATGATGCAGGGGCTCGGGTGTCCGCTTATATTTTTATTCGTCTAGACTTTGCGATAGCAAAGGGGGTGGGGGCCCAGATTGTATCTCGGCTCCCCACCAATTTTGTGTAAATGATGTAACAATTTTCTTTCATAATAATAGCAACGGCTGCGGTTTATTATTATTATTCTAATTATTATTATTATTATTATTATTATTATTATTATTATTATTATTATTATTATTATTATTATTATTGTTATTATTATTATTATTATTATTATTATTATTATTATTATTATTATTACTATTACTATTACTATTACTATTACTATTACTATTACTATTGTTATTGTTATTGTTATTGTTATTGTTATTATTATTGTTGTTGTTGTTATTATTGTTGATATTATTATTATTAGTAGTAGTAATAGTACTACTACTACTACTATCACCACTACTACTACGATAACTAGTACTACTACTAGTAAAACATGTGAAAGTAGTGAAAAAAAAAGGTACGTAAGAAAAAAAAAACTTGGTAGCATTGAAATAATAATAATTGTTAATACAATTGAAAATCATAATCTTGAAAACAAAGATATCATAAACTCAAAAGATATCATCTATGTTTATTCGTTATCGACTTTCACACCATCTTGATGTGTTTCATCATCATGGTCATTATCATGGTCATTATAAATACCAATAGGATTGTAACCTTAGCTTATTGAAAACTCCGTATATCAATTGATCTTCTCTTAAAACTTGTAGGAACTATTGAATTGGTATTTGTTAATATTTTATGGTTAAATACATATCCTCATGCTATTGTTAGATAAAAATTTGTTGGTTGCAACTTTGTTGGTTTTTAATAATAATAATAATAAATATAATAATAATAATAATAATAATAATAATAATAATAATAATAATAATAATATCTTATTCGATTTTTGTTCATTTCACTTCGTTTGATTCGATTCGATTCGATTCATTTCGATTCGATTCGATTCGATTCGATTCACTCATTTGATTCGATTCGATTCGATTCGGCTAAAAAGTCCGAAAGAACAGGTTCTAAGCACTACACGTACTTATTTTACAGTGTTTGTGAATGGACTCTTCTGCAAAGATCCGAACCTCGTTGAACCAGAAGATTTCTTATTCAGCGGACTAGACGTTCCGTGAAACCTAGACAACCTAGGCTTCAGTGTGACCCTAGTAAGCGCAACGAACTTACCGGGCCTAAACACTCTCGACATATCCCTAGTCGACTCGACTTGCACCATACGGGCTCAACCCACCCCACACACACCCTCGTGCAACCGAGATATTCACCGTCTTGGAGGGCACCTTCTACGTCGGGTTTGTGACATCCAACCTTGCTAACGGCGGAAACAAATTGATTACGAAACTTCTTAACAAAGGAGATGTTTTCGTGTTTCCACAAGGACTAATTCATTTTCAGTTTAATGTTGGAAATGTCCTGGGTCTCGGGATTTCAGGGTTAAGTAGCCAGAACCCAGGGGTTATTACCATAGCCAACGCGGTATTTGGGACGGACCCACCCATTTCGGTTGACGTTCTTGCGAAGGCATTTCAATTGAACCCGGATATGGTTAAGTATCTTCAGGCTCAGTTTGGGATGCCGGGAGCGTATTAGTATGCGTTCAACCGTCTGTTTGATTTCAACCGTACTTCCTCTGTTCCAACTATTTGTATACGTGTGATTAAATATTTCAAACAAAAAACCTAAAGCGTATAGAAGCCCGTTTAGTAATCAGACGTAACTATGCTAGATAAGTGTTACGGAGTATGTTTAAGATGCCGACTTAATTAGATAATATCAAGATGATGAGCACGTATGTTGTAATGTAAACATTATCAATTTAAGGCTACGCCAAACTCTTTATATGTAAGACCGTCTTATTATAATTAATAGTAAGTGACATTTTATATTAATTTCATAACACTTTGAACGGCATTATTTGAATCTAAAACCTCGTTAAAAGGAAACTGGAGTCCAAACACGGGTACACATTGAAAACGTGAAAGAAATATGAGCTGATCGAGGAAGTTCCGTAACTCTTACCAAAACGCTAATGATAGCGAATTCAGTTAACGAGTATAAAGCAGTTTAACGCCAATTTTGTAGCATGTATAAGCATGAATTACGGCTTTCTTGACCTGTTCAGGCGTCAAAACCCTCACATACTCCTGCCCGACTACAATCTTGCTTAAATCCTGGCTTAGCCCTTTCAGATCCTCGTACGAAACCCCAACTTCCCGAGCAATCTGCGCTAATTTTAGCCCTTTTAAGTCGGGCTTGTTCAGCACTCGAGCAGCGAATTCCCCTGCTTCAATAGACTTAATAGCATTATAATCACCTAGCAAGTTGTTGTAAGCAGAGGGTAAGGGGGATGCATGAACAATGCAATTGTCCTTGTCTCTTAGCATATTGTCAAGTGAATCATGAAAATAATTTTTCAAGTGCTTCAAGTCGATAATAAGGCAATAGCCATTATCTCCACCGCAAAGGACGAGTAAGTCGTAGGAGCATTTAGAATCGGTCGTGACAACTTTTTGGTAGTCTAAACCGACAACACGATACAAGGAAGAGAACCTGTCGATGGCCTGAGTTATAGCCTCTTTGTTGTCTGCTAACTTCACCTGCACAGGAATACTGTCGATGAGGATTTCGTAATTTCCCATTTTATAGAGAACCCTTGTAGGTACCATACTCCTAGATAGACGGTAATACGTAGTATACTCTGAACTATGGAAGTGATGCCTTCGACATGGGTTGTAAATTTGTAATGTTGTAAACTTGTATATAAAGCTCGAGTTAGAAGATAAAAAGACTGTTAAATTTACCAATGCTATTAACCTAATTACATTTATTGATGACAATGATAACAGTAATATGAATGTGGACGGTATGTGAAATTGGAAATGAAAGGGTGATATTACATGAATATTGGAAACTCAATGGTTTTGACGTTACCCAAACTTAAAGAAGAAGATATTATCCAACTCAGACCGATAACAAATAGTAAAATCATTCAACTTATTAAACACGCGGTTAGAGTGTAAAATGAGAAAAGTCTCTCGCAATTTAATGTGAAAGACAGTCTTAAAAAAGACTGTCTTTGAGTTATAGAGATTCTATCCGCCAAATTACTGACCAATATATTTTGAACGATTTGAGTAATTATTCGAATTAGAAAGTAAATAAGGCACAAGTAAAAGAAGCTTTACAATCAAAAATCTCTAATATTACAAACTTAAAAATGAAATCTATCAACCTATATTGCAGTACCTTGCGCCATAAAAATCGAAATCCATGAATCATGTGCTATAAATTCTACGATGAAACTCAAATGCTCGACTGTTCTTCCCTCGGCAAGCTTTGGACCGTATCTGACCACCTCCCGGGAGAATGATCGCTACTATTATTAGACGACACTTGCGCCTCAGCCCTGGTATCTCTAATCATTTTCAAAACCTCCTTCATATGAGGCCGATTATCAGGCACGACATCAACACAAGCCATAGCAATATTCAAAAGAGCCCTCAATTTTTCCTCGGAAGTCTCGTTTCCCGAACTCCCTTCTCCCGACTCGGTCTCCTCTTCCCTGACCGACCGAACCCACTTGGGAATATCGGTCCCGTGCTCTTGGACGAGGTCTTGAAACGGCGTTTTCCCCGTCATTAGTTCCAATAAGAGGACCCCGAAGCTGTACACATCGGCTGGTTGGTGCGGCGGTCTCCTGGGGTCTCGGCATTCCGGTGCTCGGTAGAAAAGGGAGGCAGCGCTTGGTTCGTCGGTGGATTCAGGGTTTCGGAAAGAATGAAGTCCGTAGTCGGTTAGACAAGACTCAAAATCGGATCCTAGAAGAACGTTAGAGGACTTTAAGTTGCCATGAACGATTCCTGAGCTTTGGTGAATGTAGAGTAGTCCGGTGGCTAAGTCTTCGGCAATTTTTAGGCAGGATGTCCAATGAAGCGGTTTTCCGCCTCCTGATGGTCTGTTACCTGACGACAAAAGATCAGCGCACATTTCAGTGTTGCAGTAACAAGTTAATAACATATTTTAGTCCAAAATATACTCGTATATCGTATGCAGTAACGGTCTTGTCGAAGAATTTGAAAGATTGAAAGGGGTAGTTTCCCAAACGTCGTTAAATTGTACATAGTACTCCATGAATTTTATCATAAATGCAGGGTCTTTACGGCAATGCAAGGGTCGCATCAGACATCAGTCTGTAATAAATTTTGTTGTTGGTTTGCCATTAATTTAGAGTCAGACATCTCACAAAGTGAAACTGTTTCTCGCAATGATCATTGGCAGCTGAAAATTTACAGTATGTTTTCGATAAAATCGTCTCATACTTTCCATTTACCCTTAAGATTCCCACTCAATAAGCTATACTACATGCAGTCTCTTTTGAACAGTCTCTATTTCTCCTCTAACAATCAAATAAACAATGATACTCCACACCTAAATTCACGTCGATTATTTCACAAGTGAAAGACGGTCTTTTACGGGACATGTTCCGGTGGAACATAGAAAGGGAGAAGACATGTGTACTCCACAGTCCACACCTAAATTCACGTTACAGCACTGACTATGTGACTATTTGCATTATATTATATCTACCAGATGAACGGTCCAGATTTGGTCAAACGTTGTCAATTAATTGGTCTTGCATGACACGATTATGCATTTTCGCTGACATTTTGACAAAATAACGAAATTGTCCATCCCATGCAACATGCTTCTCAACATCTCATCATTCATTCAATCAATTATGACCATTTACACTATTTGAACTTGCACACAATCTACTTATTTTATTAATATACTCACTATTTTTATTACTTTGTATGTTTTTAATATTAATTATTTCAATAACCTAATAATTAATTTTTTGTAGCCCTTATGAAAATAAATACTCGCAAAAGTGGCAATTGATAGGAAATTGTCGGTAAATTGTGGAGTAATAATCATATAGTATCAATTGATGGGTGAATTGTGATTATTTGTAATTGTTTGGATGAGTAAATTAGTACCCGTAGATCGTGATTATTTAGAGAATTACAAATAATCACAATTCACCCATTAATTGGTATATGACTCCACAATTCCAAACAATTTGTAGAACTAATAATTACCCATACACTTTTAAATATAAAAACACTAAATAAATCATACGGAGTAATCACTAAAAAATTAAAATAAATAAAAAATAAAAAATAATTACCATGAATGAGAGAAAAGAGGCTGCCATTAGGGAAGTAATCAAAGACCAACAATCGTTCTTCCTTAGCTTGGAAATAAGCCCTTAATGGCACTAAATTAGGGTGACTTAACTTCCCTAACACCTCAACTTTTGCCCTAAATTCCTCCATTTTAGGGTACCTTGCGTCCTTCAACCGCTTTACCGTCACAATGTATCCCGATTCCATAACCGCTTTGTAAGTACTCCCAACGCTCCCCCTCCCTAATGTTTCCGCCGACGCCTTTAAAAGGTCCTCTAAACTGTAATTCATCGCCTCGTCTCCTACGAAAACTAGCTTCCCTAGCCTCTCCCCCTCCCAGGAGAACCCTCCTCCTCCTCCTCCTCGTCTGTCGCTGGTTTTGGCTTCTGAGGAGGGTTCTCCCTTTTCACGCTCCCCTGCTCCCCCAGCTGCTGGTTCTGCTCCAGCATCTGTGGGCAGGGGAGCGTCTTTGGGGTGTGCTGTATCACTCGCGCTCCTCCTCCTCTTGCGCAGGAGGAGCGCGAGTGATAAGCACACAATGATTAGAAACGCAACTCCACAAGTGATTGCGATTAGGAGTATCTTGGATCGGTGTGAGAGTGATTTGTGCTGAGGGCTTTTCGTTGGGGACGAGGGGAGGATGGACAGTGCCGGGCTCATTGCGGGCCCGGTCGGGCTGCACTTTAGCCCGACCTGTGGCCCGCAAAGGTCGACGTTGGACGCAAACGAGGACGAGTTGAACTGCAGCAGCGCGGTTGTGGCTGGGACGGTACCTCGTAATCGGTTACCGGACACGTTCAGGAACTTCAACGTTGTCTGGTTTAACGCCGGAATTTGCCCGGCGAATTTATTGTTCTCCAAATACAACGAATACAACCTCGGGAGGTTGACGATTGATTGCGGGATCTCACCGGAAAGATTATTATTCGACAAAACGATGATTTTGAGACGGTGCAGAGACGTCAATGAAGTTGGGAACCGTCCAGTGAAACCGTTATTATTGAGGTAGAGCGATTTCAAATTAACAAGTTTCGAAAAAGTATTCGGGATTTGTCTCGAAATGTTGTTCGATTTGAAGCTCAGTACTCGTAGCTGATCCAGTCGAGCGAGGACATTACCGTCAATGTAGCCCGTGAGGCCGTAATTTTCAACAACTAGTTTGGTGACCCGTCCACGCATACACTCCTTGACCCCTGCCCACGTGCAGGGGTCGCTCCCGTGCGTCCACGGGAGCTTATTCTGCGGATCAAACCCCGCTTTCAACTTCATCAATGTGGTTGAATCAGGGTATTGGACGTCGGCCATTGACGAGACAAAGATAATGTGGAGCGTAAGTAGAAGTATTGGCGTCATTGACGGGATTGGTTCAGTTAGCTATGTTGACTAGTTAGGGGGGTTAATTGCGGCTTAAGGGTCGATTTTGGGTCGGGTTAGTTGCCATTTTTTGGCGAGAGTAAGAAGCGTACGAGGTGACATTGGAGCTTCCAACAAAGTGAGTGAACTTTTAGAGTGTATTTTGGGAGTATTAACAACTAAGGAAAAAAGATATGAATCATTATTATCAAGTACGGAGTAAAAACAAAACAGGAAAAAAAAAATAATAATATGAAAATAGTGTAAAGTGAAATGAATGAATGAATAATGTTAGCTTGAAAATGTGTAGTACATAATTATTGGTTTTTTTTTTTTCATTGTCGATAAGACTTTTATTTAGAATTCATGAAGTTAAGATTTTTAATTATTTTTTTGGTTATCTAGTACCTTTTATTTTCAATTTTTGTAATAGAGTACCAAATATCAGAATCCGATGACTAAAGTCAACTTTTAATTATTTTTCGTTTTCTTTCTTTTTATTTGTTAAACACTACCTTAAATTTGTTTATTTTGTTAAACCCTACCATAAATCATTAAATTTCTCTATCAATTTCATATTTCTCGTTAATATACAATAAATCACAATTAAACAAATCTAAATTGACATACATAACCCCTTTCATCATCATCTTCATCATCTTCTTTTTCTTCTAACTAATTATTTCAATACTTTCTAAACATTCTCTCATTATATTCTTTTCCAATCTTTTCAAGGATGACAACTTTAATTTTAAATCTTAAAAATTTAATTCTTTGAATTTAACCAACTCTTTAACCACTTCCTTGGTTTTTCATCATCATACCCACTTGCGATTTTTTCAATGTTTTATCTTACTTGACAACTTTAATTTCATTATTTTCCCCAAATTTTGTGAGGTTCTAAAAATCCAATTTACACAAGGTAAGTCACATTTGCATTTTATTTACGTGTAACACGTGTTTGATGACAAAAACAATTTTTGGAATTTGTGGGAAACGTTAAAGCGGTAGAAGTTTGTGGGGAAAAGTTTGAATTTAGGTTTTTAGATTGAAGATTGACAAAATTTGGTGGAATTTGGGGGAAATTTTTTGGGTAAATCTAATATTGAAGACAAAGTAGAATAAAAATAGGATTTAACATAGTTTTATTAGGTTTCATTTGCCAAATAGAAATTATCACCGGAATATTGACTTTTTTCACCGGAAAATTAACTTTCATCGCTGGAATTCTTAGTTTGGTACCTTTTAACAAAATTTGAAAATAAAAGGTACTTTAAAACGAAAAATAAAATTAAAGGTACTATCTCACAAATGACCTTAAATAAAAGGTACTATCTGACAAAAAACCCTAATTATTGAGTCCAAACTAACAAGTAGTCACTCACATTTATGTTTTGTACTGTTGGGAAGGGTAAAACTTAAAAATAACCGTAAAATAGCTAATAAAATTTATCTCCAACTCATTCTATACTGGTAATAAATAAAGTGGTAGAAAAATCATTTTGTGAAAAATAAATAAGAAAAGTGTAAATAAACGACTGAGGTAGAAGGAGAGTAAACGACATTAATTTGTATCATGCTATGAAGCCAGTGTCACAACTGACAAGTGAGTATGGTTGAAGACTTGAAGGAGGTAGGTAAAGGTAGTAAACACTTTCCTATCCAACTGTTTTCTTACAATTTTTTGAACATTTAAAAGGTTTTACACAAAATTAATAACAAGACGATTTCACGGTGAATTGTTATTTTTAGATTGATCCGATTCAAATTCAATTTAATCGACCCATTTGTTCAGTATGAGCAACATAGTTGTAGGATATAAGGCCAGTGTAATCGACCCGTTTGACAGGTCTAATTTTTGATTTACAAGTTTGCATTCAATAAAAACAGCAATTTTTTGGTTTTTCTAAATTTAGTTGTTGTAGGGCAATAAATAAAAAAGGGAAAGCAGTTAAATTCCCAACTCATTTTCGCTTTGTACATAAAAAAGCTCACGAGGCAGATGGTGTTTGGTCTCACGTGAACACATCAGTGCTTCGCAGTTTAATTAATTGAAAATTCAACAAAATACGAGTATTTAAAGAACTCCTTTTCTTTTTCATGCAATTTTTTTATACTCACTTATTTCTTCTTTTTTACTAAACATTGATTGATGCCGTGACCAAATTAATTGTAGAAACAGCTGTATTGTGCTCGATTGTCATCATGTTATCTACTACAATATGAGTATTTTTATAATAAAAAGAAAAAAAAAAAAAAAAGTATATTTGTGACTAATATGTTCAAAAAAAATTCTTCCTTTTTCGATCTGTAAAATTTTGCATTTTGGTAGTAATTTTAAAGGTGTTAAATCACCCTTTATTTTAGATAATGTCGATCATGCATGTACTTTATTAGCTGTATATATAACGTTAAAAACAAACGCTCAATTGAAACAATTACAATTCACTGACTAAGAAGGTGACTATTGACTATAATTATTAGAGTTTTTCTATCATGTGTCATTATGGCACATGATAAGGTGCTAATTAAGACAACATTCTCATGAATATATCATGAGAAATTAAAAAGTGATCTAATAATTATTTTACTTACAAGAATATCCACAAATAACATTCTTTAATTAACACCTTATTATGTGCCATTAATGGCACATGATAGAAAAACTCTAATTATATCCACAAATAACATTCTCATTATGAAGTAAAATGTTACTATTGTTATAGTAGTACATATTGTGTCATTATTAATAATCCCTTCATCTGAAAAACTTACGCAGTTCTCAATATTACAAGTACTTTTACTATGAACATGTTTCACATTTTAAAATTTAAAATTTTTCAAAATTATGTTTATCTCTTTAGTAATCAATATTTTAGGAGTAATATATTTTAGACCGTATAATAAGTTTTTTTTTTTTTTTTTTTGCCAGCTGGATAGAGTCTTCGATTACCTTTGCATTACAGACCTCGCAAGGTTGTGTGCAGCGGTATTCTCAGACCTAGGACGGAAAACTTCCTTCACCTGATGGTCTACACGGACTGTCTCAAGATTGTTCAACAACTACGTCAACCGCACGAAGCTGATCACGCTCTTTCTATTGTCCTTTTAGATTTTTTCTCTTTAGCTGATCACGCTCTTTCTATCGTCCGTATAATAAGTTATAGGAAGAAAAAAGTACTCCGTACTAAAGAAGAATAGAGAAGAAAGGAAAAAGATGCTAAATTGGATAGTGTGCTCGTGGCAATGAAAGTGAGAGCTTATTATAAGAATCTGTTTGTCTCAAGAATCAAGACCACCTTTATTTTCATATTAAAGTTTTTGGAGACCGAGCAATAAATTGATCCAAGGACCATATTTAAGTATCATCAATTCTCTTATAAGACCGTCGATTATATCGGTGAGAAAAATATTACTTGTATGTTATATACTCCGTAGCTTTTACAATTATCAAATTCGAAATTTTTGTTTCGCATTGATTTAGCTTAACTCGAATCGTGTTAGATTAGGTAAACTTAGATATGGATTGACATTTTACTGATGCGACCAGCTAATTTAAATTCAATTGAAGCCGTATATTATTATATTCTAGTTAATTGCCCTTCATTGAATGAATTGGTAGGTACACATCCGAATTACACCATAACCAAAAATGATTCAACACAACCTAATTAGATCTGAATTCAAACGTACTCGAAATATAATCCAATAAAAACAATCAACTCATACTTATCTTAAATACAGTAAATCATTATACCAAGTTTCATATCAATTGTCATGCAGAGTAGAACTAATAATTTTATTTATAATATAAAATGAAATATAAAATGAAGTACCTGTTTGAAAATCTAAAAGTCCCAGCAATTTTAAATACTCAAAGGCTTGGTCACTGTTTCACATGATGATTAATGTGTGACAATTACATTGCTTTTTTGAAAAATATTATCTAACATTTTTACCTAAATTTTAAGGAAAATTGTTCATAGCACTATCGATATCACTATTCTGAGTTCCGACTATAAAAAATACGGAGTAAAACCAGGGGCGTAGGGAGGGGGGGTTCTATGGGTTCTATGGAACCCCCTCCCATTTGACAAAAAAATTAAAAAAAATAAAAAAAATAAAATAATAAATAAAATAATAAAATTTAAAAATCGACGTAATCTTTTACCCCCACGTGCCATTTGAATGATAATGTAATTTAGATCATGATGATGTAATTTAGACCAAAGTATTAAACCTTGAAGACTTTAACAATGGAGTTTTTTTGTTTTTTTTTCCAGATTTTAGTTTTTGGGAGGGAAGTGAAAGAGAAGAATATTAAAATATTAATAAACAAAAAAGGAGATGGGAGAAACAGGAAAGACCAAAGGACGAGGTGTACAGTTGTAGAGTATTTTTTTATAATTATTTTGGGGACTCCAAAAATTCTACCTAAAAAATCTAACTCTCTAAAGTAACTTTTCTATTTTTTAGTGTATTTTATTTACTTCAACCTTATTTTTCAAAACTTTTAATTTATATGGAAACTCCCTTATGACTTATGAGTCTTTGTGTACTCTGTCGAACCGGTTTCACTATAGACTCCGATCTCCGAACTCGAATTGCGAATTCGAATCGAACCGAACCCCAAACTGTGTAACCTTGATTTAGATTATTGGAAATATTTTGTAATGTATAATATATATGAATGTTTTTAGTTTCGAAAAAATTTTCGAACCCCCTATTTGAGAACTCTGGATTCGCCACTGAGTAAAACTCTATCATTTACTACGTACATTAATAGCTAAACATTATACTCTCTCTGTTATCCCCCGTATATAACAATAAAATCACTTTAAAACTACCTAATTTCCTACCACCTAATTTTGTTGGCTTCATATTAATGAAGAAATTAGTTAGTCAAAGCTTCTTAATAGTTTGCTATAACTTGTTGAAAGTTAGTTAAAATTAGTTACTTCATAGTTGTATATAAGCACATCATCTAACTCATTGTTAGGAAATATATGTTGAGATATTGATATACTATTAGGATAATGTGATATATTATAATGTACCAGATAGAATAAATAATTGTATTGTCGAATAATTATAATTCCGTTAAAAAGATCCCTATATACGGAGTATATACTAGTACTAGTAACTGTATTGCGAGATAGAAAATCATATCATTTATCGTAAATATAAACTTAATTAACATGGTATCAGAGTACATGTGGTCTAAAAACAGGAAAAAGTAAAGAGAATCGGGAGAAAAAAAAGGATAATTCCAATATTAATGTCGGAACTTTGTCCTTTTATTGCATAAGTTTAGTGTGTGGAATTCGACAAAATTTAAGTAAATTCCGATATCAGAATAAAAAAAAATGTTTTTACGCATTTTTGAAAAAGAGCTCGATGTTTGGTAGTATACATTATACAAAATCCGCCAAGTAATATAAATCTAAATTTTATTGATGAACGTAGGAACCAGAGTGAAACCGGATTTCTCCCATTGTTGATGCGAGAAAGTGGCAGAGATTTGGCCATCTGTATTATAATCTGTACAAAGGCTGCACGACACTAGTCGTCGATGTCCAGATCCATATACATTCGGTATGCGTCTCGATCTGCTGAGTAGTACTTTTCAACTGTGGAATCTATTCTGAAGCCGAGTTTCTGGTAGAGTTTCACGGCAGCCGTTCTCGAGGGATCAACATGTAGACTAATTCTCTGTATATTTCTAACTTGACATTTTGTAATCGCGGCCTTGAGTAGTGCTTCGCCATGGCCTCGTCCTCTGTACTTTTCTTTAACTAATTGCCGATTGAGGAACAAAGAACACGATTGTTAGAATAGCGATTTTTTCTCTGAGATAGTACTAGACTAGACAGATAACATACTATGTTACGTGAAAACGGTAAATGCAGTGACTTTATGGTGCTGACTATAAAAATCTCACACAGATAACGTGCACTGGCTTTTCGATAAGTGACATTTTTCCGACTTAAGCGACTTAACTGCACACTCGATCTCCCACGATCAACACCATTACTTCTATAATTTTCCAGAAACAGAGATGAAACGTGAGATCGTTCCCCCCAAACATGCAAAATCTCAGCTGCAGAAGCACAATTACTGCACAAATTATTTGGAGTTACATGGACTAAGTGCAACGTCTCAACTCAAACGCAATACTATGCTCCCATGTCCCAAACAGACATACACCTTTCCACGACAAACTCGTGGACATATTTGGAATCTCTAGAACTCTACTTTATCAAGTAAACGGGGATCAAAGGTACCGTCTTTCTAACACACAACAGTCAACGAAAACTAGTAGTATTTCAGCACCTAATCCTTTAGCCGTTCCACTGACAGGTTTCTGATTTCCAAGACATCTATCATAATCATGCAGCAACAGAAGAGCATAACCAAAAGAACATTTGGAAGGAGGACACGAGATTGAACATAACCAAAATAAGTTCTACATTTCCGCACTGAAGAAAGGGATTTACATCTTTGCACAGCACAACCAAATACATTTCTCCGTTTCTCCCTTTGTCTCAATATCAGTCGACTGTTAATCAATCGTTCTTTCAATGTGACGGGAATTTCTAACAGAAATCACAATAAACCTTACATTTAATCCAAACACACAGAGACTACTACGCAACACAAATAAATCAAACGATAAGATGCCTCACCGATATCCTTCCTCATATATCAATGCTCGTCACGCAGAACCCAAAAACATACCATTACTTCATCACAAATGCTTATACGAGACCATTCTACGCCTACGAATGTGATCAAAAGGTAACAACTTTAATGTTTGTTTTGACCATAACGCGTTAAAGTTGTCGCCTTTTAGTCACAAACTATCCGTCGTACGCTACACCCATCACACAAATGTGGGGAAAATGCGTAATCAAACTCGATAATTCAGCTCAATTCAACTCAATTCACATTCAACGAGACGTAAAATCATTCAAAAAAAAAAAAAAAAAAAGTGGGTAAATTCAAAACCTGCAAGTTTAGTGATTAGGGCGAACAAAGAAGAAGGCCAAGAGTACATTGCATAACCAAAAACTTCGCCATTAATGGAAGCATAGAGTAACCCAGAATTCCTTTTACTCAATTCATCGTCGAATGATTTCGATAACGACTCGTGTTTAGGGAAGATTTTCTTCTCTAATTTCACCATGTCTTCAACTACTTTGGAGTAATCACTTGAATTTTTCTTCAATTCATGTATTAATACTTCCGCCATTGTTGTTTCTCAGGTTATGTAATTGATGTGGGATTTTCTGAAAAGGGGTTAATTAGGGTTTTTCTGATTAGGGTTTCTTTTTGTTGATAATTTTCTAACACAAATTCTTGTTTGAGACGGAAGACCCGTTTTCAGCTTAAGACGGGTCGGGTATGACCCGTTTTTCTCTTCTTTTTTTTTTTTTTTTTTTTTTGGAAATTTTTTTTAAGACCCAATTTTTTTTTTTAATCTTTTATCGAAAATCGTGTTTATAGGGTAATTAAAAATGGTAACATATTATATTATATTATATTGGTAACATATTATGAAACCTCAGTTTTAATGGGTTTGTTTTCCTTCAAAGATAATGTTGTCCTTTTATACAAACAGGTAACCATATAGTATAATAATGTTACCATGTTAGCTTTCAGGGTTTGTATTCCTTAAAAGATAATGTTGTCCTTTTATATATACAGGTCACCCTTTACAACAACAATGTTACCATCTCATTTTTCAGCTCAACTGAGGTTTCAATGGGTTTGTTTTCCTTGAAAGAAAATGTTGCCCTTTTATACAAACAGGTCACCCTTTAGAAAAACAATGTTACCATCTTATTTCTCAGCTAAACTAATGTTTGATGGGTTTTTGTCTGCCAAAGATAATGTTGTCCTTTAATACAAACAGTCACCATTTAAGATAACAATGTTATTCTGCCTTAGCTTTCAAAGACAACTTTAATGTTTCCATGGATTTGTTTTACTTGAAAGAAAATGTTACCCATTTATGCAAACAGGTCACCCTTTACAACAACAATGTTACCATCTCTACTTCCAAAAATTATACGTCGTTAGTAATAATATTTCTATTTTTTGAAAATTATGTGTTAACACAAACCCACCACTTAAAACAATAATTTACACCAACCCAGAAATTTCAAACTCACAGAAAATAAATAAAGATACAGAAAAAAAAAAAAAAAAAAAAAGTAATAAAATAAAAAGAATTAGGCAAATATTAAAGAATTAAAACAGATTTTTTTTTTCCAAATTAGGTTTTTCTTGTAAGAACACAAACAGAATTTGTAAGAAAAAAAAAAGTAATAAAATATAATCATAAGTGTACAAAAGTAATAAAACTAAAGATGTCGTTGTCGAGCTCATCGTCTTCGTTTTTCTTGTACTCCTTACATCCATTTTTTTTGCTTGTTATTGTTATTGTTGTTGTTTTCTGAGTTTGAAATGGAAGAGAGAGAGAGAGAAAGAGAGAGAGAGAGACAGAGAGAGAGAGGAGAGGAGGCTACTCTATTTTATACAACCCTAATTTGGATCTGACCCGTTTCTCTTGTAAGACGGGTTGACCCGTCTTACAAGAGACTAATTGATTTTCTAATTGTAATTAGTTTTTTTTTTTTTTAGTTTTTTTTTTTTAGAAAAAAAGGAAGACTATTCTTTAATAAATCGTCAAAGGACAATTACGGCTCAGCTGAAGTATTTGTTTGTAAATTTGGGTTTGTCAAATATAAGTTAAAATTATTGAAACTGAGTTAAACTAAAACGAAATTAAATTAAGGTTGAAAGAACAAGACTTAAGATTGGGAGTCTTTTATTCTAAAATGGATTGGTAACGATTTGTGACTTTGACTATACTTTTAATCCTAGAATAAACAAAGTGTATATACATCATTTATACGGATTAACATTTTCTTAAACACGAGTATAAAATTGAGGAGATGTATTACATTTGATACAAAATGCATGTCCTTAACAATACTACTGAGTACTTCCCTCTGTAATTTATTCATGAGTAAAACCAAATTCATATTCGTCTTTTGACATTATTCATTAATTTATAAGAATTTTTAAAAGGCAATTTATGCCATTAATAACGTATACACAATTCTCCTTCTCAGGAAGAACATAAAATCCAACCCCCTCTCTCTCCTGCCTCCCCCTCTCTCTCTAGGAAAAAAACACAAAACCCTAAAACTTGTAAGCCGCCGCCGCCTCCTTCCTCCGGTCAAATCCCCTTCATTTAAGCCCTTATCCGCCGGAGATTAGGCCTCTCCTTGGTCCATCTCCGGCGGATCGACATTCGGAGAAGCTTGAACCTTTTCTTCTCGAGTTCGGTTGATGGTCGCCGTCTTCGCTTTCATGCATGCCGATGGTCGCCGTCTCGCTTGGCCCCGTCTTCGCCTCGGCATGCACCGCACCCCTGATCCACCACTCTCTGTTTGGTTTCGGCCCTGATTGAAGATGGCAAGTGATTTTGGGAAGAACAAGAGCAATAGGAAGATTATGTGAGTATGGTCCTCTTATTTTCAATCCCCCCCTTTTTTTAAAATTGAAAAAATATTTAAAATGATTTCTGTATTTTCAAAAAATAATTTCTGACTTTTTTAATTAAAAACAAAAATAACTGTTTTCAAATTTTTTTAAAATCCGTTTTCAAAAATTTTTTTAAAAAAAACTTTTTTCAAAAATCTTTTTTTCAAGCTCTTCTGGTCTTCTCTAATCTTTGTTTTCTAAATGTTTTTTGTAATATGGTTTCTGCACCCTTTGTTCATTCTCAAAAAATCCCTAAAAGGAAAAAGGGACACATCACTAAAAAATGAAACAGAAGAACAACCGGGTTTCCAAAAAAAAAAAAAAAAAAAAAAAGGGGTTTGGTTTGTCGTTAGTGGTGTCTGGGGGCTCTGCTGCTCGGTTCTTTGACCCTTTGTTAACTGTCTCTTCTTTTGGTTGGGTGTTGTTCAGTTGGTATGAGTTTTGGTGTTGTTATGGTGCTTTTCTTAGGGGGTTCCTCTTGCATGTTTGTCTCACTGCAAGTTAAGCTTTTCATGTTTGTCGTTAGGGCTGTAATGTTGGTACATGTTTTGGCGGTTACGGTTGGTATGGTGGTGGTGGCTTTCTCTCACTGTTAATGATTATGGTTAGCGAGTCCTTAAAAATAAATGATCGCAAGCGACTATATCTTGCCTTAATTAATAGCTTTAAGACATTAGTACTATGCTTGTGTTCAGCTTCAGTTAATTTCGTCATTGGAAGAGTTTTCATGGCGATCGTGGACAAGATCTTGGTTGAGAAGCATCTCTTTACGAGGTATTTTTGGTCGTTGGTCTTCCCGGTCTACAGTTCTTTTGGTCAAAGGGTTCGATCACCAAGATGTAGGAGTTTATACTCCTTCGGAAGCATTCTTTGTTTTGCATCCACCCCTTCATTTCTACGCCTTTATAGCGTAAGTATATCTTGTTCTTGTCACCCGTGGACTCAAAAGCTAATATGGCCTCCAGAAGATGCCGGCGTCGTTTATCCAGTTATAGATTGTGCTCGTGCCCAAGTATTCGTTCTACACCTATCCCTTTTTGCTACTGGATGCAGTTATGATTGTATAATGGTACTAATTGTCGTTTATGAACTTGTTTGTAGTTTTTCTAGTATTTGTATCGTGGTTGTAACTCCTTTCCGTAGCGGTCAGGAACAATTATTGTAATACAAATATTTTCACTCTTGCCAAAAAAAAAAAAAAAAAAAAAAAAAAATATTCTCCTTCTCATGTGTGCATGTATGAATTGCATAGGAAATAAAGAACACATGCTAGGGGTCCAAAAGGCGAGTATGCCTCAAAATAAGCATCGAATAACTCTATGTCAGCAGCCATTGCGCAATCTGTCTTTATGATGAATCCACAATAAACAACAACTTTTCGAAGTGAGGCTCTATTCATCTCGTAGATTTAAGGCCGGGCTTACGGGAAAGAGTCAGCTCATAAAAAGGCAATTCTAAGCTACCTCAACTTCTAGCATAAAAGATTACGTGCTAGTAATATACATCATTTGTTTCAATCATTTGTTGACTTCTTATTTTAGGATCAAACATTAATTGATATTTTTGAAGAAGGTAGATTTTGATTTTGAAGAATGTTGATTCTATTTAAATTATCTTCAATAATAATTAAACTAAATTTTAATTTTATATAAATAAAATAATATATTTATATTTCGTTATAAAATAAAAACAAATGACTGAATCGTAACAGAGAATACGAAATCTTCCATTAACAGTGTGGAAGGGATAAATGTAACTTAAAGCCAAACGGCAAACACCCATTAATTATGCATGATAATTTAAAAAACATTGCTACCGAAAAATCTCAAAAAGTGACACGGTTTGTTTATTCTTTTCACCAAAGAATTTCACGTAGTCAACTTAATGTCCAATATATGGAGGATTAGGTATATTGGGCATCCTACAAGCAAAACTTTACCTACACTTTTTTGGATGACTAAGTCAATTAAAACATGGATTATAATATTATGAGCATTATTTCGTCCGGTTACTTTTTACAGTTTATTCGACAGCTTTTTAATACTCTTAAAATATTATATTTATAGTATATAGGATCCCATTAGCTTCATTATATACTGTAATTGTTTATTCGATTGTGAGGTGAAAAAGAGAGACTGTCCAAAAGAGACTGCACGTAGCAATACTCTAATATTATTAACACTTTAAGACCCTTTCAAAGCAATTAAATGGAGTATTTTTATCTATTTTAATCATTTATTTAGACCGTTATATGTGTACAATGTTTATAAAATTATCCTCATCAACAACTCATTTAATTCTGTCTATAAATAAGATATTCAGTAATTATATTAACTGTTATACTATCTGTCTAGTAATAAAAGTACTCATGTAGTCGTATATTAGTCAAAAGTTACCTTGTGAACATAGCCTCAAAAAACAATTACGGAGTATATTTCTCATAATAATGTGATTAAAAACACAATATCCAGGGGAAAACAAAAGCTACCATTTTCTCTCAGACAGAACTTGTTTGCAGACATGAGTATGAGAAGCAATTTTAAAGTTGAGATTTTCGGTCTACTGTCAGTATTCTGGTTTGCGACGTCGGTTTGTTGTGGCGCTGATACCATCACGGCAACTAAATTTCTGTCAGGAGACGACACGATAATTTCAGCCAACGGGTCGTTTGAGCTCGGCTTTTTCAGACCAGGTAACTCCTCAAACTACTACATTGGCATCTGGTACAAGAACATCCCTGTTAAAACCATCGTATGGGTCGCGAACAGAAACAACCCGGTTTCTGACAAGTACTCGTCTATACTCAAGATTAATAGTCACGGAAATTTAGTACTTGTGTCAGGCGAGTCTGAATCTCTCATCTGGTCTACAGACTTGAACCTTAACACTTCCAGTACATCTGTAGTGTCGGTATTGTTAGACGACGGTAATCTTGTTTTAAGAAACTCGGAAAATTCAAATTCAAATTCAAGTTCGGTTACTCCCCTTTGGCAGAGTTTTGACAACCCTACTGACACGTTCATGCCAAGTGGGAAGCTGGGGTTGAACAAAAAGACGAAGTGGATGAGAAATCTCACGTCTTGGACGAATTCAGAAGACCCTTCAACGGGTCTTTTCACCATACAACGCGACCCAAATGCGAGTCAGTTTATCATGTTATGGAATCAGACGCAGTTGTATTGGACAAGCGGTCTCTGGATTCCTGATCAAAGGATATTCAGTCTGATTCCCGAGTTGCGCTTTAAGAAAACGCAGCTTTACAACTTCGACTATATCGACAATGAAAACGAGAGTTACATTACGTACTGGATTGTTAACCCATCGTTCAAAACGAGGCTAGTTATGGACGTTTCGGGACAGCTTAATCAGTGGACGTGGATGGAGAATATTCAACAGTGGGTTCTGTTTTGGACGCAGCCAGGTCAGCAATGTGAAGTTTACTCGTACTGTGGTGCTTTCGGATTTTGCAATCAGACTGCGCTTCCGTACTGTCATTGCTTGGATGGGTTCGAGCCAAAATTGTCGACAGAGTGGAATTTGAAAGATTATGCTGCAGGGTGTGCTAGAAAAACGAACCTGTCGTGTGAGAATCACGTGAACGACAGTAGCGGGGGTGATAAGTTTCTGATGAGTCCTGGTAAAGTTCTGCCAGAACATCCGCTGTTTGTCTCGACATCTAGCTTACAAGAATGTGAAACGAATTGTCTACGAAATTGTTCGTGTACTGCTTACGCTTATGATACTGACGGATGCTTCGTATGGTATGACGAGTTGTTAAATATGAAACAACTTTCCGACAGTGACCCGAGTGGGAAGACGCTGTATATCAGAGTGGCAGCCTCGGATATCCCGAAAAGTACAGGAAATCGGAAGTTGGTGGTTGGTTGTTTGACGGGTCTTCTGACAGCGCTAACTGTTCTGATTATTCTTGGTTTTGTTATCAATTGGAGACAAAAAAGGCGGCTTATTAAGGCTGCAAAAACAATAAAAACGTCATTAACCAGGTTTGGGTATCGAGACTTGCAGATATCGACTAAGAATTTCTCGCAGAAACTAGGTGGTGGCGGGTTTGGGTCTGTTTTCAAAGGAACGTTGCCGGATTTGACCGACATTGCAGTGAAGAAGTTGGAATGCGTCAGTGTAGAGCACGGCGAGAAGCAGTTCAGAACAGAAGTAAGTGCAATCGGAAACCTTCAGCACGTTAATTTAGTCCGCCTACGTGGGTTTTGTTCAGAAGGAACAAAGCGATTGTTAGTCTACGAGTATATGCCAAATACGTCTTTAAACACTCATCTGTTTCGAAAAGAGAACTCTCAGATTTTGAGTTGGAAACTACGGTACCAAATTGCGATTGGAATTGCACGTGGGTTAACCTATCTGCACGAAAAGTGTCGAGATTGTATCATACATTGTGATATAAAACCCGAGAACATTCTTCTAGACTCCGAGTTCTGCGCAAAAGTAGCTGATTTCGGCCTAGCCAAGCTCGTTGGTCGAGATTTCAGTCGAGTCTTAACAACAATCCGAGGCACGAGAGGGTATCTAGCTCCGGAATGGATATCAGGTATGGCAATCACGTCAAAAGCAGACGTTTACAGCTACGGAATGCTCCTTTTCGAGCTGGTTTCAGGTCGAAGAAACGCCAGCTCAGCAAAGATGGAATTCTTCCCTATATGGGCTATGAACAAACTCGTCGAAGGAGACGATGTTCTAAGCGTAATAGACCCGATATTAGAAGGTGAGGTCGAAATCGAGCAAGTGACTCGAGTGTGTAAACTCGCGTGTTGGTGCATTCAAGACGAAGAGGATCATAGGCCGTCAATGGGACAGATTGTTCAAATTTTAGAAGGGTTTTTGGACGTCGATATGCCTCCAATTCCTCGGTCACTCCAAGCGTTTGTAGGTAATGAAGAAAGCGTTATGTTTTACTCGGAATTTTCGTCTGACCAGCCATCGACAGATGAGACTAGCTATGCGTCCGCTACTTCATCTGTCACCCACGGGACCTCGTCGTATGCTAGTGCTACATCTAAAACTTAAATTTCGTCTTCTGTCGTTTGTATCATCTTTTTCTTTCACCTGTGGCTATGAATTTATGATTTTCGGAATAAACATGGTACGCGGTATATCTAGCAGAGTGATGATATCTATAAATGAATTGAGTTCGCATGTAAAATCAATTGATGATTGGGACTAGTTGAGGAGTTTCGAAAGGCTTGACTGCTTCACCGATGTTTAGTTGACCACGTGCGGCATGCCCTGCACAAAACGATGGGTGAGATTCGAACTCGTGACCTGTTGTTACTAGTAACTCAATTTTAACTATAAGGCTAAGACATACTCGGTCATAGGCTCATAGCTCGTGGTAATACATTACCGTTACATCACTTTAGGGAGATGAGTAACTATTTCCGCTAATAGATCAAATGTTGCTATATTTTTCATTTCATCTCCCGTCAGCCGTCACGCAAGAAATAAAAGATATTACCCTTCATGGGTTCACCTAGGATCAAATCAAATTTTGTGCCAATACGAACTATCCTTTTTGGTTGAACCAATGATGAACAACCTCAAAACAAAACAAACCTAGTTCCCGTGACTCAATAGTCACTTTATTTTCATGAACCCATAAACAGACCTAATTGTATATGGCCCAACTCGAACTAAATTGAACCGTTCGAATCAATCCGATCTATTGGTCCGAACTCCGAACCACTTTTACCCTAAGTAGGATTGTCAAAACTCAAAAGGGTAAAAAAAAAAAAATAAGTAAAAAAAAATATGATGACAGTTGTTAAAACTTGTAGGACAACCTTCCTCAACTCACCCTTCCTCCTTTCCAATTTTCCAATTCATTACCATCTTTCCCCCAAATCGAAACCCTCATCCCCAATTTCTAGGGTTTCGATTTCAATTCAATCTCACAACTTATTGAACAAATTTCGTCATGGGGAGCTTAATTAGGAGTTTCTTTCAATCCTTGTTGAAATTGTTCAATTCAATTATTGGAATGTCTGGATTTGCGATGGTTATTTATGGTTTGTGGATGATTAGGGTTTGGCAAAAGCAAACTGGTCACTTTCCCTTTCATGATTCTGATTTCCCTCTTCCTTGGTATATACTTTTTAATCGAATTGATTGATTTCCGTGAATTTAATTATTGTGAATTATCAGTTCAATCGATGCATTGTTCGACGTAATTTTCATTTTGGTAATGTTGTTATTGTTGTTTGTATTCGCCGAATCGATAGCAATTTTTTTTGCATTGGAGTAATTAATTGATGTGGTTTGTGGTGATTTGGCTCAATATTACTGTAGTTGTTTAGTTTATTTTGTTGCATTTTGGTAATTCGTTTTTGCTATGTTTTTCGTAATTTGTTTTCGGTTTTGAATTGCTATATTCTTGTGCGTTTGTGGGTTCATTAAATTCTCGTATGAGGCCGCAATTCGCTAGTAAGATTGTCTCGGTTGATTATTAAAGTTTCTATCTTGGACGAAAAAATATGAAATGATCCTTAAAAACTGATGAGGGAGGAGGATGTCGGTCTTTGGTAACGAACTTAGACGATTCAAATGGAGTATATAATAAAAGAACAATTGATAGATTTTAGTTTCATGTTTAGACGATCTTATGGGAGATTCACTTTTATCGGTTTTTGGCATGGCTGCGTTTTTTTGGCAATATATTGTGCTTGTGTGATTAAATTTTGAAGGCGTTATTGTGTGTAAACATGTTGCAGGTTTATCTATACTTTTACGGGACTTGGGGCGATCTATTGTGTGATTGCATTCTCGGGGCATATTGCTGCGGAAACCATAAATGGTTGCTGCTTATACATGGTATCCTTTATATAAGTCCTGAAAAGATGTTGGGACGGACGCATGTATGACGTACCGTGTTCTACTCTTGTCACTAATATGTCGAGGCTACTGATAACTTTCAATCTATTTCGTGACATATTTCGATTGTGAATCAATGTTTGCCTTGACTATGCTTAGTACATGATGTTTGTGTTCTTGATACTTGTGCTAGAAGGCGTGATAACAGCGGATGTGTTTCTGAACCGTAACTGGGAGCAGGTATTGATGGTTTATTCTTGTGTCAATGACTATCTTGCATATATAGATAGTGTATTAATAATGTCATTTGGTAATAGGACTTCCCGAGAGATTCTACGGGGAATTTGCATCATTTGAGAGTCTTTCTTCGGGAAAATTTTGATTTCTGCAGATGGATTGGATTAACGATTCTTGTGGCACAGGTTTTTCCTACCTCCTATTCTTTACCGCTTAATCTCTTCCTCGTTTCTCTCCTCTTGTGCCTTATTGATGTGTGTCAATTTATTTTGATCATGGTTTCTAAACCAAGGTTTTGAAACATGATTGATGATTGTATTATCAAGTTACGGAATTTAACATGGAAATGCATGTGATCCTGTTAAGAGCTTTAAAATCAGGATCTCGGAAAATAGTAAACTTATAGTGTTTAAACTTTAATTACTGAATAGTTATTATTATAGTCATTAAATTATTGTCATAATCAAAGGTCTTTTAGAATTATTCTATATTATACGGAGTACTAGTATTGAGGAGTAAATTTATACTGTGTTTACTTTAATTAATAACCCGGTTGCGGTGCACATCGTTTGCTTTGCCTTGTGTATGAGGCCCTTACTCATCAAAAAAAATGAAGGTGATGGAAGAAAGCAAATTACCCGTGCTCGCACGGCAAATGTAAAAATGAAACTGCAAGCCTTTTAATCATGATGACTACACTGCAGTCACGACTTATTCCTGACTATACTAGACAAATTTTATTTATTTGTGTATTTTTTTTTTTTTTTATCATAGTGCTTTTTGTTACCCGTCATTAACAGTCTAATTTGGTTATTGAGCATTGACACAGTTAATTTCCTTTCTCAGGGACTATCGTTTTTGTTGGCGTTGGTGCTTAAAGCACTCGGTCCACACAGGGATAGGTATTACGACAGCGATGAGGAGTATGCTGCTGCCACACGCCCACTTTTGAGGAACACAGTTGATCCCACTTCATACGTGGCCGTTGACCCTCTTTATGGACAAAAGAAGTGATCTGATCACAAATACACTTTTTATGTGGTAAGTAATGATCCTGCAACGTATCTGAGATGCAAAGTTAGCTTTATTATTGTGGCATCGTTTGACGAAACTCTTCTTTCTTCGTAACTCATTTTGGGTGTTGGGGATTTCATATTGATGGTGGTGAAAGCGGCAATATTTAGAAGGGAAATCGTTTTGTTAATTGCAACTTTTCAACCATTTTTGTCGTCGTTCCTGAAAATCATTCATTTTCACACATATCACCTTAACGAGTATATGTGGTTTCTATGTTATCAGGCGACGACTAGTTCTTGCAATTGCGCGATAACATGGAAAATGGAAGTTTAGATATTGAAATTGTTGCGTCTGTAAATAGAAGCTGAAATCGAAGAAACAATGGTGTGCATGTAACTTGAGCCATGGTGTGTATAGGTGTAAATTTGAAATTTCATTATTCATTCCGATTAATTGTTCGTGTTGGTTTCTGGCAATTCCACTCTTATTTGCATTTTACGTAGACTAAGCTCGTTAACCATGAGTTTGATATCCATGAGTTAGAAATGGTGTTAGAATTTACGACACTTTTGTGTTTTGTTATTTTGAAATGACATGGTATAAGGGGTTATTCACTCGAAATTTCATTATTCACTCAAATAACACAATATTTATTTATTATTTAACTATCAACAATGACCTTTTACAAATTTGTTATTCACTTTATTAATAAAGATAGGGTAAATAATGAGTAACAGTGTTATTTTACCCACTTTTAAGTGAGAAAAGAATAGGTAAGTTAACAGGCTATGGAAATAGGGCTGAGTATTTTTATTTTTATTTTATTCGATGCACATTTGATCATAAACTTTGGATATCCGATCTGAAAAATTAAGTTTTCATCGGATATCCTATCTGAAGTTTTCAAATATTAGAGTATTTGATTTCAAAAGATGTGGATATTCAAAACAATCCGAAAAATATACAAAATTGAGTATTTATTTTTACTATTTGGAAACTTTAACTTTACATGGATACTAAAATTTTGAGTTTTATTAAGATATTATTATATTAAGATGCCATTTTCGCACATTCAAATTTTATTTCGAAAGTTAGATTTAAAATTAGGCATTTAAAACCAACTAATTAGCATTGTAAGTTGTACTTACATAGAATTTTTTTTTTTTTTTTTTTTTTGGAAAACCCGAAACGGGTTAAACGACTTCATTACGATCAATTCTTACAAACATATAAATATCGTTAGGTACGACGCCATTACATAAGCGACGTTCCTTCGAATACAAAGCAAGTTTCGCTAGTTCGTGAGCCACACGATTATACTCCCGCTTCACAAAAGACCATCTAACGGACTCTGATAAGCGATATTTTTACTAGTTATAAACCCACACTTTAACTCTTATTTGGTCCTTTTTGCGTTCTTAATTGGTTAAATAGCTCAATTTGTAGTCGATTACGAATAATATGGGTCGGTCACAATTTTAACTTACTTTATCTATTTTGTCGAGAATATGGTACTGTGCTTTTGTATTAATATTTTGTAGGTACCAAATTGAGAAGAACGTACAACATATCGTAAAAAGACGGAGAATGAAGTAGAGTCAAGACGGTTTGAACAAAAAATAAATGGACCGAAGTCTTTAATCAACTTAGCCCAAGAAATTAAAAATGATGAAAAGAAAAAGTAAAGCCCACGAAAAAAAAAAGTGAAGGCAGCAACATGAAGAGGAATTAGAAAGAAGAACGCAGCAGAGGACAGAAGAGTAGAACAGAAGAAAAGAGGGTAGAGCAGCCGTAGGAGTAGTGCGACAATCAGAGCCAATTTTCCTCCATTTCATTTCGTATTTTCTTCTCCAATTTAGTTAGATTTAATTTTAATTAGTTTTTAATCATTAGTTTGTTGGTTTAATTTACAATTCATGTGAAGATTTTAGTATTTCATTTCAATTTAAGTTCGATAATTCGTCTTATGTTTTGCTTTAATTTAGTTAAAGTTTCGATTTTTATTACTTAGTTGTTCTTATTATCATGTTTATTGTCTTTATTATTATAATTAGTGTCGATTTAATTATGATTAGTGAGTAATTTGTGTTTAGGTCTGATTAATCCCTAGCTAATTTTGTCTATTGTATTGAATTGTTTATTCAAGTTGTCGGAATTGTGAGTTTGAAAGCGTCGATTTTTATTCCCTTTAACTTGTGTGTTAGTCTGTGGGAGTGAACTTTTAGGCGAGTCGAGGCTAATTCAAACCCGGAAGGGAAGTCTTAGGTATTTTAGGAAGTGACCTACAAACTCGGGAGGGAAGTAGTGTTTAGTTCCATAGACGTTTTCTAATTTTACGATTCATTGACTTGTTATAATTAGATGCTAGTGGAGAAATCGGACCTTAGACCTCTCTTTTATTATCGATTACATTGTCTTTATATTCCTTTTCTAGCTTTCTCACTAGTTTTGTTAGATTAGAAAACCAAAACAACATTTCGACCGACTAAACTAGGACAAAAACCGAGACTCATAGCCTAACTACCCATCCTCGTGGATTCGACCCTCTCATACTACATTGACCACGTTATACTTGCGTGAGAGGTTAATTTGAACCGTAACAGACTCAAAATGAGCAGCCAATTGCCGGATCTCTGCTATCAGGAACACGGGGCTTCGACCATCCGTGCCATCATTGAGGATATCGATGATTTCCTTACGGTCGCTTTCAAAGTCTATCACCCGATGTCCCTGCCTCATCGCTTCCCTCACACCTTCCAAAATTGCCTCCGCTTCCGCCTCCCTTGCATCCATCTCTCTCCGTTCCCATACCGACACCGACCATCTTATCCCACCATCACCATCCCTACACACCATCCCTAGCCCCACCCCCAGGCCCACCTTAACACCCGCGTCGCAATTCACTTTCAGCCGCCCCTGCCCCGGAGGTTGCCACCTCGACCCCTCAGCCACACCGCCACCCAATCCCCTGTTCTGCACACCCCGCCCCTGTTTCACTTTCTCGACCACCTCAGCCCCTTGATTATTCGCATTCCCCTCTTCCAGGATACCCCTGACCCGGCTAATTACCTCGGGGTATCGTATCGGCTTCCCTTCAAAAACCCACTTATTTCGAGCCTCCCAAATTCCCCAACAACCCACCATCACTTGTTCACGTTCCTCACCGTCTATCCCTCACCACAAGTCCTCCACCCACTCCCTCACCCGCTCATGCCCAGCTTCCTTCTTTGGCTCCACCCCAAACCCATCCCAAAACCCGCCCAACCACCCACACCCCTTAACAAGATGAAGACAAGTCTCCATCTCGCAATTGCAAATTGGACACAAAGCGTCGCCTGAGTTAATACGCTTAGCGATATTTCCTTTCGTCGGTAGCGCGTCATTACACAGCTGCCAAAAAAATGTTTTAACTCGGGGAAGCACCTTCGATTTCCAGTCAGACGGCCCTTCCCCCGCGTGCTCTGCGACAAACCAAGTGGTGGTTGTCTAGGTGGAATTTGGGTTAACCTCGAAGGTGCAACAAATTGTGTGAGGTCCCAGGCTCAAATCCCACCTGGAACCAATTTCCCCACTTGGCCACCGCACTCGTCGGGTAGGCTACATGGTACATGTGGTGGTGCGTGAACGACGTCTTGACTCAACCCCCTCGTCATCAAAAAAAAAAAAAAGATTAACTGCATACAAAATAAGACTAATTAAATGACAATAATCACCATAAATTTTATTTTTCTCACTCCTGTTTTATGTTAGTTAGTTATTGTGGATTAATCATATTGAAAAGTTCAAAATCAAACTTAAAACAAGAAAAAATGAGGGAAAGAATGATCATGTGCTAAATTCGATAATTTGTCGACATTTTTATTCATACAATGACGTTATATGGTGTCCAAATAAATATTTTGGATATCTAAATCTAAATATTAGATATTTGAATTATTTAGATCGAATATGGACATTTAATTTTAAAATTTTTGAGTTTGAATATTTGACTGCAACAGGGACAATTTAATTTTTAACTTAGAATGATGTTTCATTTTCTAACTTTTAGCTTTCTTAAAATTTATGTCAATTACTAGTAGGCTTATATCAATAAAATAAAATGGGATACTATTTACATTAATAGATTATTAAAGTACTTTACAAATCAATATGTTATTAAAAAAGAAGTAAATTGTTAGTTAAAGATCAATAATGCATCTAATTTATAAACGCAAATAAGTTCAGGACAAATAACTTTACGAATAAATACAATTATAGTGAGTGTGAGTACATTATTTGTACAGTTGTATTGTCATCAAATCAAATAAATTACTCCGTATCAAATGAAAAATATCAAAAAAAAAAATATTACTCCTTGGACTTTACCAGTATTTTCTTTTAAAAACCGAGATGGTCCCAAATTTTTTTTTTTTTTTTGCTAAAATGTAAATCAAGATGGTCCCAAAATTAACATCATGCAAAGTTCAAATACGATTCATTATTCCAAATCAACGGTTTAACCCAAATAATACACGTTAATGACTTAACTATTTGTAAAAGTCAACATAATGCAATGACGTCAAAGTATACCCCTTAAAATTTTCATAAAGGTGATTTACGTCCACCGTAGTAACCTTATTGATCGATGTTGTAAAAGTTGACTAGGTAGTCTAGTTTTTACTTTTTAGATAAAATTTATACTTCGTAAGTTTTAGTCATTATGCCCTTCATTTGACCCCATAGATAATTCTAGTTGGACCCTATAAACATAAAACCTAATCTAACACGTCATATACCGTACAAAATAGCATATGTCAATATCATGAAGAAATTACCATATGTTTGTACGCTGATAAAAACAAAGGAAATAATTCAACGTTTTAAAAACAAATTTTAAATTTTCATTGGAGTCTTTACATTTGGACCACGTTAAAAGAAAATACGAAAAAGTCGTATATCCCTTTCTTCATAAGGTGAAACGCTAAATGAGAACATTACTCTTATCAAAATCGCCAAAAATCAATATTAGTTTGAAAAAACGCGCTGTGGACAAACCTAGGCGGCGCAAGGTGCCAACTAAAAAGTCTTGAGGTGCTTAAGGAGCACGGTGTCCAAAAGGCGCACTCGAGACGCATTTTTGTTTAACTTGTACTCTGTATAGATCTTTTCTTATTTTTCCTATTGTACCTTTATATTTTCCTTTTAAATAACTTCAACCTTCGTTGTTTACATGGTAGATCTTAGTGTGCCTTGTGTGTGTTATGTCTAAAATTCGCGCACACGCCTTGCGCCTCGTCACATTAAGACCTCATCGCCTCAAAGCACATTGTGCCTTCTTAAACTCAGGCCCGTCTAACACCCAGGCCTGGGTGGGCGGCGGAACTGGGCCCCCAAATTTTTGGGGCCCAAAGTTGACAAACCTGACTATATTGGTAATAAATTAAAAAAAAAAAAAAATTAAATAGCAAGAGCAAAAGAGCATCCAGGGGAGTGTCATTATCAATCCCGACTCTCTCTCTTCTCCATACCTAATTACTCCGTACATACTTTCCAAAAAGGCAAAAATATTTCTTATTTTCCCCAAAAACTTTAAACGTTCCATTTTCTTACTTTCAATTATTATAAATTCAACATGAATCAATTTAACTATTCATCTCTACTACAAAATCTGAATTTTCATCCAATTTTTTTGATTTTTGTTTGGGGGAAAAGTTCATCTATTATCATATATTTATATTAAGTCAAAAGTGAATTTGAAAAAAAAAAAAAATTGAGCATTTGTGAAGAACAAATGTGGTAAATTTCATTTTTAATTATACCTTTTTTTTTTTACTGTTTTAATATTGAGTAATTGTGTTATTTTGATACTCTAATTGGAAATGTTTATGTATGTTCTAATTTTCTGCAATTATGTAATTTATTGTAATTTTAATTCATAAATTTATTTTTGTCCTGTTTCATGTTCATAAAAGAAAATATTAAATTAATTTTTGAATTAAGAAATTTTTAAATCAATTGAAATTGAAATAGATAGAATGAAATTACCCATATTGTATGACTTGGTGTATTAATTATCTTCTAATTCTTTTTCTTTGTTTTATTTAGTTATTAGAAATATAAATCTCCATATAAGAAACAAACTAATAATTATTTTTGATGGTTGCAGGTTAATCACTTGATTGGATTTGTTCTTGTCAAATTAATTGGGCTTAAATTTGCATGATTGTTTTTTTTTTTTCGACTTATAAAGTGCATATAATATGTCACCTACACTATGAAAATATGATTCCGTAAAATGCATGGAGTAATATTTTTATTAAAAGAGCGACTACAAATAGTGAAAATATTAATGACAAAGATTAGTTTATTGAATTTTCTTGGCTATTTGCCTATTTGGTGAGCGTTGCATTGGTAAAGTACTCCGTAGAATTTCTCATTACGAATTGGCGATTATTGCTATTGAGAAAGATAATGTTGAAAAAATCGATTAAGAAAGTTTGATTGATAAATTTATTTTGAAAAAACATAAACGCACGACACTTTTTACTTGTATGAGTATTATAATTAATAAATTTTCATATGTTTTGATAATACAGAAAGTGCTTATATTTTTACAATAAAAGGGGCCTCAATTTTAATTTTTGAACAGGGCCTCCAAATTTTTTAAGACGGCCCTGCTTAAACTAAGAAACCAGTTGCCACAAACGTCATTGTTTTCAAACTCAACTGTTTTCACTAAGTTCGTATGAGTAACTATTACTCCCTCAATGGCTCAATCCTCACCACTTTTACCGCCATCTAACTTCACCATTAACCAACCATTGATCTTTAGAATAATGTTTTCTTTAATATACGTGTTCATTTAAATTTGCTAAAATTAGTCATTTTCGGCTTTTTGGTCTTGGTCAATGAAATGTACGTTAGGCGAACATACGGAGTACGTTTGTATACTTGGAAATAAGTTCAATGTTGTCTATTGTTGTAGTATGAAGGTTCTTGAATGTAATACTTCCTCCATTCCAATAGGCAGTATACATTTGTTTTATACACGTACATTAATACTCGTTTTATTTCGTTTATATCTTTGGTTTCGTATTCTCGAAAATTTTAAAATTTTGATATTAATAATGTATTCGATGAGACAATTAAAACAAGATCACACATGACTGTTTTTTATTTTGTATGTTAAAAGTTATATCAAAAATTTTACACACTTATGAATAGTGTCTAAAAAGTAAAACGTATACAACCTATTGAAATGGAGGAAGTATGAGTTTTGTTGAAGTTGACGACATTTGATAGAGTTGGCATAGTACTTAGATATTAGTACTCGTTGTATACTATCTAAAACGGTTGGATTACGTTCTGAAACGGTCCCATAAAAAACCTACTAGTACATGATATTTATACTCTGTATGAAATGTACGAAGTAACAAAGTAGGTTTTCAAGTACGTATTAAAATATGATTATATTTTCTTAACTTAAAATAAAAGTTTATAGGCTAATTATAAAAATGAAACCGTTTCTAGCGCAAAACGACCAATGAAATTTGTTAGCACCTCATTTATTGTTTAAAATTGATGAATTGATGAGAAATCCTATCTGTATGAAATAATTTTACAATAAAATTGCTCAAATTTATATAAATCTTTACTAAACGAAGATATACTACTACCGACCGAAAAAGATTCAAATACTTCATATCAATAATCAATAACTTTAAATAGAAACATGTTTTATTATTCCTTTTATTAAACAATTTTTAAAGAATAAAAAATGAATTAATGGACATTATTTCCATGATATAGTGGGTTGATACTTGATACGGAGTACCAACAACGATCATTTTTTTTTTTTTTCTCTCCTTCCACAATAAATTAACATGATTAAACCATTGCTATAGCTTGTAAGTACGGTTTGGAGTGTCGTACCCCTAAACTTTAAACACTCTATTTCCAGCTGGATTAAAACATTGAGTAGGTATAAAGGTAGTAAAATTGTCTTTTAAGTATTAAAATATGATTTTTTTGAAAAGAAAATAATGTTTATACTTATTTTTAAAGTACTTTGTAGAAAGGTTAGATAAAATCGACATAACGAAAATACGAAAATCAAATATGCTGAAAAGGTGAATTTTATATAAAATAATGAAAAAATTGGAATTGCATTAAACAAATTATGGAGTACAACATTTACCTTTGAAAATGATATACTCCGTAATTAAATTGTAAATTTCATGGCACTGTAAATTTGACTTCTTTAGTCCAATATCTGATTGCACCGCAAAATTTGATTCTTAAGTCCAAACTGATTGCCTGATTCACTGTATTGGGTTGCAAGTTTGACTAAATTTTTTTTTTTTTTTTTTCCGCTTTGAAGGTTTTTAAGAAAAAGCACGATAGCCGGCAAAAAAAAAAAAAAAAAAAAAAAAAAAAAAAAACGATGAATTATACAATGTGTGTGAACTATGATCTTTTTAATAGGGTATTTGAAATTTCCGTCTTATATATTAACCGTTCGTTAGTATGTGTATTGATCTTTTTAATAGAGTGTTTCATCCAGTTAATGTTTAGTACTCCGTATCTGATAAAAAAAAATGTCTACGCAAAACTCTTGAATATCAATGTCAAATTCACATATTAAAGGTCTCGTAAACATAACTACTCTGTAATTTTTTGTTAAAAAGTTCATTCTTTTGAACTCGTAACTATGAAATTCACGGTCAAATTGAACATATGTAATGTGTACATATATGTTTATATTTTTGGCACGTTATTTTTTTTGGCAGCTGGAAGGTCCGTAATTATGTTGCCCTTACCTTTCTAGCAAGGTTGTAAGCTAACGTAACTCGTGACCTTGGAACAAAACAGAAAACAAGACAATGAAAGAAACTAGATAAGCTAAAAAGATCACTAATAATAGAACTAGTATAGTGGCACGGTCTCCATGTTCCTGCTAGATACTGCACCACCTGCAAACAATCAGTCAGGATCACCACGTGGAGAAGATGCTTCTCTTTCGCCCATAATAATGCTTTCTTAATCCCAATTGCTTCCGCTTGTGATGCTGATTACGCGTGGAATGCCTTACTTCCTTGCCCTAGCCGAGTTGTGCCTTCTACCAGGATTTATCCAGCTGCTGCTTTCCGGTCCTCTTTCCATGTTACATCAACCAGAAATTCCACGTGCATTATGCAGACTTGGTTCCCTGTCATTTTAAACTCTGAAATTTGCTCTTCCAATAACCTCTCTTTCTCCGTGGTTTAATCATTAATCATGATTGATTCCTCCCCCTGTAGATTTTCCCGCACTATTGCATTGAGTCTATACATCATTCCAGCAGGGTTTGGATCATCATTTCTGAAAAGTACACCATTCCTACTTATCCATATGGACCACAGAACCCCTAAAAATTTAATTTGGTTCGCCCTTCGAGATTCCTTATCTTCTCCTTTCCTTTTGCCAATAAAACGTAGCCAATTGCAGATCTAGTCTTCTACCCCAATACAATCCACCTCTCGGCTTAGGATCCCTAGCTCACTGCTAAACCAAATTCTCTTGGCTGTATCGCACTCCCTGAAGAGATGAGAGTATGTTTCCAATTGGTTCCTGTCTCCGCATAGTCTACATTTCCAGCTTCCATCCATGTGTCTCCTGACTAATTCATCTCCAATCGGTAGGCAGTTGGTAAGGAGTTTCCATAGGAACACTTTCCATCTGGCTGGGCTAGGTAGTCGCCATATGTCCCTATAGAAAGACGCCCAATTCTCCTTTGCTCTCTCGTTATCTCTAGATGACGCTTTTGTTTCAAAATGTTTTTCCATTGCCACCCCATATCCACTCTTGACATTAAAGTCCCCTGTGTTTGTCTTTGCCCAGTAAAAGTGATCTTTCGACCGTTCTGCGCTCATAGGGATTGAAATGATACCAATGTACCATTGTTTATCAAAAATCTTTTCCACAATGTCAGCGTCCCACAACTTCCCATTTTTCTGTAAAGCGTTCACCTTCCATTCAGCTAGACTAAGATGGTTTGGACCTTCACTTCTCGATTTTGGAACAGGGATCTTTCCATCTACCCACTTTGTGCTCTATATATTAATATCAGAGTTTCATCTCACTTTCCATGCTAGATTTGAGTAAATGAGTTCTATACCCCAGCTTATCCCCTTCCAGGTCCAAGACCCCATTCTGATCCCTGAATGGTCTATTAGTCCTAACTCATTGACATAAATGCCATATTTTGCATGAAATACCTTACTTAGAAGGGATTCTTTGCGTGTTAAGATTCTTCAGGCTTGCTTAGCTAGTAAGGCTTGGTTCAAACAATAGACATTTCTGATTCCCCATCCCCTTCTAGATTTAGATAGACTAAGGAAATTGGTACTACACCAATGAACAGTTTTTGATTGTCTTACACCTGCCCACCAAAAATGAGCTAAGAGAGAGTTAATCTTCTTAGCCACACTTATCGGAATACGAAACACCGATAGAGAGAAAACAGAAAGCAATGAGAGGATCGAGTTAATCAACGTTAGTCTACCCGCTGGTGAAAGGAATACCCCTTTCCACGAACTGATTCGAGTTTTAACTTTCTCCATCAGGTAACAGAAAGTCTGATTTTTGGGGGAACAAAAGTACGGCAAAGGTATTCCAACATAATAGAATAACTCATATTTGATTTCACATTTACATCCAATCTAAAAAGTTGAGACCCTTCACATCTTTCTGTATCAAAAATTAGAGATATAGAGAAATTAGAGTATAATGAAAACAATATAAGAAAATATCATGGAAATATATCATATCATACGCTATTTTCTGAAAACATTTCAAATTAATAATGTTCATAATATATTTAAGATAAATTTTTTGCCATTTTTTAATAACATTTCAAACTATTTCTGTTCAGATTACATTTAAGATAATTTTTTTTACGTTATATTGTTAAAGTGATTTTTCATAGTCTAATGTAATAAAGATTTTTATATTTTTTCATCAGTTTGAGTGTCTTTTCGATTTTAATATTTTTACCTTCGAGGAAAATTAACCTTGTTATATTTTGATAAATATATTAAAACTATTGAGTATATTTTAAAATTAACATTATTTTCTAATTTTATGAATCGATGATACTTCGTACAAAATACGATATACTTGTTCAATAAAATTGTCTGTCAACAAAAAGTATGTTCATTTATTCCTTATCTTTGAATTTTAAATTATAGTCCGTACTTCGTAGTAAAACCTAAAAAGCTAGTCTAGTCTTAACAATTTGACAATTTTTGTTAAAAAAATTACACTTGAATTCCTCTTTTCTCTCATTATAAATAGCCAAATTTCGTTTACAAAATATATCATAAAACAAAAACTTATTTCACAAAACAGTAGTATATACACTTAAAAGTTGAAATTTTAATTCCAACAAAATGTCATCCAAACTAATAACATCACAAAATGGTACAGAGGAAGTTGAAAGCCTTCAAGCACTAACACAAATCGTTAATCAGTGCTATGCTTTCATGAATTCGCTAGCGATTCGATCAGTTGTCGAGCTTCGTGTCCCCGACATCATACACTCCCACGGCCACCCCATGACCATCACAGAAATCGCCTCAAAAATCGACTCCTCCTCCCCAAACGTCGCTTCCTTGGAACGTGTCTTGCACGCTCTGTCGCGCAGAGACATATTCACATTTTCCTACAACCAAAACAACGAGCCTGTGTACGGACTCACCTCGATTTCAAAATGGCTCAGACTCGACGCTGAGCTAAGCTTTGCCCCGATGTTCCTCGCGTTGTCGCACCCTGCGACCGTGGCGCCGTGGCACCAGCTTAGCCGCTCGATCAAAGAAGGCGGTATGCCCTTTAAGCTGGCCCACGGCGACACGCTGTGGGAAAAGGCTGCTAAAGAACCCGAGTTAAATGAAATGTTTAACTCGGGGATGTTCATGGCAACCAGGATTGCCATGAACGCGGTTATGGAAGGGTACAAGGACGAGTTTGCTAAACTCGAAGGTATCCTTTTGGATGCTGGTGGAGGTATTGGTAACGCGGTGGCCGAGATCGTGAAGGTACACCCGCATATTGTTGGAATTAACTTCGATTTGCCGCATGTCGTTGCGACTGCTCCGGCGTTCCCCGGTGTTACTCATGTTGGTGGTGATATGTTCGCAGAAATTCCCACGGCAGATACCATCTTTGCTAAGGTATATTTTACTCTATTTCAGTTATTTGTTACTCGTTTTTCAAGTTAAAGTTACTCATATAATGATATAAATCGCTATTTTATTATATCGCGTATCTGTAATATAAGAAAATAGTTACCCATATTTTCACCCAAAGGTCTCACTTCTGTTTTACGTCAGTTTCATTCAATTAGACTCATTTATTCATTATTATATATGCTCAGAAACAACTTTTAATAACGAAAATAACGCTTTTATCTCACTAATATATTGATTATAACAAAATACCAAATATTTTATTTTAAAATTAGACACCACCTTTTCGATTAGACCATTACAAATACTACCCCTATATTTATGTCAATTCTTAATAGTCGTGTTAGTTCTTAATGATTTTCGAGCCTTCATGGCGACGTAGTTTGAGCAAATCACCGCGTAAAATCTAACACGATTGGTCATTTGTCGATTGTAGACGGTTCTGCACAACTGGGGAGACGACGACTGCATCAAAGTTTTAAAGAACTTTAAGAAAGCAATTCCGGCGAAAAATGGGAAGGTAGTACTAGTTGAAATGGTACTAGAACATGATGGTAAAGAGCAAGAGAATGCAAAAATGTCATATGATTTAGGGCAAATGACAATTTTTAATAATGGCAAAGAAAGAACTGAAAATGATTGGAAAAAATTGCTTAATGATGGTGGATTTCCTAGTTATAATATCATCCCTATTAATGCACTTTTATCCATTATTGAGGCTTTTCCTCAATAATAATATGTCATTATTGTGTTTGCTTAAGTCAAATTAACATTGCAATGTAATATTGTTGTATCAATAAAGAAGAAAAATATTGTTTGGAGTTATATATGTATTAAATTTATTTTTATTTATTTTTTAGTATATGTATTAAGTGTGATACTAGAGACATCTTTTGATTACTCCAAATCTTTTATGAAGTAAATGTGAACATATGTATTAATTCGCATGTCAAAGGCAACTCAGAAGAAAATAAATGTAAGGGAAAGGGTAATGGCTCACGTAAATTGTGAGCTAACAGTAGGTCGGATGAACGCAGTCTTACTCCCTACGTTGTTGGATATAAAGTCTAAAGGTGATGATTACGTCGATATTTGAATAGAATGACCGACAATAAAGAAGCACATGCGATTTAATGAGCTAATTTGCTTAATTTCACCATATCATAAACCAAGACATAACAACTATGTATAAGAAAATATGTTCCTTCCTCTATTTCAGTCATTTGTTTATACTTCCATCAAATCCACCTCTCAAAAAAGTCAAACTGTAAACAAATCACTGAAACGGAGGGAGTAATTAGTCAAAATTTTAAATGATTGTAAACAGAAGGGAGCACTAAATAGTTTGCACGTGTTTTAGTGGGTTTGCGCCGAATTTTTTGGGCCAAACTCCGTAGCTCAAGCCCAATAAAAATTCAATTAGTCTCTTGTAAAACGGGCGAACCCGTTTTACAAGAGAAACGGGTTGGATCTCAGCCCAAATTGAGATCCAAGCCCACTTATAAACCCCTAACCCTAACTCTCCCTCTCCCTCTCTCTTCCATTTATGCTTCCCTCTCCCTCTCTCTTCCATTTTTGCCTCCCTTCCTCCATCTCTCTTCCATTTCTTCTTATTATTATTATTATTACCACATTAATAATATTCATCACATAGTTGAAGGTGGCCTGAGCACGGTGGTCGAAGGTCGGAGCTCCGGCCATGGTGGACGAAAACAGAGGAATAAACGGTGGTGGTGGCTCACGGTTGTATTTGTTGTCGGAGCTCCGGCCATTGTTGTCGTGCCATTGTTGTTGTTGTTGTTGTATTTGTTTTTTTTTTTTCTCTGTTTTTTCTCACGTTTTTTCTCTTTTTTTCCTTCTCTCTTTTTAAACGGTGGTGGTGGCCTGGCTCACGTTTTTTCTCTTTTTTTTCTTCTCTCTTTTTTTATTTTTAAACCCGTTTTCTCTTTTTTAAACCCATTTTAATGGTAACATTGTTGTTGTAAATGGTGTCCTGTTTGCATAAATGGGTAACATTTTTTTTAAACCCGTTTTTCTCTTTTTTAAACCCATTTTAATGGTAACATTGTTGTTGTAAAGGGTGACCTGTTTGCATAAATGGGTAACATTTTCTTTCAAGTAAAACAAACCCATGGAAACATTAAAATTGTGCTGAAAGCTAAGACGGTAACATTGTTGTACTAAATGGTGACCTGTTTGTATTAAAGGACAACATTATCTTTGCAGGACAAAAAAACCCATTGAAACATTAGTTTAGCTGAGAAATAAGATGGTAACATTGTTGTTCTAAAGGGTGACCTGTTTGTATAAAAGGGCAACATTTTCTTTCAAGTAAAAGAAACCCATTGAAACATTAGTTAATCTGAAAAATGAGATGGTAACATTGTTGTTGTAAAGGGTGACCTGTATGTATAAAAGGACAACATTATCTTTTAAGAAATACAAACCCTGAAAGCTAACATGGTAACATTATTATACTAAATGGTTACCTGTTTGTATAAAAGGACAACATTATCTTTTAAGGAAAACAAACCCATGAAAACTGAGGTTTCATAATATGTTACCAATATAATATAATATGTTACCATTTTTGTCTACTTTGTTACCATTTTTAATTACCCTATAAACACGATTTTCGATAAAAGATTTAAAAAAAAAAAATTGGGTCTTAAAAAATTTTTTTTTGAAAAAAAAAAAAAAAAAAAAGAAAGAGAAAAACGGGTCATACCCGACCCGTCTTAAGCTGAGAAACGGGTCTTCCGTCTCAAACAAGAATTTGTGATAAAAATTGGAGTAAGTCTCCTTTATGTAATCTTTTCCTCAAAAGAATTTTTACATAATATTTTGGTCAACAAATTTATCATAGAATTATTTGATTGTCCTTCTTCCATTTGATTTATTTATTTATTTATTTACATTGTTTTCCAGCACTATCTAAGTGAAAAAAAAAAATCTTAAATATAATACTTAATGTACATATAAAGATAATTATGTGAAATTTTATCTAAATTGTCTTATCTGTTACGATCCTTACGAAGTACAGTACATTTTAAACATTAAAATTTTATAATTTTATTATATATAACTGAAACTATGAGTAAAAGAAAATCTATATTAATACACATGCATAAAGCAAATGTGAATAGATGAATGAAATTAAGGGAGAGAAATATGATTAATGCACATGCATAAATTTCGGGTTTTCTATCCTATGCCCAATGGGCATATGATAAGGGAGAGAAATATGATTTATTTTTATTTTTCATTTCTTACTCATGGGAAGTTGGAAAAAAAATATTTTTTTTAATTTATTTTTCATGAATTAAGGGAGAATATGCCAATAGTTTGTATGTTTAATTGAAGATAAGGCTAAAATATCTCTTACTACTCCGTAGTATATTTCCTTACAACAATTTCATTAATTATTTATTTTCCATTGATTTGTAGAATGTGTGAGGAAAAAATTATAAAGTAAATAATAATTGACTGAAATCAACATAGGTCGGACTCACACAAGAATATATTTGTGGTGATTGTTTGTCCACTTATTTTATTTGTAAAAAAGTTACTCTCTCTAATTCATCCTTTTGTTAACATTTACTTTAGGATTAATTTTTTTGGTAGGTGGGGTATCTGTATTGTAATTACCAAAACATCCTTATATTAGAAGTTGTGACAAGATAAGATGAAAAAATAAGGATAAAATTGATTTTTTGTAGTTAGGCCCATCTTATTTCAGTTGTTCATTATGTTAGAAAAATTGAAAATATGAAATTAAATCTTGTTTTTCTGATACTCACAAAAAAAAAAAAAGATTGTTTTTAAATCAAATAAAAAGAGATGGAGTGTTTGATAAAAATTCTAACAAAATATTTATATCTTATAAGATTGTTGTGCTATGATTTATAAATTTATCTATCGTTTAATTTAAACTCGAATTTCCAATTTCGAAACAATGTTATAAAAATAACTTAAATATTATTGTCTTTCAATAATATTGTTGTCATTTTGCAGTTGAGCTAACTCGAAAAAAAAAAAAAAAAAAAAAAGAAAAAACCCTTAAATGCCATAATCACTTGGTTATACTAATATATGTCAAAACTCAAAAGCGCTTCTTTTTAAGTATGTTAATTGATGTTATACGAAGTAGTCGGTATACGAAAATAATAAGACAATTACTATTTTTTTTCTATAGTTAAATAAGTTAATTATACTCTTCTCTATATTAACTCTAGGTCCTTGAAAAGACCGTCTTACGTTAACTTAAATATAGTTACCCATATCGTGAGAGGTCTTAAAATAGTATTATTGTAAGACTATTTTATTCAAGGTTTTCTGATATATCAAAGAGTCATTTAATTTCATCCTTACAAGTCAAGTCAAGTCAAGTCAAGTCCCCCCCCCCCCCGGTAAAAATCATTCAAGATCCGCCACTGATTATACCCTTAATTTAGTACACATCCAACCACCCACTTGCAAACAAAGTAGGGTTAGTTTGATAATTATATTGTCTACCTAATTTGATTTTTTTCTACCTAAATTATCGTGTCAAGGTCAAATATATACTACCTATCAGAATAGGGGAAGTATTACCTAAATTATCGTGTCAAGGTCAAATGTATACTACCTATCGGAATGGCCGACTGGGGGAAGTATTGTACAATAAACACGAGCAAGTAATTTCTCGTTCTTGTGTGGAAAAAGTGAAAAGTCAACTGTAGCTGCCAAAAGAATACTAGAAACATGCTTTCGAAGCATAAGTCCTCATTTGTTTGTCTTTACCAAAATTCATTACTTAATTCAACTATTAAAGAACCAAATTTCGAGATCAATTTCTCACGCCTCTAATTTTGGATCATTGAACTGTTAGCCGAATATCAGTCTTATTTTCATACGCATCATCATGAGTTTTATGTAAAACTGTGATCATTTCAAACGTGAGATATACTTTTTATCGAAAAAATTTAGAAAAATTGGTTGGTAACGATCAACACATTTACACATATAAGAGGTCTCATGATAATATTATTGTAAGATCGTTTATGTAAGACGATGTGTGAAGTTCTTGACATAAAAAAATGTACTCGTACAAAAGTCTAAAGCGAAACTTACGTTTTCACTTTTTAATTGAAAATATTATGATCTTGTGGTCAGAGAATTAAGGGAGGTATCATAATAAGATATACGAAGTACTACTATCCTACGAAGTGTGTGTCTATATTTATTGCAAACTCAATAGTGTAATATAGATGTATCCAATACTATTAAATTGTATACAATAATTGTATCGAGTACAACGTTGTTTTATTCTCTGTAGACTTTCACTCTTAATTTTGTGACTGAAGAATATAATTACAGTCGTAATAGAAGGGAATGATATACTTCGTATTACGTAGAAAGGAGTATATAAATTTTTAAAAATGATTAAATTGTTTAATAGTTGGTGAAGATAACCAAGTCTCGAATTTCTTGCTTTAATAAAGTATGTAATGTAAATACGGACAAATTGATGATAATGAGGAAGTAGCTTCCAATACATATATAAGAAAACAATAATAATACCGATCAACCCGAAATTAACGCCTTAACTATATCTTACTTGGTAGGACCATTCATATCATACTTGGTACCTCACTTGATAGTGGTAATTCTTTGTATAATACTCCGTAGTTCGTATTGAACAAATCCTCCGTTTCACTTTTGTATTTTACTTTTCGTTTTATTGATTTATAATTTGTGTACATATAAACTTTTAACATAATATGTTAGCTAGTTTTTATGGTAAATATTAACATGTTACAGTTTTAGAAAAAAAAAAAAAAAGTTTTAAATTAGTGAGACACAAAATAAAACACAAAAGAGAGAAAGAAATCTGCTATAATATAATACGGGTAAGTGTTAATGATATTCTAGAGACGTATTTGCTGATAATAGTGCAACAAATTTCATTATGGCTATCAACAATTTATACTCTCTTTGTCATAATTATTTACGGAGTTTTTATTTTTTATTTTTTTTAAAAATTGATGATATTATTTATATTATAATAAAAGTTTATTTAAAATGATCATTGCGTTAGAATAATATGAGTGTTGGTTACATGATTTTGTAACAAAGTAAAGTTAAATTTTTGTTTTATACATTTAATATGATTCATTTAGGCCAACTGTCAAAATAGGTTGACAAATAAATAATTAAAATAGAGACTTTTTTTTTCAAAAAAATTTTTTAAGGTAGAAATTTCTAAGTAAATTAATTTCCCTATATTATGAAATAGGTTTTTTGTCAACAACTACCTAAAGTTTACTCCATTTGTCATACGACTACCTAACATTTTAAAATTTAATCATAACTACCTAAACTTTGTTTTCTTTTGTCAAACAACTACCAAAATGAAAAAATCCGATATTTGGAGTCAAACTCCGACGTTGACTAATCTTTCACACGTGAGAACTTCCAACAACACTGATATAAACCTCTCCCCCACGGCCCACCTACTTCTCATTTATTTACACTCATTCATCAAAAACATTCCTAAATTAAAATTCCTTATTTTACCCTAATTTTTCTAATTCAACAAAATCCCCTCTTTTACCCAAATGAAAATCAATTAATCAACATATTTTACGATGCCAAGTAGCTCTTTGTTGTCAAATAATTTGAGTGCGAATATAGTTTTGGGATGTTTTGTGGTAATTTTGGGATGTTTTGTGGGTTTATTGATAGAATAAATAATTATATTGATCTCTATTATTTATGTGTAATGAGGTAATGTTTAATTTGAATCAAATCTTTTGGGAGTAAATTTTTTTTTTTTTTTTTACTGTATAAGAGGGTTTAATTAAGTTCTCACGTGTAAAAGATTAGTCAACGCCAGAGTTTGACTCCAAATATCGGATTTTTCCACTTTGGTAGTTGTCTGACAAAAGAAAACAAAGTTTAGGTAGTTATGATTAAATTTTAAAATGTTAGGTAGTCGTATGACAAATGGCGTAAACTTTAGGTAGTTGTCGACAAAAGACCCTTATGAAATCATAGTGAAAGTATTTAGTTTAGCTGTTAACGCTATTTTACAAGCGGCTATTTACTTTGTGCTACCTCGTGCTATCTTGAGCACCATCTCCCTAACAAAAGTAGTCCTAAATGAGCCCTAAGATGCTCTAATACGGAGTACCACTTAGTGAGTTTCGGCAATCCGCAATATATTCACACATTAAGTGAGACACATAAAGTCATACGAAGTAAGTAAAATAAAATAAAATTGAAGAATCAACAATTAATAAAATACTACATATAACAAAAATAACATATTAATACTCTGATCTATTACCCTTCCTCCATTTCACTATAAAATTCTCAAAAATACTAACCCTAACGCCGCATTAAATTACTCACAAAAACAAAATAAGAAAACACTACATTCAATTAGTTGTTGCAGTGTCAAAATTACTCCAATAACAAAAATCATACTTCATCCATTTCATTCAATTCTATACATTTGTTTTTAGCACGTACGTCGATGCACGTTTTCTTTTGTTTATATCTTTAGTTACATAATTCTGAAAAATATAAAATTTGAATATTAATAATGCTCTCGAAAAGGCAATTAAAACAAGATCTCACATGACTATTTTTTATTTCATATATTAGACGATATATCGAAGATTCTCCTCATTTTTGAATAGTGTACAAAAAGTAAATGTATAGAATTGAATGAAATGGAGGAAGTATGATTCGACTCATCTTATCATGTATGCCTTTTTGAAGACTTAATTCTTAATCTTCTCAGATTAATTTATATTCCGTACTCGTTTGGAGTTCAACTCAATCATAATAAATTCAATTCAACCCCTCTAAGTACAAATTTACATATAACAAAGGGCTCATTTCATTGCCAATAAAATTCAACGCATGCATATCCAATAAATTCAGCTCAATTCCAACAATTATAATAAAGTCGAACAAAACAGAACCTTACTAATACGAGTATAATATAATATAATAAACAAAAATGTGACCTAACTATGCTTTGGGGCTCATTATAAAAAAAGGTGAGTAGTACACAATACACAACTACATTCACCACTCAAACAACAAAAACAGAAAAAACCAACACTCTTGTTTCTTTGTAAGTGAGAAAGAAGAGTGTGGTAGGTCTTCTTTCTCATACCTCTCTTTTCCAATTCTAAAATTCCCACATTCACACACACTTCCTTTCTTCCACCACTCAAAAAGACCATTTTACCCCCACAATGTGGCTGTTTGGGAGGAACATGAGCTTGTATTTAACAGGGGCTTTTTTGGTATTTTGGTTTGGGGTGGTTTTTGCTCAGCCCCTGTCTCACCGTGTTTCTACCGTGCCGTGGAAACCTGCAACCGCTACCTGGTATGGTGAACCTAACGGCGATGGCAGTGATGGTATATCTCAAATTAATTAATTTATTTATTAATTATGTAATGTTATTGTTTCTTAGCATTTTATTTATTTATTTTTCGTCAAAGAGGAGGCACTAGCCGCTAGGCTATTACAATGGAGTAGGGAGATTCAAACCTGAGACCTATCGCTCAGGATATCTCAGCCTGACCACTAGGCCATGACATCCTCGGTGTTGCTTAGCATTTTATGCATATTTCTTAGTTTAATTTTGGTTAATAATGTAGAATGTGGAATTTACTAATTTACTCTTTAATGTGAATAAAAAGGGGTAATTAATTAACTCGCATATAATAAAAGGGTAATTAATTATGATTCCATTTAAGTTGCCCGCAAGAAGATGGTGTGTGTTACTAATTCTGTTTTGAGGTAAATGTAGTCATATTTGCCTCATATGTAAAATTTTCTTTCCCAATTTTATATATTAATATATTAACGGAGAAGTGACATTTACTAACAGGTTGATTAAAATTTCCGAAATAATATGAAATGAAATACTTCGTACTCCGTATTTATAAGATCGTTGTATACATATAAAGTCTAGATAATTTCTTAGTTGTACTGAACAGTGGAAGGACCATGTTATCGTCCTCTCTCATCAGTAAAAGAGTACTCTTGAATCTCGATACATATAAGAATTTCAACAAAATTTAATTTATTATACAGATTTTAATTTAGCTATTTGCTAATAAAATAAGAGAGTAACATAATCTATTATCACACGACTATGCTACTAGTGTGTACGGAGTATTAATTATCGCATGACCGTTATTAAACGTTAGTGTTTCACGTGGAACCAACCAACACACGCAGCTAAGTTATAGGCATGGTCTAATTAAAAAAAAAAAAATAGTTTTGGGATGTTATTGTTTGCATTCTTCAATAATTTGTTTTTTCGATTGTATTTATATACGGAGTACATTTTATTCGAGAAAAGTTCGACAATTTATAATTTTTAGAAAATGTAACGATTTTTTTGTGGAATGTGTGGGAATATGAATTTATAAATTCGAAACTATTACCTCCTTGTGACCTGTGAGGAGCAAAACGCAATTAAAATTTTAATATTGATAGTTGGAGGTTTAATATTGATTTTATAATTTCAACGGAAAATAACCCGAAAAATATAATGTAGGTGGAGCGTGTGGATACGGGAACATGGTGGATGTGAGGCCATATCGTGCACGTGTAGGGGCCGTGAGTCCGATACTTTTCAAGAATGGCGAAGGTTGTGGGGCTTGCTACAAGGTCAAGTGCCTCGACAATGAAATTTGTTCGAGACGTGCTGTTACGGTCATTATTACTGACGAGTGTCCGGGTGGTGTTTGCTCCGGGGGTAATACCCATTTCGACCTCAGCGGTGCCGCCTTCGGCCGTTTGGCCGTCACCGGCGAGGGTGGCCAGATGAGGAACCGTGGACTTATCCACGTCATTTATCGACAGTATGTGTGCCCGCTTCTTTGTTTTTATATTAGTTCAGTTCAAATAGTAATTTTTATTTAATTTAATTAGTCAAAATTATTTTAAAAATAAAATAATGGCCCTTTTGACTGTTTTGGTTTTTTGAGGGACCTGTGAATTGACTGACAATTCTTTTGACTATTTTGCAATGGGTTGTTCTCTATCTGGCTTTTTTGCATGACTGAAATTTGTTACCTTTGTCTTCTTTTTTCTTCAACCATCTTTTGTGCTACTTTTTCTAAAACCTTCTTCCTACTTTAAGAAAATGAAAAATAGTGGGAGTCATAATGGTAACTTCATTAAATTCGAACTTATGATCTATCGGTTTTTGATGACTTAACCTTAACCAGCGAGTTAAGATATCCTCGAGATTAAACATCCCATTATAATTTATATATTACTCACATTGATGACCAATTTCTATTTTGACAATTCAAGTTCAATTGACACTTTTTATTATTTATGTTATTCACATTGATGTCACATGGACACATGCCAATCGAAAGATTATTATGTAACTTGATTAACGAACATATAATAATTTATTTCAATTATAGGACGCCATGCAAATATCCAGGGAAGAAGATAGCCTTCCATGTTAATGAAGGCTCCACCGATTATTGGCTTTCCATTTTGGTTGAGTTTGAGGATGGTGATGGCGATATTGGGTCCATGCACATTCGAGAGGTATTCTATTTTCTATACAGTCCACTAAATTTCATACAAAATACTTATTTTTACTAGCGTTTTATGTTATTTTATAATATTATTGTGAAACTATCTCATATAACAAGTTTTAATTTCTAAAATGAAACAACTTGTTAATTTTATACTCTTATCTTATGTGCAATGGACATAGGATAGAAAAACTCATACAGAGTAGAATAATAATAATTGTACACATTTACTAATATTTCTTATGCTATGAGCACTTTCCTTATTAATGAATACGAAGTAATATATACAAATATGGATTTTAAAAAAAAAAAAGTTATCATAAAAAATGGTGGTGCACCATCATAAAAGTTGCAATGCTCGTTTCATCTTTTTGCATAAAAAGCATTGAACAAACGAAGTGGATATCTATGAGAATCCGGAGAGAATCCGGTATGATTTAGAACATGACTAACTTTATGAAATGCAAATGTGCACTGAAATACAATGCATTGCCTTTGATTTCTTTTCCATTTACTTATTAGGAGTTATGAAAATATACTTATTCTAAAATCCCGTCACTTGTTTACCTTTCTGTTTTAAATAAGTACGAAGGCAATTACACGTGAAGAGAACGGTCGTAGTTAGGTGATTTTGTTGGTGTAGTGGATTAAACATTGTTTCAAATCAAATAAGAACATCATTTATTTGCTCGTAGTAGAATAAAAAGATGAGCATTACTACGTGCAGTCACTTTTTGCAGTTTTTTTCGACAGTCTCCTCTAATATACTCTTAAAATATTACTATATAGTATAGGGTCCCACTTGCTTTATTATATAATTGTTTATTCGACTGTGAGGTGAGAAAGGGAAACTGTCGGAGAGATTGCCCAAAAGAGACTGCACGTAGCAATGCTCATAAAAAGATACTCCTTCCATTCCAGCATCATCTTCTTCTCATTTTTCCTAAAAGGAAATTTTACTATCGTCTTCCCATTTCTAATTTTTGTCAATTTTCAACTAATCACATATCTCCAATTTAGTTTTATCATTTTTCCACTTTAATCTAACTCACACAGTGGCGAATCCAGAGTTCTCAGATAGGGGGTTCGAAATTTTTTTCGAAACTAAAAACATTCATATATATTATACGTTACAAAATATTTCCAATAATCTAAATCAAGGTTACACAGTTTGGGGTTCGGTTCGATTCGAATTCGCAATTCGAGTTCGGAGATCGGAGTCTATAGTGAACCCGGTTCGACAGAGTACACAAAGACTCATAAGTCATAAGGGAGTTCCCATATATATTAAAAGTTTTGAAAAATAAGGTTGAAGTAAATAAAATACACTAAAACATACTCCGTAGAAAAGTTACTTTAGAGAGTTAGATTTTCTAGGTAGAATTTTTGGAGTCCCCAAAATAATTATAAAAAAAAACTCTACAACTGTACACCTCGTCCTTTGGTCTTTCCTGTTTCTCCCATCTCCTTTTTTGTTTATTAATATTAATATTTTAATATTCTTCTCTCTCACTTCCCTCCCAAAAACTAAAATCTGGAAAAAAAAACAAAAAAAAACTTCATTGTTAAAGTCTTCAAGGTTTAATACTTTGGTCTAAATTACATCATCATGATCTAAATTACATCATCATTCAAATGGCGCGTGGGGGTAAAAGATTACGTCGATTTTTAAATTTTATTATTTTTTTTATTTATTATTTTTTTTTTAAATTTTTTGCCAAATGGGAGGGGGTTCCATAGAACCCATAGAACCCCCCCTCCCTACGCCCCTGAACTCACACAATTCACCGCCTTAGTTTTTGAGCCAAATTAAAAGGGGAAGAAGATGATGGAGTGAAGGGAGTACCAAATAACTAATCAAACGAAATAGGTTTTTTAAACTAATTTCAAATACTCGAATATAAATTTGAGTACTACTCCGTATATTACATCAGATTTGGTTAAGGAATCTAAAAAGATTATATATAATCGATTTTGAATCTTGAAGATATAAGATCGATTATATACTCTAACAAAGCCCAGGACCGATTTTAGAGTACTCTTCTTTGATCCTTTGCAATTGTGAAATTAATGAGAGTAGTTTGCATGCTGAATAAATTTGTGTCAGTTTTGGTCGTGGGTCATGGTTGCAATGTAGAATATGCTGTGGTACCACCTTTCTTCCTTGACCTTGTGCAACAACATGCACAAGGCCCTACCTGTTAACGGGAATATATATATAATATATATTTACTCCAATATTTTAGTCATATTTCTATGGTTTTAAACGATTCATGATCATGATAAATATTGATAATGCTTGGTTGAATGGGTGTTATGTAATCATTTGATTAAGTTTGCTTATTAAAAGACTTAGTCACGTGTTGGTTTCGGGACTAGAAACGGGTCAATCTCCTATTGAGGTGGTCTTGGGTCGGACTTGCTCATCCTAACTTGGCTCAGCTCATTGATAGGCTAGGCCAATTCGCCAATTCGGTGCATATTTGGTTCTGCATGTGGTAGCGGTGGAGCCCGAAATTTTGGTTAGGTGGGGGAGGGGACGAAGTGGTAACAAATCACAATTGAGTCGATAATATTTGGAAAATTCTAATTAAACATCAAATTTTTTTCAATATTAAGGGGTAGATCCTGGCATAGTGGCATGCGGCGGGTCTAATTTAAGGGGTAGATCGAGCAATTTGCATAGCTAAGTGAGCGTTGATTTTGCTCCATTCCTATATACACGCATTGACCCGTTGACGTTATGGTTAAGGAATAAAGTGAGCAACCATCACACCAGACCCACTTAATTATGATTAAAGTCCTTTTTATCCGAACATGTTTGATTGTTAATTTTGGGTCTGATTAATTGATGAATATCGAATTCAAAGACACGACGAGGCGAAGAAGATTTCGAAATCTGTTGAATTAATATCGTCTTTAATGTCATGGAGTACTTACACGTGAACTTTTTTTGATGTTATGTTGCAGCCAACGTCAAATGAATGGATAGAAATGACTCATTTGTGGGGAGCAAATTGGTGCATAATTGGGGGTCCTTTGAGAGGCCCATTTTCAGTGAAATTGACAACACTTTCAACCGGAAAAACGCTTTCGACACGAGATGTCATCCCTCGCAATTGGTCTCCGCGTGCCACTTACACTTCCCGCCTCAACTTCCGTCTCTAAGTTTGTCAAATGACGTTACCCAGTGACAGTACCACCTAATGACGCCGTACCACAGTCCAAATTATTTATATGGACGTACGTCTTTCTAATTTTTTTTTTATCTTTTTTTAAAGGGGAAATGAAAAGCATAACATAATGATGCAGCATTTCACCCTTTTTCCTCTCAAAATTTGCTCCCTTTTTTTTTTGTTGGGTTTCGTAGCGTGATTTGGGTGTGCGAGTGTGAGCACGCGCGTGTTTGTTTAATAGTTACGATTGGAGCCCTCTCATAAAGTAAGAGAGCGAGCGACACCGTGTATGTGACCCTTTTGTAGTAATTTTCTATGTAACGATGCATTATGTAATCACCGTAAAATTGTGTTGGAGGCATTGCTCTCCATTATTGTCACTTATTTTTCTCTTTAGTTTATTTATATTCTGGTGAAAATATACGAGAATAACCTTTTATATAGTGAAAAGATACGAGAATAACCTTTTATATAGTGAAAATGAACTAAGAAACTAAAATTGACAATGTAGCTAAACTATCATCCGTTCAAATTCAGAAATTCGTTAAACTTGGTCTATCCCCAAATTTGCTAACCAAAGCTACGCAAGTGTTGTTTATAAAGAGACGGTTATACTCATATAACGAGCTCATATAAACACTTCGGAGAATTCTTTTCTTCTGAAGTTGTGTTGTAATAGTTCAAAATAGGATTTGCTATACAAAATCTCACAAATGTGTAAATTATAATATACTCTATCATCTTGTATAAATTCTTTTGTGAAAATGTTGTGTATATACAACAAAAACACTCGTATCAATTAAAACATGACAATTTTTATCTTTATTGTAACCTTTTGTAAACCCCTAATTTGATTGTAAATACGCCGTCATATGCATATAAGTTGAACGATTTCGTAAAGATAAATTACTCTTTGTCTTCTCGTATGCGCTAATATTTTCTCGATTTGAACATGTCGATCCGCCTCGAGCCATCAACTTCCTCCAAAAATAATGCTTACTCGTTCGTATGTATATATTGGCCCTATTACACCTGTACAATGGTTAAAAATTTTAGCTACTCATTTTCTAGAGTTTACATATTATTTACCTAAACAAATTTGCAAAACAATATTCACTAACCTGAACTGATTCACTGTTCTGCACGAAATATTTACCGTCTGTCAGCTCCATTTCATCGCCCCTCTGTCCGCACTTGTTCATAAATAACGACTCGATTTCCTCGAGTGATTTTCCCTTCGTCTCGGGAACAAGCGTAAATACAAAAACAACAGCGGCCGCTGAAACTAACCCAAACGTGAAAAACGTTCCTGACATAGTAATGGCATTCGACATCGACAGAAAAGACATGGCAATCACCCCGCTGCACACCCTATTCCCCATCGCTCCAAACGCCACTGCCTGCGCACGTAGTCTCAGCGGAAAGATTTCCGAGTTTAAAACCCAACAAATAGGCCCGATCCCTATAGAAAAGAACGCTACGTTTCCACATATGAGTATAATCGACATAACAATTCCAAACTGTTGCTTTTGAAGGAAGGATAATGCGATTCCTAACCCAAATAGGGAAAACGTCATCCCGATCGTGCTTATGTATAACAACGGCTTTCTCCCGACTCTGTCGATGAGCAGAATCGCGATTAATATGAAAACGGTTTTTGTTACTCCGACAGCGACTGTCGCTGCGAGGAGCTTAGTTTTGTCTTCAATTCCAGCTTCTTTGAGTATCTCGGGACTGTAATACACGAGTGCGTCGACTCCTGTGATCTGCTGAAAACATTGGATACCGATACCTACGACTAGCATACGAAAGACTGTCGGTGAAGGACATAGTAATTCAAGCCAAACCGCTTTATCTTCACTCGAATTTTTGGCCGCTATTTGTATCTCTGCAAGCCGTTCCTCCACCTCTTTCTCGTCCTCAATCGTTTTCGACAAAACTAATCTTGCCTCATCGACACGGCCCTGGGTCACCAGCCACCTAGGCGATTCGGGAATGATGAAAAGTGCGACTGCAATCAGAACAGAGGGTAAAATCCCCACCCCAAGCATGACTCTCCAACTTTTATTCGGTGGAAGACCTGAGAATGCATAGTTCGAAATATAACCAAGCAAAATCCCGAAATTGATAAAGATTTCAGGGAACGACGTGAGGGACCCACGATTAATTGCGGGTGATATCTCGGCTATGTACACCGGGGCAATCATTACCCCGAAACCAATTCCGATCCCTGCGAGGAGTCTTCCGGCCATTAGCATCTCGAAGGAATGAGCGAGAGTCATAACGACTGCACCCGCTTGGAATACGACCGCTGCTAAGGCAATGGTCCATTTTCGGCCTAAAATGTCGGACGTTCTTCCGCCTGCTAAGCTACCGAAAAGGGATACAATGCTTAAGCAACCTACTAGAACTTCTTGTTGTACTTCGGTTATGTTTAGATCTTCTTGGATGAATATGATCGCGCCACTCATCACCCCGACATCTGCACATCCACGAAAACATTGGACATATGATCTCTGACGAACATCCACAGTCAACACGTAACGTAACACAATCTAAAACTATGACAACAAAAAAAAGAAAAGAACATACCATAACCAAGAAGCACAGAGTTGAGAGAAGCAATGAAGGCGCAAGCAAGGACATATTTGCGTATCGTCTTAGCACGGTTTTCATCTCGACGATGATGATCATCCACTTGGTCAGAGTTTATTCTGGTGTACTTGTTTTTGGTACCTAAGTCAACTGCAGCACCACCGTTTTCTTGCAGACTAATCAAACTCATTTTGGTTTAATATTTTGTACGGGGTTTCGTCTGATATGAGTTAGGAGGGAAATATGAAAGAGTTGAAACTCGAAAGTCGTTAGATCTGAAAAGTTCCAAGTAAAGGACAAGGTCCTAACTGGCTAACTCCCGTGTCGTGGTCACTCACATTGTAAGCATTGACTACTACGCGAACAGCTAAACTATATTTAATGGGAAAAATACTGGGGACCGACACGAATTTAGGATTCGTTATTGTTGAGTCGAGAGGTTGACCGTTCCATTTTTAAATTTAAATTTTTTGCGTGGAGGGACGAGCCACATTTGTCACACGTTTAGGCCCGATCTCAACCTTTTCATCATAGAAAAATAGGAACACGAAAGCGTGGAGTGTCGGGTGGGCCCGGGTTCGGACAAGCCCTTCAATTTGCCAGCCAGACTCGTGCAAGGGCTGGCCTGCAGGATTGACTATTTTACTGATATCGAACTAAATGCAGTACGTTTATTCGGCGAAAAGATAAATAAATTACGGAGTAAAGATGTATGAGCGTCTTCTCAAACAAAATCATTAATTATCTGACGTATTTCATCGTTCTTCATCCTGTAATGTGTCCTTGTGTTTTGTCAGTGCGTTGAAGGTCCAACGTCCTTTGATAAAACATCGTCAAGCCATACAATGATTTTGAAGGTCACTGTTACGTATATGATGTCGTAGTTAAATCGAAAATAATACTATATACTAGTACATCTTTCAAACACCATTGCGTTTCTCAATTAGTTGTACGGCAATTTGTCATCATACTGATGTAAGTGAACTTCAGATATACGAAAGTCAGACGTGACTTAGTTAACGCTTAAACGAAGCACAAAGAATTACGGGTCCTGTGTCCTACATCAGAAAACATTTTCATTCAGATGTTTCTCCATTTCACGGCACTAAACGCTCAGTATCAGTGAACTCTTTCTGACCCTCTTTCGACTGCTCATCATTGTCGAACAAACACTCGATCTCCTCCAAAGTCTTCCCTTTTGTCTCCGGGATAACAATATGGACAAAAACAACAGAAAGAGCCGAGAACGCAGCGAAAACTAGGAATGTCCCAGGCACTGAAATGGCCTCGGAAACAGACAGGAACGACAAGCTGATGATTCCGCTGCACACTCTATTTCCTGCCATTCCAATCGCCACTGCCTGAGCTCGTAACCTCAACGGGTAAATCTCGGAACTCAGAACCCAGCATATCGGACCCATTCCCACGGAAAAGAAAACGACATCTCCACAGATTAACGTCAGCGCAAGTGAAATTCCGAGGGGACCTTTTCCCATGTACGGTAAGCTGACGGCCAAACAGAACAAGCATACTGTCATTCCAATTGTACTTGTGTACAGCAACGGCTTTCTACCAATTCTATCGATAAGGAATAGAGCAAACAATATCGAGGCTGTTTTTGCAACGCCTACAGCAACCGTTGCAGCTAGAAGCTGTGTGTTATCCTCGATTCCGGTTGTTTTAAGAATCGTCGGACTGTAATAAACCAAAGCGTCAATTCCCGTGATTTGTTGGAAACACTGTAGGCCAATACCTGCAAGTAGCATTTTGTAAACTACTCGGTTAGGCCGTAAAAGCTCCTGCCAAACTGGTTTTTCATCCGACTTTGCAGAGTTTGCGTTAACGACAGCTTGCAGGATTTCCGAGAGTCTTTCTTCGACTTCCTTCTCGTCCCCAATCGTTTTTATAAGAACCACCTTTGCTTCGTCGACCCTGTCTTGGAAAACTAGCCACCTCGGCGACTCTGGTATGACAAAAAGCGCGAATCCAACGACAACAGACGGGAGTACCCCTAACGCAAGCATTACCCTCCAATTTATATTCGCTGGCAAACCCGAGAAAACATAATTTGAGACATAACCGAGAAGAATTCCGACATTGATACAGATCTCGGGAAATGTGGTGAGGAAGCCTCTCGTGGCAGCAGGCGAGATCTCGGCTATGTAAACTCCCATGACCGTGGCGCCAAACCCTATCCCAATTCCCGACAGAAGTCTTCCGAGCATTAGTATTCGGAAGGAAGTGGCGAAGGTCATAATGAGGCCGCCTGTTTGAAATATGATTGCTCCGATTCCCATCGTCCATTTTCTACCAATTGCGTCTGATGATCTTCCGCCAGCTAGACTACCGACTAACGAAACAATGCTCAAACACCCTACAAGTACTTCTTGTTGAACCTCGGATATTTTTAGCTCTTCTTGGATGAATATGATTGCTCCGCTCATCACACCGACATCTGCCAAATACGGGGATTTCAACCAATTTCTAATCAAAATTATAATGATGGGACCCATATAAGGGACTAGATCACTGAAACTACTTACTGGATCACACTTTAGTATCAAATGTTGCTAACAATTGACCGAGACAAAACGAGTACATTATTTTACCATCATGTTAATGAACGACCTTGGACCTTAATCGGCGATACATTTGTTCTAACCCCTAGACTAGGACTAGAGGTGGTCATGGACCGACCTGGGCCGGAAGAACTGTGAAATCAGAGACGGGCCCGGGCCACACCCACAAGTGGTAGAGAGAAAGCCCACCTCATAAGCCCAAGGGTTCCATCCTAAAACCAATTGGCAACAGGAGGAATAACCCTTAAGCTTTATAAGGTGTACATTTCAGCTTTCCACAACCGATGTGGGACTTACATGTAGGCATATTAATAAAGGATTCTTCACAGAACCGGTCTTTTCAAGTGGCGGGCTGGAAGTTTCTATTTGTTGATTTACCCTTTTAGTCGCGGTGAAATTCAATTTACTAGTTACGAATATTCTTATAATAGATCGACCCAAAAGTAAATGTATACAAATGAATGGATCAGTAAGCGTACCATAACCAAGAAGAATCGAGTTGACCGAAGCAAAGAAAGCACAGGCCATAACATATTTCCTAGTACTTCTCCCATCAAATTTCTGATATAACGAATCGTTATCGTCAGCAACTTCAGCAGGCATCCTCTGATACTTGTTCTTACTCGACAAATCGACGACACTCGAAAGCTCTACCTCCCCATCTTTATTCATTAATAACCCCATTGCTCCCTTGACGGCCCCAAATTGAAGTCGTCTAAGGAAATGTTGCAAATTCACTGAACGAGACGGGAACACGAAGTGTTTGTGATTCTAATGAATGAGAGGGAGTAGTGTATTTGATAGTAGCAAAGCTCCCATGTTATCGGTTTTGGTTGAATGATTTGTTGACTAGGTAAACTGGAGTAGATTTTAAGTTTAAGTAAATTATTTAAATGACAGTTGCCAATTTTGAAGCTATTTATTTTGAGATCCATGAATAGTTTAATAGGAGTAGTTTTTGACTGCTTCCACTTGCTGATAGCAAGAAAACAAAGCCATGCTGTGAAAAAAGACTAAAAGTGACGGCTAAACTATACAAAATACTGCGTCTAGGGATGTCATTGGGGCGGGGCGGGGGCGGGGGCGGGGGCGGGGGCGGGGGAAGTATCACCACCACCGCATCCACCACCAAAAATCCACCTCCACCTCCGCCCCATCACCCATGGCGGGTGACCATCCGTCCTCCACCACCCGCCTGACGGGGAATTTTTTAGACCCACCACCGCCCCACCCGCCCTAGACCCGCCCCACCCGCCCCATAGAATCGCATTATCGCAACTTAAATTTCAATAATCTTTTACCAAAAATTTTCTAATAACGATATAACCACGTAGAAAACACATTTTAAATAACCAATTAAAGTTTTGTAAGTACCAAATTAAAATACAAAACACATATTTAAAGTTTATGAATTAAAGAAATATGGAGTATTAAAATACATAAGACAAACATTTAAAGTTTATGAATTAAAAAAATATGGAGTATTAGTAGTATTCATATTTCAAAATTTTAAAGTTAAAAAAAAATATTAAAAGTAAAGTTTTAAAGTGTTAAATTTTTCTCTAATTTATATTCTTTAAGAATATGAATAAGATGGGTATAGACGAGGCGAGTATAGGCGGGGTGGGGGCGGGTACGGTGGCGGGGCGGGGGCAGGGCGGTGTTTGGATGAAATCCACCATCGCTCCACCCACTCCACTACGGATCACTTTTGTGATTTACCACCGCCCACCTAATCCACTAAAGTGTCTCCTACCTCCACCCTAATCAAGGATGCGGCGATCTCGCTGACCACTCCCACTGACATTTAAGTTGCGATAAAAAAATTAGAAGAACAAGGTGGAGGTTGTAAATTAAATGTGTATAAAGTAAATATAAACAAATCATGGAGGGAGTATTAAAAAACGAGGTTGTAAATTACATTTTAGACTATTACGGAGTACTACTTTGGGCTTGTTTTTTTTTTTTTTTTAATGAATATAGAATGATTTGTGAACGTTTCGAAATTTTCGATTATATTTTCTTTTCATCGTAGAGCCGATAAAATGGCCTAATTTCATCGGCTGTCCAAACTAAATTCGTAGTTTTTTTGAGTGAGATAGAAAAGCCCAATGTTTTAGGGCGCCGGGTATGGGCCGGCGAGTATTTAACCCAAATTTGTTCTAGTTTACTTGACCCATTCAAATGTAACTTTTAACAGTTTTCTTAGTCATGGAGTATTTTTAAACATTTTTACTCTAAACACATTATAAAGTTATATAAACATTTAAAATATAAATTTATATTTATTACAGAATGGTCTTTTATTATAGAATTATATTTCCGTAAGATCATTTTACAATAAAATAAATTGTATTAATATACGATTAAAGTGTCAGATTGACAACCGTGCAAAGTCAAATGTGAACACTTTTAGAGAGAATGAGATACTCCATACTCCATAGTACATTAATCTAGAGTAGAAGCTTAGGTACACGATTTTTGAAGATTACTATAAGCTCATTGGTTCAATCGCAAACTCAAAATCAGTTTAACCAAACTCGATCTCAATTAAACCAAGATTTGATTCTAGGGTTCGATTAGCCAGCCAGTTCCACTAAATCTATTAATTATTTAAAATATAGAAACACTAATGACAGATTAACGTATAATTAAATTGCTATTATCATTCCCTAAACGAGATTCTCATATCTAAGGCCAGCACATTATCGTCTAAATGTCTAATGAAGATTTTTGAGTAGTGGAGAGCTTGCAATATATTGTGTTTGTATACTTGTATTCATGTTTATCAACAACACCTAGTTCATTTAATCTTATTTTAATTGATGTATTTTTCTTCTCTAATATTTTAAAATTTAATACGGAGTATATCATTTCTCGATTAATAAAATGATCCAAATATATGTAAAATAAGGTACTTTCGTATCGTACGCATAAAATACTAAAATACCCGTATTAGATAATTTTAAATCCTTGTACGGAGTATAAATAGAGAAGGTCTTCATATGTTTCAAACACACATTCTAATTTCTATAATACATAAAATACAAGCATATACGCCTACATATATACTTCAATGGGAAAGCTCCATTTTGGGATTTTAGTAGCTTTTTTGGTTGTGTTTTTCGAAAACCGTGTTCTCGGTGATCATGTACAAGAAGGTATCGATTTATTCTCTTCTGATTCATTTACTTTAAAATTAAATCGTATTTAATATGTTCGAGCTATGTAACATTATAAAGGAGCTCACACATTATGAATTGAACTGAATGCATTTAAACTGATCGTAAATTCATTAATAAATTCGTCATATTCATCATCTAAAAACACGTTACACGAAATCAATTTTACATTTCATATTTTGATAATAATTCCTTTTTTTTTTTTTTTACTTATATCTTGATTAGATAAAGACGCCTTCCGAAAATGCTTAAGAGAAATACAGGGTGATGGCGCTTTGCGTTGCGAGGATATAATCGATAGATTAATAAGAGGCGGGTTCTCAGACGACCCGGAGTTTCAGAGGTGCACGAATATCTCGACATCGGAATTTTATCAGACGGGGTGCAATACGCTACCATTTGCTCGGAAATTGAGTGGAGAAATGTCATGTATTGGAGATTTTGCGGACTTACGTCTTCTATGTAAGGGAAAAAACTCAAACATGGTCGAGCCAAAATTTGGTTTCTTAGACATCGTAATAAGCTATATAGTTAGATAACGTTTAATTTCTTAAATACTGTTGATGTTTTAATTGGTGCTTCTCATTTAACAATTGATCATAATATAATATAGTATACCAATAAGTTTTTTAAAAGTTAGTCTTACGAACGTGTGAGACGGTTCAATATCAATCACAATAACGAGAAAACCTAAAAGAATAAAAATAAAAATAAATACCCATGTAATCACATTATGGGAGGTTTTTAACGTAACACTATTGTAAGACCGTGTCATCTAAATTTCCATGAGTGTTATATACACTAACGTAACATTTTATTTTCCAATAGGAATTGAATGAGATTGTTTCATCAAATAGCCAATTCGGTTCTACATTTCATTTGATAATATCATTAATTTGAGGCATATGATTATATTAAATAAAACGTGTTCATCTTTACGAGTATTTGCATTTTAAATAAAGAAAACATATATTTCTGAAAGGCGCTAATTTAACCTATAAATCCTTACAACACGTGCCTTGCTGCCCACATTACAAACCTAAAAAGACAACGACACCATCCAATTCATATGACGGGTCTATTACAGGTAGAATTTACTATCCTCGTCCATTCCTCCCCGCTTTTCGTTCGGGACTTCGGGTTTTGCGAAATGTATGTTCAATGTCGCTTATTTACAACATATACTCGACCCTAGTTAAAAACTGGACCAATTTTGGTGATGCATTAGGCCATTTGTTGCATTGAATGAGAGACAAACGCTGAAATAGGGCAGGAATATTACAGGGCCCAAATATAAAGGGTCCAAGAGGCACAAGCCGCACAACATAAATGAAAATTATAGGGCTAAAATATAAAATATTATACTCCGTATAAGACAATTAGTATATGAAACTTTATCAAATACGGTGTACTAAGTACGACACCCAAAATTATGGATAAAATTCTTTAAAGTTATTATCCTTATATTTATATTAGGTAATTGTCAAACACAACCTTTTTTTTAGGCAAAAATTCGGGCCGTGCCGGGCTTTGGGCCGGCCCATCGTGCCCAACCAAAAAATTGGCCCGCCCAAATTACGGATTTCGTGCCTTCGGGCCAGGCCCAATTTATTTTTTGAAGCCGAAGTCGGGCCAAGCACGATTATATTCGGGCCGTGCTCGTGCCAGGCTCGGGCCGGTTTCGTGCCTAATTCGGGCCGGAATCGGGCCGTGCACAATTGGAGCTAAAAAAAATAAAAAAATAAATAGAAGAAAGCAAGTGAGAGTCGTTGCAATATGTAAGTAACGGTCAAAAACGGGCCCAAATCGTGCCAATCCGGGCCGTGCCAAATACGGGCCTAGTCCGGGCCAAAAATCGGGCTTCGTGCCGAGCCGGGCCAAAATCTTTTTTTTTTTTTTTTTTGAAAACGAAGCACGGGCACAAACCCGACGGGCCGTGCTCGTGCCGGCACGAAAATCAAACCGGGCCGGGCCGCCCATCGGGCCGTGCGCCGGTTTGCAAGCTCTACAAACACCACCATATAAAAATAATAATAATAATAATAATAATAATAAAAAATTGTCAATTAGCACCTTTAAAAAAAATTGTGGACTACGACCTTTTGGATTGAGTTGACCAAATTCCGACGTTGACTTATCAGAACACATGTTTTTCTTCATCTTTATCTTTTTTATCTCCCTCAAATTCGAATTTTCATGCTTTAAAACCCAATTTACACCCTCTCAAACCAAGAACATGCTCCGGTGGTGATCAAAATGTTGGAATTTAGTTGACTTAAGTCAAACTCAGGCCAAAAGGTCGTGTTTGACAGAATTTTTTTTAGGTGGTAATTGACAACTTTTTTTTTTAAAGGTGGTGTTTGACAAAGTGCGTTTTTTTAAATGTTGTCTTTGACAATTAATCAAGGGTTTTTCTACACGGTAACCCTGTGTTTTTTCATATTCTACGTGGTAACCCTACTTTTAGGAAGGTATACATGGTAACCCTGTACTTTATTATTACCCATCAACATGACCCTAAACTTGTATTCTGTTAGTTTTTCCGTTAAATAGTTAACGGAAAGTGATGTGACGGAATTGATTATGGTTTTTTCTACGTGGTAACCTCGTGTTTTACAAAATTTTACATGGTAACCTTATTTGTCTTTAATTTTTTTAATAGAAAAAGAACATCCATGAAAAACACTCATTAAGCTAATCATTTTTTTCATTTTCACCTGATTACATCATAAATTTTTAAATTTACCCATTGAGTCACATCTCCTTTTTTTTTTTTTTTTTTTTTTTTTTTTTTTTAATCTACTTTTATTTTAAATTGAAATTTTAATTAGAAGTTGTTAAGGAGGTGTTTTAATCTCGTTTATGTGAAAGACATCGATGAAATGTGTTTGATAAAATTAAATTTTTTCAGATGACTCACTCTCACATCTTCTTTTGTCTATAATGTGATTAATTTAGTTTCCAACCTAGAAGTTCGTTAATTCGCTGGTTAGGAGACTTTGATTGAACAAGTACACCTCAATCAGAAAGAGGCGGATGCATTGTTTGGGCGTTGAAAATAATTAATAATTTAACCTATAACATCGAGAGGGTGGACGTGGAAACAATTCGTTAACATGCCCTCAATCACACGGATGTAAAAAATAAATATTACATATTATACAATGAAGAATAAGAGAAAGATAATTAATTTAATGAGTATTTTTTCAAGCATGAGTGTTATGTACAAATATAGGGTTATCATGTAGAATTTTTTTGAAATCACGGGGATATCATATAGAAAACACAAAATTAAATCCGCCACAACACTTTCCGTTAACTACTTAACGGAAAAATTGACGGAATACAAGTTTAGAGTCACGTTGATAGATATTAATAAAGTACATGGTTACCACGTGAATATTTCTAAATGTAGGGTTAGCATGTAGAATATGAAAAAACACAGGGTTACCAATTTACCATATAGAATAACCCATTAATCAATTTATATTTTAAGAATTTCAATAATAATCTTTCTTTATAAGAGTTTTGTTACCATCAATTGATGATGTTCGTTCTCATCTATTGATGAATTTTTTGTTACCACCTATTGCTGGGTTATGCAATTGGCGAAAAAATTTCATCCTACACCTTCTAATTGGTCAAGCGAAAGATATAGGGTGCTCACTATGCCACGGGGTATATAGACTCTTCCACAGGAATTGCAAGCATAATCTTGTGAGTGCAACTATTCATGTGAGGCTAATTAAATTCCCGTGACTCAAGCTATTCTTCCCTTGGATTTATAAATTCCCAAGATATATGAGTATGTAGAAGCGACCATCATCAAGTGGTATTTTCTTTGTTTTATTGAGTATTTTTTTTGTTCGACTCATTTAGATTTGAGTAGTTTGATTGTTATCGTTCATTGTAGATTCCGTATGACTTTTGATTAATGAAATGATTTTTCCGTTTCAAAAATACATAATGTTTGTTATTTCGCCAAAATGTTTTATACTTTACTCCTCTTTTTCCTATTGATTATGCGTGTTAGAAATATCGTAAGCTAAAATAAAATAAAATAAAATAATGAATGATAGCATTACTATTCAAAATTATGGCGTGATTACTTGAACAAAATAATTTAATACTAGTAGATTATCATGACACAGTATCAATTAGGGTTAACAGCAATGATTGTTAAGGATAAAAATATTGATTATCCATGATTTTGATAGCTATTTGATGAACTGTGACGAAAATATGAATGCGAAGAAAACAACAAGATTGTCATAAAGAAGTGACAACTAAATCTAATTTTAATTTCGAGGTTAACAATTTTATTAATTTAGGGTGTGTCTCACACAATGAGACAGTTTAATTATAAAGAAGCTCCACATGTTAGATCCCATAACGGTCTAACTAAAATGTTAAAGAAGTTACTCTACTCGTTGCGAAATGGTCTTGGGATGAAACCTCCGACGATCGATTGAAGCGGGCATTCACCTTATTGTGGGCGTGGCCCAGGTCCATTTGTTAGTTTAACATGGTATTAGAGCCCATGATCGATCATCTCATTCACAGAGTAAGAATTAATGCAAATTTTGATATTTTAGGTTCAACTTCGTTCTTAATTACAGAATCATATTAAATGGGTCGATGCCCAAAACGTTTTCACTTGTGGATCCGACCAAATCGACAGTGTCGTCGATCTCGACCGAACAGCGTAAAGTGAACTCCGTATAAAAAGAAAACGATCAAAGAGACGTAGTAGTTGATTAAGTGATAATAATTGGATGTAATTGACCACGTAATATTAAATCATGTCAATATCACAAACAGTCAACACCCAATTCAATTAATCTTGCCTTTGCAAATAAGAAATGTGCTAATGATCTCAAGGGCCGGTGCCTGGGCCCACTCTTTTGGGCCCCTCTTTGCATGCCCATTTTTCTAATTCATTTCATTAATTTAATTAATCTTAATTTAATTATTAATTTAATTAATAATAAAATTAGACTAGACTCATTTTTTTGAAGTAGTAAAATTATATTCAAAGATATCTAGTGAGAATTGTCTGCAGTGTTATTATGAAAGTGATAACGATTCTTGGTTAGAAAATAAGGAGTATTATATTTTGTTGATAAATACAAAGAGCAATGATTTATATTCCTAGGAAAAGATGCTATAAAGATAATTAAAGTACATGAGTTATGCAATTTTCACCTTGAAGCAAAGGATAGTATGTAGCATACGTAGTCAACTACGGAATAATTTTTTTATTTGTGGCATCAAATTTATCAAATTCAATTTTAAATTAGAGAATTAACTAATTACTACAGAGTAATATTTTAACTATTTAAATCAGGACTAGCCCATTGGATGTTCTATTCGATTCTCAGAACAGGGCCCCCAAAAGATAAGAGTCTCAATTTGTTAAAATTGATAATATGTTAAGGGTTAAAAACTAAAATAAAACTAAATATAGCAACAAAGTGTAGTTGTGTAGTTGGTTAAAACCATGAATTTCATATAAGCCACCAGGTTCAAACCAGTGGTAATTTTGGGTTGAAGTAGTTAAAGATGAGACAACAATGTGTTTGGCTTACTATGTCAAGGGAAAAATTAAAATCACACGATACAAATTTTCTTTCAATTTTGGTAACAAAAAACACTCTCGAGGAGTTGAGCTTGAGGTCACCGCTTCACACTAGAGCTTTGTGCTAAGCAGAGTTTGGTGGTGTTTTAGACAACAGTCCTATGGGACTTGTTGTGAAGTCGGAGGTACCTAGTAAGGGTCATACCAAGTCTAAGAGCCTCCAAAAAGGTGTCTGCAATTATTGTAATAAGGAGTATAAATAATGTAACGGTTATAATGATGAGCAACGGAGGATTATGTGAGGGAAATTATATACGGAGTACTTCATCCTTCTTATCAAATTAGTATCGTGAGAGGAATTGAAGCATCGACTAACTTTAGAAAATGAAGTGGATCATTTCCCGTAACTTTGACATTTGATATCCATTTACTATATATACAACGTATTAGATTAAATTTTAATTTTCTTTGACAACGTTATGAAATGCCACATACTGCACCCGCAAATTTAATACTTTTCCTCGGAATAAAAATATACCGATCATAAACAAATCTTTGATATGGAGTACTAAACACAAAATATTTATACGGAGTATATATGGAATAAAATAAAAATAAAGTGTACAAGAATGCAATAATACATTAATACAAATGATATCCCTCAGAAGCCACTTAAAAAGGCATAGCTTCGGATGGATTAGTACAAAGTACGAACCACTTAACAAGGAGAGCATCTATGCTCTCTCTATTTCCTATGCCTAGAAAAGCAAACTAAACAAGAGCTGTCTAAGACGACCGTGCTTCAAGGCTTGTAATAAGCAGCCTTTGGTTCGGTATGTCACGAAGACGCTAAACGTCTACCGGTTTTATCAAAAACGTCAAACCGGAGATGTGTCTTGTAAATTGACTAATCTGGGATACTGATATGCTAAAAGTCGATGTAAAAGCGACACGAAAAGAAAAAAAAAATTAAACGAGGAATGAAAATTATGAAAGTCGAACATAATGAGGAATTATTCAATCTTGACCCTTGGAGAAAAAAGGCCTCATAGGACAAGATGAATTTGAAAAAGACGAAGCAGAAGAATCAAAACTCTCTTGCTGCCTCGGGATTTGTTGCTCGAAATAATGATTACCGTCCTGGTTAAAATTAGATGAAAATTCGAGGTTTTGCTGGAAAAATAGATTGTTGGTGGTACTGTCGAAATCATCCCACACAGCGCTACCTGGTCCTAAACTTGCCGGAATGGCATTGAACCAGGCGTCTGTCATTTCCTTCCACGCTGACTCCGAGGTCACAGACCCGGGTTCTAGCGCCCCGAAACTGTCCCCGGCCCCCACCGTGAGTCCGTAACTCACGGTGGTCAGGTCGCTGGAGGTAGCGCCTGAGGATTCCAAGTCCTCAGGCTCTACCTCCTCCGCCACAGGTTGGGGAGCTGGCTGCTCAGGGTCGCAGTCTTGAGCACGCGCCCCAACCTGTGAGGATGACCCGGCGGTACTATCTGTAGTAGTACCGCCGCCGTCCTTATTGAGGAACATCTCGGGGAAATTGAGCCTCGCGTTATCCCCACGTAACTTGTAGGCCTCCCTATCATACGCCATGGCAGCTGCCTCGGCCGTGTCAAACGTACCCAGCCAGAGGCGCGTCCTGTTTTTGGGGAGGCGGATTTCCGCTACCCACTTTCCCCAGTGACGCTGTCGCACTCCCCTGTACAACTTCGTCGACGACACTGCTGACACCGGACCCCCTCCACCGCCACCTCCACCACCCTGGGCGGCCGCAAACTTGTTCATCATCATCAGTTTTCCCCTCGGACTCAAATTCAATGCGTCACTCCAGTACTGCAGCTGCTGCTGTAGGTGTTGATTAACCGCCGCAGGGGTATTTTGGTAATTATACCCTTGTCCCTGATTAAACGAGATCATTTCTTGCTGCTGCTGAGCTGGCAATTGTTGGTTAAATACAGCTGGAAATAACGGCGTATTATTATTGTTGTTATAACTGAAATTGTTATTATTAATCGGATTGGCAGAACCGTCATACGAAAATGGAAATGTTAATTTCGACTGAGGAAATGCTGAGGTGGTTGTATTAGTGTAAGGGTAATGAACGGAGTTTATATTTTCCGAATTTTGTTGTTGTTGTTGTTGTTGTTGTTGTTGATAATGATGAGGAAACGAAGAAGAGCCAGAAGAATGTAACAAATGATGGTCGAGGACACGACCGTGTTCAGGGCTTTTAACCTTTTTAAACGGGCGTCCAGTAACAGACGCCTCGTCTAAAACCCGCGTCCACTCAGGATGCGTCTCACTCTCGTCCATCATTTGTTTTGCCTTACCGCTCGAGTGTCTCGACATAGGTTTTTTTTATTTTGTTTTAATTTTTCTTTGATGGTCGAAACTGAAACGACTACGATTTAAATATAACAATTTAGCGTGTGGAGGGCGAGTCGAGAATGAGATCTCGATTCCGAGTTGAAAATTCAACAAGAATCAATGATCAAAGAAGAATATAAGATTTGTCATCCCAAATCTCCCTTTTACGAAGAAGGATTTAGATTGTGTGAATATTGGAGAAGAAAATATGTGGTGGAAGAAGGGAGTATTTTGGGAGAGCAAGAATTGTGCGTCAAAAAAAAAAAAAATTAGAATTTGTGTTTGAAAAATTACTTGGGTGATTGCAAGTCAGAGGGTTCTTATAGGTGCTTAGATTTTTAGATATTTTTGTCATTGGGCTCCACACGGTTTAAGCAATCTCATTATTCCTTTGCTTGCAATTTAATGAAACTCTCCAATAAACATTTTCTAACGAAATTGTTAGAAAATACAATCGATTTTGGGTCTATAGAGGTACGGGATAAAAATAACTTCTTGTTAAGTTGATAGAAATGTTAAATCTAATTCAAGGTGTTTTCTCTTACGTAGTTTGTAGTTGTGTAAGTTTCTTAAGATTGTTGATTTTGAGTGTATTTTTAGTAATAGTGTGTTAAACGTTTGTAAAATTGTGAAATATTTTATAAGTAGGATAAGAAGAGCATACTCTTACAATAAATTAGGTTCACCCAAAATACAATAAATATGAGAAATTCATTTTTCGTAGGCTATGTGATTGCTTACAATCTATATAATTATATAAAACAAAAACCATAAGAGTTAAATTTTCCCGCCAACCAGAGGCGGATCTTAATTGGAGTGGGGGTGGGCCAGGCCCCCCCTAAGATTTCAGATAATAAGTAATAGTCTCCGTAAGTGAAGCAAATAATTCAGAGTAGCTCAGTGGTTAATTTCAAGCATTATGGTATTGATGTTTGTGGTCAGGGGTTCAATCCCCCTTCGACCCTTTTGGAAAATTTTTTGGGCCCTTTTTACGTCCTTTATTCTTGGCTTCTAGATTTCATTTTTTTTTTCCTTTTTTCGTCATTTTTTCTATTTTAGAAAACTAATAATTTTACTATCCATTTTTTCATAAATAATTATTTTGTCTGAAAAAAAAAATATCAGGGTAAAAGTGTTATATACGCACTAAATTTTTTCTGCTTCGACGTATATGAGTATAATGTGACTCTAATTTGGTTTTAAAATAGTATTTCGTAGTATATTAGCGATATTATACTATAAATGTGAGATATGTGGTACGCTAATCAATTAACCATGTAAAGTATCGTAAAAATATATACTCAAAGCGAGACAACTCGTTTTATCAATTTTGTATTGGTCAAACAATACGAATATCAAAGATAATGAACGACTTAATTATGTTATTTGCGATATAAATTTTAAGGTCCATCAACAAATAGTCAAATACTACACTTTAGTGATTGACATCGAAAATGACAAATCACAAGCTTAATTCGATTTTTTTTTACTCCCCGGCCCCCCCATAAAAAAATTTCAAGATCCGCCACTGCCGCCAACATACAATAGCCTACATACAATATTCTACGTGATCTTTTCCAATTTTATTTATTGCCTTTTTCATGATTGTTTACTAAGTAAATGGAATTGAATGGAGGGAGTATAAATTACTTTATTTCTTTCCATAATAAATTAATCATTCCTGTTAACTTTTTATTTGTAATAATATTTTGAAGAAAAAATTGATTATTTAGTTAATCACGGGTTAAAATTGATTATTTAGATGAGACTCATACGGAGTATAATGTTTGTATAAAATACCGGTAATCCTATTAAATTTTAATCACGGGTTAAATAGTAGCGTGATTATTTAGATGGTTTTTTTTTTTTTAATAATAATTTTTGGGCATTTTGCATTAAATTAGAATTGATTATCCGTTTTAACCTGTCTTAAGACGGGTAATCTATTTTATCTCTGAGCATTGCAATTTAAATGTTTTCATCATGCTAATTTGTATACCGCTTTTAATGTTTCAACACTTTAAACTACCAAACAGGTTAAACAAATAGGATTACGGGTAACAATTGAAATATTTTCATCGTACTTAAAATTGCAAGCTTTTAATGAATAATTTGGACAAAATTTTGTGAAGGTTAATCTACAAAAATTTAAGTCGACAATTTTTGATGCACCTATTACACAGGTTGAATAGTCATGTCACACGTTGAGAAAATACGGGGTCATGTAAAATAAGATTTTGACTATATTTTACACAATTCTATCACACTTTTTACACATGTTTTCGGGGCGTGTTTATATAACCACTATTCTTACTTTAATTAGCTAAATATCTGATTCAATTTACAATTTTTCAATTAACTACTAACTTTTTTATACGCCCCGTGCATTTATGCACGGGTATTATACTAGTTAATTAGTATTTAAAAAAAAAAAAACTAATTAAACAAAACAAAAATCTTTTATTTATTAAAAGATAAACCAGACCATTATTATAATCAAAAACATTACGAAAAGGTATTAAATTCATTGTACGAAGTGAACCAAAAACCATCATCGAAGAATGAGAGTCTTATTTACTTACTCTGTAAATAATAAAACATGCACCTTACGTATAATAAGGTTGAACTTGAATTTTGGGACTAACCGACTATCGACGTTAATGGTTCCTCATTGCTTAATGACGTTAGGGGGTCTCGGCGGTCAGATTAGGCTTAAGGTGCTAAACCTAAGGTAAAGGTCCGCTTAAGCACAATTTTTGGTCAACACAACAGGAAAAATAAATTTAAAATCGAAACTTACTATGTACGATATTTCTGTGCTAACTTCTAGATTAGAACATTTTATATCATACGTAGTATGTAATCGGAATGTAGTTGTGGACTTGGTAAATGATTAGTCTAAATTATCATGTTGAAGAAGAAGGGGAAGTCAGGTCTCACAAGATGGGCATGCTCAAAATTCATAGATGGTCGGCGATAGTCTCCAATTTTTGGGTTAGTGAGGTCTCACCATTGAATCACGTTACGACATGTCATCGGACGGTTGAAATTGAAAGCCACTTCTTGCACGCTTTGTCAATGCCATCCGTACTTCTTATGTGGCTTTTTATATTTCACATACTTTTTTTTGGTACATATTTCTCACATAATTTGATGTGGGGGCATAAATGCCAACACACTATAAAAAGTCTTGCTTTTGTTTTTTTTACAAGTGTTAGAGATTCTAAGATCGCGTCAAACTGCAAATTTTTTGTTGCATCGGAAGCATTAATAATTGAAGTTGAATTAGTTTTACGTTTAGAGGTAGCCATGAGTCGGGTGAGACTTTGTTATAAGCCAATGGGATTTTAATTTTCAGGCTCACACACGATCTGTAAGAAAAGAGGGTTGTGCCATGTCGAACTAGCCTACACAAGTGGCCACCTCTAGCTTGCACCAATATCCAAGGCCACAAGTAGTTACCTTATTGTTTATTTTGAGCCAAATTATTTACTCTTGAACTCTTTTTTAAATGGTCTCGTACTCTTATATTTGACGGACATTATAGAGATTTTCTTTTATCTTTATATCACCAATGTGGAGCATGAGTTACCGCAATAATAATCATTCCCTCAAATCAAGGACCATCATCGTGACTGATGGTAGGCATTGGTGATTGAAAAGAAAGAGCGTAGATGTTGAATTGGTAGTAGGAAGAAAAAAAGGAAATTTAACAACAATAATGATCTAATTTTATTTTAGTTATTTAAAATTTACCTTTTTATTTTCAATTTTCCTACAATATAATCGAGTGGTTCCAAATTCCCTCGTAAGTGAAATTGCTTTCAAAGGGTTGAATAAATCAACATTCCCTTTGGTGATCAAATTGACGGATGTTTTTCCGGTCTTGATCTAATGAAAGTTTTACCGGCGTGTTGTTACGCAACAAAATTGGACTTCAAAAAACTTAGCGTTCTCCAAAGTTAAAAGTTGGCGAATAATTTTCCGTTTTACAGGATCAATTAGTGTTCCTGACGATTTAATTCGACAAGTCCGAAAAACTCAGCGCTCTTGTTCGAATTCATTTGACGAGTCTCATACTCGTTTAATTAAGTTACCAAACTTACGAAGATGAAGACATGAAGAATTGAAGATCGAAGATCGAATATCGAATATCGAAGTATTTTTCATTCTTATTTTTCTTTTTCCTAATTTCCAAACCCATGAAAATTTTGATAAATTACCGGGTTTGAGGGGGGCTGTTAGGGAATATTACGGTATATGGTAATTTACCGATTATTATGGTAGTGATAATATATTATAGTATAGTATATATAGTAATATTTAGATTTCTTATTACTATGATATATATAGTGGTAACTCTTTCTTGTAATTGGAAGAACTTTAATCAATAATATATTTTTCTTTATGAATTCTCCCCCTCTCAAATTTTAATAAGATAACACATGAATATATTTTCGCTTATGTATTACACATAATTTCAAAGATTATCGATCTAACTTCATAGATAGTGACAAAAAATAATACTATGTACAAAATGAAGTTAAATGGAGTGAGTATATAAAAAAAGGAGAGAGAAATGACCTTTTCTATGACCTGTTTTTCATCAATGGTGTTTTGATGAAAATCAAGCAAGATAAATTAACAGAAAACGAGCTTCATCAAAATTGTTTTGTTCGTCTGAGAGATCGAAGAGATCAAGTTTGGATGAAATGATGTATGAGAGAAGACAACTAGACAAGAAGTTTCAAAACTCGTAAAAGTGCTCGTTATGTAGGCAGTAACTGGCAAAATAGGTAGCCGGTCATGAGGAATTATATTTTGAGAAGATGAGATAATAGTATGTACTATGGTATAAAAAGATTAATAATAGTTCAAATTATTTTGAGAGAAAAATAGTCAGTAATAAAATAAACGACTGATGTTACATGTACCTAGACAAATCAACAACTCAAAGTATACTTAGAAAATATTTTAATAAATTATTGAAAATATAAAAAGAAATATAAACCATGTAATTAAATATTGGAAAATTAAGTTGATAACTCGTGAATATGAATAGATAACAAAGACATCAAACTTGTTTGATCTCGAAAAACCTAAAAGAAAGGGCGTTTGAGAAGATGATTGGTCGAGAAAATGTTGGGAAAGCCGGAATAAGTAGTGCAGCCATTTTAATTTAGGTAAGGATTGCATGCCACTTTAATTTGATGTTAAGCTAATCAACTTATGTGGCCACGTTATCAACCACTTTTGTTATCTCATTATATTATTACGATATTACTCTAACACTAATAAGATATTAGCCTATTTTTAGGTCAATAAATACCACTAATTTGTACAATTATTACATAAATGTTGCACAAATCATGATTTAAATTAATATGTTGTACGGATTAGTTTTTTTTTTTTTTTTAAAGAAATTTGTGTAGTTTGTTTTTGTCTGTTTCTTTTAAAAGGTTTGTGTTAGGTATAATGACTAGTACTTGTCTGTATATGAAAATCGGGTTATATTTTGAGCTAGCTATGCATTAGATAATGGTTTGCCCTACATTGATGGAGCAAGTAAGCTAAGTGTGATATTGTGCTTAGTATAAATAATAGCCGTGTCCTACATCGGTAGATTACTAAGAGTTTGGACAATTATATACTTTATATACAGAAGTTATCCTTAGTGCTTTGGAATCAACCTAAATAGTTTATGAGTACAATCTCATGAGAGTCAATTTGTGAGATTCTTCATAAAAGGAAGATTCAACTTGTTATGGATAGGTGCATACTCGGCCATCAACAAGAACACAAATTCTGATCTATATGGATGCATTGTAACATTTTTGGTCCTAGGTTAGGGTTGGGTGTTACATTCTCAAACCACGATATCTCCTTTCTATGCGTTTCGTTGAAGGGTTATGGTGATAATTTCCCTGACGAGTTTCCTAAGTTGTACTCTTTCTATCTCAGTCAGAAGTTGGTGACAAAGTAACGTACTCTCTTCTAGATAATAAGCTAGTCTTATTCTTATACGGAGTATGCTATAATATGGGCATAGTTGTCTCAATATAGAGATGTTTACCCGGCCCACTTGTTGTCGGCAGCTTCAAATTAGTCACGTTTTTGTCAATAATATTCAAGATCAACCTAAAAATATCATCACATTTTATATATCTAAAAATTTATCTCTCAATTTATTACAGTAGTAAAATACCGTCTTTCACAATATTCATATATTCTTTAGAGCCATAGCTTGGATCCTTTAAGCGGGATATTATTAGTGAAAAAGTATCAATAACTACTACGGAGTACTTGTCTCACACATTCAGCCACACACACTCTCTCCGATTTTTTTTTTTTTTTATCATTTCATCCATACTTAAAGTTTCTATTGTACAATTATTTTCTTAATCATTACGACGTATAAAATTCAAACATCAAATAATTTTTTTTAAAATTTCATTATATAAGCAAAGAAATAGTCAAAAAATAAACAGCTACAGTTAGAAGTCATTAGCAAGGTCTCACCAAATAAACCACGTTTGTGCCGAAAAATACAGAGGTCACCTAACTTTCGGTTAAGTTAGTGGAATTTCGTTGAATCTTTTTCAAATTGTCAAACACTTCATTTCACTTACCCGGTCGGTGTAACTGCCACGTGTCCTTTGGTCCACTCCCTTTACTTTTTTTTCATGTTGTTTTTATAGTTATGCCATATTATTGGTGTTTTTATTCATTTTTGTTTGGTTTTAGTCTTTTTAATTTTGTTTATTTTCGTCTATCACAAATTCTTGTGTAAGTCAGGTGTAACACTTTGAAGGATAGACTTTTTAATAACATGAAGCAATTTCAATGAATAGGAAGCTGTAATAGAAAATTTTAGTAACTCAACAAGTGTAAAATAAAAACGAGAAAATTAAATTCTAAAGAAAGAGATACCAATAAATTACAAAAGTACAACGGTCAATTTCATTATTAAAAATAGCCGTAATTTTAAATGAAATTAATCGTATAAAAGTGCTATAAAAAGAAAATAAAATAAAAAAAGTTTAAAATAAAAGTATTAGTCTATTTTTATAATGACTCAATTAACAGAAAAAAGACTAAAAAAATCAGCATTATTCAAACACAATATTCTTAGACTCCGTATAAGCAACTTTGTAACATTATAATAAGGTGTCATACAATATTAAAGTGATTACTTTTATTTACTTATCTTTTGAGATTATTCCTTTTGACTTTTATTTTTGGTTTTTTTGTCAGATAGTACCTTTTATTTAGGGTGTTTTGTGAGATAGTACCTTTAATTTTTTTTTTTTGTTAAATGGTACCTTTTATTTCCAATATTTGTTAAAACATACCAAATGACTAATCCCAAAAAACGTCAATTTTCTGGTTTGACCTTATTTGGCACATGTGATTTCCCTAAGTTCCCTAACTTAATTTTATCTTTTGTTAAAATCTACCCTTATTTCCCTAATTTCCCTTCTATTTCCCTAAATCCCCAAATTAATTTGTTATTCTTCATTCATTGCTACTTTTTTCATCTTCATTCATCAACTCAATCACTATTCTCATCTTTTTTCCATCATCTTCTTATTCTCATTCTTAATTTCTCATAGACAATACAAATCAAAACTTAGTAAACAACTAATATAATTTGATTTTTCTTATTCTCTTTTGAGGCTTGATAAACTTTACTTTTGAGGCTTCTTATTTCGCTGAATAAATCGTCGATTACATTCATTTGTCAAACTGTACTATCTTCATCAACCCATATGAAAAACCCACCTCCACGCTTATTCAAATCGGAGTTGTAATTTACAAGTTACAAGTTACAAACTTTTTCCCTCGATTTTGCGAAGTCCAAGAAGTTCGATGCGCACAAGGTAAGCCACATTTGCATTATATTTCTGTAAAAAACGTGTTTGACGATGACGATTTTTTTGAGGAATACATGACAATGAAATTTAAGAGAAAAATAGACAAGTTCAATTGTCCTAAAAACTTAAAGATTCTAGCTTTAATAGAAATTGGGAAAGAAAGTTGGAGGGAGAATTAGAGGGAAATTTTGGAGGAAGTGTGGATTAGGTTTACGTAAGCTGATTAAGCAAAATAAGGTAGCTTTTAACAAATAATCATAACCATATTTACATTACACGTGCTAACCAAGTCAACTCGCCGGAATCTTGACTTTTTTCACCGGATTTCTTAGTTTGGTAGGTTTTAACAAATTTTGGAAATAAAAGGTACGGAGTACCATTTAACAAGAAAAAAAATTAAAGGTACTATCTCACAAAACACCCTAAATAAAAGGTACTATCTGACAAAAAACCCTTTATTTTTTTTATAATTGTTGTTAGCGTATATCATTCAATTTAGACCAGATTCTAGACGGTAGAACCATGAAATTATGAAAGATTTCATTCATGAGTATTAACATGAATTGTTTTTACATGTCTGATGTCTCGAATTAAAAATCTCTAGCTAGTTAAATAATTTTTGTATAAATTTTCGATAAGATTATTTTACTGAAAAATTACTAGTAAGCACAAATATCTTAAAATATCATGAGCATTAATGTCCAAAAGTCCTCAATTCCTCATTTAAACATAGAGAAAGATTTCATTCTTGACAAAATGTTATAGATTGACATGTGGCTAAAATGTTGCATGTTATATTATTATGATATATGAATGTCAAATATCAAAGAAATGATGAACAATGGACCAATCCTTGAAGACGTCCAAAGCAAATTAAAAAAGGATTTCTTCAAATTTTTTGTATGGTTGAACACTTGAACCCACCACTTTGCATGATCAATTATAGTTTTATTGACCAATAAAAATGCCAAGAATAGAAAAGGATATCTTAAACTTGTTCTTGTTTTGGTTGGTACATGTCACTTTTATTTATTTTGTTTTTCGAGTGATACATGTATCCACTAGGCATGAGGCACGAGGATGCACTTAATAGATCCTTATTCACTAATTATGTGATAGTAAGTCGAGATCGTTGAACGCATATAACAGCTGATCTAATTAATTAACACTGTATTTGTAAATCCAACTAAAGAAGATTTTGTGTAATTTTTTAAGCTTAAATCAACTCAATTATACCAATATTTTCAAATTATCAAACATCACGCATAGAGTAGTGGTGAAACTGCCGATCAATTGATCGAGTAGCTAAGAGGGAGTACTGGAGTAGGTAGCTGGTAGGGAAATGAAACACAACCGATTTTTACTTGTACTATTGCTTGTCAAGTTGTCATTTTTACTGTTTATTATTTAATGAATATTCACGTATTTTAAGGAATATTTTACAGGTGAAAATAGCTTATAATTTTATTCGAATTTGAAATTAAAGGGTTACGGTTGAAATAAATTTAACATTTGAAAAAACGAATTAGCGAAAACAAAACCTTAGACCTATTCAAAATTTCAATCCTTTCAAAAAAACAAAAAAATTCTCCCTTTCAACCCCAAAAATTACCAACTTCACTATCTATCTTCAAAGAATGACCCATAATAAAACCAAATAATACTCCGTAAAAGATTCAAATAAATAAAAAATAATAGAGGTAAAGAAAGTTTTAAGGTGTGCCCTTGGATTGCAAGTGAGCCTTCTTAAGTGCCCTAAACTTTGCTGTAATCTCATCACAATCGGGCAATTTCGGGTGCACATATTTCGGAGAACTCGATATTCTGGTTCCGCCACTGCATTCTACTAACCCATTTTCAACCAGAACAGAACTCGTCCTTCGTATGTCTTTGTTTGTCGCTGCTATCTCCTGTCGTTGAGGCATTGTCGTTGATCTCTTGTATGTCTGAAGCTCGTAGTTTTGCTGACTATTCTCGGCGTAAATGTAGCAGGGTTTGTCCACGTGACACTGAATTTCACACGAGCCAGCAAATGCTTGAAGTTTCTTATGACACTTTCGTCGATTAACAGGGCTACTGCTGTAGTAAATTTCGCGCAGAGGGTCATTTATCGACTGGTTTTCTTTAGATACTATTTTTCTCCTCCTCGTCCTTTTCCTCGCTTGTTTTTCATCGTCTTTTTTGGGAGACTGTGTCCCGATCCTGAACACGAAAAACCTCTGATCTTGTCCTCTCTGCTTAATTGGAGACCTGAACTCTTCTACATCATCGGGATAAATGAAATTGTCGGAAGAATTTCTTCCTAATTTGCGCTCACACGGAGGACTGATCAACTGAAAAAACTTTGTGACTTTTGATTGCGTTGGCGTACTGAGCATTGAGGGCGAAGTTTGTAGCACAATAGAATAATTTGTCGATTCAGTGACCTGAAATTTGGCATAGCACGCAATTTAACGCGTTACAACAATAGGGATAAAGTTACGTACATCTAACTCGTATATTTTGACATAATCGTTACCTTTCGTGGTTGTTCTTGAATATCTGGTTTATATTCAATTGCTAAAGGTCCGAGTTTGCAGAAATAGTCTCTCACAATTTCATCCACCATTTTGTTCCTCACATCTTCGGGGACTGACCGTGAGTCGAGCTTATACTTCACCTTCGTTTACAAACCGATAATCTCTCAAAAATGTTGGAAATAGAACCGACAATAATTAACAGAAATGGTAGATTCTACGACGAGAAACACTGACATACCTCGGAATTTACTAGGTTTCCTGGGTATAATTCAACAGCTGCAGCAACAAACCTCTTGCCGTAACGCTCCATAAATAGCTTCCTGATTGCCCTAAGCTCCGGAACTTCGCTTATTCTTGCTGATGCGAAAATGATTGTCGAGATTGCTTCGTTTACATCGTTTGGAATGTCCCTGGAATCACATAAAAGTACGAGTGACAATAGTTAAACTATCTAAAATACTAAAACAAACGACGTTTCTATTCACATTTGCCACATTTGTACGATAATCTTATTTACTTATACGATTTTTTCTAGCACGAAATTGTTATAGATTATGGTAATAGTGTAATACATACTTGTGTCGACGAATGTAGGACAGGTTGAGCAAAACAAACTCGGAGAAAGTATTCAGCATCTCGTACATTGACATCCTATTCTCATCGATGTACAATTGTTCTATCTGCCCACATCGAATGACAAAAATTAATCCAAATAACAAAGTTTATAAAAAATTTACCATAAAGTAAAATGTCACGCTAAACTGCATATACGAAACCTTGTTCATGGCCTTTTGTTCATGCCCATTTTCCAAAAGCTGAGCAATGTCCGCCTTCAAAACTCGAATAACCGCGAATTGCTTGCTTTTCAGCAGCTTTAGACGGCATTGAGTTCTCTTGATCAACTTCTTACTATCAAATACATAAGAATATATATATAAAAAATAAAAAACATTAGTCATCAAAATATACGATGTAAACATTTTATACGTACGTCAGCTGCATAACTAAAATACCACATTACAATGATAACTATGACCGCAATTTATAAGAAAATAATCACATCATACATATTTCCTTAAGAAACTCGTAACTAAAGCAATTTAACTCGACGAAAATTTTTAATACACGATATAGTGCGAATTTTTTTTAATACCATTTGGAGGTTTTACTCCAACCAAATAAGAAGGCGAGCATGTTTTACATATTTCGTAGTTTTAGGGTTTAATGAAACTATTTAGAAGCTCGTGTTCTATATATATGTAATGTAATTCGGTTATTTTTTATTAAGTCAAAATATGGTAAGCACTACTAGAAAGTCAAAGCATGCACGTCAATAAACTGCCAACGGTTAACAAATTAGAAGAGGGGCGGACCCCACCATTCGCACCTGAATTTCCATTATTTTTTATTTATTTTTTTGGAATTTTTGTGGGGGGTAAATTTTTCTAAGAAACTCTTAACAAAAAGGGAGAATGCTACTCTGTAATGAATATGGATGTTATTGGGGCGGGTCGGGGGCGGCCGGGCGGGGGAAGGAGCTCCATCACCGCATCTACAATAAAAACTCACCTCCACCTCCGCCCCATCACCCATGGTGGGTGACCACCCGTCTTCATTCCACCACCCCTAACGGTGGATTTTTTAGATCTACCACCGCTCCACCACCCGCCCCAAACCCGCCTCTTCCGCCCCACCCGAGACCTACCCCATAAAATCGCATTCGTAAAGTAAATTTAAATAATTTTTTATTGAAAATTTTTCAATAACGACGTAGCCATATAAGAAACACAATCCAAATAACCAATTCAAAATATTGAATATTATTTTGTATAAATGTTAAACTTGTATTTGTATTTTCAAGGATATAAATAAGGCGGATATAGGCGGGGCGCGTGTGGGGCGGGCCGGTGTTTTGATGAAATCCACCACCGCTTCACGACCTGTGGCGATGACGGGGGTAACTTTTAGGATTCACCTCCACTCCACGACCCACTAAAGTGTCCCCTACCTCCACCCTAACTGAAGCAGATGCAGAGCGGTATCCACATTAACCCGCCTCACAAACATCTCTTAAAAAAAAAAAAAAAAAAAAAAAGGGTCCCCAATGTGTTGTTTTGGACCATGATTTAATTTGTACTGTAGTAACTAGTTTTATTGAAAATATAATGGGTTTTTCTATAAGATAACCCTGAACTTTTTCAAATCCCACAAAGTAACCCTGCAAATTAAAAAATATCTTTGGTAACCCTGTACTTAATTAATTTTAATTACCGTGACCATTAACTTTAATTCCGTCAAAATTAGACGTTAAGTGGGCAACATGGCTAGTGACATGGCATTTGTAAACTTACTTAGCTATAGTTTGACTAACTTGCTATTTTCCTCCAAAAAAACCCAAAATTTCCCTCCTAATTTTCTCTATTTAATCCATTTGTTCTTTATTTCATTTATTCATCCTTTTTCCTACCTCTTCAATCGTCTTCTTCTTTTCATTATTTTTTTTTCTGGTTTTTTTTATTTCTTCCTCACATAGTCACACTAATTATACCTTGAAAATGTCTTCCTAAAATTGAAAAAATGAGCCAATGCTTGGATTAGAATTTGAAAATCAATCGTGTAATCGATGATTAAGGAACGTGGTCATCAAAACTTATGGGCCGCAAGTAACCCCAGAAAAGCTTAAAAGATTATAACTTTCGTAAATTAAACCATAAAAAACACAAAATCATAATAAATAAACATAATTTAACATTTAAAAATAAGGAAAAACGTTTATCCTTACATTTGATAGATTAATGAAGACGCATCTCAGATTTTTTGGTTCATGATGATGGATGAATTTTGAGCCATAAACCCTAATTTTCTAATTGATTATGAATTGGAAAAATGAAAGAAGTTGGGGAATTAGGGTGGGTTTTGATAAACTAAATGGGTTTTACGTTTTTGAAAATAATCAGCCCACGATGCCATGTCACTAGCCAAGTCAGTCCACAAATGCCATGTCACTAGCCACCATGGCCACTTAACGACTAATTTTGACGGAATTAAAGTTAATGGTCACGGTAAATAAAATTAGTTAAGTACAGGGTTACCAAAGATTTTTTTAATTTGCAGGGTTACCATGTGGGATTTGAAAAAGTTGAGAGTTACCTTATAGAAAAACCCAAATATAATTTTGTGACTCATAATTTGATCACAAATGAAAATATCTCATTGTATTGGTATAGTTGTTTATACATTTTGAAATATTTATGAGTTGAGATCCTCTAGAGTTGAAAAATAACTCTACGTTATAGAGTTTACCTAAATTAACAAAGATTATGATTTCTTTGTTTTTAATATACGGAGTAATTGTCAATATATTAATTTCTTTTTTCAAATATAATTTATGGTAAACTCTATCAATTCTACCATAAATCAACTCTAGAGGATCCTAACACCTAATGATCAAACCTGCAAATGTTTAACTTTTCAAAAGATAAATGGGAGGAATAAAGTGAGAATGACCGAACAAATTACTTTAAGTTAATTGACCTAAACATGGAGCCAATTTACTACCGACTTTCCAAAATAGAAATAGGGTTTTTCCCATCTGTACCCCCGTACTTTTCACTTTTCCCAGTTGTACCCCTGTGTTTGGCATATTCCCAGTTGTACCCTTAAACTTATAAACATAGTCCCAACCGTAACCAAACTAAAGTAAACCGTTAAATTTAGCCGTTAGTTATGTTTCATATAAACTTTCACCTTTTTCAGTTTTTCCCTCATCTTTTCGCATTAAGTATCCTAATCTATCATCCATTATAAGAAACAAGGTGTTTAATGTGAAAACATTAAAAAAAAAAAAAAAAAAACTAAATAAAAATGGTGAAAATTCATATGAAACAAAACTAACGGTTAAAGTTAACGGATTATTCAAGTTTAGTTATGGTCTAGGTTGCACCAAAACGGACACGGACACGGACACGGACACGACACGGGACACGGGACACGCCAGTCAGATTTTTTAGGACACGGGACACGGCAGGAAAAAAAATCAATATGCATATTAAATTAAAGGGAATTCATAACTCATTACAATTAACATGTATACTATGATCATTCATAACTCAAAAAGTCGTAAAACAACCAATACGTCAATAATTATGTCTGAAAATCAAATGTTTACAAAATTACAAACTACAAAGTTCCAAATTAAAATGCCAATTTAAATAAACTTTCAAGTTTGAAATAATAAAGGAGTGATTTGTTTTGTGTTAGAAGGAGTATTGAGTTACTGACTTCAAATTCCTCACTAGTTTACTACTTTAGTACTTGACACTACGTGATTTTAGTGTTTTAGTATTATATTTATTTATTTATTTATTTTTTTAAGTCAAAAAGTTAGTATAATAAGGTGTCCTCTAGGACACGGGCCGTGTCCGTGTCACTTGGGCCGTGTCCGACACGGCTTGTTTTAATAAAAAACCGAGGACACGGTTCAAGGCGTGTCCGACACGTTTGGAGGTGTGTCCGACGCGTGTCCGTGTCCGACACGGTGTCCGACACGGGAATGCCAAAAATTAGGAGTGTCCGTGCAACCTAGGTTATGGTTGGGACTAATTTTATAAGTTTAAGGGTACAACTGGGAATACGCCAAACGCAGGAATACAACTGGAAAAAGTGAAAAGTATGAGGGTACAGATTGAAAAAACCCATAGAAATAATATCTCTAAAGTGAGAGGCACGAAAATAATATGGTACCAATTTGTTTAAGTAAATTGACCTAAGAAGACGACGTTTTTAAATAAATTTAATTTCTCTAAAATGAGTGGCACTGCACGAAAATAATCTTGTGCCTACTTATCTCAAGTATTTGGCTATAATTGCAAGGGCTCCAAAAAGTTAAAAAATTAACACTGAAAATCAAAATTATAGAGATTAAAAGATAACAACATGAATTTCAATTACTTGCTCATTGGATGGAAGTATATTCTTTTTTCTTGATAATCAGTTTTAGTTTAATTTTGAATTCACGAGTTTTTAATTTTGAATTCACTTTTCTTTATTTAAATTAGTTTAGTAATAAGTCATTTTTTGTTATTTACTCCGTATTACTTTACTACTCCGTAAATGTTAGTACTCCGTTGGTTAATTGTATTAACTTTTAAAAACGAAAAGATGGTTTTTGGGAATATTTTATAAACTAGTTTGCATGCCCGACCCCGCCCGGGCTAACTATATTTACATTAAAAATTTAATTTATATAAATTTGCATTATATTAAATACTTGTTCAGTTTATACATTTACTATTTATGACATATTAGCATTATACTAATTATTTGTCCAGTTTATACATTTACTATTTATGATATATTTTTACGAAAATTCTTGAAATCATAATTAAGTATAATTGTTAATCATACTTCAATTAATATAAAATTATTCTCAATGCATACATTATCAATGTATACTCTCATGAAAAAATATTATTTTGATATAAAATTAATGATATTAAATCTATGAGTTCTTCATGGTGTTTTATTTCAAATATAAACTCACAAATACTAATTTTTTCCTAATGTGAGTCATAATTTTTTTAGGTAAGTTTTTATTTAAATATCATAGAGAATTAGCTGTTTTAAATAACACTAAGAATTAAATACTAAATTTTCCTAATGACCTAACTTTAATTTTCATTAAAAAATATAATACTTTCAAAAATTTATTTATTTTATTTTTCACACCTTTCAAATATAATGTACCTATTTTTTCCAATTTTAATTTGGAAATATAGAGTGTTTATTACAATATTTGATTATATATTTTTAAGGATATTTGATTATGTTTAAGGTAATTTTTTTTTTTTTAAATGTTTTACCAAAAAAAACTTATTTTATTTTAGATTCCTAATAATATTAAAATATCTAATTATATTAAGATTAATAAATTTTATTATATATTAATATAATAACTTAAATTATATATATTAAAATAATAATTTTTTTATCAACCAATTATATTAGGACAAATGTCGACCATAGAGACTATGGTTTCGACTTTATATATATATATATATATTAGATTACATGTCATTTCTCATAAATGTGATATTACCATGTGTACTTTTTCAACATTACTTATACAAGTATATAATTAAGATAACAGTGAAAAAACTAGGGTTATTTGAATATAACCCCTTTTATAATACTTTTTTTTTTTTTTTTTTTTTAAAATAACCCCTCTTATATGTTATTTTTATAACATAACCCGCTTTTAAGATACTTTTGTTTCTAAATCACCCCAAAGTCGAAATATGCTACTTAAAAATGGTATATTCACACCCTTAAACAAGGACTTCTCAAGAGGTGTCGACATATTTTAGACATTGGTGGTTGTAACTTGAAAATGGCATACCCTATAATGTCTTTAATTGCGATTATTAAGTAAGAAAATTCGACATTGGGAGTGATTTAGAAAGAAAAGTGTCTTAAAAGGGGTTATGTCATAAAAATAACATATAAGGGGGTTATTTTGATAAAAAGTGTTATAAAAGGGTTATATTCAATTAACCCAAAAAACTAACGTTCAAAAAATGTGTTTAAAAATTCTCTATATAACTCAACATGTACTCTAAAACAAAGGTTACATAAAATGGACCCAAAATCAAATGCCACCAACGAAACTCAAGCTCAAGTAGCCGAGCTCATGAACCATTGCTTCGGTTTCGCCGACTCGCTCGCAATAAGATCTGCAATCGAGCTCCACATCTCCGACATCATACACGCACACACCCACCCGATGACCATACCCGAAATCGCATCCAAAATCAACTCTCTGTCCCCCGACATTACGTGCCTGGAACGCGTCATGCGCGTTCTGGCACGTAAGAAGATTTTCACTGTCGACTATGATCAACTGGGTAATCCCGTGTATGGTTCAACTCCGGTCTCTAACTGGTTACGACACGATTTTGAGCTGAGCCTTGCACCCTTGTTCCTCACGGTCACCCACCCAACATTGATGGCAGCGTGGCACGAGATTGGCGGTTTTATCAAAGGTGGATCGTCCACGCCTTTTGAGAAGGCCCACGGGCAGTCGTTTTGGGAGAATTTGTCGGACCATAAAGAGTTCAATGAGACGTTCTACTTGGGGTTGGCGTCGCTTAATAAGACGATGTTGGATGGCATATTGGAAGGGTACAAGGACGAGTTTTGTAAGCTCGATGGAACCCTAGTCGATGTTGGTGGAGGGATCGGAGACGTGGTGGCCGAGATCGTGAAGGCGCATCCGCATATCAAAGGAATTAACTTCGATTTGCCTCATGTTGTTGCAATTGCTCCACCATTTCATGGTGTTACTCATCTAACTCATGTTGGTGGGGACTTCTTTAAGGAAATTCCTAAGGGTGATATGCTCTTGCTTAAGGTATGCTCATTCTCATTGTTCAAATGAAATGTTCCATTTTTTTTAATTGCAATTGATACATTTATAACTCTAGTTAGTTACTCCCTCCGTTCTCATGAATTATTTACACTTCGACTTTTATGTGAGGTGAATTTAAAACAGCAAGTGTAAACAAATGATAGAGACAGAGGGAATAGTCATAGATAAAGGTGGCCAAGGGCCGGGTTCTAAAGTTGAAGCCCGGACCCGGCCCTTTGGAGGCAAGGACCGGGCGTCCAAAGGCCCGGGCTTTGAAATTGAGGCCCTAGAGAGGGTCGGGACGGGCTTGGCCCTTCCGACGTTAACATTTTTTTAATAGGCGGGCTTCAAAGAGTCGGGCCTCAAAAATCAGGCCCAATTAGGCTTGAGGAGGGCCGGTTCGGGCTACAAAAATGAGGCCCTTTGGGCGGGTTGGGCCAGGCCTGGCCGGGTCGGCCCGCACAGTTGGCCAAGTCTAGTCATAGTTAATTTGGTTAGTATCGACTCCTTAAAAACGATATCAATATCTCATAATTATTCCTCCTCCATCTCTTCTTTCCAAGTACTTCGTACTATTTACATTCAACATTAACCACCTGAGTATTACTCTCGTAATAATTGCCCTTATACATAATTTATGCTTCGAGCAAATCTAAATATAAAATTTCGAATTTTGTGATTTAATTGTAAAGTGGATTTTACACGATTGGGGAGACGAAGAATGCATCAAGATTTTGAAAAATTGTCGAAAAGCAATTATCAATGCGAGCAATGGAAAGATTGTTGTGATTGACATTGTTCTTCAACTTGAACGAGATGATATTTTGGATGATGCAAGATTTGCGATGGATTTACATATGATGGCACTTTTTGGTAAAGGCAAAGAAAGAACTGAAAATGAATGGAAAAACTTGTTTATAAAAGCTGGATTTACTCGATACAACATCATCTCTATTCCTGCTCTTGTCAATATTATTGAGGTTTTTTTAGATTAAGTTCTGTATCCCATGAGATTCTCACTGGTCGTTATTACGCTTGTAATTTTTTATTTTGTTTATTAGTTAAGTATGGTGACAGACGATCCTTTTTTAGACCAGTATTAAACAGCTATTAAAATTTTATTTATGCCCTTCTCCGTTTGCTTTCCTCTATTTTCTCGTAAGAAGAATTTTACTCGTTTAAAAGGGATATTTCACTGCACTTGAGCTTTGGCGGATTCTGCGTAGTGCACGTGTGAGGTTTGTTCACATGGTACCCTAAACTTTGTAAATATGTGCCCAATATCTGTTTGTGACGGAAAAACTTGTGACGTTAAGTTTAAAGAAGAATGCACCAATTATGAGTATAGAGTACAATTAAAGCCACATTATTCCTCAATTAAATGCTATTATGTGTTGATTAATTAGTATAAATTTTGTTGATTAGAGTACAAATAATTGCATTTAATCGAGGAATAATGTGCCTAAATGCATTCTAAACTCATAATTGGTGCCTTCTTCCATAAAATTAACGTCGTCAAGTTTTCCGTCACAAAAATGGGCATATTGGGCACATATTCACAAAGTTTAGAGTACCATGTGAACAAACCTCACACACTGTGAATCTGTCAAAGCTGAAGGCACTGTAAATATCCCTTAAATATATTGTACTCCGTATATCTTATCAATATACGAGGATGAGTCTAGTATGAGCCTATGCTAGTATTTAGTTCAAATTTTTGCATTGCTACTTTAACTTATTTTGAAACTCCTTGGCCCCTCTAATAGAGTATGGGCCTAAGGTTTGGATAACCGCCATAGGAGTGACTAGGGCTTACGGCTATCCATTACGGAGTAGAATCTAGTGATATTCTAGACTATTACTCCTTATAAAATTGGATTAATTGCCAAGAATAATCCGAACTGGTCCTGTTATTCCATAAATAATCCGAACTCGAATTAATCCACGAATAATCTCAACTATTGAAGTAACATTCCAATAATGTACTTTGGCCAATTTTAACATACTTTAATCAATAAAAAGAGAAGCGAAAATGATTTAAATTTAACTTAAAATAAGAGTGAGGCAAAGTTAGAGTCGATTTCACCATTTTTTTTTACGTGTTAAAGTCGATTAAAATTGGCCAAAATACATTATTGGAATGTTTCTTCAATAGTTGGAATTATTCGTGGATTAATTTGAATTCGGATTATTTATGGAATAAGATGACCAGTTCGGATTATTTTTGGCAATTAATCCTATAAAATTAGCTCTATACATTACCTTGCACTCAATCAATTACAAATCATCTTTATGAATTACTTTTCTGTACCAAAAAACACAAAAAGACATTTTTATTTGCCATTTATAAAGAGAGGTAAATAAATAAAGTTTAAACTTATTAGCCAATTTAAATTACACCCAAATTTTAACTTAACTCTACTAGACTTACAGATAAATCATAATTGAAAAAAACTGTTATACAAAGGGTCCGGTCCTCGGTTCTCAGATGGGACTGGTCTCGATGTTTATAAGAACATCACTTTTATAGTCATTGTTAGAATATATAATCGATTTTGGGCCTCCAATCATTAGTTAAAGTTTTTGGATAAGTTGGTTCGTGACATGGTATCAGAGCCTCGTGACAAACGGGTAGGCGGGCCTGTAGTTGCGTCCACGCTTCAAGCCCAAAGGGCATTTGCGTGAGGGGGCGTATTAGAATATATAATTGATCTTGCGCCTCCAACCATCAGCGTAAACTTTTGGTTGAGTTGGTTCCGGACAGTCATTTTTTTGATTGAACATTGTCAACCAATCAAGAGAAGGTTTACATATATAGGTCAAACCCAAAAAAAGATGGTGGATGACATTCTTCAAACCCAAAAATAACGGTGATTTATTCAGGTATAGTGTAGGATTGTAGACAACCTTTCAATTTGAGATTAACATTCAACAAATATGTTCGACAATTCTCTATATAACTCAACATTTACATGCATACTCTTTAAGACAAAAGCAAAATTGAAACTAAATGATAGAAAATGGCCACACAATCAAATGTCACGGACGAAATTCAATCACAAGTAGCCAAGATTATGACCCATAGCTTCGGTTTTGCCGACTCGCTAGTAATAAGATCTGCAATCGAGCTCCATCTAGCCGACATCCTACACGCACACGACCACCCGATGACAGGACCTGAAATCGCATCCAAAATTGACTCCTCGTCCCCAGACATTACGTCCCTAGAACGCGTCATGCGCGTTCTGGCACGTATGAAGATATTCACTCTCGACCACGATGAAGAGGGAAATCTCGTGTACGGTCCAACCCCGGTCTCTAACTGGCTACGACATGATTTCGAGCGTAGTATGGCGCCCATGTTCCTCGCGGTCACCCACCCAGCAATGATGGCGCCGTGGCACCATATTAGCGGGTCCATCATAGAAGGCGGGAAAACAACGCCCTTTGAAAGGGCCCACGGGAAGTCGTATTGGGAGAAGTTGTCAGAAGAGAAAGAGCTCAATGAGGTGTTCCACTCGGGGATGGCGTCCGTTAATAAGACGATGTTGGATGGGATATTGGAAGGGTACAAGGATGAGTTTAGTAAGCTCGACGGGACCCTAGTGGACGTCGGTGGAGGCATCGGAGATGTGGTGGCCGAGATCGTAAAGGCACACCCGCAAATCAAAGGAGTCAATTTCGATATGCCTGATGTTGTTGCGACTGCTCCGGCATTTCCCGGTGTTACTCATGTTGGTGGTGACATTTTTAATGAAATTCCTAACTCTGATATGGTCTTGCTTAAGGTTTGCTATCTCATCCTCGTCATATATATAAGATTATTTTACAGGAATAATCTAAACTATGGATCGTTAAACATAATATGAACTACTGCTTATTTCAAAATAAACTGAATTTTGACATTTACCTTTATTTTGACATGAACGAAATAAATTGTACTTTAAACATATCTAATTAAATTTAAATTTTGTTTTGTGATTTAATTGTAAAGTGGATTCTACACGATTGGGGAGATGAAGATTGTATCAAAATTTTGAAAAATTGTCAAAAAGCGGTGACCGAAAAGAATGGAAAGGTTATTGTCGTCGATATTGTTCTTCAACTTGATCGAAACGATATTTTGGACGATCAAAGATTTACGATGGATTTACATATGATGGCACTTTTTGGTAAAGGCAAAGAAAGGACTGAAAATGAATGGAAAAACTTGTTTAATGAAGCCGGATTTACTCGATACAATATCATCTCTATTCCTGCTCTTGTCAATATTATTGAGGTTTTCTTAGACTAAAATTAAATTAGTGCAAAAATATGAAAGACTATTTTTGTTTTAGGAAGAGTACGTCTTTGTTATTAAGCGTACATTTGTATCAGAGCACTGACCACTAAACCCTGACATATTGTACTGTCGTTTACACATATGTATAGATAAATGTAAAAAAAAAGTCAATATATGAAAAGAAGTTAATTTAAGGGTGTACAGAAGATAAAATAACAAATTCTTCTGTGAGTCGGGTCTTACAATAAATCATTTATAAGTGCGACTCATTTATACTCGATTATATAGTTTTTTTTATCATTTTAATGATAATTATGATTAAATGTAATATTTTACTATAGTACTTGATTCACTTCAATTAATAATAATCGATTATCATACAAATTATTCCCATGCATTATTTTAAACAGTTGACTAATAATTTTTTTATTAGAGAGGAATAAATGATGTTGATTATTTTCCCGTACATGCAATCCATGACAGCAACACATTTGATTACTTTAACACTATCACGTATTGCATGCTTTATTATTCAAAAATAATCATGTTTTTTTATAACTCCATAGCCAAATTCACAACAAATTAAATATACTTTTGTTATATTCCCAAAATTATTCTACCAATTTACGGCCATTTCTCGTCGGAATGGGCTCTCGTCGACACTTTCAAACACCCGTGTTACTAATAATTACGTGTCTATTGGCCGTCGGAATTAAAGGCCAACAGGTTTCAAATAACGGGTCGACGACAACAAATTCGTCGAGGCCTGAATCGATTAATATCGGTGCTCTTTTTACGTTCGATTCCGCTATTGGAAGAGCTTTGAGGCCAGCAATTGTAGCTGCAATTGAGGATGTTAATAATGATACGACTATTTTGCCCGGTACCACGGTGAAGCTCATTTTGCATGATACTAAATGCAGCGGTTTCCTTGGCACTATGGAAGGTTTATTTTTTATTTTTTTGTCTCCTTATTAAGTAATTTTGCTTTTTAATGTTATTTCTCTCATCGTATAAACGTTAATAGAAATATTTAATTTTTGTTGTTAAAATGCATGCGTCTTACAAAATTTTATGTTTTTAACATAAAAAGGTTACTCCGCCAGGTAATACCTAACTAATAAGATACATGAAATCTGTCGCTAAATTTTATTTATTTATTTATTTATTTTTTTTCGCCAACTGGAGAAGCAGTGTTTAGTGTCAATAAAAGATTTCTACTTTTATATTGCCAATAAAAGAATTTTGGATGTAATTACGTGATAATAGTAAATTTATATTTACTCAATAGCGATTGGTTACGAAGCCTAGGACCGGTTTGTCACTGAATATTGTCATATATATTTTCCGATTACGTGTTTTTCATTGAAATCTGAGCCCAAAATTTTATTCGCCTAAGGTTCACTTCTCATCTTAGGCCATGTTCTTTTCGGCTTTTTGGAACTGAACTTATAGGAACTGAATTGACTTATAAAAGCTGAACTTATAAGAGTTGAAATTATAGGAGCTGAAGCGAGTGTAAATTAAAGCTTAGTGGGCTTATAAGAGCACTGTGCTGATAGTTAAAATTAAGCTGAAAAGAACAGGGCCTTGGTACTGACAAAAGAAACTTCGTCTCTAGTGAACGATATCGTGAATTGACTCGTATGTACCTTTCAGCTTTACAGTTTATGGTGAACAACGTATCAATTGCGATTGGACCGCTATCCTCCAGCATTGCTCACGTCGTTTCAAATGTCGTAAACGAGCTTCATGTCCCCCTGCTATCTCTAGCAACAGACCCTTCTATGTCGTCACTGCAATATCCATATTTTTATCGCACAGTACAGAGCGATTATTTCCAGATGTACGCGATTGCTGACCTTGTCGCACATTACGGTTGGAGAGACGTGGTTGCAATACACGTGGATACTGACTACGGCAGAAATGGGATTTCAGTCTTGGGAGACGCTCTCGCTAAGAAGCGTGCCAAAATATCTTTTAAGGCTACCTTTGCACCAGACGCGTCAATGACAACGATTAAATCACTGCTGCGTCAAGTCAGCCTGATGGAATCCCGGATTTACGTTATTCACGTAAATCCCGACTCAGGTGTTGGGATACTATCAGCAGCCAAGTCTCTCGGGATGATGAAATCGGGCTTTGTTTGGATTGCAACGAATTGGCTTGCGACAGTAATTGATGGTTCGGAAACTGTAGACCCCGGAACAATGGATCTGCTGCAAGGAGTGTTGACATTTCGTCATCACATTCCAGATTCGAAACAGAAGCGGGATCTGGAAACACGATGGAAAGGTCTGATATATGCGGAGGAATCTAGAATTATATCTTACGCTTTTTACGCTTATGATTCGGTTATGTTGGCAGCACACGCACTCGAAACGTTGTTCAGTCAATCTGACAACTTAACATTCACAAGCGACCCAAGGTTGAGCACCACAGACGGTACCTCACTCGACTTTTCGTCTCTCCGTGTTTTCCAAGGAGGCGAAAAGTTACTTCAGATACTAGCCGCTACAAACTTCAGCGGTGTGTCTGGTCATATTCAGTTTGATTCAGACAAGAACGTACTTCTACCAGCACTCGACATTGTAAATCTGGTTGAAAGCGGAAGCAATAAGATCGGTTACTGGTCTAATTATTCCGGACTTTCTACTATATCTCCGGAAACCTTATACAAAAAGCCAGCAAACAAATCCGCTAGCAGCCAACAACTTAAGGCCGTGATATGGCCAGGTCAAACGAGCGATGTTCCTCGAGGATGGGTATTTCCGAATAATGGGAAGCCACTTGAAATAGCGGTGCCTAATCGTGCCAGCTACAAAGAATTTGTCGACAAGAGCAACGACCCCCCTGGTGTTCAAGGATTTAGCATAGACGTCTTTGAAGCGGCCATAAACATGCTTCCTTATTCCGTTCCTCACGTGTACGTTCTCTATGGTGACGGTTTAAGAAACCCGAATTACGAAGATCTCATTTATGATGTTTCACAAAATGTAAGTACAACATCCTCCCCTTCTATAATATGGTATTGAAACGATACAAAACGCGTTTCAAAAGACTTGAACTTTTTATTTTTTTCAGAAATTTGACGCGGCAGTTGGGGACATAGCGATCACGATGAACAGGACAAGGCTAGTGGACTTTACACAGCCATACATTGAGTCGGGACTGGTTGTTGTTACCACTGTACGGAAAGTTAAATCGAGTGCTTGGTCGTTCCTCAAGCCGTTCACTCTGCAGATGTGGATTGTTACCGGTGCTTTCTTTATACTTGTTGGCGCTGTTATCTGGATTCTTGAGCATCGACTCAACAACGAATTTCGTGGTCCTCCAAGTCAGCAAATTCTCACTATGTTCTGGTTTGTGATCTGTCCCTCGACGCTTTTTTAATTAAGGTTGTCTACTCGCAATGTCTTGAGTTAACTAAGCGTCTAATTTTGCAGGTTTAGTTTCTCGACAATGTTTTTCTCACACAGTAAGAAACACTATTCTTTCTCTAATAAGACGGTTTTATTACTAACATTGGAGAATTTGCGCTACTATTAACGCGTTATTTTATTTTTACAGGAGAGAACACTGTGAGCACCTTGGGGAGATTTGTGCTTATCATATGGCTGTTTGTCGTTTTGATAATCAACTCAAGTTACACTGCCAGTTTGACCTCGATTCTCACAGTGCAACAGCTTACTTCACGAATTGACGGGATTGACAGTTTGGTCGCAAGTTCAGAGCCAATTGGAGTTCAGGACGGTTCATTCGCTGCAGATTATCTTGTCAGAGAGCTCAACGTCGCAGAAACTAGGATAAAATGGCTTAAGAACGAGGAAGAATGCGCTGATGCTCTTCGACGTGGCTCTACTAATGGAGGTGTAGCTGCAATTGTCGACGAACTTCCTTATGTTCAAGTGTTGCTCTCTTACAGTAAATGTGAATTTCAGATTGTAGGACAAGAGTTTACAAAAAGCGGTTGGGGATTTGTAAGTTCTTGGACTTTTTAAACCGATTCACAACCGAGTTAATCAAGATTTTTAAGACGGAAATTAAATCTCGTGTTTTTTTTTGTAGGCGTTTCAGCGTGACTCGCCTCTAGGAGTGGACTTGTCGACTGCTATGCTTCAACTCTCGGAGAACGGTGAGCTGCAAAGACTGCACGAGAAGTGGTTGTCGCTCCAAACGTGCTCCAGCCAATCCAATCACGACGACAACAGGCTTTCGCTCAACCGTTTCTGGGGCTTGTTCTTAATCTGCGCGGCCACGTGCGTTACTGCGCTTGCTATATTTTTCACCAGAGTGTACTGTCAGTACACTAGGTACGCTCCTGAAGTCGGCCACGATGAAATCCACGCAGCACAACGTGTTGAGCCAAGTCGTATGAGCTCGACTAGTTTCAAGAACTTGATCGGTTTCATTGATAAAAAAGAAGCTGAAATCAAGGACATATTTCATCGTAAACATAGCATCGACAGTGCTCAATCACAAGCTAGTCCGAGACTCAGTTTAGGCACGGAATCTCAGTCGCCGAACTGAATTTATTTTCTTTGGGAAAGTCTAAAATAAGATTGTTGTATTAGTACATATAACGTTAATGAGAAATATTTTTAACGGTTGTCTCCTAAAGACCGTCTCAGATTAAGATTATATAAGACTAACATTTCTAACTCACAAAAGTTAATTTGAGAAAAAAAAAAAAAAAAAAAAAATCTCAGATAGTCGCAACTCTAGCTCTTTTACAGCTGCTATTCAAACTAAACCTAGATTCAATCCTCTAACAAGTTTTATATTAAAACTCCCTCCGATTTAACAGGTTCTTAACATTTGACCAAAATTTCCCTCACAAAAATGTTCAAATGTTAATAATCTGTTGAATCGGGGGGAGTAGTTTTTTATGTGATACGTGATAAATTTGAGAGGGACTGATCACGTCCGAGATCGAAGAGAATGTCTAACCTTACAACCCTCATAAATCCATTTCTATTAAACCAATTGACAATAATAGGGAGCCGCATGTGACTTCATAAGGTGGAGAATTCTCGGTGGCTCCGTCAATGTGTTAATAATTTGGCAATCCTTATTCTTGTATCATTCATTCATGATAAACGTGTACAAATTGATATACAACATGGGCTTTTCATAAACTACTCATAGCATAAGGGAACGTAACATAACTCGGCCCAATACTCCCCTCAAGTTGGCGCATGTAAGGCAAGAATGCCCAACTTGCGGATGAGGTAATCAAACTGTTGTCTAAGGGCCTTAGTAAAACAATCAGCCAACTGTTCTTGCGTAGCAACATGAGAGGTACGAAGGAGACCATCGCGGATAGCATCACGTACAAAGTGACAGTCGATTTCAATGTGTTTCGTGCCCTCGTGGAACACAGGATTTTGCGCAATATACAACGCAAACTGATTATCACAAAATAGCGTCATTGGAGCAGAGACCGGGACTCCTAAAGTCAAGGGTAAGCCGGCCAACCATTTGAGCTTATCTATTTATACACGTTTATCATGAATGAATAATACAACAGAGGCTTTCCATAAACTAATCATAGCATAAGGGAACGTAACATAACTCGGCCCAAAACAATGTGATCCGACTTCACATGTGGAGGCTTTATATTTTCTGACACCCTCGCACATGTGAAGCCTATAGATTAACGAGGTCCGCAATACTAAAGCGGGGACAAACTCTGAGAGACAGTGTTATTGACGATGCGGAGGAGCGAACAGAGGGCCGGCCCACAACAATACCGAGACTCAGTTTGATTTTTTATTTTTTATTGGGAGAGCAATGAACTATCTTCTCTAATACCATGATGAATTTGAGAGATGCTGGCTGATGTCATGTGCCTTTATAAGGTGGAGAATTTTCAGTGGCTCCACCGATGTGATACGGCTTCACATGTGGAGGCTTTATATTTTTTGACGGTACGCAAAAACTATATTTTGATCATATAATGGTCTTGGATAATAATATGAACACAATTTTTTCAATGCGACGGTTTAGAAAGTTATTGAGTTGTTTGGGTGGTTTTCTTTGATAACTAATACTCCGTAAATCTCATATCGCGACATGTGTTACAGAAAACCTACTGTAATATAAAATGGCGAATGATTGTTAGTTAATAAATAAAACAAAGGCATTAATTCACAAGGATTCAGATTCGAAATGATACGGAACTAGCATGTTCAATGGAATAAATAGTGGTTAAGAGCTTGGCTTTTGGGATGGTCTTAGCGCCATAAATAATTACTGTCAACAAATATTTTATATAACGAAATATTTCACTTTAGTAATATTAAATGGTTACAAGATTTGAAACTTTTATATCTTGTCATAAGGTTTTAAACTTTTTCTGTAATATTAAGGAATTAATTCAATCAAAATCTTATTCTATTGAAAGTCAGAAATGAAATCTATATATTAACAATAAAATATTGAAGATAAAACATAATCGTAGCATAATATTTCCGTGATACAATTTTTAATTTATATGGAGTGCTAAGTGCTAACTAGTGATTAGACTTGTATGCCAAGAGCTCAAGATTAATCAAAATGTTTCACTCAAAAAAATCCATATAACGTGGGCCTATATCGGCTCATGCTTAAAGGGTCGATAAACCACTAAACCAGATTGATAATTACTTCGTTCTAGTGAATTGTTTACAGTTTGACTTTTCTGTGAGAAAATTTAACGGAAGCGTAAAAAAATGACTGATAGAGAAGAAGTATATTACTCATTTATTTACCTTTTTATTGCTATTGGAAGATAGTATACACAAGAGGGTATAGTTATAAGTAATTTTTATAAGGCTGTATTAGTTTTTGTGTTAAAACTAACACTAATCTACTCTACAATGCAACAACCACAATAACAGGTGTCAAATTGTGGTTAAATATTGACTTTTCAAAGTAGGACCCCCCATTATCTATCAACTTGAGCATTCCTTTCATTCTTTCGGTAAATTTTTTTTGACAGTGCATCCTTTTAATTCTTTTAATCAACCTTGGAGATAAAATGCATAAATTAATTACGGAGTATTTAAAAACTTCAAATATATTACAAACCCCAAATTAAAAATTACAAAATTACATATATACTGATAGACTTAAATTAGAAATTAACATAATTATAAAATTACAAAAATAATTACAGACCTATAAATTACAAATTACATAAAAAAAAATGTAATTATAGTTATAATTATATTGAAAATTAAAAATTTCAAGTAAAAATCATCCAAAAAATGAAAAAGTTGAGTAAAAATTGAAAAATTCAACTAAAAATCATCAAAAAAAAATTTGAAAATTTCGAGTAATAATTATACAAAAATGAGGAATGACACCATAAAACGTTAAATCAACTTACTTGAAATTATTAAAACGACAAAAGATCATAAAATTAAACCCTAAATCGCATCCCGATTATCTTATTCGGGAAAAAAAAAAAGAACAACTAAAAATCAAGTCAAAGGGGGATCAGTGTCGGCGGTGGAAGATGATCGACGGTAGTAGAGAGGCAGCAGTGGAGAGAGGTGGCGGTGGAAAAAAAAAAAAAAAAAAAAAAAAAAAAAAAAAAAAAGGATTTGAGTAGTAAAATAGGAAGGGATTTAAGTAGTAGAAAAAAAAAGGGATTAAAAGGGATTTGAGTAATAAAAAAAGGGATTTGAGTAGTAAAAAAAAGGGATTTGGCAGTGGAGTATTTTCCTTTTTTTTTGGGTGCGTGTTATACTGTAAGGGCCAAGGGTACCTAAGCCCAAAGCCAAATTTTCAGTGTAGTCCAAAAATAAAAATATACTCTTAATACTTTAATCATAATTATTATATGAAATGGTATCTCAATAAAATTTAAATATTTTAGTTATGGTAATTTGTAATTTGTATGTAAAATTTTAATTTAACAACTATCTTCTCATAGTCTATCAAATAAAAAAAAAATATATATATATATTGACTATAAAATCATGTGCAATCATGTAGTATCATGTGCTTAAATTTGCACGGGTAAATTTTTTGCCATTTTGTTTAAAATATGCACGGGCATAAATGCAACTTGCACATAAATTTTAAAAACATACCCGTGCAATTTAAACAGGTTTAAAACTTACCCGTCCAAATTGCTATCAAATTTATTGTCCATGTAAATTGGCCTCGGATAATAAATGTGAAAGAAATTTGCAGGAATTATAAATTTGATAACAATTTGTACGGTAAGTTTCTTGAAATTTATTTTTAAAGTTCACATGGGCGTAAATGCAATTCACATGTACTCCGTAAAATTTAACAACATACCCGTGTAATTTGAACGGATTTAAAACTTGAAAAATGAGTTTGCTCCACCATATGGTACTGAATTTGAGTACCACTCAGGCCATAATGTTAAATTTATTAGTTTGGGTTTTTATTTTTTTATTTTTTTGGAATAAAAAATGATTAACTACAATAAGGGTATTATAAGAATTGAATATGATAATATCTAATTGTTAGGAGTTAGGAACAATATAAAAAATCATCCATTTTCATTTATATTTTTTTTGCGTATTTTTAGGAGGAAATTAAGGACTCCATTTGTAAACTTTTTTTTTTTCCCACCATAAACGCATTATTTTTTGTTAAGTATACAAAAACGAGCATGTATATAGTCATCGTAAATTAAGTTAATATAAAAAAAAATGTCATCTTTTAAAAGTACTATAATTCTTAGCTAAAATATATAGTGAGTATCAAAATTCAATAAATTATAGTTTGTAAAATTATAGTTTGTATAAAATTATTATTAGTACAAGCATAAAATTGTTATTTGTCATATAATAATGATAATTTGCACGGGTACAAAATTGTTATTTATACGGGCATAAAATTGTTATTTGTCATAATATAAAGATAATTTGCACGGATATAAAATTATTATTTGTCATAAACTAATGATAATTTGAACGGCTATAAAATTTTTATTTGTACGGGCATAATACTGTTATTTGTCATTTAATAATGATAATTTGCACGGGCATAAATTTATTATCAGTACAGGCATAAAATTGTTATTTGTCATATAATAATGATAATTTGCACGGGTACAAAAAATTTATTTATACGGGCATAAAATTTTTATTTGTCATAATATAATGATAATTTGCATGGACATAAAATTGTTATCTGTACGGACATAAATTGTTAATTGTCATACAATAATGATATTTGCATGGGTATAAAATTATTGTTTATCATATAATAACGGTAATTTGCACGAGCATAAAATTGTTATTTGTCATATAATAATGATATTTTCTACGGGCATAAAATTATTATTTGTCATATAATTTCCTTTTTTATGTGTTTTTGAATGACACTAATTCATACTGGTAGTTTCAAAAAACCACTAAAAAAGGTTTGAAGATTATGATTTGCAATAGTAATAATTAGGTGTTAAATAAAATAATAACGTAGTTAATAAAGAAGTTTCTGAGAAATTATGGTACGTTAATTTGTATTATTTTCTTTTTATCTGCAATGTTTTGAATTTTTCAATTAATTATGGTTGTTTGTCATGTAATTTCGTTTTTCTAAGTGCTTTTCAATAATACATATACACTTTGGTTTTTAAAAGACGCTTTTATCAAACCTATTATACGACTTCATTATTCGAATGTTTTTACTTGAATTTTCACATAGAATATACCCGTGCAATTTGCACAGGCATAAGACTAGTTCTCATGTAAAACAAGTCTTACAATAAATTTATTGTAAGATCTTCTCACATGAGAGTGATTACTACTTAGTTTTTTTTTTTTAATAACTTTTATGTGTGACTTACGTTATATTAACGTACGTACGATTTTACACAAGAATTACTTCAAAACTAAAAGTAAATAATTAATTAAAATAGAGAAAGTAGTCCAAAATTAGAAACTACTCCGTATAATGGACCGTGATCTACAATTATTATGTCGTACATGATATTTTAAAATATGAGAATTATTATTTCAACAATATGAACGGAGGTGCAGAGCAACTTCATCACCCAACAATATATAAGTAATATATAAACATGGAAAGCACGAGGATTCTGTTTACACAACCTACTCCATAAACTAATTTGTCCACTTATTGACCGTCGACAAATTATTCTTCGACTTTAGAGCTGGCCATTTTCGGCCCTTCAAATCCCAGCCCAACCCTTCTAAACAACCGGCCGCCGTGCCCATGTCTTGAGGCCCGGCGCAGCATCCTAACGGGCCAATTACGTGTATAAAAATTATTATACTCTATAATTCATATAAAATTATTATAAAAAAAAAAACACTTACAAAAACGCTTTAAATTACGACAAAATAATACTGGGTAGTAAAATCAAGTTAAAAATTAGAAACACTAAAGTCTCATGAACTCTCAATTCAAAAATCAATCCTAGTCTAATAATATAAAATATCTTTTTGAACGGTTTATAAATCATACTAAAGCTATAAAAAGAAAAAACAATTCTGACATATTTTTATTTAAGACATGTGCATAGCATGGGCGAAAAAGCTAGTTTTTATTAAAATTATGACATTATATTATCATAAACATTAAAAAGTTTTGATATTTATTTTTTTGATAATTGTGGTCTCGTAAATTCAGTTATTTGTTTATCTTTTTACTTTGTGAATAAATAAAAATTCATGTTTTTATTTGATTTCAACAAATTTTTATATAAAACTCAAGCAAAATCACATAAGTACAACTATTTTCTCCCCGTTTAATCGATATTAAAATGGTTAAATTAAATATAACCCCATTTTATAACATTTTTTTTTAATAGCAATATTACTTACTTTAATATATCCCTTTTATATACTTCCTCTTTTTCAATGGCTGAAATTTTTAAGAAATGGAATAAAATAGGGATAAAATGATCTTTTTATTAAATGTAGAGAAGTGGGGTTAATGGTTTAGTATGTATTTTACGGTGTTTTGAATGCTTATCTCGACTTATTTTGACCCTATTTTATGCTTTTATGTCACTTTTATTCGATTTTATTGTTTTGTCGATATATGTTATGCTTGGGTATGTTTCCATGATTTTTGCAGGTTTAAATGGACATTTTTGACAAAACGGCAAATGTAGAAGTGACGGGAAGCGGAAGCTTGAAAGAAGTGCAAGGAAAACAAGAGAAGTAGTGAAACATGGCTCTCCATGGCCGTGGAGAAAGACCCCCCGGGCGAGGGGCTAGAGAAGAAGCAAGGATTGGAAAGGAAGAACTCCCCGGGCGGGGGATCCGTGATCAGTTTTTTGGGCAAGTTCTGCCGTGGAACCCCCCGGGCGTGGTGTATGATCCCCCGGGCGGGGAGTGATGTTTCGAGGAATTTCCTAATTTCATTAGGAAGTTAGGTTTTAATATAACTCTTATGTTTTAGAAACCACCGGACATCTTTCATATTCAGTTTTATGTAGTTTTAGACTTAGAACTCAAGGAGACTTTTGCTTTTGATTTTCAAGAATTACTCTACGAATTCAACGTTCAATTTCAATTCAATTGCGATTTCAAGTATTAATTTCTCTTCTCTATTTGGTTTAATTATGTTTGCTATTATTTTTATTACTTTTACTTTTATCATCATGAGTGAGTAGTTTCCTAATCTAGGGTTCGTGGAATCGCTAGTAGTTCGAAAAGCATGAATTAATTTCTATAATCGTCGTTGTTTGATCGTAATTGCGAATTTAATTGGGAATTTATAATTGGGTGAATTAGGGTTTGAGAATTGATCAATTGACCTTTAACCTTGAACCTACAACGGGAGTTAGGGTTTATTCGTTGACCGTTAATTGTTGGTTTGACGCCCTAGTTTAAGTTGGTTGAATTCACTTGCGGAAGCTAGGATTTTGACTAGAACACATTCCCGATTAAGATTATTTGGCCTCTCATGGGAATGTTAGACCGATAATTGAGACGAGACTATCGACCTTAATGCTTCTACTTGTTGGGTTCGCTTGTGGGAACGAGGAGTTTGACGAGATAGTTAGAACCAATTTGACCGCGAAACGGTATTTTGGGTACATTTTGGGTAGTGTCTCATTCGAATGACGATTGAACAACCGATTAATCTTTTGAAACTGCTTGTTGACTACTAGCGTGAACACGATTCCTAGACCTTTCATATATTGTTGAGTTATCATTATAGTTTACGTATTTATTAGTTAGTAATCGTAGTTATAATTACCCACCTTTTTATTATTTTCGCAGCTAGACTTAAATTTAAACAAACTAGTACTTAAACTTTACTTCCCTGAGATCGACCCGTATGCTACGACACCCGTACGCTTGCGGTATTTAAAAATAAACGTAACAAGTTTTTGGCGCCGTTGCCGGGGAAGTAACGGTTTAATATTAGTTAGCTTTAGATTAGTGTAGACTGCGATTTTTAGCGTACGCAAGTACGCTTTCCTTTGTTACTAATATTTCTTCCTTAGTTTTGCAGTTGACATTCTATGCGCAGGCATAATTCTGAAGAACAATTACAATATATTCCTGAGATTGAAGCTTTTGCACGTAGACTAAACGCAGAGAGAAAGAGGAAGAGACAAGAACCAGAGCACTCTGAACCACCTACTCCATCTGATTCAGAGTCAGAATTTGAAGAGGATTATCCTATCATGACTACTATACGTCAAGATAGTGCTCCTAAACCTGTGGTCGGTTCTAGCATCAGTAAGCCGGCCATTGTGGCAAATAATTTTGAGCTCAAGACGTCATTGATTCAGTTCATACAAGGCGAGCAATTTAGCGGATCTCCACTTGAAAATCCGAATGAGCACCTTAATTCGTTCCTTGATAAGTCTGATACCATCAAGATCAACGGGGCGACCGAGGATGCTATAAGGCTTAGTTTATTTCCCTATTCTCTACGGGGAAATGCCAAAGAATGGTTGCGTAACTGTCAGGCGAACTCATTCGACACTTGGGAGAAGCTTTCTAATGCTTTTCTTCAGAAATTCTTTCCACCGGGAAAGACGGCGAAGCTGCGCAATGACATCACGGGATTTGTCCAACATGAGGACAAATCACTCTATGAAGCTTGGGAACGGTATAAGGAGCTTCAGAGGCAGTGCCCACATCATGGCATTCCTTCATATCTCCTTGTGGTGACATTCTATAATGCGGTGAAACCTGAGCTACAAATGAGTCTTAATGCTGCTGCTGGAGGACGCCTTGATAATTTGCGTTGGAGTGAAGCTAAGGATCTAATTGAGGAGATGGCTTCTAGTACTTATCATTGGGGACCTTCTCGTGCCGTTAGAGGGTCCAAATCGGGAAGTAGTTCGGTTCATATGATGCAAACTCAAATTGACGATCTATCGAATCAACTAGCCCAACTTAAAGCGGGAAGCTCGATTTCTTCAGCTCAAATGTGTCAACTATGTGGTGTACAGGGACATGATTCCGGAGAATGTGTGAATGTTCCGATGGGAGAGCAAGTCAATGCTCTCAATGCTAGGCCGTTTGATCCGTACTCGAATACATACAACCCGGGTGGGCATTCAACCCGAGGTTATCTTACGGCAACACCAATGCTCAACATCCACCGCCTAGACCCTTTAATCAACCACCGGGTTTCCAACCTCGTCCATTCCATCAACAAAATCAACCTCGACCACCACAACAACAACCAATGTCTCAAAAACCGAGTGTCGAGCAAATGTTTGAGCAACTTATGTCCTCGAATTTGCAATTTCAACAAACTCAAGGCCAAAAGAACGAAGAATTGACGAATTCCGTTGCTCAATTGAAGACTCAAATGCTTTCTTCCCAAAAGATGGTTGAAACTCAAATTTCTCAAGTAGCTCAGCAAGTTAGTAATGTTGCTAAATCTCAAGGGCAACTACCGGGTAAAACCGAGGAGAATCCGAGAGGGCAAATTAATGCAGTTACCCTCCGAAATGGGAAAGAGCTAAGTGATCCGGTTGTGTCGAGCAAGGTAAAGAAAGTGAAAGCTTCCGATGAGGTGATTGAGATTGTTGATGAGAGTAAGAATGATGATGCAACTAGAGTTGATGATGAAGCTTCAAAGAAGGTTGATGATGCGGCTAAGACACCACCTCGTGTCTATGTTCCCCCGGTACCTTTTCCACAACGCTTAGCCAAGGCTAAGTTGGAGCAAAAATATGGTAAGTTTGTGGAAATTTTAAAGAACATGCACATTAATATTCCGTTTCTTGATGCTTTTTCCGAGATCCCTTCTTATGGGAAATTTCTCAAAGAGCTCCTATCTCGCAAGAAGAAGCTGGAAGGTACTACCACGGTAAGTCTCTCTAAAGAATGCAGTGCTATTTTGTTGAATAAGCTTCCTCAGAAGCTTGAGGATCCAGGGAGCTTCTCTATTCCGTGTTCAATTGGGGATATATCGATTCGATCGGCTTTGTGTGATCTAGGAGCTAGTGTCAGTTTGATGCCCCTTACAATTTTCAAGAAGCTACATATATCGGATTTGAAACAGACTCGTGTTTCATTGCAATTAGCTGATAGGTCGGTTAAATTTCCTGTCGGAGTATGTGAGGATGTTCCTTTATCGGTTGGCAAGCTGTTGATTCCGTGTGACTTTTATGTGATGGATATCCCTGAGGATTCCCACGTCCCCATCATTTTGGGACGTCCTTGTCTAGCTATTGCGGGAGCGTTGATTGATGTGAAGAATGGTAAGCTTTCCTTGCAAGTTGGTGAAGACAAGGTTGAGTTTGAGTTGAGTAAGGCGATGAGGGCGCCTTCTATGGGTGATTCCGTCTATCGGGTTGATGTCTTAGAGGATTACTTGACCGATTCCTCTCCAGAGATATTGTCATCCGATGAGCTTCAAGATTGCCTAACCAATTCCGAGTCCGATGATATAGAGAGGATGGCTTATGCGTGGATGCTTGATTCGACACCAACTCACCATGATGATCCTCCTACTGATCCACTCCGCGTTTCAGGTAAAGAGGAGGAAGCTCCTAAGCCTCCTCAGGTAGAGTTAAAACCACTCCCTTCTACTTTAAAGCATTGTTTTTTAGGTGAGAACTCTACTTACCCCGTAATCGTCAATAGTGCACTAAATGACACTCAAGTTTCAAAATTGCTTGATGTTCTCCGAAAGTATAGGAGTGTCATTGGGTATACTATTGACGATCTAAAAGGGATAAGTCCTTCCTTTTGCACTCACCGCATCCTCCTTGAGGACGATAATGCATCGTCCATTGAACATCAAAGACGCCTCAATCCAAACATGAAAGAGGTTGTTAAGAAGGAGGTTTTGAAATTGCATGACGCGGGAATCATCTACCCTATCTCCGATAGTAAGTGGGTGAGTCCGGTTCATGTAGTTCCAAAGAAGGGAGGCATGACCGTTGTCAAAAATGACAAGGATGAGTTGATTTCGACTCGAACTGTGACGGGTTGGCGCATGTGCATAGATTACCGTAAGTTGAATAAAGCCACCCGCAAAGATCACTTTCCCCTCCCTTTTATAGATCAAATGTTGGAACGTTTAGCTAAACACTCATTTTTCTGTTACTTGGATGGATACTCAGGCTTTTTCCAAATTCCGATCCATCCAAGTGATCAGGAAAAGACCACGTTCACATGTCCATTCGGCACCTTTGCCTACCGGAGGATGCCGTTTGGACTGTGTAATGCTCCTGCGACTTTTCAACGATGTATGACAGCTATTTTTTCTGATTATGTGGAGCATATAATGAAAGTGTTTATGGATGACTTCTCGGTGGTTGGCACAACCTTTGATGATTGTTTACAAAATTTAGAAACAGTGCTAAACCGGTGCCGAGAAGCTCATCTTGTGCTAAACTGGGAGAAGTGCCATTTTATGGTACAAGAGGGAATTGTTTTGGGTCATAAAGTCTCTCATCGAGGTATCGAGGTCGATAGAGCAAAGATTGAGGTGATAGAGAACTTGCCACCCCCGGTGAATGTTAAAGGGGTGAGAAGTTTTCTTGGGCATGCCGGTTTTTACCGTCGATTTATAAAAGATTTTTCAAAAATTGTCCGGCCTCTAACGGAGCTCTTGGCCAAAGATGCCTCATTTGTCTTTACTGATGCTTGTGTTGAAGCTTTTGACAGGTTGAAGAAAGCTTTAGTGACTGCTCCTGTGATACAGCCACCGGATTGGAGCTTGCCGTTTGAGCTCATGTGCGACGCTAGTGATCATGCTGTGGGAGCGGTTCTAGGTTAGAGGAAGGGTGGCAAACTGAACGCCATCTACTATGCTAGCAAAACACTTGACGCTGCTCAGCTCAATTATACTACTACGGAGAAAGAATTGTTAGCTGTGGTGTTTGCTATTGAGAAATTTCGGTCCTACCTAGTAGGTTCGAAAGTCATTGTGCACACTGATCATGCTGCGCTCAAATATCTTTTGAGCAAGAAGGATGCCAAGCCTAGACTGATACGTTGGATTCTGTTGCTGCAAGAATTCGACATGGAGATTAAAGATAAAAAGGGAACAGAGAATTTGGTAGCTGATCATCTTTCTCGCCTTGTTCCTGAAGGCTCACCTGACGGTATTCCTATTGATGATTCATTTCCAGATGATCAGTTATGCGCCGTTGCTTCTGTAGATGCTCCATGGTTTGCTGACATTGTGAATTACTTAGTGTCGGGAGTTAGTCCTTATGGATATGACTCTTATCAGAAAAAGAAATTCTATCATGATGTTAAGTATTACTATTGGGATGATCCTTGTTTGTACAAGTCATGTGCGGATGGTGTCATTCGTCGATGTATTCCGGATGAAGAAGTTCACTCTATTATTTCACATTGCCATGACTTGCCTTGTGGTGGACATGCTGGTACCACCAAAACTGCTGCTAAGATACTTCAGTGTGGCTTTTATTGGCCAACTATGTTTAAGGATGTTGCGTGTTTTGTTAAAGCTTGCGATCGTTGGCCAACTACAAAAACCAATGATGCTCGAGTTGTTGCGAAATTCCTACAGAAGACTATTTTCCCTCGCTTTGGTGTTCCCCGTGTCCTTATAAGTGATGGCGGAAGCCATTTTATTGAGAAGAAATTTGAAGCTCTTTTGAAGAAGTACGGGGTACAACATCGTCAAGCGCTTGCCTATCATCCTCAAACGAATGGGCAAGCTGAAATATCGAATCGAGAGTTAAAGACCATCCTTGAGAAGACCGTTGATAGATGTAAGAAGGATTGGGCGAATAAGCTTGATGACGCGCTTTGGGCCTACCGTACCGCATTTAAAACGCCAATAGGTACTTCACCTTTTCGTTTAGTGTACGGTAAAGCATGTCACATTCCTGTCGAATTGGAACATCGAGCTTTTTGGGCCGTGCGTCAATTGAACTTTGATTTGAAAAGTGCCGGTGAGAAACGTTTGCTTGATTTGAATGAGTTGGATGAATTCCGACTCGATGCTTATGAGAGTTCGCGCCTTTATAAGGAACGAACTAAGCGTTGGCACGATAAACGTATAATGCGACGAGAATTTCGTGAGGGTGATCAAGTCTTGCTTTATAATTCCCGAATGAAGTTGTTCCCGGGAAAATTGAATTCTCGTTGGTCCGGCCCTTTTACAGTGGTTCGTGCATTTCCATACGGTTCAGTTGAGCTTGCCACAGACGGTCGTACTTTTAAAGCTAATGGTCATCGGTTGAAACACTATGTTGCGGGTGCTCCAATAGAGCCGCAGACGGTCCTACATCTCTCCATTCCCGAGCCTGCATCCTAATCTCGAGATAGTCGAGCCAACGACGTTAAACAAAGGCGCTTGTCGGGAGGCAACCCGTTTTCTTTCCCTAAACTTTTAGTTTTTATTTTAGTTAGTACTTGTCTTTATTTTATTTTAAAAAAAAAAAAAAAAAAAAAAAAAAAAAAGGAAAAAAAAATAGGTAGTATAGTGTAATTAGTTCCTTGGGCGGGGTAAATTAGACCTTGGGCGGGGGGCGTTTTATAACTTTTGAGGTTGAATTTTTGGATTTTCGAGCAAAAATTTTGCCGTAGGCTTCCACGGGCGGGGCGATTGTTTCCTTGGGCGGGGGATTATATTGAAGAATTAAACCAAAAAAAAAAAAAAAACCTTCAAACTCATTCCACCCTAAACTTAAACCTGACATAAAAAACCCCTACAACACACCACCACCAACTCCCTCCACCTCGACAACCACCGTCCGCCACCACCCTCAACCGTCACTCTCGCCTGCATCACCGCCCACCACCGTGACCTTCTCTCTCTCCCCTGCCCTACCCTTTTTCTCTCACCACCATCATCACCACCCCCTAACCACCGTGCTCACTCCCCGCCACCGTGCTTAGCCGCCGTGAACCGCCTATTTGCTGCTGTTTTTGGGTTTGAGTAAAAAAAAACCCCTAATTTTTGGGGATTTTTGGGTATTTTGTACGACTTGTTGTTATTTGGGTCGGATTTTGCGTGTTGGTGTTTATCATTGCAGACTTGAGGATGAATTTCACGTGAATCGACAATTTCAGCGGTATTCCGACGTTTTCTCGCACTGTTCCTCAGGTATTTCGAAATTCCAGGTTTTGATTCGACTAATCTCGTCGTTTCTGCTCGTTTTTGGCATGGTTTGTGTTGTTTGCTGTTGTTTGTTTGGCTTGTGACTTATTTTCGACCTTTTGAGACACGCTTGGGGGAGGTTGGGTTGAAAATTTGGTTCCATCTGTGGTTGTTCTCTGTTTTTGGGGTGTCCTCTGTTATTTTCCTCACTATAATGGCCTCTAAACGATCTCGGCCCACTAAACCGACCAAATACTCGAAGAAAAGCAAGCCTAATTCTAGTGAGGAACCCGACCCAAACTATCCTATAGGATCAAAGTGGCCTATATATACCTCGGACTTCACGTTACACTAGCCTTTCTACCCTAAAGGTGTGCGCGACAAAATTCTTTGATCATGATTTCTTGAAACTCATTGGGGTTGACACGGGTTTGTCCACAATTTTTGAGAACGTTGGGTGGAATACGTTTTTCCGTGCTAAAGCTCTCACATACAAAACACCCACCTTCGAATTTCTGTCGACCTTTGTTATTCATGACAAGGAAAGGGAGGTTTCATTTCGTCTTCGAGGCAATACCTACCGTATAAGCTTTTCCGAGTTGGCTACTCGCTGTGGTTTGCCTGGTAGCGCAGGTTTAGGTCCCAACGACCCGCTTCCTAATTCTTATAACCCCGAGTCTTTTTGGGATGTTTTGACTAAGGGTCGTGAATATAAACCTTTTCAGCTCAAAGCCTCTTGGATAGTTCATCCTTGTCATCGCCTCGTCCAGCGTTTCCTCTCTTGCACCATTTTAGCTCGTGACGAGGTAGGTTCAGTCCCTCTTCCCGACCTTTTCTTCATTTGGGCCTTACTAGTCGGCCCTGAGCATGTCACTCTGGACGTAGGTGCTTGGCTACCATCTCATTTCGCTAAAGTTCGCGATCAAACCAAAAACCAACCCATTCACTTAGGTGGCTTAGTGACCCTTATAGCTAGGTCATATGATTTAGACTACCCTCTCCAGGACGACTTAGCTAAAGGGGCACAAACTCTCTCTGTCGATGTCCTCCGCACCATGAGCATGATAGGTGTCAATGGTATAATGCACGAGTGGTTAATTGGACACCCATCTACACATCTTTGTTATTTACCAAACCCGGCATTTGACAAACTTCCTTCGGTTCAAACCTATCTTTCTGGCGAGGGAAATCACGAGAGATTAGAGAGTGATGAGGGTATTGCGAGTATACCCAATTTACCCATTACAGAGGCCCCTGCTGTGCCTTCTGTTCCATCCCGCGGTTCGAGTCCGCCTAGAGCTAATGAGTGCACGATTAGGTCTCTTCGTAGTGATGTTTCACAATGTCTAGCTAATCAATCTTTGATTTTGGGTATGTTGGATGCTTTGATTGATTCTCATGTTTATTTGAACCCCAACTTTGTCGACCCGAGACCTAATCTCCGCGCTACTCATGACGAGCGACAGGCTAGACGACGCTCTCCTAGTGACTCGACCCCTTGTGATGCCCCTGGTCCTTCTACCCAGGAAGCCCCCACCGGCTCTGCCGGTTTCCATTGATCATGCTGCGATCAAGATCCCCTTCCTTTTTATTTATCATTGTCCTATATTTTTCATTCTTACGCATTGAGGACAATGCGTTGTTTAAGCTTGGGGGAGGGTTCCTATTTTTGTATATATGCTTGTTTATTTATTTTCAGTCATTTTTCATTTTAGTCTATTTTTCCTTATTTTTCAAAAAACCAAAAAAAATCAAAAAAATCACAAAAAAAAACCAAAAAGAATTTTACTTCCTTCTATTTTGGTGAATATTGACCTTGTGCTTAAACGTTATATGCGTCCTTTCTTAATCGCTAACCCTTGATTACTCGATTGATTACATGTTTTATGCCTTAGTAGTCTTTCCTTGACAACGCGAAATAAGTGCTACTAGATGAGTCTTGACGCCGTGACGTCTCACGGGGCGCGATTTCCTAAACCACATCATGTACTACGCATAGCTACTCAAATTGAGAGGATTTAGAGCCTCCAGGACCGACACATCTATACTCGGTCCCATTTTCTAGGATTGTGAGTAGTCTCCCTCCGGGATGCGCTTTACTTGAATGTGGCATATCTCCCCCTTTCCCAATATGCAATTGATTATCGAGCACTATGAGGCATGTTTTTCTTGGTTACATTATGAGCTCCACATGGCCAAAAGACTTGATTTTTCTACCCTTGCATTATTCCTTCATTTGTAGCCCGTTATAGCTTTTCTAGCCTATTTTCTTTTGAACCTCCATGATTTAGCTACATCCCAAAACATCCGACCCTAGCCGGGTCAGTCGTGTGTGGTACGGTCATGGCATTTTGCTAGTAAAGGTGGGTTGGAGTGTATTGAGTCTTGAGTGTGTCATGTTATTCGAGACTTGAGAGTGTTCTAGTTGTCATAAACCAAGAGTCGAGCATCAATTTCTTACTACGTCTTTCATAAGTTTATTTAATTTCTAATTTCAAAAAAAAAAAAAAAAAAAAAAAAAAAAAAAAAAAAAAGCAGAAAAAAAAAACAGAAAAAGCAGAAAACAGAAAAGTAAAAAAAAAGAAAAAAAACAGAAAAAAAAGAAAAAAATGTGTATATAAATAAAAGGTTAAGACGTAGCGGTCCATTAATTAAATTTTGATGCTCGAGGTCTATTGTTGTACCAAATGAGGGTTATTTAGAATGGTTGAAGGTACATTGGTGTCTAATGCCGTTGTGTTTTAGGAAGCTGTTTTAGAGTCGGTTTGAGTTCGACTTCTCGATTTTTCATTCGCTTCCTATTGAGTTGTAATTTCTAAGAGCATTTCACCTTTGTCGTTTGGATTATTAGTCGTGTTGACGAGTCATTGTCGTCATACGGGTTATTGTTGCGTACGAGTCACGAATACCGGCTATTTAACTCCACATTATCCTGAAGCATTATTCCACCTTCTTACCCCTCACCCGAGCCTTACGTTACAACCCCTCGCCTCGCTTGTATGATTGAATGCATGGGAATAGGAGGGATATTCCACCCTTCGTAGTCAGCGTAGTGCCATTTTTGCACTTTTCCTGCAGGTTGAGTAGGAGAGAGCCACATTTATATATATACCCTACGTTATTGAGCGATGAGTGACCCCCGGTGAGAGTCTAGTACATGATATTGCACGGTCGATGGATTGAGCATGGAGTGAGGTGTTACACATGTCATATGATCATTTATGATGCTAGCCTTTTTCACTTGTTCCTTCGATTTTTGAAGGAGGCTAAAGCTTGTATGATATTGGTTTTCGTGTGGGGTGATGCGATTGGAATAGGTTGATTGGTCTTATTCACCGTCTTGTCCTCATGTTCTTTGATTTTGTGTTGGGTATTGCTTGAGGACAAGCAAGGTTCAAGCTTGGGGGAATTTGTTGAGTATGTATTTTACGGTGTTTTGAATGCTTATCTCGACTTATTTTGACCCTATTTTATGCTTTTATGTCACTTTTATTCGATTTTATTGTTTTGTCGATATATGTTATGCTTGGGTATGTTTCCATGATTTTTGCAGGTTTAAATGGACATTTTTGACAAAACGGCAAATGTAGAAGTGACGGGAAACGGAAGCTTGAAAGAAGTGCAAGGAAAACAAGAGAAGTAGTGAAACATGGCTCTCCATGGCCGTGGAGAAAGACCCCCCGGGCGAGGGGCTAGAGAAGAAGCAAGGATTGGAAAGGAAGAACTCCCCGGGCGGGGAGTATAATCCCCCGGGCGGGGGATCCGTGATCAGTTTTTTGGGCAAGTTCTGCCGTGGAACCCCCCGGGCATGGTGTATGATCCCCCGGGCGGGGAGTGATGTTTCGAGGAATTTCCTAATTTCATTAGGAAGTTAGGTTTTAATATAACTCTTATGTTTTAGAAACCACCGGACATCTTTCATATTCAGTTTTACGTAGTTTTAGACTTAGAACTCAAGGAGACTTTTGCTTTTGATTTTCAAGAATTACTCTACGAATTCAACGTTCAATTTCAATTCAATTGCGATTTCAAGTATTAATTTCTCTTCTCTATTTGGTTTAATTATGTTTGCTATTATTTTTATTACTTTTACTTTTATCATCATGAGTGAGTAGTTTCCTAATCTAGGGTTCGTGGAATCGCTAGTAGTTCGAAAAGCATGAATTAATTTCTATAATCGTCGTTGTTTGATCGTAATTGCGAATTTAATTGGGAATTTATAATTGGGTGAATTAGGGTTTGAGAATTGATCAATTGACCTTTAACCTTGAACCTACAACGGGAGTTGGTGTTTATTCGTTGACCGTTAATTGTTGGTTTGACGCCCTAGTTTAAGTTGGTTGAATTCACTTGCGGAAGCTAGGATTTTGACTAGAACACATTCCCGATTAAGATTATTTGGCCTCTCATGGGAATGTTAGACCGATAATTGAGACGAGACTATCGACCTTAATGCTTCTACTTGTTGGGTTCGCTTGTGGGAACGAGGAGTTTGACGAGATAGTTAGAACCAATTTGACCGCGAAACGGTATTTTGGGTACATTTTGGGTAGTGTCTCATTCGAATGACGATTGAACAACCGATTAATCTTTTGAAACTGCTTGTTGACTACTAGCGTGAACACGATTCCTAGACCTTTCATATATTGTTGAGTTATCATTATAGTTTACGTATTTATTAGTTAGTAATCGTAGTTATAATTACCCACCTTTTTATTATTTTCGCAGCTAGACTTAAATTTAAACAAACTAGTACTTAAACTTTACTTACGAGATCGAATTCGTATGCTACGACAATTCGTGACGCTATGTATTTAAAAATAAACGTAACATTAATATGGTAAGTTCCAATGCTTAAAGGTGATGAATTTTGAAAATGAGGTTGAATAATTGAAAATTCTTATGGTGTGTTTGACAACATAAAATTGGAATTCAAATCCAAAATTAGGCCAATTTCCATGTTTAGGAAGCTTTAAGAATTTGAATTGTAATTGGCTAAGACCCTGTTTGGTTGTACAAATCAACTAGCTTATTTGACTAGCTAGCTGGTTTGACCAAAATTTCAGCTACCTAGTTTTCCTGGAAGTGTTTGGTGAATGTTGACTAAAAAATATTTCAGCTAAGTGAAAACTTATTTCAACTAGCTGAAATAAAAAGTTACTTCAGGTAGCTTATTAAAAAATAAGCTAGCTGGTTACAAGTTTGTTTACTATTATACCCTTATAACTTTATTCATAAAATAAAAATCATGTCCTTTTATGTCAATTAATTTATTCCAGTTATTATTTCAGCTTGTTTTACCAAACAATATAATTAATTTTAGCTACCTTATCAGTCTGTTATTTTCAGCTACCTATTCAACTAGTTTTTCGCCACTAACTTTTCAAATTTTCGCCATCTTTTTCAAATTTAGTTTTCCCAAACAGAGCCTAAATTTTATCCCATTTCGAAACTAGTTCATTTTAGGGTCATCTCAAATTATAGGTAGGAGGTAGTCATTGAATTAATTGTTCTATTTTATTTTATTTTTTACACTTACAAGTAAACATATAAAAACCTCGAAAAGAAATTTTAGAAGTTGCTACAATATTTATTAAATTTTTTATTTTTTTTGAAAGTTTTTTACAAAACATTATATATAAAGTTGTCAATTCCAATTCCACTTCCAATTCCATGAGTAACCACACATTATCGTGGAATTGGATTTGGAATTGAAATGCAACATTTCAAATCCTACAACTAAATTCTAGTATTTCAAATGAATTTCAATTTCTCAAACGCAACCTAAAAGAAAATTGGTGTTAAATGAATGAACTGGAGGGAATATTTTTTTTTTTTTAATTTGGTTGATTAAACATAACTTCTTTTATAATACTTTTTTTTTTTTTTTTTTCAAAATAACCTCCTTATATGTTTTTTTTATAGCGTAACTTGTAATGTCCGAGAATTAGCTGGGGTGTTACATAACCCCTTTTAAGACACTTTTAATTCAAAATCATCCCAACGTCGAAATTTTTTACTTAAAAATGGAATATTTACACTATTAAATAGGGATTTCTCGAGAGGTGTTGATATCTTTGGTTGCCATTTTTAGGTAAAAAAATTTGATGTTGGAGGTGATTGTAAAGTAAGAGTGTATTTAAAAGAGGTTATGTTGGAAAAAAAAAAACATATAAGGGGGTTAGTTTAAAAAAAAAGTATTACTAAAAGGGATTATTATATTTAATTAACCCTTTTTTATCCTTAATTTTATTATTAAATTCGCATCAACTTATTACTCGGTATAAGGAATTTTAAAATATGCCCTACAGGCACATATAAAAATCAAACAGCAAAATAATAGCCGTATATTTTAAAATAATATTTAGAACATGTATTATGAGTAACTACTTTATCATATTTAAAAAAAAACTAATGAACAAATATTTTCTTGTATGCCAATTTTTAATATTTGCCCTCATATCACATTTTAAAAAACTCGATTATTATAATACAACGTACGTCCTTAATCATTACTATAACAAAAGCTGTTTTCATTCCTCTCACTATAAAATACCGTTAGCTTTGTTTCACACAATTCACCAAATTAATTGTCAGAAAAATATTACTCTATTTTTTTCAAAATAATGGCAAACTCGTACACTAATATTAGAGAGGATGTCGAGATCATTAACCACTGCTACGGTTTCGCCGATTCGCTAGCAATACGGTCCGCAGTCGAGCTGCGCATTGCGGACATCATTCACTCAAACGGTCACCCTATGACCGTTCCAGAACTCGCCTCAAAACTCGAGTCGAAATCCCCAAACGTGCTCTCCCTAGAACGCGTCATGCGCGCTTTGGCGCGCAAGAACATTTTCACCATCACTTACCCCGAAGAAAGAAAAAACGAGCCTGTCTACGGTCTAACCCGAATTTCAAACCGTCTTCGACACGATTGTGAAAACAGTTCGGCCCACATGTTCCTCGCGCTAACTCAGCCAGCTAACATAGCAGCGTGGCACGAGATTAGCCGCTCGATCACAGAGGGCGGCACGCCTTTCGAGGTGGCCCATGGCGGGGAGTCATTTTGGGAGAAGTCATCAAAAGATGTCGAGTTCAACGACAGGTTTAACAAGGGGATGGCCGTGGAGACGAGGAATGTTATGAATGCGATATTGAAAGGGTATAAGGACGGGTTTAGTAAGCTCGAGGGGACGCTTGTCGATGTTGGTGGTGGGACCGGAGGTGCGGTGGCCGAGATCGTAAAGGCGTTCCCGCATATCGAAGGAATTAACTTTGATCTTCCTCATGTTGTTGACACGGCTCCATCATTTCCTGGTGTTACTCATGTTGGTGGTGACATTTTTAATGAAATTCCCAAGGGAGATAATATTCTCCTCAAGGTATGTATTTCGGTCATTTGTTATCTATATATTACAATATAAATATTTTATACGGAAGATTAATTTTTCAATTGTGATCATAAATTGAGTAAAATGTGTTCATTATAAATGTTAAAAATTGTCATTACTATGAGTATTAGTATTAGTGTAGCGATCATCATATTAAACATTAAAATGATTACTATATATACATATATAAATAACCACAATAATATACTTATCGTACGTTGTACGTACTTATAATACGACCGTCTCATATATATATATAACCTTCCTTGTTGGTAATTTTTAATTATACAGAATGTTTTACATGATTGGGGAGATGAAGACTGCATCAAAATTCTAAAGAACATAAAGAAAGCTCTACATGATAAAAGAGGAAAGGTGATTATTGTGGAAGGGAAATGGTTCTTCAATCAGATGGTGAACAACTTTTAGAGAATGCAAAGATTGTATTTGATTTATTTATGATGACACATTTCAACAATGCTAAGGAAAGGAGTGAAAATGATTGGAAGAAATTACTACTTGATGATGCTAAATTTGCTAGTTTTAATATCATCAAAATTAATGCTCTTGCATCCATTATTGAGGCATTTCCTTACTAATTATGTTTGCAAAAAAATAATAATCAGTTAAATTGTTGAGATTTGATCAAAATATTTTTCATACAATTAGTCAATGTTAATAATTTGATTGATCGGGAGAAATATGTAATATTTATGCTTAATTTAAAATAGTCATCATGCAAAATGTGAGCAATATTAATACTTCAATAAATGAAAGAAAATGGTTGATGTTATATTTATATATGCTGAATTGCTGATGCATGTGTTTGTTATCATAATTAGTATAGTCCCCGTGTAAATGCACGGTACTTACAGTATTATATATTTTTAGTTTTTGACAGATTTAAAATTATATTTATATAATTTTGATTTGAGATTTTATTTAAGTAATTATTGATATATTGTTTATTTATATATAATATTACTCGTATTAAAAATAGATAAAATATAAATTTTAGAACAAAGAGATTAACGTTAAGTATTATGTCATCAAAATTATATATATGTAGTAATGTAGACTCGTTATTATTTTAGGTGTATATGCGAAATTGATATAACCTTATGATATGTACTATATTCTCCAAGTTTCTCATCGATGATTGACGTAGTCATATCATATTGAACTTTCGTGATATTGCTAAAATTGTGATATTGATTGCTAGAGTATTTTGTGAAAATTATGAAAATAATTTACGCGTTGAAGTATAATATGAAACACCGTTAAGGATCATACATTCATACTTGCTAATATTTTTTGATTATATTAGTTTCTTTATCTGCCTTAAGGGCACATTCTAAAAAAAACAATATTTTAAAATTATGTTTGACCATTCTAAAAAAAAAAACAATATTTTATCTGTTATATTTGAATTACTTCAAGACTATATTATATTGTATAGATTGATAAACTAAATAAATAATGTCAATATTTTATTAATAAGATATTTGAGGAATTGATTAAAATGTGCTCCTCAATATTTGTTGTACTCTTTAAATATTTTTGAGGAGTATTTCAAAGAAGTGGGAGGCACTTCGAAAATAAAAGAGAGGGGATATTAGGTAGCTAATATCAAGATATATACGGAGTATTCAAATATTTTATTTAGTGTGAGTTAAGATTTTTATAGGATTAAATATTTTATTCCTTAAAATTAAAGATTAAAATAAATTTTAATTAAGGGATCTTAAATTAGTCATTTTTGGGAGTAGATGTTTATTGGAGGGAAGATTATATTCTTTTGAAATTATAGGAGATAATTACGGAACCTAGTTTTTTTTAATGTTGTTGCAAATACTCCATTTTAGATTTTTTTTTTTTTTTGGAAGTATGAATAGCACATAAAATTGAAGTACTACGTACTACTACGTATATCTTATTTTTGTGGGGCATTGAGTGTTGATTTTTTTTTTTTTTTTTTTTTTTTTTTTTTTTGCTTTTAGTGTGCTTTAGAGACTAATGGGCTATAGTTAAAATTGCAAACTCTAATTTAGGCGGGAAGTAAATGCTTGAGAATTCGACAAGTGTCCTACAAATTCTTGAGTGTATTCTCTTTTAGTATATAGCATATGATTTAATGTAATATAGGGATAATTCACATAAATAAACCAACCTATTAGTGATCTTCCATTAATAAACCAACCTTTTGATTAACCCTTAATAAACCAACCTTTGCAGCTCATCTTCCATTATTATACTATCTCGATTTTAAACTTGTCATTTTGGGTAAAACGAAAATTATAACTCACATGTTTTTACCCAATTATTGATGTTATAGAGGAAAAAAAAAAAAAAAAAAAAAAAAAAAAAAAAAAAAAAAAAAAAAAAGAAGTGATCTTGACCCTTAAATAATCGATTAAAAATGAAATAGTATAATATTGGAAGATAGGATGTAAAGGTTGATTTATTGAGAGTTAATCAAAAGATTGGTTTATTTATGAAAGATCACCAATAGGTTGGTTTATTCATGTGAAATTTTCCTAATTTAAAAATAATTAATATTGTCTTTTGCACAAATATTAAGGAAAGTAAAAAAAAATGTGTCAAGGTAATATTGTAATGTTAGTTAAATGAGACCTATTTTAGAAGATAAATTGTGTGAAATATTGGTAAAATGAGAATATAAGGGGTCGTTTGGTTGTTAAGGGGAGAATTTCTTCCCATGAATTTGCAAATCATGGGAAGTAAATTCCTATATCAAACTTCACGGGAAGTGTAAATTATGTTTGGTTACCAATGTGGGAAGTTATTTCCATAGGAATTGCAAGTTAACTAGGGGGGCTAGGTAAGCAACTTCCGACATAATGTAGGAAGTTGGAATTCCCGGGAACTTTCACTTCCCCCATTTTGAGGAAAAAGGGGCAACCAAACAACTCTCACTTTTTGCACTTCATGGGATTTTGATCTTCCTGTGTTTTTAGGTGGGCAACCAAACGACCCCTAAGTAAGCGTGAAAGTGGTACTTTTATTGTTAAAGATAACCACAGATAGAAATTAGGCTAATAAAATAATAAAAGTTATAAAAGAAATGAAGTTAAACAGGTGAAATAAAGGGAGTTTCAAGTAATTGTATTTTTTTTACCTTTTTTTATAACAGTAATTCTCCAGTGAGGCTGAACTCACACTAAGGTAATGGAAGACAAGGTAAAAATTGCAGTTAAAGGGGTACAAAAATATGAAACAAATCTTCTAAAGTCACTAATAGGGGTAGTAAAAAAAAATTTAGTAACAATTAATCATAATTACCACTTAAATAGTACAAAAGCTATATAATCGAGTACAAATGAGGCAGACTTACAATAATTTATTGTAAAACCTTACTTACATAAGAATTAGTGTTTTTGTAAAAATGGTAGTCGAATTTGTTTTTCATCGCTATGAAAAAAAAAAAAAAAAGCCAATACTTCCAAAAATCTAATCACTACGACACTGCTACATAATTTATTATTTATTAATCACTCAAGAACACCTAATCCAAGACATTATTGCTCAATTACCCATGACTTTATCTTTTGGCAGTTGATCTGAATCGAACATTAACTTATAAGTTTCATAAACTCCATCAACTACCACCGATCACTAGTAACACCGTACTTTGTACGGACATATATATCACTTTCAAGTTGTCAGGAATCAACTATAGGCCCGCCTACCTGGTGCGATATATACCACTTTGAAAGTGAGGGGTGGTGAAATTCGAACCCGTGACCTTTAGTCACAAGGCTCTGATACCATGTCAGGAACCAACTCAACCAAAAAGCTTAAGCTGATGGTTGGAGGCCCAAGATCCATTATATACTCTAACATGAGTTATTATATAAAATTTTGTATGAGTTGTCTCGATAAGCAGTTCAATTCAACATAACTATTTACGGGAACCCAAGTTTATAATTTTCGTTTGGTTGCTATGTAGAAAATGTATTACCTTTCAAAGATAATATTCCAAGTCAAAGTCACTCAAAGATCATAGTTTTTCCACAATAAAGGACAATCACCTAATTCATTCCTAGTCTACACCTATTACTTACCTTGTAAAATATTTTTACAAGGTACTCCGTAAGTAATACGTGTATAGTAGGAATGAAATAGGTGATTGTCGGAAAAGTTATCTTTGACTTGAAATATTATCTTTGACAATCAATCTCCAATTCTTAAGAAACAAAGAAAATATCATGAATTTAATTGGTAATCAATTATTCTATCTGTCTCAATTAATTGTTAACATTTATTTTATTTTTCTCTTACAAAATAAAGTAAACGTTAACAATTCATCGGAATGATGGGAGTAAACACTTAACAAACATAAAAAATTTATATAAGCAAATAATGATAAGAAAAACTATTTAATTATTGTGAGATCCAGCGTCCACTTTTATTTCTTAATAAATATACCAAATATAATTGGGGTAATGCCAAAGAATTGTCAGTGACTAAAGATTTAGTGGCCAAAAATGTGATTGTCGGAAATCAACTAAACCAAAAGTTTAACCTGATGGTTGAAGGCTCAGAAAGCGTGGACGCAACTATCTGGTGCGATATATATCACTTTGAAAGTGAGGGGTGATGAGATTCGAACGCGTGACCTCTAGTCACAACTCACAAGGCTCTGATACCATGTCAGGAATCAACTCAACCAAAAGTTTAAGCTGATGGTTGAAGGTTTTAGATCGATTATATACTCGAACAGTGATTTTATTGTTAAAAATTGTGATCTAATTGAACTAATATGCAATTTTAGAGTGTTAAAATTTGCGATGTTAGTAGATGAATTTGTAGTTTTAGGCACTAGTTTTCTACGAGTACATGTTAAAAACGATGTGAACTACTTAGCTAAAAATGTCAGTTCATCAAATTCAATATGTCTTGCTAAAGACGGATACTATCCGTCATAAATTTAAAATGGATAGAATACTATCACTTGGTAGTCAAAAAGATAAAAACTTTTGATATTTTTCAGACAACAAATGGAATGATTTGGTGGTATTTGACTTGTATTAAGTTTAAGATGGATAGTGCCGCTTTAAATGAAAATTTGCTTCAAAGTATAAGTAGCTAATAAGCTAAGTTGTAATTTTTTATGATAAGGTTCGTGAATTTAAAAAATCATTCAACTTGGATCGATCGATTGAACATTAATAAATTGAATACGAAAAACACCAAATAAATTCAACAATTTACCGATTACATTTTTAGGTGAATAACGCTACGTAAGAAAATTATTTCGATTTCCTATGCTAGTACAAAATTATATTGGATCACAGAAAATATAGGTGAACACAAATATGTTATCCTTATTTCTTCATTCTTATTTCAATCACAAATTACATTTAGATGCACACGTTTACTATAAGAAAAACAGATAAAAATGGCAAATAGCCTCAATAGGTTTTGTTCGTTTAAAACCTTTTTATATTAAGGAAATGCCTCAATTAGAGATACGATAGCTGAAACTTTGATGATTTTGTAACGGGTAAAACCGGCCTCAGTAAGTATTTTCTTAAAATCGTTTTCGGTCCTTTCTTTTCCGTTGCAACAAAGGGTCATCATCAATAGATCCACAGTTCTCTTCGCGTCCTCCAAGCGTTTGTTAGCATCAGATTCGAGTACAATGTCGGATATAATCAACTTTCCCTTTTGCTCAAATATCGAGTTTCTAATGTTCTTAAGAATTTTGATACAATCGTCGTCACCCCAATCGTGTAAAATAGACTGCATAATCAATTGACAAACGTTAGCGGGATCTCGAAATTTTGTCGTGTGCAAATAGTACACATATTATGTCTCCTTTAGTCTATTTGCTTAGCTCACAATAATTTAATTTCGTTTTCTCCTAATAAAAAGTGGGTCCCTGAAACTTATTCATTGAAATGATAGAAGTCTTTACTAATCGTATTCAAAAAAAGTTGGCTATATAAGTTAACTACTCCGTATATAAGTTAACAAAATTGATGACCATTTATATTTTATATATCAGTGTCCAAGTAGGTCCAAAGAACGCAATTTATGACTTGATTTTTCATGATTAAATTGCTTAGAAAAACTCAATTTACTCTTCTTAATTATTACCCACAAATTAGAGAAATACAAAAATGATGCGCTATCGACATTTTCTTTTGAACCGTCTCTTTCAATTTTTATTTTACCTTTCACATATGCATAAAATATTGATTATGTTAGCCAATGAAACTACCCAAAAAAAAAAAAATATAACTTCGTATTTAAATTGATTGTTGAAGATAAGTAAGAAAATAAGGTAAAATAAAAGAAAAGTAGATAGCATCCCTCCATAAATAATATCCATTGAATAAAACTCAACCTAAAACTTATAACGGACTCGCCAAGAGTGGGGCCGTGGGGGTGTATGGCTCTACTCGAACGAGACTAACCCTTTTGGGTGAAATCTAAACTCAAACTCGATCCTTTGATTTAAAAAGAAAAGGCTGATTGGTCACTTGGTCAGTCCTCGCCTTTCCTTCGAGACCAACTAAAATGTACAGTAGTCCATAAGGCAGACTCGACCTTCTAAATCAGGTTTAATCGTACAGTTGTCTACCTCTACTATTAATTCTTCACAGTATCTAAGTAACTCATCAAGTCATCAACAATAATAACTTCGCGAAATTGCGAGGATGTGAATCACATACCTTCATAAAGACGGCGTTAGCCTTAGGAATTTCGGCGAACATATCACCACCAACAAAAGTAACACCGGGGAACGGTGTTGCAGTCGCAACAACGTGAGGCAAATCAAACACAACTCCTTTGATATGCGGGTGCGCCTTTACTATTTTCGCCACAGCATTTCCGGTCCCACCACCAACGTCGACAAGGGTTCCCTCGATCTTACTAAACCCATCATGATAACCTTTCAACATCGCGTCCATTGCCATCTTAGTATCAAACGCCATCCCCAAGTTAAACATCTCGTTAAACTCGGGTTCTTTTCCTGCCTTTTCCCACATCGTCTCTCCATGGGCCATCTCGAAAGGCACACCTCCGTCAGTAATCGAACGGCTAAGCTCATGCCACGGTGCAATCGTGGCACGGTGAGATAGCGCGAGGAACATAGGAGCAAAGGTTAAGTTAGTATCACGTCGAAGCCATTTTGTGATAGTGGTGAGACCGTATAACGGCTCGTTTTGTTCGTTATAATCAATGCTGAACATGTTCTTGCGCGCCAGAGCGCGCATAACACGTTCCAGGGACGGGACATTTGGGGATTTTGACTCGAATTTTGAGGCAATCTCGGACACGGTCATAGGGTGTCCATGTGAGTAAATGATATCCGGGATTCTGAGCTCGACTGCGGATCTTATTGCTAAGGAGTCCGCGAAAGCGTAGCAGTGGTTAATGATCTCGGTTTGGGCTTCCAAGATTTCAGCCTCGTTTGGGATGCTGTTAGGGTCGGAAGTGGCTTGAGCTGCCATTTTTTTTTTTTTTTTTGTGAGTATTTAAATTTTGTAGAAAGTGAAACTTTGTGTGGATTTTGGGTAGCAAACTTGAGGAATTTATAGTCGAGACACTCATTTGGGTGTGAGATGGTCTTAATATAAATTATCGTAAGATTGTCTTATTTGTACTTATGCCGTCGGATTTAATGGGTTACACGTTATCTTGTACTCCCTCCATTCAAATCCAAACTACCACTTTCTTTTTTCACATTTGCCGAGACGACTTTTACGAGTTACATATCTTTAGCTACGTTTATTCAAAAAATGTAAAAAATATATTTTAATTTTATACTCATAAAGACGAATCAAACAAGATCATACATGAGTATATCTACACTTACGTATCGAGAGATAATTGAAATTGAACGTCAAAGAGTGAATAGTGTACAAAAGAGATACTTGCAATTTGGATTTGAATGGAGGGAGTATTTGTTAAAATCACCCATCCGGTTCGGCTTTGTATGCCATGGAGAAAAATCCCACCATTGTTGGGCTCCAGTATAAAGCTTATTAATGGGTTTACATGTGTGGGGGGGAGTGTGAAAAATGCCTTAGTATGATTCCCACATGTAAGTCCCACATCACCAAGAAGAAATGAACGCCCACCTTATAAAGCTCTAAGCATTCTTCTATCGCTAATTTGGCTTTAGGATTTAATCCCTCGAAATCATGAGGCGCTCTCTCTACCACTGTCAGAAAGGCGCCTCTACTCGCCTCTCTGATTTCACAGTACTCATCACGTAATATATTTTTAGTGATAATTATGATAATGTAATTTCATAAATTTTTATTAATGTTTATATTCTTTTTACGATTAATTGTGACTAATTTTTTTTTGGTAACTTTGTTGGTGACCTTTGGTGGATATATTTTACTCCGTATATTTTTGTACACTTTTTAGAATAATTTGTATTTTGATCTTACATTAATTGATGTCAGACTGTCTTACAGGGACTAACTCAGTAGCATGAATGAGAATAATTAATGCAGAGTCATCCTTTTAATTCAGTTACTCCGTATTTTTTTTAAATTTATATTTGTAAATGCATTACTTTCTCTATTAAAAAAAGGAAAAAAAACATAAAATATAATTTAATTATCATACAAATCATTTGGATGAAATTCACATCCACCAATAACTATTTTTATTCAATTAATTTAATTATACGAAGTTACGAACGAAAACAGTACCGGGTACCAACAGGTTGTTGAAGTATTTTGGAATACTTAATGCTCTATGTAGTAGTTAGACCATACTCCGTATTTACCTACCACGTGTTTCAAATGATATGAAAATAATGCAGTTATATAGTTTTATTAGGAAATAGTATGAAATTATTAAACTATTATTGACTTGTTGTATGCTAAACTAGGCAGGTTTATTTTTTATTTTATTTTTTGGACGGCCATCTTTGTAAGCACTTAAAATATTAATTTGTATTTATGAAATAGGAAACACTTAGAGCATCCTTATCAAAGGGGAGATTTTCTCTCCATTGTGGGACCCAAGATTCACTATTCTTAATTCTCCATTCTTACTTCTCCATTATAAAAAACACATATATCCATGGATGAATTATTCTTTTCATACATGGGACCCACCATCTCACCTATATTTTAATTTCTCATATCTTATTCATTATTTTTATTATCTTAATTTTTTTTTTTAATTAATACTCGTAACTTTTATGTAATTATTTTCTAAATGCTACGAGTAATTATTATACTGAAAAATTTATACCGCGTTTTATAATTTATAAAGATATAACATTACATTACATCAGAATATAAATTCAAATAAAATTCAAATATTACATAATCGATTAAAACATTTATTAAAAACATAAAAGATAAAATAAAACATAATGGAATTGATGAATTAAGTTGGGTGAAATTGAATTGAATTTGTTTGTTGATACAAAAAAAAGACGTTGCATTGTTGAAAATCAACACAAAAATAGGGTCAATTTGAATGGGCCCCACATAAATTTAAAGTAAAAAATAAGAAAAACAAAATAAAGTAGGGACATATCTCTATACAAAACTCTCCACATTTGTGGAGAATATGTACTCTCTCCACAAAAATGGAGATAATCTCCATTAATATAAGGACTCCTTTTTTAATTTTCTCTCCATTTATTTCAATGGAGAATTTTTTCTCCATTGTTATGAATGCTCTTACTTTGATTCTCGTGTATGATTGATTTCCACTAATTATTGTTAGAGACACTATTAAAACAAACAGCTTAGATAGAGCTGTCAAAATATGACCCGATCCGATAAATCACCGAAATTGATCTGTAAATGACCCGTAGTAAACCTGCCTTTTTCGACCTGAACCCAAAATCTACCCGAACCCGAAATGACCCGAAAACAATGGGTCAAAACCCGACTCGTAGCGGGTTAACCCGTTGAGTTAAAAAACTTACGTTCCTATATATAAAATGTCTTTATTAGTTTCAATTTACATGTAAAATTTCTACTACAAATTAATTTTATACATTTCACACCTAATAAATTTTTCATAATTGAAAATTTTCACTTAAATTATAATCTTTATTACTCCGTATTCAATAATTATAGAATCAATCATTTTAATAGTGTTTGTTAGTTACATTTGACATTATGAATTTGAGGCATCTGAAATCATTATTAAACTTTGAAACAAAATATATGTGGAGAATAAATGAGAAAAATGAGAAAAAGAAGATGATATATTTTTAAGTCGGTAGTTCGAGGTAACATTTTAGATTTGAAGATACAACTTTGAAAACTACATATATGGATCTAATATTATAAATATCGATTTAATAAACACGCACGCATCTATAAACTTATTTTAAAATTTTCAATTTTGGAACTTATAATTAAAAAATAAAATTAATTTTTAATTAATATACGGAGTATCAATTAGACTTGGTTTTTGAATGCACCATAAAAATGACTGTTTTTTTTCCTGTTAAAGCTGAAAAGTTAAAATTATAAAAATTAAAAGTGTAAATAGTGCATTTGGAGGGAAGCTGAAAAGTTTAAATTTTTTGATTTGGTGAAATGTAAAATCAAGGAATAAATTTGGGGAGAAGATAATAAGTGATTCTAAATTCTAAATTTGGGAGGGAAATAGTCAAATACGTATCAGTACCACCCAAATTTTCACATCATTAATTCCCCAACTTGAAGTACAGTTACAAGGGACAACTTCTACTAATCTTAATATTTGTGTTTTGACATCATGTAAAGTTTGACTATAAATGAAGAGAGTAGTTTTTTTAGTGAAAATTAAAACGTTATACCAAAAAAAGAAAATAAAAATTTAGATAAAAAGACGTTGATTAACCCGTATTTTGACCCTAACCCGACCTGAAACCCGTGTACACCCGACCTGTATACTATCTGAACCCGAAATACACCCGACTTGTATGTTACTCTTATAAATTACTTCCTCCATTCCGTTTGGTTCTATACATTTGACCAAAACACGGTAATTAAGGTCGAAGAAAATCAAGTGGGGTAGACAATAGAATTACCAAATTACCCCTACTTTATTCTTTAAAAAAGGACATTGCAAGTGGTTTGGGTGGGGTATTAATGAAGGGTATATTGGTCTTTTAGTTTAATAAAGTACGGACCAAAATAGAAATGTATAGAATTGATTGTAATTTCCGAAAAAGAAATATGTATATAATCAAATGAAATGGAGGAAGTACAATTTAACGAATAATGGAGCGTAGTAAGTTGACGATCAAAATAGTGATGTTTAATTTTTAATTCAAAATAGTGATGTTTAATTTTTAATATTCCATGCACGATGTTCATGCATGTTAATTACAAGTTCACAACATATACTACATAAAATAATACTCCGTACTAATATACGCGTTAAACTTTGACCTATGGCAGATGAAATATTTTCTCGCACCTCTATGAATAACTTAATATTTATTTTGTTATTTCACTCAAATTTAAACAAACACAACAAAGTTTACGTCTCAAAATTTTAAGTTTAACGTGTAAAATTACGTGAAAAAAAAAAAATGACTTTCGAAGCAGCATTCCACAATGATAACTTCGAGGATGTTCAATCATTCCTCGAAGTGCAAACCGAAGTGTATAACCACTGCTTCAATTTTATGGTTTCGCTAGCGATGACATCCGCTATCGAACTCCGTATTCCCGACATCATTCACTCATATGGACACCCTGTGACCGTCACTGAAATCGCCTCAAAAATCGAGTCAGAATCCCCAAACGTACATTCCCTAGGCCGTCTCGTGCAATTTCTAGCACAGAAGAACATTTTCACCATCAGTCACAACCAAAAAAACGAACCTGTATACGGTCTAACCTTATTGTCAAAATTACTTATACAAGATTATTCCGTCGACGGCCTACTAAGTTTTGCTCCCTTGTTTCACACCATAACTCACCCGACCGTGATGGCACCGTGGCACGAGATTGGCCGCTCGATCATAGAAGGCGGTACGCCTTTTGCGTTAGCCCATAACGGCGAGATATTTTGGGAAAAGTCGTCCAAAGATCCCGAGTTAAACAGAATGTTTAATGACGAGATGGCGTTGTTGACTCGGATTATGATGGATGCCATTATGAAAGGGTACAAGGACGAGTTTAGTAAGCTCGAAGGAACGCTCGTCGATGTAGCTGGAGGGACCGGGAATTCATTGGCCGAAATTGTAAATGCTCACCCACAAATCACTGGGATTAACTTCGATTTGCCTCATGTTGTTGCGACTGCTTCACCGTTCCCCGGTGTTACTCATGTTGGTGGCGATATGTTCTCTAAAATTCCCGAGGCCGATACCATATTTGAGAAGGTATGTCATGCATACCATACTCATTCTTAGGGCACTGATTACATTACTCGTGCAAAATTACATAGCTACATACGACTACTAACTTCAATTCCCGTCTAATGTATTTTAAAGTGTTAAATGTCAGAAACTGTTGGTCCCACACAAGAGCATGAATGTAGTGTAAGTCTTGTGTGAAGCAGATGCTTTCACACAGCGCAGTCAAATATTTCGCGAAAAAGGAAAGAATAGTGGGGAAGAACATCTTTCTTCCCCACTTGTCCTTTGTCTTTTGTGAAATATTTGACCCGTTTCTCATATGAAACGGGTTACCCGTTTCATATGAGAATTTGTGATGAATGTATGTTTTTTGGGTGACTTTTGTGGCAATGAAGTGCAGGAGTAGTATTGGGTATTTTTGTCAAATAAAGATGGCAAATAATGGATGCTATATGTTGGAGTATTAGGTATAAGATACTATTCATGTATTGACTTTGGTGCACATGCAATTGGAAAAACATGCGTGGAGTTTTTGCCTATATTTAGAGCACCCACAATCAAGGGTCTTCCTCTTTCCCATTAATTACTCTCTCTCCTCTTATATTTCTTACACCTCATCTTCTCTTTCTTCCACAACATTTTCCACTAACTAAAACTTTCTTATAAAAATTTCACTACATTTTTCCTACAACCAAGAGTTTCACCCTTCTCCTATTATTTTCACTTTAACCCCACATTTATCACATAAATACATCATAAATACATTTTATATCAAACATTATCAAAATTATAAACTTATTATTAGATAAAATGTAAATTCTATACTTAATTTTCTTTTATTAAAAATAATTAAATGCAAAATACTAACATAAATTAACAAGATGAAAATGTTGGATTAGTGTTTAATATTTGCCTTGAGTTATCAATATTTGGATAAGTTGGATTATTTGGTCTCATGGAATTATTAAACATTTGTAATAACATTTGAGTTTGAGGATTATTTAGAAAATTAGGATCAAATAGAAAGTCATTTTGGTTGAATTGATAATTTGGATTTTGATTATCTTGAGTAAATTCATTATTATTATTATTATTATTATTATTATTATTATTATTATTATTATTATTATTATTATTATTATTATTATTATTATTATTATTATTATTATTATTATTATTATTATTATTATTATTATTATTATAAGAATTATTACTATTATTATTATTCATAATATTTCTTTCAACTTGATTATAAATTTAGTGTTGATATGTAAGCAAAGGAAAAAAAAGGATAAAATGATAAAAGTAAAATGTGTGAAAGTATGTTAATATTAGGCTCAATTTATAGACAAAAAAAATGTATTTTTTGTAATCAAAAAATAAATTAAAAAAAAAATATAATTGAAATAAAAAAATACATAGAAAACTTATTACACATGAACTTATAGAATAAAAATGAAAATATGTAAATGTGGAGCCCACTTGTAAGATAAAAAATGAAAAAAAAAATGGGAAAAAGTGGCACAAGGGCCGTATGAGGAAGCACCCAACATTTTGGGTTTTCCCTTCCCCTAAACTTTCCCCCTTCCATTTCTACAACCATGGGTCATACCTTATAGGAGGATAAGGCAATGAATTTCTCATGGTTATACATGCTCTAAAGGAAGCACTCCTTTGGGTTTTAGGCAGAGGGAAGTCAAGGAAATACGGAGTAGTAATTTCCTTGGTATTGTGTTTCAGTGGTTTAGCTGAAATACAAGGCAGATCTCACATACAGCTGTGAGATATACTCACACAAATTAAACACGGGGTTGAGTCCGAGTTATGTTACTCAACTGGGTGGGGTGTGAGAGGCGATAATAGCAGTCTTCTCTTACAATAATTTAGGGATTACTCTAGGGGTATTCATTGGTCGCTTTTACCAATTATACTGGTGGTTTAGAGGGTTTGTCATTGTACCTAAATTATTGTTGGGTTCAAATTGGTTTGTAATTTGATCCGGTTACGTTGTACTGGCACTATCTTTATAGTGGAATTCAGTCGGTTCGGCTGGTGGGTTTTTCCTCCTCTTGGAGGATTTTGCCCTGGGTATTGACCCTAAAATTTGTCTCAACTTATTATTAGCTTGCGGTTATTTATACTTTTATTTTACTTGTCGATCGTTGCTTCCGTTGCGCGTCGGGAGATTGTCGTTAATTTCCCAACAAGTGGTATCAAAGCCATTTCGATTCATTCTGAGTGGTTCGGTGTTTTGATCGATAAGGATGTCAAATATGGGTCCTCAGTTTGGAGTGCCAAAATTTGACGGGAAAAGTAGCTTCACCCTTTGGCAGAGAAGGATGAAGGATCTCCTGGTGAATCATGGCTTGGCTAGAGCCTTGAAGGGAGATGGTGGCAAGCCGGAAAAGTTGAGTGATGACGACTGGGAAGAGATGTGTACTAAGTGTGCTAGTACCATCAGGTTGTGCATCTCGGATTCCGTCATTAACTGTGTTCTTGACGATGACTCCATCGGTGATATGGGAAAAGTTGGAGAAGCTTTACATGGCGAAAAGTTTAACCAACAAGTTGCTGTTGAAGCAGCGGTTATATCGGTTGAGGATGGAAGAGGGTGAAAGTTTACTTGAGCACGTGAATGTGTTCAACGGACTGTTAGATGAGTTGAACAAGATCGAGGTAAAGTTGGAGGAGGAGGATAAAGCGTTGTTACTCCTCAACTCTCTCCCGGATACATACGAGACGTATGTGGATACGATACTGTGCAGGAAGGATACCATTACGATGGATCAAGCGCACGCAGCATTGTTGTCCTTTAGTGCGAGGAAGAAGGACAAGATTGGCGGACTGAGTGTCGATGTAATTGGCGTTGCTCAGGATGGGAGAGGTCGATCGTCTAACAGGTATTCTAGGTCGAAGCATGGCAGGTCTCGATCTAGGTTCACTTCTGGGAATAATGAAGTGAAGTGTTTCAAGTGTGGTGACCTGGCCTTGGGCATATTAGGCAGGATTGTCCTAGGAAATATGCGGATGATAAAGGCGACACCAACTTGGCTTCTGGTGAGGGAAGTACTGATTGCTTTCTAATCCAGGAGGGTGGCTTACTTGCGGTCACGGAGAATTACGACACACCTTCCAAGGTGAAAATGGAGTTAGGTTGTGATTGGTTTAATCACGGTTGTACCCTGGATAATAATAGGGTGGTGCAGACTATGGGCCAGTAGCCTAACCTTCCAAGATCAAGCGAATCTAACTTCACTTAGTCAGCCGGACTTCCAAGGTTATGAGTCTCAAACTCATGGGGGAGCGGCGGGAGTGGCTAAGGGTGCAATGGTCCTCGTGCAGGGGGAGCTGTGTCGTGGATACTGTCTGGACGGCTATGCCGTGGAGACCTCAAGTTTCTGGGAACGGGAAAGACGTTGACGTGTTTCGTTTGCTGGCGAGGTAGACGAAAATTGTTTCCGGTTGCGAGCAGGGGGCAAGGGTAAAATTCTTCCGTAAGGTGGAGGAGGAGGTCCTCTCCGAGTCACTTGTGGTGACTCGGCGTGGTATGCAGTGCATTGACCGTGGTTGTGAGTCAGGGTGAGGACCGGTAACTGACTCGGTGTGTGCAGCTGGTTTCTAAGGTCAATGGTTGATTCCTCGGTTATGTCTCTTGTGCGGGAGGGGGAGATTTGTTGGTCCCACACAAGAGCATGGATGCATGTTTTTTGGGTGACTTTTGTGGCAATGAAGTGCAGGAGTAGTATTGGGTATTTTTGTCAAATAAAGGTGGCAAATAATGGATGCTATGTGTTGGAGTATTAGGCATAAGATACTATTCATGTATTGACTTTGGTGCACATGCAATTGGAAAAACATGCGTGGAGTTTTTGCCTATATAAAGGAAGCACTCCTTTGGGTTTTAGGCAGAGGGAAGTCAAGGAAATACGGAGTAGTAATTTCCTTGGTATTGTGTTTCAGTGGTTTAGCTGAAATACAAGGCAGATCTCACATACAGCTGTGAGATATACTCACACAAATTAAACACGGGGTTGAGTCCGAGTTATGTTACTCAACTGGGTGGGGTGTGAGGGCAGTATAACGGGTCTTCTCTTACAATAATTTGGGGTTACTCTAGGGCCCTGGGTATTGACCCTAAAATTTGTCTCAACTTATTATTAGCTTGCGGTTATTTATACTTTTATTTTACTTGTCGATCGGTGCTTCCGTTGCGCGTCGGGAGATTGTCGTTAATTTCCCAACAGAAACCAACTCAACCGAAATCTTAAGCTGATGGTTGGAGGCCTAAGAACGATTGATAAACAAATGACTGGAAATAGCGAGTAACATTTGTATAGTCCTCCGCAGCGGGCTAATAGAATTAGGTGCACGAGACCGGCTCACAAGCAAGTGAGGTTCCATCTCAAAACCAATTGGTGATGGGAGGAGTAGCCCACTTACTTATAAACTAGTCACTTCACTATAATTCTACCGATGTGGGACAATGCCCCTCACACACATATGGGAAGAGACCTCAACAACATTCATTCTTAAAATATGGCCTCTATAATTTTGAAGTTATGAGTGAAATTTACAGCAACAATTCCAAATTTCATATTGTTACTCGTATTAGCAAAATATATTACTCGTATTACAATCTAGCCTCTATGACATTCTGATTCGATGAAAGCACCGAATAGCTTACTACACCAGCTAATGCATCTTCTTTTTTGACAGTCGGTTTTACACAACTGGGGAGACGAGGATTGCATCAAAATTTTAAAGAACTTCAGAGAAGCTATAGCTGAGAAAAACGGAAAGGTGATACTTGTGGAAATTGTTCTTCCGTCGGGTGGTAAAGATCCTTTGGAGAACTCGAAGATGACCGTCGATCTATATATGATGACACTTTTCAGTGGTGGTAAGGAAAGAACCGAAAATGATTGGAAGAAATTACTCAAAGCTGCTGGATTTGTTCGTTATAATATTATCGAAATTCATGCTCTTGTATCCATTATTGAGGCTTATCCTCAATAAATTTGTTTATAGCAAATTAAGTATTTTTCATTTATGGTACTTAAATTACAATAACAATGCTCTGTAAACAGAAATTTGTAATTCAATCAAATAAAAAATGGTCACATTGTATGCACTTAAACTACTGAAATCGTGTAACACTGTAACGCGAGACGTACTGAAAGACGTAAGCAACAAGAAGCCGCACTGATTGTTTCGTTCTATGCCCAAATTCTAACCCCATTAACTCTACTCGACTATCAGAAGTCGATGGAATGCTCTCACCGCCTAGGGACGATTTCTCTTCCCTTATGTGAAGCTCTTATGACTTTCTTCTATTACGGTCTTACCTATTTTTACTAAATTGGCGAGACAAGTAGAATTTTTTTGAGTGGTAATCAGCGTTACTCGTTGTATGCTTTTCTAGGTCGAGTATATAGCGCAAGGGAACTTTGCTTATCAGTAGATAGAACATAATTTCGTAGCACCACAGCAAATGAAATCGCCTTTAGGTCATACAACAGACAGACTCTAGTTAAAATTGTACGGAGTAGTACTCGACTAAAACAGTTAAAATTATCGATGCAGAATTTACCAACAAGAAAACTAACACCCGGGGTTACGCTGTAATGGAAACGAAGCGTGAAGATACTGCAACCCAACCAGTTGCTCGCTCCATGGAGACCGACTCATGGCAGCCTAAAATAATCAATCGGGGTGAAACGAACATTCACGCTGAATCGTCTGTAGTAATAAACGTTATGCCTGCAGAATTGGAGCGATACGTTTAGAGACATCAAAAAATTGGAGGCCCAGTTCAGTCGCCCACTCAGTTCATGGTGTCAAACGGGCGACTGAACTGGGCCTCCAATCAAACAAGATCACACACGCGTAACTAGATTTTAAATTATTTGATGAATCAACGTACCCGTTTACGAAAACAAGAAGTTTAAATTGGATCCAAGATTAAAGAATCAATATGAATGTACCTGAGATGAAGAATCAATCTAAGAGCGGAGCAACTTGAGGAGGATGTAGCAGAGGAAAACGAAGAAGATGAAGAGGAATAAATAATCAACAATAACGAAGATTTTATTGATTGATTTAACATCCTTAGTTTTCTTCGAGTATTTGTCTTCTACTTCGTCTAATTGCTCCAATTTCGCCATACTTGCTCCTCCAGATGTCCTCGCTTTTTTCTACTTTTTTTTTTTTTTTTTTAGTCTTTAGATTGGATAGACCGAGCCGTTTACAGGTTGGGTAAATATGAGTCTGATTAAAATTACGGTTTGGAAGAGGTGATTAAATTTGTGTTCGGGCCAGATATGGACTGGGCCTAGTATGATTTATTCGCCCCAGTGGACAAGTAGGTTAGCAGCTTTCGGACGGGTTCATGGGTCGGGCCTTTGTAATTCTTGAAAATGTGTTGGCCGTACGTGCTTCTTTTGCAGGTCGAACGGACCGGGTTTGATGGGCGGGAAGGCTCATGACCAGCTTTAATTCGGATACGTTTTCGGGTTGGGTAATGTACAGGTCGTGTGTGTGCAGGTTTTAGGTTGTGTTAGAGTTAAAATACGGGTTGATCGGTGCTCTTTTCAACACCTATATTTTTTTTTCCAGTATAGAAAAGCATATGGCCATATAAATAGTCATTCCATTGGGTAAGAATTCTCTCCATTCCTTATCAATTTTCTCTAATACACTAATAACTTAATAAGAAGTATTTTACTCCTGTTACCAATAAATTTGTAGCCAATAGACTGCATGTAAATAAAATCAAACATAAATGAGTAGTTAGTAGTTATTAAATTATTTGGGCGGTTTTCATAATTAACTAATAACTAATCCCTCCGTCCCAGTGAATTATTTACATTTTCCAATTTGAGGCGTACGAGTCATTTGTTTACATTTTCTATAAATGGTCATTGTTGGACCATGTGTTAATTAACTCTTACGGAGTATTTCTTAAACCAATCATATTATAAGATGACTATTATTATGCTTACTTTATACTCCGTAACAAGTTGACTTCTTAATGTACTTACACTATTATTTTTTGGGATATTCTATATGGTACCCCCGTGTTTTCGAATTCTATATGGTACCCTTAGTTTTTAGAAAATATCAATGGTACCTCTGAGCTTAACAAAATGTTTACAAAATACCCAAACCATTAAAAATGAAGTTTTATAAACAAGTCAACTTTGTGAAGGAAATATGTTTATATTTGTGTAAAAAGGTACTTACGTTAATGACATGTCAAATTACTGCCATAAAATGAATAAAAAATGCAAAAATGAAATAATCAATAAAGACAACTTAGACTTTTTTGGGTATTTTATGATATTTTCATTAAACTCAAGGGTACCACACTACCACCGATATTTTTGAAAAATGAAGGGTACCACGTAGAATTCGAGAAAATATGGGGATACCACGTATAATATCTTTTTTTTTATAAAAAAAATATTTTTCATTACATCTCTTCACTCTTAGATAATTGTGCATAAAGTAAGCGTAAACAATTCACCGAAACGGAGGGAGTATTAACTATTAAGTCTCAATCGTAAACACAAGTACGGAGTATTATTGTTATTATTATACAAATTTTTGGATGAGATGGTAGGGCGAGACTCTTACATATATAGGGGGTTATTGAGTTAATTCTAGCCTCTAATTAAATTAGGTGATTTTCTTTCTCACTAATTCTCTTGTGAGGCCAAGCTCACATAAAATTAATATGAGACCAAAGTACAAATTGCAGTTAAAAGGGTACGAAAACATGAAATAAATCTACTAAAGTCACTTAAAGGGGTACTAAAAAAATTCAGCTTAAATGGTAGAAAAACTGTATAATCGAGTATAAATGAGGTGGACTTACAATAACTTATTGTAAGGCTCGACTTACCTGAGAATTTGTGTTTCTTTAATAACCAGTAACCGCTCTCCCTTAAATTCAACATGTTCATATCATTTGATTATTTTTGTGATGGAGATTTTGGTCAAACGATAAATATTTGATAAATTACAAAGAACAATAGATATCACATGTGAAACGGTCTCAAATAAGACTCGATGTTAAGATCGTCGGTAAGATTATTAATTAAGATCATCGTGGACTTTTTGTTTTGTCATCTAACTAGACATTATTGATCAGTCGGTAAGATTATTAATTAGAGAGTGGCCATTTAATAAATGTACTCCGTATAATATAACTATTGTCTTCTATTATTGAGATCGAGTTTTGTGGCACGTACATACCTGCTCTACTCTACTGCTCACGTCCTATTTTTTTTAAGCAAAATACGGAGTAATCGACGTCGTTTAGGGCAATCTAGTGGTATTGTAGACTAGTAGTTGAGAAGTCAAAGTCATCTAAGAAAACTGTCTTAAACTAATGACCAAATAATACACGTAATTAATTAGCTACGAAGAATTTGTCGCAAGCATATAAATTTCAATGTTCTTCCTGAAATTATGATTAATAAATACACTCTAATAATTTATAATTTAGGGTTAATTGATACTGTAATAACTACCCTATAAGTACATTTTTTTTTAAAATTAACACCATATAAAAAATTTCTTAAAAATTATAACCATAAATGTGACTTTTTTTAAAAAAATTGGTACCCAAATTCTGATTTCAACAAAGTAAATACAATTTTTCGAGGAAATCTTTCATATCTCATAAAATTTGATATGAATTACTCAAAAAAGCCTTCATATAACACCATTAACATATTTATTTTGAAGTTCGGTGTCAACTCATATGTTTATAGCGTTAAATGAAGAATATTTTGGATAACTAATATCAAACTTTAAGAGAATAGATAAGATTTCCTCAAAAAATTATATTACTCGATTGAATTAAGAATTTGGGTACTAATTTTTAAAAAAATGTCTCAATTGTGGTCATAATTTTTAAGAAAATTTTTATAGGGTGTTAATTTTTAAAAAAGTGTACTTATAGGGTGGTAATTATCAATTAACCCTATAATTTTTAAAATAAATACACTCTGAATCACAAGCATATTTATCACATAAAATAGATTTGTATTGTGAATAATTTATAATTTTTCTAAGTTATATCTATGATAATATTGGATCCGAGTACTTTTTTTCTAATCAATTCTAAAGTACTCGTACATTTTTTCTCCAATCAACTAAATACTTTTTTTTTTTTTTTTTTTACTAAGGTTTATTATATACAAAAATTATTTGGTACTCTGTATTATATTTTTGTTGTACGAATTTGTTTTAATATTTATAATTTCAATGTTATTTCAAGATTGATTCGTACTATCGAGTAGTAGGATAATAGATTTAAGAAGCGAATCAACGGTAATATGCTATTGGAATGACACTTTATCAATTTAATTTGCATGTTTAACTTTAAAAATATTGTTTTCTGGTTTTTTATTTTATTTTTATTAAGGGCCTCATTATTACGGCGTATGGGACCTTCAAAATTTTTAAAACGACTCTATATGTTCCTATATTTTGCCACGAACCGCGATACAAATAATTTATATCACATCAATATAATGTGACCTTATCTCTAATTTTGATACATACCTGGTCATGTATTACGTACTTGTTTAAGTATAGGATTGAGTGATTGACCAAGTAATACACATTTTTTTTTTTTTTTTTTTTTTGATTGACCAAGTAATACACATTTTGATACATACCTTGTCATTGCTTTTATTTGCATCCATTTCACGTAATCGTAGACCCAGCATGCAATAATAATCAATTATTCTATGTTAAGACAAATAGACAATGTTATTTGGTGATCTTTAAATTATAACATGGGTGAAATTCCCATGGGTCTTAGGTTCAATTCTCTCCAAGAGCAATCTTGTGGGGAATGTTAGAAACTTAAGGCTGTGCCTAATAGATCACAAGCTTGTCGCCTTGGTAAAAAGGGTGGTTGACCTAGCGTGTATGGTTTACAGGCTATCATGCACGCTCGGGGGGTTTAATTACCCAGTGCGCACCTAAAGTAGCGGTTGCGGATCCCCACGTTATCCAAAAAAAAAATTATGAATTGAAAAATCATTAATTTATGTAGCTGTTTAATTCATGGGAATCACATTTTTTATTATCAGGAGTACATTCCTCCATTATGTAGAAATAATACGTATTACCAACAACTCCACAAGCTAAGGTAAGAAGAATTTCCCCCCGAAAAGTTAATTTCGAGATGCCAACCAAACCTTTTTTTGCGACTCATTTATTTTAAAGTTTCGATGATAATTTTATTTCCCGTATTGAACCATATGATTTCTGATTAGTGAATTCTTTTTACTATGAACAATCACTGAATTGTAACCCATGACATTAACGAACTATATATCTTAAATCAAATTAGGGGTATTTAACACATTATATCAAATTAGGGATATTTACCACGTTATATCACATCAATTTAGTTTGTCATATCATATATTTATAATTTTATTAAAAATTTATACTCTATATTAGGGTTATTTAACATGTATTACGGTGACTCATGTTAAGATGTTACGGAGTAATAATTAAGGAATGTATTCTCAATGGATAAATTCTTTTAGTATATATATCTTAATTTCTCATGATATGTTTATGAGATTTATTTTTTAAATTCTTAAATAGTACTAGTATTTAAATATGTGCCTCTATATATGGTACATCTCAGAAAACACCAAAACATAAAAAATAAAACGTAAATTATTTAACGAAACATTTAAATACGATTGTCCGTCCGTTATCGATGGATCGGAAAAAGGAATGACCAAACCACACTAGACGTGTTTTTTATAATTCGTTATAGTAACAATAATGTCTCCTATCCTATTTGTTTCTTACTACAAGTCACAACCACTATGGTAGACCAAGACATGGTAAACACATAAATCCTGGATTATAATATTATATTATTATTATAATATAATTATTTTGGTACGGAGTACATCAATAACGACCAAATCAATAGTACTACAATACCACGTTTGTTGTATAAAAAGGGACACATTACATGCAAATATTATCACAATTCACTACAATAATAATAATCTTAACAAAATCTTAGCAATAATACTGCAAATTAAATAAAATCGAGTTTTATTGCTAATAATAATATGGCAATTCGTAATGTACTTTGTTACATATTTGTTGCTATGGTTTTGAATGTCGCTTACGCAACCGATCCTACTCAGCTCCAAGATTTTTGCGTCGGTGAATCCGAAGCAGCAAAAGGATGTATGTATAATGTTTATCAATTTAATTAATTATTACTTTGAATTTGATAAATGATTTCATTGAAGAAGTTTAGTTGCTTAATGTTATACACCATATATGAATTGAACTCACTCGAGTCTACTGTATTATATAGATTTAATTCGTAATTCGTAATAAATAAAATTACCTTTACTATTAGGGAAAATAAATGATATGGTATATTCTTAATATACCATATCATTTATTTTCCCTAATATTTACCTAAAAATTTATGCTTCAAAACAGAATACGGAGTAGGCAAAATAATTGTGACAAGCGTTTTCTTTGCATTATATATATATCTATGTGTATATATCGACAAAGAAAATGAGACATAAATTTTACTTCAAACATGTTATAAAAATGGAATAAATAGATGATCTTATGATAAATTTTACAAGACTATTTTAATTTTAGCGTAATATGTGTTATAGTAATGAACTAAAAAATACGGAGTACGAGTAATAGTTACTGAATATACTAAACTAGTGATAAAATTGGTACAATGGTACGATAAAGTAATATTACGGAATACTTTGCATGATCTTACTATACATGAAGTATTAAAATAAATAATATTATATCATTTATATGTTAGTGGTGAAATATATGTTACGAGTCTTTTGACAATATATCCAAGATATAACTACTTTCAACCTAATCCCATTACTTTCATTGATTGTTACGTTGTTTTATATGGACAACAAAGAAAAATAAAATTGTTTTATCTAACAACAGATAAAAAAGTACGGAGTAAAAATTAACTCAATTAAAAAGTATGATGATTGCTAAATTTATGATCTGTTTCCTAATCGTTTTAACTAAATTTTTTAGTTGATAGATGAAATCACGAGATTAATTTTATACTTTTTTACTATTGTTGGGCTAAACTACATTTTTCATCGGATTTAGTCATTTCTTTACATTTCTTTGCCAGTTCCTCTTATTATATGAACAAAATGAACACTTTGTTTACCTTTTAACTTGTTAAAATAGAAAGGTAAACAAATGATTGAATCAAATATACCGTTACTTACGAGTAACATATTTTGTGATTGTATTGTAGTGTTCGTGAACGGAATGTTTTGCAAGAATCCTATGGATGTTTCAATAAACGATTTTATTTTCACCGGAATTCTAACGCCAAGAGCCACCAACAATGCACAAGGGTCTACGGTCACTCCGGTGAGCGCGACCCAATTGCCGGGACTCAACACCCTCGGAGTTTCAATGGCTCGAGTCGACTTTGGACCCTTCGGTCTCAACCCTCCTCACATTCATCCACGTGGTACCGAAGTTCAGACCGTTCTCGAGGGCACCCTCTATGTCGGTTTCGTTACGTCTAACCAAGTTGGTGGCGGAAACAAGTTTTTTACTAAAGTTATTAAGGCCGGAGATATCGTTGTTTTTCCACAAGGTCTAATTCATTTCGAATTTAATATCGGACATACTCCGGCGGCGTCTTTGGTTTCGTTTAGTAGCCAGAATCCCGGGACTATTACGATTGCGAATGCGACGTTTGGGTCTGAACCTCCGATTTCGGTCGATGTTCTAAGCAAGGCTTTTCAGTTGGACCCTAAGATAATTAAATATCTTCAGTCTACGTTTTAAAAAGGATGGAAAATGAAACAGCATCATCTGCCGGGGTTGAAACTCGGTAATGAGTAGTGGTTTATTGTTTGACGTTGAATAATAATAATAATTGTATCGTGTGAGATTGTGTGAGGTTTAATAAAACTAATTTATGTTTTGTGTACACACATTTGTGTTGTGGGTCTAATGTAGTAGTGTGCACTTGTGTTGTTATCGTGTAAGCATTGAATGAATAAAAATTTGAGTATTGTAATTCTTTTGATAATGAAAATAAAATGTTACTCCGTACGACTCTTATGAGTAATTCTCGCAATAATTAATGCGTATTTATAAAATTATATCTGATTGTTTACACAGGTATACTAATGAATTATAAATTTATTACTACTATTATAATTTAATTTGTTTCATATATTTTGTGATTCTCACATTAATAAAATTCTCTTCCCATATATTGAAAAAAAGTGAAAAGTACAAAACATAATGAGGAGTATAAAATAACAAAAACGAGTCTAAAAGAGAAAAGGCCAATATTGCCTAATATAAAAATAGAGGTTATGAAATAACTTTGTAAGTTATGAGTAATTAGTGGACTTTTGTTATAGAATATGAACTAGTCTTTAATTTCTTTTAATACGGTCTTATACAACAATTTATCGATACAAAAATATGTCTTAAAAATCAAAACATTCTATAAAACACAAAATGATTTTTAGAGTAAAGTTAAAACATTTTAGTGATTTGAAGCCCAAAACTAATGTCTACATTATATAGTAGTATGTGTGTACTTGAACTTGTTCGGCCCATTTTGTAAGCAAATTACTCCGTACTTGCAGCTTAATTTTGGACTTGACTCTCATTTTGGCACGAGATTGATCTATAGGTTCATTGTTTTCCAGTTATCGTGCAAACAAACTGCTCTTTGCTAGAGCAGGCCACGGGCCGGGTAGGGCCGGGTAGGGCTGACCCGCCAAGGGCACGGTCCGTTGGAGGCAAGGGCCGGGCTTTTAACTTGAGGCCCGAGCCCAGCCCTTAGGCGGGCTTGAGAGGCCAGACCGAGCTTGGCCCTTACAACGTTAACTTTTAATTTTTTTTGGGCTTAATGGCCGACTTCAAAAGGGTTGGACCTCAAAAACCAGACGTGAGCTCGGCCCTTAAAAAATGTGGGCTCCGCCGGGCTTTGGGAGGGCCGGTTCGGGTTGTAATTTTAAGGCTCGAAGGGCGGGTTTAAACGGGCCGGCCGCCCCGCGCAAATGCGCAATTGACCTGCTCTATTCTTTGCCAACCAAACTAATGAAATTCCTTAGTCATTTCAACAATTTTGTCGTCGTTATTTTTATCACACAATTGACCACTTAAAACACCAATCGATCGTGGACCTTAAAACATCAGCTTAACATTTTCGTTGGTTAGTTTCCGACATGATATTAGAGTCTAAATTAGATTAGTCTCGATTCTCGTACTTAGATTAGGTCAATCGAATTGTGATAGCTTTATTGTCAACTAAAGGTCAACCATAAACTAACTATACTACGTTGTTAATTAATAATTCATCAAATTCAAACACTTTGTGCCAAAACTAGACACTATTCATTTAAATTTCTAATTTTCGAAATTTCCTACAATTATACCATCTTTTAACTTCACTACACTTTAAAATATTAAACTCTTGAATTTTTCTAAATTTTCTAAAATTCTCTAAAAATCCCTAAAACATTCGATATACAGAGTAATAAAGAATAAAAAGGCGAGATCTTTAAATTTCTATTCCGTATTTAAAAGTGAAGGGAGGGAATATATATTCATATTCATTTTTTTTTTTTAGCAATGGTGCACTTCAACAATTAGTGTTTCATTATTTTAATAAATCTATTTTACTGGAGTAATTAACTATGGAGAATACTTTGTTTTGCTTTGGTTGTCCTGTAAGTTAACAATAAACAGCATATTTCCTCATCTAACTTTTTCTTCTGTCTTTATTCTATCCATCACTATTTGTCTGTGTTTTTTTTTTCTTAAATATAAATTTCCAGAAAAAAATAAAAATAAAATAATTATCCCACTTATTGAAATACATAGTAGAAGCTTGCTGTAACAGCTAAGCATCTGCATTTTGTTCACCACTTTTGTATGCTCACTTGCTTAAAAATGAAGTCATTTTGTTGTTTTTTTTTATTATTTTTTTATTATTTTGAGTTTGATCTGCAATATTTTTGGCTAGTTTTGTGTTTGTTTGTTCTGCTTTTAGATTTGTTCATTGGTTGATTTACAATGTAATTTACACTTTAGGAAGCATTGATTTTTTTTTTTTTTTTTTTTTTTTTTACTAATTTGCATTTTCTAGGAGTATTCTATGAAGGGTAATGAATCAAATGAATTTGTTTGTGGATAAGTTTTTAATTCGAGTAATTTTAACGGCCAATAGAATTACTCAGCTGCACATTTATCGTGAACACGATGCCATAAATCTATTGGCCGTCTCACGTGTATGAATTTGACTCTTGTCTTTTCTTTTCTACTTCACATTTACTAGGAGTAATCATTGTTAATGGTATCTAAATTTGTGTAAAATTATTGGAAATTTTGATGGAAAATTGACTGTTGGAAACTTGAAATTGTTGTTGAATAAATAGATTCATGTTCAGTAATATACATATGTGAACTGTGGAATTCAGGCGGGCTCTATGCGGGTTGAATCAGTTGCGAAAATTTTGGATGAATGAGTCGGGAAGATAATTAAGATGTTCTGCTCGCGTGTAAATGTTCGGGCAGAGGCTCTCGTGGTCCTAATTGTCGTATGTCTGCAGCATTTCAGCCATGGGGCTACTAATCCTACCGATGGTTAGTGATGAAGAACTTTTCCGCTTTTGTGTTCTTCTGTATTATGTGTGTACCCAATGTGGTGGAAGAACCGTCTTAGATCAAAGTTCGATAAAACAACAACAAATTTAAAGCGATATTGTTATACTATGACAGTTGTGAAGGAAAAAGGCTTAAATTTTTGCCTGAGAAGATATACCCTTGTTTCAGTCTATTATGAATTTTCGTGTTTACTTGATAGTGTTGAAATGTCTGCCTGTTTGTGTGGCCTTCAATTAGCGTATGCAATATGACTGATTTAAACGTTTTGGGTGGGCAAGTTGCTGCCATTAACAGCTTATACGCTTCTCTTGGGTCGCCCAATGTACCTGGGTGGGTTAGCGCTGCTGGAGATCCATGTGGTGACGCTTGGCAAGGCGTCGTGTGTGACACTACAAATAACATAATCTCAATGTAAGTGACGATTTCTTTGTTTGGTCAGCATCAAGTCATTAATGGTCAATGTCGTCGTACATATAAATTATCTAGGCGTCTGCGTGTGCGTGTCCCTGGTATCATATGGAAGGGACTGTTATCTTCTCACAATCTCATTTATTCCTCTGACTCTAATTTTGAATTACATTGCAGAACTATTACGAACGATAATGTAGGAGGTGAACTAGGCAACAGTCTGGGATCGTTTACAGCCATTCAATCAATGTAAGGATTTATTTCTATTCTTTTCTTATGGTAGCACCTTGTAGTTTGACATTTGCTAAAAGCCAATATCTTTATCGACGTCTACTGTTGACTCCTCAACGAATCCTGTCCTATTAGTCTGGAAAAATGTCGTAGATGCAAAGTTCTGTTTAGAGAGTAAAGGTTACGGGACTGTTGCAAATTCACGTAATGAGATGAAAATATCAAATGTTGCAATTTCAATAAATGACAGCGAGTATCATGTAGTTGAGCACAGATGCTATTTTATTTCACTACGTACTCTCGTCTCATTTTGCTTGAAAAGGGTATTACGGAATACTATCTTTTATATTCTCTACCCAATTGAACTGTGAGTCACTCATGACCGTTATACAACAAGCTGTCTGTCTTACGTTTGCCATTTTTTTTGGTGCAGTGATTTAAGCAACAACCATATCGGCGGGAGCATGCCATCCACCTTACCAGTATCGTTGGAAACCTTGTAAGTTCCATAGAGACGATCTTATGTGATACCACCGCCTCTTACGGCTTCTATTTTTTGTTTTGTATTTATCACTCCTTCAATTCTATCCTAAATGCATGATACGTCATTTTATGTCATTATCGTCATTTTATTTTCCTTCGATGGGTTCTCTCTTGAAAGTCCACTTCTATTTTTCACCTTTTGCTCAACGTTTAGAAAGTTATGCTTTGTAGGAAACTGAACAACAACAACCTTACTGGAGAACTTCCCCCTTCAATGGAAAGCATGTCTGCTCTCTCTAGCCTGTAAGTGGTCATTGCAATACTTTTACCGCTACTCCTATCTTACAAGCTCCCATTTTCCGTATTTTTTTTTTTTTCTGTTTAGCCAACAAAACCTTCTGTGTTTTTGCAGACAGTTGCAGAGCAATCAACTTTCTGGAACCCTCGATGTTCTCGAGAACCTTCCTTTACAAGACTTGTAATCTTCTCATCTTTATTCATGTTGTGCAATAATATGTGCATGCTTCCTACTTAATTGGTCTCTTTCAAGCAGAAATGTAGAAAACAACTTGTTCTCCGGATCTATACCTGACAAGCTGCTAATGATCCCTGATTTTAAGTATGTTTTTCGGAGTCACACGTTATTTTTATTTTTTCCAGTCGGCAAATATAAAATCATTTACGTTTGTATGTCACAATTTTGTTCGTTTTCTGGGTGTAAGAAGAGGCACAATGCTTGTACAACAGAATGGAGAGGGTATTTGAAATTTTGAACCTGGGACCTAATTTAAGGTTGCTGTTTCATGCAGGAGTGACGGAAATAGTTTTGATACATCTGCTGCTCCATTGGCTTCACCCCTAGTTCCCTCGACACAACCTTCTCCGGTTCTTCAAGGACCCCCGCCACAGCCATCTCCTCGACCTGGCACATCCTCTGGCTCGAGCACAATTCCTGGCTCTACCACAACTCCTAGTTCTAGACAAAAACCTGCAAGGGAGGCAGCATCACCGTCGACAGTGCAGGAACCTAATGCTCAGAAAAAGACTCAGTCCTCGAAAACAAAAAAGATAGTCGGAATTTCAATCGCTTCTGTTATTGGATTCATAATATTGATTTTGGCGCTGTTGCTCTGTGTGCCATGGTGTTTTAGTAGAAGTAAACAGTACCGTCGTTCTACTCAGAGACACGAAATTCGACCGTACATGGGCACGAGAGAGAACCCTACTGATTACGGTTCTTTTAGTCCGCTAAATAGTCAAGCTAAAAAAGGTGTGCCCTAATTCCATTTCTCTAATGCATATTTGCTATATGTTAAAAGAAATTCGATAGTCAGTAGAAATCCTTTGAAATTTTCGCTGTCAGCTCAAAAAGATGCTGTCTTGGATATTAAAGATGAGCCGCAAGCACCACTCCGGAGAACCGCTGCAGTCGCAAAACCACGAGACAAAGAGGGTTTATATTCGCAGAGTTCCTCGACCCCACTTATGAACCTCGACAGCAGCACGAGCTTTAGTGACATTGATTTTATGATGGCACCACCACCGCCGCCACCTCCACCACCACCCCCACCACCGCCACCACCTTTTCTGTCGGAGAAAGTTATCGTTAAGCCCATGGCATCACTGGAAGCTGTTCCAAAATCTTCCACCAAACCTCTTCCGTTGACATCAGTGAAGTCTTTCACTATTGCCTCTCTTCAGGAATATACCAACAGCTTTTCACATGATAATCTTCTTGGAAGCGGAATGCTTGGAACTGTTTATCAGGCCGAGCTTCCAAATGGACAGGTATGAAAATTTATTATACCTTCCGACACACTAATTATTATACATTCTGAATATAAAAAAGACTAGAACATAGTATTGTCTGATATTTCTGCATTTGATTTGCGATGACAAAAACATACACTTGCGTCCACTTATGCATATGTAAGGAGAAATGGTTTTGACGGCAATTTACATGTTACTTTTCTTTTTTCTTTGTCTATGCTATGTTTTGTGTGTTAAATGTTCGGTTTGGGGTTTATGTGCAGCTATTAGCAGTCAAGAAATTCGACAAAGGTGTTGCCAATAGAATGAAAGACTATGAGTTTCTTGAGCTTGTAAACAAAATCGACAGAATTCGGCATGTAAATGTTGTGGAACTTGTTGGCTACTGTTCGGAGCATGGTCATCGACTCTTGATCTATGAGTACTGTAGTAATTGCACGTTGAATGATGCATTGCACTTAGATGATGAATACAGGAAAAAGCTGTCGTGGAATAAGCGCACGCAAATGGCACTTGAAGCTGCAAGAGCGCTTGAGTAAGTAGACCTGTTTCAATCGCTTGATGTATGTTCCTAACCACGTGACTATCGATAATCCTAGTGACTTGGTAAATGATGCATATTTCATGTATGAAACAGATACCTGCATGAAGTTTGTGAACCGGCAGTGGTCCATAGAAACTTCAAATCTGCAAATATTCTTCTAGATGATGAGCTCAATGTGCGAGTTTCTGATTGCGGTTTGGCAACTCTGATTGCATCTGGCTCTGTTATCCAGGTAAGCAGGAAAGCAGGAAATTGTAACGTCTTTGTTTAATCGAATGAGTTGTTGAATTATCCTTATGTCCTCGTATAAAAGGAACGATTTGATGTAGAAAGGGATATGATGGATTATAAAATGCAGAACCATTTAGGTTATATTAACACGGCGTGAAAACCGTTTTATTTGACATCGTCTTAAACCCAATCTCAGTTGTCAGGCCACCTTCAATCAGCGTACGGATACGGTGCCCCAGAATTTGAATCGGGAATATATACAACTCAAAGTGATGTTTACAGCTTCGGAGTGGTTATGTTGGAACTCTTGACAGGTCGAATGTCGTATGACAGGTGAGATATGCAATAACTTAAAGACGTCAAATCTCGTCCTTACTTCTCGACAAATTTTTTTATTCTGTGTCTGCGTGAAATTACTTGCAGAACAAGAGTTCGAGGGGAACAAATTTTGGTGAGATGGGCAGTTCCTCAGCTGCATGATATCGATGCTTTACAAAGGATGGTTGATCCTTCTCTTAATGGACAGTATCCTGTAAAGTCGTTGTCGCACTTTGCAGACATCATTTTGCGTTGCGTACAGGTAACAGTGTCCTCGCCGTAAAATTAACCGCCGAACTGACGTATGTTACCTCTCCGTAAAAGTGACACTAATCGAGAAAAGGCTAAACTTTTGCAGACTGAGCCAGAATTCCGACCGTTGATGTCTGAAGTAGTGCAAGACCTCCAATACTTGTTACAAAGAGATTCACCATGATTTCCCTTCCCAGTACATTAGAGTCGGCCTATAATTTAACAATGACGGAAATCTGTGATCCAAAACTTACTGTTTGGAATGTTTCGAGTTCTTCGAGAGGACATTAGATTTTGGACGTGAATACGGCTCAACGATTTCAGAAACAGCTGCGACAATTTCAGCACTGCATATTTGTAAGACGATCCATTTAGTATCTGAAGCACCGTCTCCAGAAGATTTGTTTGATATGATCAGTAGCGATCAATTCATATTTCGGCAAGCTGGCTTTTGAGTTGAATTCGTTTCTGTCATTCCATTAAACTCATTATTTGTCATTGAATATGTATGTATGCAGTGAATTTGTAAGTAGTCCCATTTAATAAGGTGAAGAAATAAGAGTCTTGATTATGAATTTGTTGATACATTTGTATAAACCATGTACAATCTAAGTGCAATTTTGAAATTTCACATGTTCGATTAACTTCACTTGTTAATTACGAGTAACTCGCTAACCACAGAGGTGTCTTTTGCGGTACAAGTGAAGCAATGTAACGATGCACATGCTAGAGGCCGTTCGTGCATCTAAGGGGCCGATGGTGTATTTCGAGTTGCGAGGTGTTGAGGTGAGGGGTAAGATTCTCACAATACTCCCTCTATCTATTCATCTGGGGGTGACAAGATGTACAAGGACTTCGAAACGTAATTTCTGGTGATCGAATATGTAGAAGGTAGTTGATTTTGTGCCTCGATTTCTAACTCGTCAAAAAGGGAAGCTTGACCATTATAGACACGGAGTAACAATACTTAAAACGTAAAATATACATTTACCGGCATAAACCATGTCGTAACATGATTTGGCAACGACAACCGTGGACACAAAGTCTTGAGCGAGACAGTCTCACAATATCACATGTAGGTTTCACGATATGAGACGGTTATCATGCGTTTCCCAAAGAAAGAAAGTGGGAGTTCAAAAATTGTAGCGGCAAAATAGGAAGAAACTAAAAATCCAAGCCAACCCTTCAATCTCTCACACTACAAACACGTCTTTAACAAAAACCAAAAAAACTAATCAAATTTTTCCACTAATTAAACTCATCTCACACAACACACTTCTCTCCACATTGCATTGCATTAATTTTTTTTTTTTTTTTTAATCCTTCGATTAATTTTTTTGACTTTTCTTCGCTCTCATGACGAACGATCGTAATCCTTTCGACGACGATGTTAATCCTTTCGCTGTAATTTTCGTTATTTTGATTCTCATTTTCGCTGCATTTGATTCATCTTGTTGCAATTTCGATTTCGTATTTTATTATTCTTGATTTTTTCGTGGTTTTGTGGATTTGAATTTTGTTTTGTTGTTGCTGAAATTGTATGTATTGATTTTTGATCATTTTTTTTTTTGGCAACATTGTTTGAATTGATGATCGAATCGTGTATGATGATGATGATGAAGATTTGGAGATTTCGTGGATATAAGTTGTGTGAATTTCGTCAACTTCTTCAATGATTTAACATAATTTGGTGTTTTAGTATTTCGAAATCTTGCAAATTTAAGGTAATTCTTACATGAGACCGTTATATGCGTACAATGACCTACTGTCGACTAAATGTAACAATTTGTCGAGTAAATTGTAGCCGTTTTTTTATGTCGCTAATAATGATCACCTAAAGTTCGTAGTTTAGTCGCAATCCGCCGATGTATGCATACAACAGTCTCATTTGAAGAATATTAGCCTGTATACGAGGGTTTCTGTTTGAAGTTTGACCTTGAGAAGTGATGGGTGATGTGGAACAATGTAGGCGCCTTTTGAACAAGAAATTGAAATCTTTTGATGATAATAGTTTACGTAACATGTAGTGGCTTGATCTTCAATAGTTTTCCATGTCAAAACGGAGAGGCGAATCAATGACAATGAAGTTGCAAAACCAAATTGTCTAGGGTTGACGATTTTTAGTGTATGACATATTTTTTTTTCAATTAAAACCATCTATGATTGACAATTCAGACGCGTGTTTCATTTTCAACAAAACATAGGTTCCTGCACCTAATGCCGCTATTTCACCGCTTCCCCATGAGCGTGCTGAGTATGATCGCGGTGCAACTGTTGACATTCCTCTTGGCCATGAATCGGTAGGTTAAGTTACAAAACCGTTAGCAGTTTGCTTTTCGTCTGAGTGATGCTGAAGAATGTAAATAGTGCTTTCCATCTCGTTTTGTTTTGCTTTATAGGATTTGAAGAAGAAAGAAAAGGAACTGCTTGCTAAAGAGGCCGAGTTGAAGAAGAAAGAACAGGTATCGCATTTTCATTTACCGGGAACTTTTGTACCATGGTTCAAAATATTGGCGATTATACATCGTATTAGGTGAGCGTTTTGGTATCAAGACCTGGCATTTATCGATCATCATCACAAAATTGTCGCATTAACATTGATCAGTAATATTAGTGAACAAAGTTATGTTAGATTTATTTAGTCATTAATGTGATACAAAAGGAACCGAAGGCAAGAAAATTAGCAGTAAAAGCTACTCCGTATCAAAAATAGATCACTGAAAAATATGCGCAACCAACACGCCAAAAATAAATCACTCAAATCAATTTTTTGTATTCCTTTGCTGGTCGATGTAGGAAATCAAAAGGAGGGAAGATGCAATCTCTCGAGGTACGTACAGTTCTCAATCTTCATGACATCGTCATGGCCATAATGAGTTATGAAATACGAAGTATTTATGAATATGTAAGTTATGTCCATACATTATTGCAGCCGGAATTGTGATTGAGGAGAAAAATTGGCCTCCATTCTTCCCCCTTATTCATCATGATATTCCAAATGAGATACCCATCCACCTACAGAAATTGCAATATGTCGCGTTCACTACTTACCTTGGTTTGTTTAATTCCCTTCTCATTATTTATTTTGCACATTAACGTTTGTTTGTTTGTTGTTTATAAAATACTCGTTATTTCATAGGTCTTTTGCTTGTGTCTTGTACTCTTGTTACCTTTGTTTAATCGTAGTATGAGCGGACGGATATGTGTGTTGAATTCTGACACTTACCAACATTTTAAGTCTCTTTGTTAAGAATAAGGAAAATGTGGAATTTTAGTTATCTGAAATTAAAGATGTGCACGTTATGGATGAAGCAAGCGGAAAACTGAAAAAACGTTGGAGGCGTACAAAGCAGTTAGTACCTGTGTGGTACATTTTCACTACCGGATTCTTTATCCAAATAGACGACTGCATGTTGCTTGTCGATGTAGTCGAGTGTCCGACACAATAGAGCATGCCTGCAAATTTCTATTTAGGACTTATGTTACATAGCTTTTGAATTGATTTTATTTTGTTTGCTGTTTTAAATGTTCTCTGACATGGTATTTATAACTATGTATTTTATTCAGGGCTCGTCTTCTGCCTTTTGTGGAATATCGTGGCAGTGACTATTGCTTGGGTTAAAGGAGAAGGTAGTATATGTTGTTATCTTGTCTATTCTCTGGGTTCTCTGTTCATGGACATAAGTTTTGACTACACACAATATATGTTTTGCTTGTTCTTTTGCCGTAGGAGTGAAAATTTGGTTACTGGCTATCATCTACTTTATATCTGGAGTTCCAGGGGCGTACGTGTTGTGGTATCGTCCACTTTATCGTGCTATGAGGTAATTAATGATGAGCTGGTTTTTTATCTTCTACTGAGCGGTCATTTTGGCGTCGTCTAGCGTTTTTTACCGTCCAACACCTCAACCTTATATGACACTTGGACACTCTAATGTAGACCAAAAACGTAATAATAGCTACGTTTGACACTGCCAAGTGCCAACCCGTGTCTCACATAACACACCTGTAAATGAGTCGGAGTAACATTTTGGATCTTTAAAGAATCCTCATCAAAGATTCACATGAACCGTTAGGGGTTTTAAGCTCTCAACAAGTCTGTTTTATCGTTTGAGACTTTGATATTCACTAGAGGTAACTTCTCTAAAAGTAAACTCTATATTTGGTTTCCGTTATCCACTTTTCATTAATCCTTCTCAATGGTTGTCACACTGCGAGGAAAAGAGATGATCTTTGTACAAAAGACGTAGAATTTCCTTTAATTGGGCTCTTTCTCTCCTTATAAACCCCCACTCCCCACAAAAAATGCTCTTAAAAGATCTTTGCTCGTGGTATCTTGTGACGTGTGATCCCACCATTGAGCCCTTGATTGATACGCAGTGATTAAGTTTATCGTGGCAGTTAATGTGCTGAATGTAAGAGATTATTTGTATTAGGTTGTGTTAGCCTGTGAGAGTGTATTGAAGTTAGTGTGTAATGGTTGTGACGAGAGACCATGTCAAACAAAGATTGAGCACATCTTCCAGAATGAGACATCATAGATTTAGGAAACAAAAGAAGGGTAAAAGATGCTAGTAGTAATCTCAGCTTTCGAACCGGGAGTTCAAGACATCGATTTCTATCAAAAATCAGAAATCCGACTCATTTGAGATTGTCTCTCAACATAAACTGGCATTAATTCTTGACTGTCTTCCCCTTGTGCAGGAGTACCATGTAATCAATCTGTGAAGGATGCCCAAATCATTGATTTTGGTGTCGCTTTTCTGTTAAGAGTAATAAGAGAGAGGCGTTTTAGAATGGTTTCTGAACTTATGACATTTCTAAGAATAACTCGAATCTTCAAATATTCATTAAATACCTTATAATATATCGGGCACTCCAGTAGCTTTTCTATAAGATCGTGTAATTATTGATTATGCAGTTGGTTGACCCGAAAGCAGCTTCAGTTGCAATTTGTTCTCATACCTGACTCTTTTTATTCTCTCTTACGCCTTTGGACAGGACTGACAGTGCTATAAAGTTTGGGTTATTTTTCATTACATATTCGGTGAGACTTTCATCTGTTGCGTTACGTACTCATTTGTTCTATATGCTGCTGAGTGCTGAGTGAAGCTTGTTTATCCTTTCTGCAGATTCATATTGGTTTCTGTATTTTAGCTGCAATCGCACCACCAATCGTTTTTGAGGGGAAATCTCTTACGTATGTCTTCTTGTTGACGTTCTGATATACTGCGGGATTTTTATTGTTTGATACGTCGATTGATTTATAAATAAGTGGTTCTATCATTTAGCGTACTTTGAACTTATCGATGGTTATCTTCGTATTCATTCTGCCGGGCACTCTCTTTACGTGTTTGTGGTTGACATTTTGTGTAACAGGGGAATATTGCCTGCTATAGATGTTCTTAGCGGCAACGCTATAATCGGGGTACGTATTTACTCGTTTATAACCTCTTGTTTTGAGCTGCGTTTGAGTATGAACTTGTACTGCTCATAAATTACCTCGTCATTCAAATCCAACTTTATTATCCCCCAAATTTGAAAATACATACTTGTCGGTGTGAAAATCTCATTTTCGCTGTGTTTACAGATCTTATACCTAATTGGTTTCGGATTTTTCGTCCTAGAAGTATTACTTAGCATTTGGGTCATTCAGGTTAGTCCCTTCTTTTTCCGTTTTCCTTTCACTCTTTGATCTTTTATAAACTATCGGCCCCTTCTACGTAATTCAGCTTACCCTCCCATTTTCCGCATATATTACCGTTATGCAGGAAGTTTACATGTATTTTCGGGGAAGTGGCAAAGCTGCGGAAATGCAAAAGCAAGCTGCAAGACAGACTATGATGGCGGCATTATGATTACGGCCTGTTCAGTACAGAAAGCGTTAGCAGTTGCACGACGATGGCCTTTCGTTAGGCTCTGCTTCGCGAAGTACACACGGTTAAATTTTTCGAGCTCGATTTTTTTATTCTTTTTGGTGGTCTCAAGTGCACAACAAACTAACCCTTGATTGAAGACCTGTAAACGTTTGCGCCATATTTGTTGCGCTTAGTTTCTTTGATCAACTAACCCACTGCTTTTTTTCTGGCAGAATTTTTGAACGTTTTGGAACTTTTTTATCCTGCAATTGAGTACGGACAACTATGTACTGATTAAATTTATTCTCAATCTATTTAATTTGTTTGCTTTTTTTTTTTTAATTCATTGGCGTTTATTTAAGACGACATTAGTTTTGGTGTTCGTCCCCTGGCCTGGCAACCTACATATATATTTTAAAGTATTTATTATGTGAATATAAAGTATAAACCGACTCTTTGATTGAGATGACCAGTCAGGCTCTGGTCGGACTGTGCTTGCCAAATCAAGTCCCGAGCGCAGCCGTTTATAACTTTGTAGAAAATGAAAGGCTCGACAAGCTAGACCTCAAAAATTGTATCCCGAACACAACCCATTATTTGGACAGGTCATCCTGGTCCTTCGACAAATTATGTCGTGCTAGCCAAACCATGGCCCCATTAAAGGAGTTAGGTCAGGCACTGAGGCAAGGCCGAACCAATCCGCTCAAATAACAACCTCTATGTGTCCCTATTGTCCCTATTTATGAGAAGAGGGTATCATGGGGTCCTAAGGCCGCCAATTAAGGGACTTTTCAACGAAAAGACCAATTCTAGAATCCTTAGTGTGCAAGGTATGAGTCGTACGACCCTTTCGTTTTAGGGTAGTTTGTATATGACAGCTATCAGCTCCAAAGTTTCTCGTATTTTATACGGAGTATTAATGTTGATGAGATATTCATTCCTCCTTAAACTTTTCGGAATTACGGAGTGATAGTTCTTGTAAAACTTATTGATCGAGGATCCTAAAAGATGCGAACTTTGTTGGAGACGTGACCCGTTAGATCGGAGCAAGTTGGGTAAAGCAGAAAGAGTGTCACATGTTTCCTATGTGATTATGACACAAGTTGGCTAGGTTTATTGTACCGTCATTAGACGAAATGTTTGTATGGAATTAAGTGTTGGCCGGGGTTGTAAAACAGATACGTATTCATAAGGTAAATGTAGCAGAGATGTGTATGCTCTATAAATAGATTGTAAAATTAGGTGATTCATATGAAAATAGAGGTCACGTGTAATGAATACAAGATGAGAGAGTATGTACATGTTAAGTAGTTTATACACATAAGGAGGAGATCAAATAAATATCAAAGATAAAAGTTGGCAAAAATAGTGTGAGTTTGATTTGTATTGAGGAGGAGACAAGTTAGGATTTAGGAAGGTCTGATCTCCTTGAAGAGATACTAATCGTGGGATAGACAACCTATAATTATAGTTAAACGGATTAACCGAATTGAATCTGATTCGACTAAAGATAGTTAAACGTATAAACAGCTTAAGTGAAAAAATCGGATAAATTAGACTCTTCAAAAATAAAAAGGAGATGCTCCTTTAATTATTGTTTGTTTTTTTTTTTTTTTTTTTTTTTTTTTTTTTTTTTTTTTTGAGTGAGTTTTACCAATTTATTAGATGAGCTAGAGTAATTGCATGAGAGACCAATCATATATACATGTCTAAGGAAATGCATGTACGTGTACGGTCCACAGTCAAAGTAGCATACATTCATACAATAATACTTCCTCCATTCCGTTTGATTCTATACGTTTGATCAAAACACGGTAATTAAGGTAGAAGAAAATCAAGTGGGGTAGATAATGAAATTACTTAAATACCCCTACTTTATTGTTTGCAAGTGGGTTGAGTGGGTATTAGTGAAGGGTATATTGGTCTTTTAGTTTAATAAAGTAGAGACTAAAATAGAAATGTATAGAATTGATTGGAATTTCCAAAAAAGGAATATGTATAGAATCAAATGGAATGGAGGAAGTAAGTTTCTTCAGATTGATTTTTGAAGTAGTATTAAATTATTAATGTACATTATTGTTCTTGAGTATTATGACTATTATCCTTTTTATGGCAATTTATAAAATGATAAATGTAGCATTTTTTTTTTTCCTAGCTTTTATATAAGCCCATACCTTTGACATTTTTATTCGACTTACATACACGATACACGTCCCCGTGCTACATACTCGAGGATTTAATATATACATTATACCCATTCTCTTACATTTTGGTGTTAATTAAATAAAATATATAAGTTGTGTTGGTCAACTTCAAAAATTTAATTTAATACATCACGATTCACGCTTGCTATGCATGGAGTATTTTTTATTTATTTTTTTTACTTACGACGTTAATTTAAAAAAAATATATGGAGTATATAAAACAAGAAAATTGTAAAAGTAAACAAGAGCAAGTAATGAAAATTTGAGATAATAATATGATGATAGTTAAGTACATGGTATGAATTTGGAGTACCAAATATGAGGTCGAGGACTTTTCAATTGATTTTTGCCATTACTCATTACTTTCATTCACATTAATTCTCTAAAATCATTTCAAAATTAACTACTCCGTATAGCTCAGGTAAGGTTACATAACTCATACTCCATCCATTTAAATCCAATAACATCTTTTGTTTTATCACACTTGTCGAGACGCATTTTTCTACGACAATATCTATAGTTCTATCTCGTAAAAAAAATTGATATTTTTATTCTACTTATCAAGACAAATCAAACAAGATCACACATATATGATTATATTCTTATTTATACATTGCAAGTTATTTTTTGCTATCTAAATGAATAGTGACAAAAAGTGAAGAGCTGTCATTGTATATGAATGAAGAGAGTATTACAATTCGTGATAAAAATTACGATTATTATATGACTTTATATTATGCTTCTTTTGCCTTAATTTAAACTCGCTTTAGTTCAATTTAATTAAAACCTCTTTTCGATTCTTCTCAACTTTAATCAACATGCATGAATTTATCCAATTCAACATGAATTTGGAGCACCAATTATGATGTAGAGGACTTTTCAATTGATTTTTGTCATTACTCATTACTTTCATTCACACTAAATTCTCTAAAATCATTTCAAAATTAATTATTCTGTATGACTCAAGTAAGGCTACATAACTCATATTACAATTTAATTCGTGATATAAATTACGATTATTTCATAACTTTATATTATGTTTTTTTTTGGCCTTAATTTAAACTCGCTTTAGTTCAGTTTAATTAAAACCTCTTTTCAATCTGCTCAACTAACTATAATCAACACGAATGAATCCAATTCAACTGCAATAAATTCAACTCAACTCAATTCAATTCAGCTCCAATAAACCGAAAAAGAATGGCGACTATATGAGCAACACACGAAATAACCATGAAGCCAAAAACAAAAAGCCTCCAACTATCAACCAACAATACACTCACTTGCATTTAACTCACACAGTTGACCTCTCTACCCTTTCGCAAATCCTTACTCTCCAAATTGCAAATGCCGCGTATATATTTTACTCATCCCCCTCTATATAAACACTCACATCACATGATCAACTAACCATCCAAAATAACAAAAAAAACAACTACACAACACTAAACTATAATAAAAAATAATAATAATAAAAAATAATAATATTACGTAATAGTATTGATATTGATATTGATATTAAAGTTGTTATAAGGCACCAAAAACACTGCCTGCAAATTTAAACCAGTTTCAGCTTCTTTCTTTGTCGAACAAAACAAGAACGAAATAAAATGGTGTGCTTTTGTTTTCTAGTTGATCAACAACGACAAGTGCGGAGGTGCAAGCCGGCTGCTGGAACGTGTTCACGGTGTGGCGGTGGCGCTAGCGTTGCTGACATGAAAACCGCCACGAGGTTTTGCCATGTCCCCTTTTATTGGAAGTCTTGGAGAGCTATTATGTGTACCTTTTGTGGTGCTATTCTTAGATCATATAACTAAGATATATATATATAAATATATGTTCATTTCTAGCCTTTTTATTATCCTTTTTTTTTGCTACATTTGTATCAAGAATTTTTACTACTAATTAATTTAATAGTATATACTCCGTAGAATTATACGTACAATTATTACGGGGGTACTAGTATAGCTAAAATTGCTACGGAGTACGTAAAGAAAATGGACAATTTAATTTCAATAATCAATGTAATATATCACGGATTCGCAGGGGCGAACCTAAAAACTGTAGCGAAATTATTTTCATATCCAATAAGTTTATTTGCGTCATAAATGTGGAGTAGGTAATACAATCTAAGGCAGCGAAAATTGATATCATCATTCATTTTGTCGACATATAGGGCTGCTATCCCTTGTGACAAACTCGATGAATTTCAATGTGAAACCTACTATACTTATGGACGGTGTTAGGGGGTGATCAAAGACTGTCATACCTTCTAAACTGTAGAAAAACTGAAAATTTTAAATAAATTATATAGAGTAAATATTTTTATTAGGTTATCTTACTTTGTTAGTACTCCGTAATTACGTATTCTAAAAAAAAATGATCGTACAATAATAATTTTTGGCTAGATTCTATACGTTGAAGTCGTCCTAAATATTATGCTCAAATATATTAGGTTGAATGTAAAGAGAAACTTAGTTGGCTTGTTTTTTTATTTTTTTTGCTAGCGTGGTGGCCTAATAAATTGGTATACCCATTTACTTGGGACTAATAAATGAACAGACTAAGCCAACTGTAAAGTTCGAACTACTACTTGCTTACCAATTGATATCCATGTAGCCATGTAGGCTCATATGCGTGACAAATATCGTGTGATGCCCTTTTACGGTTTCGATAATATCTTTAAAATGTGGCTAATTTAATATATTATTTTAAAATTTTAAAAGTGATCATCTTATATGTTTAAATAGATCGTCGGCTCATCACAAATATGAGACAGTCTCAAACAATATTTGCGCGTTCGTGTATATTGTGTTGGGCCGTGCAGCTTTGCAAAACATTTTAACTGGGAATACGTTTACCTCGCTAGTATGGCAGTATGGCAGCGTGTATGTAACTTGTCGTTGAGGCTATTTTATAAGCACACGGTTGAATCATATACGGAGTATAACCTAACATTATGGTTAATTTGATTGCAATTTTATCGATTAATTGTCGTATTTATGTTCTCTCTTTCAATTTAATAGTTATACTAGTTGAGCACCCGTGCGATGCACGGCTAATATAGATATTTATATTTAGTGAAAAATAATTATGATATAAGATGTATGGAATAGTAAATTGTAACTTGGGATACATCATATATTTAGGGTCTGTTCTTCTCGTCTTATTTTTATTTATCTTATCAAACTTTTAACAAAATTTTAGAAAAGTTAATAAAACATTAAAAACTTATAAAATATTTAATAAAAATTTCAGATGACTTCATAAAACTTAAGAAACCTAATAATAAGATTATTATTAATTATTTTTGTTGTTGTTATTCTTATTATCGTTATAATATATTATTAGATTATTATTATATTATATTGTTATTTTTATATTAATATTATTATTACTATTTTATTAGTATGGAATACTTTTGATTATCTATTTCTAATAAAAATAATTTATTTGTATAATTATTATTTTTTTAATTTAATTTATTAGTAATATTATAGTTACAATTATATTATTTAAATTATTATTATCTTTATAATAATAATAGTTTATAAATAATAATATTAAAATTACTATATGATAAATACATTAATAATATATTAAAATAATTTAATAATAAAATAATAATATTATATTATTATTTTTAATTTATTGTAAGTAATTTAGTAATAATAATATAGTAATGAAATATAATAATATTTTATTAATAAGTCCTTTATTGGTATTATTATTTATTATATTTTTGTTATTAATATATTATTCATTATTACATTATATTATGAATATTAGTTATACTATCATTGTTATTATTTATATTATTACCACTTCTATTCTCCAAAAGATTATAATTATTTAAATTTTTTTAAATTTCATTTTATTTAACAAACAATCAAAAAGTTAAGGCAACTTCAGAAGTCTAAGAAAATTTCTGAAAATTTCAGATACTTATTAAAAAAAACTTCAAATTTCAGAAAAAATAAGGCGAAGATAACATGCCGCTAGTTGGAAGTACAACTACCACTTTGACATCTTCATTCATTTGAGAATAAAAGAACGAAAGAATTAGCACCCAAAGTCAAAACTTTTAGGAGTAAAATATATAAGTAACTTAAATTTTCTAGGAATAATTTGCTTTCTTTAAAAAAATGGATTAAGTTATATAAGTATATTAGACATTTATATTACCTATATGTATCCTAATATAATTTTAAATTGGTTGTCTCAGAAGCCTATATACATTGATTTCGTGAATGATATTTTTTTTTAGATAATTATTCTTAATTTTTTTAAAATTATATAAATTCTAATTGTTGAGTACTCCGTATTATCTATTATCTATTAATATCAAAATAAAATACATAAATCTTTTCTATTTTGTTAAAATGTTAAGAATTATGATACCGTATTATCTTCTACAATTAGTGTGACGTAATTATTTATTTGAAATATATTTTGTTTGTATTTATTTAAGTTATAATATTTATAGTATGGGGAATTATTCCTTAGTAAAACTGTAAAAGTAGTGTGCGTACATAGGTTTTTTTTTTGTTTTTATATAAATCTAGATAATATTCAATACACAAATATTATGTACTGAGAATATTTATTTTATATTATTTGCATATTTTATTTTTACTTTTTGAAGTTATACAACTAAGAATTCTCAATGTAACATATAGATTGATTTATTAGAATACTTTTGTTAAAAAATAAAATAGATTAAATAACATTCAGTATTATAGGGAATATATTATTTTATTAACAAAATAAAGTGCAATTAGGTTCTTGATAGAATTAACATAAATATTATGTAGTTAAATAAGGTGAGAGATTAAATAAATATATTAGATTTTTTTTAATTCATTTATTTATTTATGATGTCATATATTGCTTTTGGCGGGAAAATTTTTAATATGGTGTTGACATGTGGCAATGATGATGTAAGCTTAAACTGCCATTTAGTAGATATAAGATATGTTTGAGATCTCTTTGATATCAAAAGCAAAAAAAAAAAAAAAAGATTATTAATCTAAACAAAGTAAGAAAACAAGTGAAAAATAAATATTTATGATGTGTTAAGAAGTTAACAATTAGGATTCTTATGATTTGCAAGACTATTTTTTCTTCATAATATTCAATAGAATAGATGGTCTATGGATATAGGTTTCTAGTGAACTAGTGGTGGCCAACAGGCCATGGGTTGGGCCTGGCCTTTGATTGCTCAATTCGGAACCGGCTTGTTGAGATAGCGGGTTAGGTTAGGTCTAGGCTGAGTTTGCCAAATATAGGTCAGGGTTCTACCTATGGTTACAAATAATCTCGATCGGCGGTGCTGCACAAAATACGATCCTGGCACAAAGCATTACGTGGACGGGACATGTCGAACCCTTGGCGATCCGTGTCATCTAGTAAAAATTGTGAGGGAAATGACAAGGGTAAAACGACAAATTTTGGGTATAATCGAGTAAAAAACTTAGATACGATTATAGTCCCCGCAATTTGTCGTTTTGGGTATAATCGAGTAAAAAAACTGTACCCAAAATTTCTCGTATTATACCCAAAAAACTTAGATACGATCATAGTCCCCGCAACGTCGGCCCTACTAACCATGGTATTATAAATAGCATATCCATGTGACAAATGTACGAGATTATACAATAAACTCGTCTTATCAATAACCTTGTATAGTTGTATCCAACGTTATTTCATAAACTTATTATGTTTATAAATTCATGGGACATGCCTTAGCTAGTACTTAAAAATATGTTGTCGGTACCCGTTTTTTTTGCTGGTCGAACGTATCGGGTCAATTGTACAAATAGACCCAATAAACATGGATGCAATAAATGAAAATTAATGTCCTGAAATCCTTGTTTTATGTCTCTTGTTTTAGTCAACAACTATTCTACTTTTTACTCTACCTTTTTTTTTTTTTTTTTTTTTTTTTTTTTTTTTTAAAGTTAGTTTTTCTTCAATTTCTTCTCTATTATTTTAATGTCGTCGTCTTCTTCTTCTTTTTCTTCTCTTTCGCTTCCCTTTCAAGTTTCCTCATCTACCCCACCTTTCCACACACTTCACCTTTCATTTAATATTTTTTAAAAATTACTGACCTTTCATTTAATATTTAATTCATTTACTGAGTATTTTTAAATGAACCAAAAACCAAAATTAATTGAGGGAGTAATCAATATCAAATATTCAATATTATCATATATTTACGTTATCATTCCCATTTTAAGCACGATTTTTCCTCTTTGATGGTACAGTTACTTTTTTTTGGTTGGATCTGAAACACATTCTTTACTTTTTTTTTTTAATTATTATTGCTGTACATTGTAAATTTGAAGCGTTTTTTTAACGCAGTGTTTGACTTTCAGCTGATTAAAGAAGTTTTCTAGGGTTAAAGTTCTTCACTTTGGTGAAAAAGGTAGTAACTTTGTTATTTTTTTTTATTTGGTTTGGTTTGGTTTGGTGGGTTTGAATTGTTTTCTGTTGATTTGGGTTGTTACCCAGGTGATTAAATTCAGTGAATTGAATTGGGTAACTTTTATTCTTCTGAAATATGGATTCTTGTAGTTGCTGCATGTTTTCTAATTTTGGAAGATTTTGGTTTCGATAATCGAAAATTGGTTGAATGATGAGCTAGTATATTACTTTTTACTTGCATTAACTGTAACTTAATTTGGGGATATTAATGGCGATGAGGAAGAATTTGAACCCGCATTCGAGCAGAATGTTTAGTGATAGGAAGTGGATAATTCCATTTTTCACTAGTTTATTGGTCTCTGTGACTCTGATAGTAGCTTCGATTTTCGGGGTGTATTCTCCGAGTTATGACGAGGGTGAATCGCAGTTAGATGCTTTGGCAATTGCCAAATCCGAGGAACGTGCTGTTTATTTCGTGGAAGATGATATTAAGAGGTCATTGGAGTTAGATAGGAGGAATTCTAAGGATGAGCCACCGCGTTTTGCTTATCTTATATCGGGTACCAAGGGTGACAGTCGTAGAATCTTGAGGGTACTGCAAGCGGTGTATCATCCGAGGAATCAGTATGTTCTGCACATGGATTTTGAGGCTCCACCTCGTGAGAGGTTGAATTTGACAATGTCAGTTAAAGCTGATCCGACTTTTCGTGAAGTGGAGAACGTGCGTGTGATGGATAAGTCGAATTTGGTGACGTATAAAGGGCCGACTATGGTTGCGTGTACTTTGCAAGCCATTGCGATTTTGTTGAGGGAGAGTTTGATATGGGATTGGTTCATTAACCTCAGTGCTTCGGATTATCCTCTAATGACTCAAGACGGTGAGTTCTGTGTACTGCTTCTTGTCGATTCATGTAATGTGTTGGTGTTCTTCTTGGATTATATTTTCCGCTTTAATTGCTTGACTCAACTAGCTCTTAAATTGCTTGTTTTCCTATATGCAATGTGTTTGATGCTATGCGCTTTTGGGTAGTGTAGTTAGAAATATCGAGAAATTTTGGATCTATTCGATATTCCCCTTTGCATCCTAGTTTTTTGTCTATGTTGAAATGATGCTAAAAATAAGCTAGACCGCTTCGTAAACGTGTGGATTATATAAACCTACTATGTAGTCATTGTCATTGGATCATCTATTTAAAATCACAATCATAGGACCGCCAACCTGAATTTCGGTTCCACTGCTTTCCGTGGCCTACATCACAGGCTCCAGCCTTGTTAACTAGTCGACTCTTAAGGCACTTTCATTTGTAGACGCATTTTAAGAGTAGCCTGCCTACCTTCATACAACGTCCTATACTCCTATCTAAGGTTATATATATGACTATATCTGGAAAATAACATAATGCATGCTCCCACCTTCCCTAATCTTGTTTTGGCAAATTCACTATATAAATGCCACATTTTTAGACGTGGCTATTTTTGATATATTTGGCGTCTCCCCTACCCTTTTAATTTTGAACTAAAGTAACAAATATCGTCTAGTGTGACGATTATATGCGTATACCATGATTTTTATCCAAAATGTGACAATTATAATGATTTTTTGTGACCATTATTGACGAAATTGTAACGGTTACATTTTAGTCACAAAAAACTTGTATGCATACAACGGTTTCATTGGAGAATTATTAACCCACCAACTGATATTCCATGATTCCTCTTTTATCTTGCATATTGTCAACCCTACATGCTATCTTTAATTATTTGTGCTAAACAAAATAAGGCATTCCTGAACATGTGATGAAGTACCAAAAAACAGAATCTCACAAATTTCGGCTACAATTCCATCTCAAGTTTGGACCTTTCTTCCAAATAAATAACAATGCAATAAGTCTTAAAAAAGACTGTCTTTCATTAAGACCAGTCTTATGATGCTTAAAAAGTTACCACATTTAGGCGTATGGTGACCATCATTGAGTATTTAGTGATCACGATTGAGAGGTATAAAAGTGGTCACGATTTAGTAAAAAATGGTCACTAACAGCCTAAATGTAGTCACTTTTTATGCATTTGGGATTGGTCTTCCACTTTCTTAGTGAAAGACAGTCTGTTCTAAGACTTACTCATAACAATTCACACACAAAATCACTCCTGGTCTCACCACGTGCTGCGTAATTACTCTACCTTTTTATGTTGAGTCAAAGTAAATAATTACATTCGGGTACTCCTAGGTTAGTCTAGACTCTAAACTAAGCCTATTTTAGACTTATAGTCTTCTTTACTATATAGGCAGCCTATACGCTATGTTTAAGTTGGAAGATGTAGCTAAAGCGAAATAGGTGTGTTGTGTTAGGTTTTTTATTCAAGATCACTTTAATGAGAGGCTTGATGCTAACTAGTAAGTTTGTCAAGCTCTCTTTAAACTTTTATTTACGAGGCTATTACTTTAGTTATAGTGAACTTGTGCTGTGGTGTTCGAGTACGCCATGCTATTAATTGTCCTCTTACATATTTACACCTTTTGAGTTATTGGTACAAATGTTTCTCATATGAGTTAGTGCTTAGAATGCCACATCACCTGGACACATACTTGTGCATGATGATGCCTATAACGCTGTGTCCTCGGGAATGCATCGCTCATTGCGCTTTCATTTCACCCGATGCATCACTACCACACACCTTGCAGTTCACGCTCATCTAGGAGAAGTCTCTTGTCAAACGTGGCTTGGATATAATTTCTAAAAACCTTTCTGTAGGAGATTGCCATAAATTCGCCTTGAATCGAACTCAATGTTATCTAGTTTAAGTGACTCTTGCTTGCTAGTTGAACTGAAAAGTGATATTACCATTAATTCCCTGATTTTTTTTATTTAAGTCCTCGGTTTCTGTTATTCTAATCGGAAAGAAGGAATATTGTCTGACATTTTCTGATTTGATACTTTCATTATGCAGATATACTTCATGTATTCTCCAATTTGTCACGGAATCTGAATTTCATCGAACATATGCCTATGGTAGCTGGGTGGAAACTGTGAGTCCACTTTCTCCCAAGCATTGACCTTTTCTTTACTTATTACAACAACAAAGCCGTAGTCCCAAAATTATTTTGGTCGACTAACATGAATCATTATTTGGAACCATCCATTAATAAAATAACCGAGGTAGTCATTCTTAGTCTTAAATCATTTGCCATTGCAGGAACCAAAGGGCTAGACCCATCGTTGTTGATCCTGGGCTCTACTTGTCCAAAAAATACGATCTTGCTCATACTTCACAACGGCGTTCTCTCCCTACTGCTTTTAAGTTATATACCGGTATGTATGTGTAAAATATACGCTATTTGATTCAATTGTAGATCTTTTGTTGGCCTGTTAGTTTATTTTGTCGTCTTCTGTGAGATAGGTGGAAAGTGGTGGAGTCCGTTCAAGTGTGTGCTCGTGTTTACACATTCTGCAATGTTAGTCCTAGATAGTAGTACTATGCGATGGCAATAGTAGTTAAGGATGTTATATCACATTGGCCATGTAGCTTGGTGTTTCGTGTACCTACATTTGTATAAGATTTCCCGTGGTACATACAGGGTGCCAAATCGATCAACTTGATCCCCAAAAATAGATATAAAACGTCAGACTTTATACCCAATCGAAGATTCCAAATTGTCTATATTGGATTGCACCAGATACCTTATTAAACTTGGATTGAGTTGGAACTTATATGGAAGTCATTTTAAACCCGAGCAAATGTCAACCGTTGCAATCTGGATCAATTGATTCCAAAAAATTGTGAATGTTTTCCTGATTTGTTCATGTCCATCTGAAAATACTAAACAACCTGAAAATCTACGCTGGACGATCAACTTGAAGTAATAGAAATTGGTTATGGTGAGTAAAGGGAGTGAACTAAAACATTTCTAAGAAGTACCGATCTGATTTTTTAATTGATTTGCAAACCATCTTAAATACGAAGTATCTATTTGCCAAGTTTGCCTGCGCACAAATAAAGAAGAGCGGAAATGATTGCTCTTAATTTAGAGTGTCACATGGTTTGAGTAGTACGAGGACATCAACAGTAGGTTCGTTTTGTCTAAAAGTGTACATGAGGCGTGGTTGGATTTGCTTTTAGCAACTACGTGTTTGGTTGTAGTAATCACATGCCATGTTCACCATCTACAATACGGGAAAGGTCAGTAATGTGTATGTGTGATCTTATGCGTAGACGAAGCTATAAATAGTTTTTTCCTGTTGTATTAATTGGTATTGCAATGTGGTCCGGGTATTGCGGTGTTGGTGTTCTTTGTTATGGAATGTAGTTAATCCACTTTGTGGGTTTTGTCTTCGTCTTTAAGATATTTTGCCTTAGGTTTTTACCATGTTATCACGTCTCATATTATTGGGGTTTACGTCGCGTGTGGGAGATTGAAGTTAAATCTCCCGACAAAACCGAATCATATGTAGATTTCATTTTCTTTTATGCTCCATTGTGGTTGTATATGGCCAAATCCATATTGTCAATATATAAGGAGTTGCATAAATTGAGTACATTGTTTGGTCTTAAATATAGAGAGAATATTCGCTTTATTTGTTTGAGATGAATGCTATACAACTTCGTTGGTTTTGTACGTTTGGTTATGAGCACATCGAGCTCAATCAAAATTTATTTACTGGGGAGAGCAAAAATGAGATGGAGGAAATATATGCTAAAATTTTCGGGATAAACGTTTCCTGAAAATAGATTCTAGGACTAATATTTCCTGATATAGAATAATCTTCGCTGATTTGATTTTCATTCTTGTTTACAGGTTCAGCATGGGCAGTACTGACTCGATCTTTTGTCGAATACTGTATATGGGGATGGGACAATTTCCCGAGAACCGCGCTACTCTACTTCACTAACTTCATTTCTTCACCAGAAGGCTACTTTCACACTGTAATTTGCAACACTGACAGTTTCCGCAACACAGCAATTAGCCACGACCTTCATTACATCGCATGGGACAGCCCTCCGAAGCAACACCCTCGTGTCCTGTCTATTAAGGACTTTGACAAGATGGTCAAAAGTGGTGCGCTTTTTGCCCGTAAATTTGCTAAAGACGATCCAGTCCTCGACAAAATCGACAGGGAGCTCTTAAACCGCACCAACAGGTTTGCACCAGGTGCGTGGTGTATCGGGAACTCGTCTGGTGGCGCTGATCCTTGTTTGTTACGAGGTAACTATTCCGATTTTAAGCCAGGGGAAGGAGTTACGAGGCTTCAGGAGCTAATGAGCACATTGTTGTCGAGTGAATTTCGCAGTAAGCAATGTTCTTCGAACAGATGACCCGAATTGAGATACTGTGTATGGAGTGCAGACTGATGATTAACTGTAAATGTTTTGTATCTTTGGCAATGAAATTTTTTGTAAAACATGAAAGTTTTGGGCAGTAAAAAAATGGGTATATAACGGTAAAAAAGGTATAGAAAAGCCATCATGCTAAGAAAAAAAGGTTGGTAATAGTTACTTCATGATGGAGTTCAATTTGAGTTGAATAATTTAAAAGTTACACTCGATTCGATTTGGTTATTTGTTTATCATTTTATTTCGAAAATGAACATAATGTGATAAAACCATTAGTCGTTCATGTCTGACAAAATCATAGTATTACTTTATGATGGTTTCAACTTTCAAGAGGTTTTCCTCTAATATATTGAATAGCACTAACTGAATATAAAAGTCGATCACATTATCTTTATGAATCCCAAAATTAAACGTACGGAGTAAATATATTTGATTCAACTTTTTTCTTTTTTTTTAGTGTATAATACCATCTGGTTTAGTCTGGATTTGAATTGGGTGCATAGGACCACAAATGACGAAAAAGCTCTCCCTCATAAGTTATAACACGACTTTATTCTCAGAGTCCAAACTCAAAACCTCTAGTTAAGCTAATATTCAGTCCAATTTAAGCGTAGGTCGATAGGTATTCTTGTTCAATTATGGAAACTTTGAAGCTCTTTGTTTGACCCATTGAGGAAGAGCATGAACGATTCATCGGATGAGAAACATGGGATTGAGTCGTAAAATTGAGGTGTAGACTTTTGATGAACTAATCTTACGCTATAATACAATATACACATAGAAGTGCTCCCCATGTTTCCGCTACCAATCATCTACTTCCGATTTTATACTTTTACTTTTTGGACACTATTCATAAGTAAATATTTTCGTTATTACTTATATCATATAAAATAAAATATAGTCATATATGATCTAGTTTTAATCGTCATTTCGATTACATTATTACAGAGTAATATCTAATTTTTATAATTTATAGTAATATGTAGCTAAAGATATAAAAAAAAGAAATCTTACATCGATGTACGTGCAAAACACAAATGTATAGAAAGTTAGAAACCATTGGAATTGAGGAAGTCGTATTTGCTAAATAGTAACATACTCTGTATTGTATTACAATGTAAACATAACTAGTGGCGTGCCCCGTGGAATCCACGGATCGAGTCGCTCACATTTCAATACGTATTTCTTGTGGGTTGTCAATTGTGTTTGTGCATGTAAATATTATAGTCACTAATAATTATTAATTTCCATCTAAAATTTCAAAATAATCTCTTAAATTGATATACATAATATGAATTCTAGGCTTTAAACATCGAAAATGTCACATATTATGTCGACTGCATGTTACATACTATGTACTACACAATCGGACAATTAATGAAATCATAAATTTTCCGCAAAGGTGCAACTGCGCCTTTGATGCTAAGATGAGCGCAAATCATAACACCAAGAGTTAAAGCTCAAAATTAATGGACTTTTACTCCTAAGGACAATTATGAAATTGTTTATGTATTGAAGACATGTTTTATTAAATGAGAAGAAACTAATATTATGTCCTAAAAATGTGGAGGAATGTTACTACTGTGTCCTTTTTATTGTGAGTTATTCCCAGTTACACATCGTTCCATTTTTAGTTTTTCTTTATTGTTTTCATAATTTGTGTGTTTCCTTCACTTAGTTGTCGTTGTGTCTCCTTTTTGGCGCTTTGTTTGTCGTTTCTTCTGTGTCTTTCTTTCATCGCTTGTGTCGTCTTTTCTTGTTTGGATTTATATTTGTTGTTAATTTGTTTATTTAATTGATCATTATTATAGCATTATATATCGATCGGAATGTATCAAGTTTTATATATCATGTTATTACGTTATATGAAACTGCAATGAGGTATGCTTAAAATATAATTTGAAATGCTTTAAGCCTTAATAATCATGTGTTATGTAGATGCTTTATGTCTGTTATGTTGTAATTACACATGTGACTTATAACCACAATTTTGACATTTCAAAAGTCAAAAGACACTTAAATTAAACACAAATATTAATTAAAAGACTTTCAAACTACCACCAATTAATTTGATTTAATTTAATTTAATTTAATTTAGATTTTATTTGATTTCGAAAATGACGTGGCACACTTTGATGAGGTGGCGCAAGCATAGCGTTTTAAGCGAAATTTTTTGTGTGATATGTAAAGTAAATTAATAGAATAATCAACACATAGATTATACCTTGTAATCGTTATGAGCTTTGTTATTCTCCGACTCATTCCTGCAAATATAAAAAATAGTCAACATTGTACTATAAAATATAAATAAATATGTAAATATTTACATATCTATATCTTATATCTTATATCTATATTACATATTAAAATCAAAGCTACAAAGTCAAAAGTAAAATGTGTCTAAATATAAATTTATAAAAATTATTGAAATAATTTTACCATGACTTTGAAAGTTTTGGAATTTTTAAAATAATAGAATTGATGCATGATTTTATAATGTAATAACTTATGTCTTTTGGTTTTCTTTATATTAATTAGTTGACACAAAATAATTAATTCAAAAAAAATAAAATAATAATAATAATGTAATGAGAAATAAAAGACGATATAGTTGAAAAGTTTGATTCTTTGTTTACAATTATTAAATTATTTGTGTTATTACATCTGCTTGATGAATATTTTTTAGTTTCAATTGTATTGTTTCAACTTTGCATTTTATTTTAGTAAGTACATACCAATTGGGTAGTCTATTTTTTGGTTTAATTTGTTTGTCGGGCATTCTAATGTTGTACGACGTGAACAGTGAAAATGAAAGCCGGAGAAGAAAAACAGCCATGTTGAGATGAATGTTGTTTAACACGGACAATTGAATGCGAGCAAATGAATGATGGACTTCAATTATGGTATTCAATTATGGTCTTTTCGTATACTCAAAATTTGAAAGGAAAAGGAAGCTGAAAAAACAATGGGAAGACGATTAGGTAGAGAATTTGACCCGGAAAGTCAATGCGGACGTGGGCCCCAATAGATGACGTGGCGGAATAAGGGGAAAAAAGTGTATGTTTTTGAGGGTTTTCCATGAAAACACTTATGGGGATTCTCTTTTAATATATAATATAGATATAGATATAGATATAGATATAGATATAGATTATTTTCACTCAATATGTTGCTGCTCTCTCTATCTCAGTCATTTAAAAGTATTAAGCCCATGTGTAGTTGGGTCTCTTTGATACATAAACTCAATTACACCATCTAACAAATATATGTGGGTCATCTCAATATTTATAATGTTATCTTTCAACTTTTCCACAATTTTTCTTCTTACATCAATAACTGTGGAAAAAACAAATATAAATAAATAATTGAAACGGAGAGTATATAATTAGATAACATTTTCAATCAATATGTAACTAAATGATTAGAAAATATTTTCTAATCATATCATATTTATAAAATATTTTCAATGAATTGACTCATTTCTAAACTTAAAAATAAATAAATAAATTGGACCTATCTTAACCTTAAGATATACTTTGTACTCCATGTTTGTACTATCAACTACATAAGTTTTTATTTATTTCTATGAATAACTACTAAATATCGTTAAATGTGGAGTGTATAGTTTTAAAATGGAACATTATGAGTAATCAGATCACATGCATTGACTAGAAAAATATGTCAAATATAGTTAATTAAGCGAAATATCCATATTAATTATCAACTATTTCATACCTATATTTCGGATTTGAATTCTCTACATTTGAAAATTCCTACATTTGGTGAATTTGATACCTATATTTCGGATTCGGATTTCCTGCATTTGAAAATCCATACATTTGGTGCATTTTACTATTATTAGATAGAGAAATATACTTGTTTTATATTTTCTCACATAAAATAGGAAGGAAATGTTATTTACTCCCTCTGTTTCAGTGAATTGTTTACAGTTTGACTTTTTTGTGAGGGGAAAAAAGTCAAACGGTAAACAAATGACTGAGACAGAGGGAGTATATACTATATTAGGTAAAATGCACCAAATGCAGGGAATCTCAAATGCAGGGGATCCAAACCCCTATATTTCATACCTATACTAATTTGATTAATATCTTGATTCATATACGTTGGATGCATAATCTCCACATATAAGTAATTATATTACTCCCTCTGTCTCAGTCATTTGTTTACAGTTTGACTTTTTCCCCCTCACAAAAAAGTCAAACTGTAAACAATTCACTGAAACGGAGGGAGTACTCCGTAATCTTAATTTTTGTTGAACAATGAGAGGTGTACTCCCTTCATTTCAGTCATATGGAGTACATATATTGATAAACTAGCATAATACCCGTGCATAAATGCACGGGATGTATAAAAATAAGTAAATAGTTAATTGAAAATTTTGGTAATTGAATAAAATATTAAACTAAAATAAGAATACTTCGTAGTAATAATATAAACGCAACCTAAATAAACATGTATTCTTAGACCCAAAATACAACAAATTGTATTTTACCAGATCGCGTATTTATTTAACATGTAACTCGCTTATTCGACCCGTAGTTGTCTTCTAATTAACCCGTTTAATAGGTTTAAAAGTGTCAATTTTGATTTTTATTTAATTAACTATCAAAATTTAGATGATAGAATCGTTGAAAATTATAACAAAACAATTACTCGAATAATGGAACATCTAAATTTATTTTTATACAAATATAGTTATGAATTTATTTAAAAATATATTAAAATTCATCCTTTATTATAATAATATGGTAAAACGCGCTTATAATGTTATATTGAAAACACATTAAATAAAAATGGATAATCTAAGAGATAAAAAAAAAAAAATTGTTATACATAGAAGATATTGACTTATATTATATGACATAACTTCAATAAGGAAATAAAATAAAAGGGGTAAAAAAAATAATAAAAGAGTAAAAAAAAGTTGGAGGGAAAATTTGTGTAGGATGGTTTTTGTTATATATAATTAATATAGATATAGATGAAATTTAAATGATAGATTGAGGAGGAAATATGGACTAATTGATCTATAATAATAGTTCCTAAAAAAACAAAGGTAAATACACCCAAAAATAATATCGGTATACAAATGATTGAAACAGAGATGTAGTTTATTCAGTTAATTAATTAGTACAAAGTATTTAAACTAATTTCTATATAAGAATGGTTTGTCACTGTGCATTAGCTACCGAAAAGATCTTAGCTTAGTAGTTGAGTCTGAGGTATTCTGGGCATTAGGTCTCAAGTTTGAAACCCTCCTCCCCCTTATTGTAATGCGACTTAGTCTAGCTGATTTAAGCCGATTTACAGGCTATTGTGCATATTTGGACGACTGCGTTTTTACGGTTGTCATAAAACCAAAAAAACGAAGTCAAAATGGTTGCTAAGTCAACAATGGGCCATAATAATCAAGTGATGTTAATCACAAAGGGGTGAATCGGTGATTCAGATCTAATCAAATATTTGGTTTAGTTTAGCATCAACTAGGGCATGTTCTTCTTTATCAATTAAGTCAACTAATTATCATAAATAATAGAATTGTTCATACGATGTCTCTCTACTTTAACTAGGACGGCAATTCTTTTCATTTTAGATTTATACCATGTCAATGCCTTTTCTACTTCACATTTTCAAACAAAATTAAAATTACACACCCAATTATTATTACTTGTCACGTAGTACTTCGTATTATTCTACCAAAAACAACAATACAAGATGAACGACCTGTTCTCGAGCTCGTTCAAGAAATACGCGAACCTCAAGGAACAACGGGAGATGGACGACTTGGAGTCAGGCAAGGAGACGATCAACCTCGACAAGTTCTTTGAGGATGTCGAGAAGGTCAAGGAGGACATGAACCAAGTGGTAGCGCTCTATAGGCGTCTCCAGGACGCCAATGAGGAATGCAAGACTGTCACGAATGCCAAAGCCGTTAAGGACTTAAGGGCGCGTATGGATGGTGATGTCGAGCAGGTGTTGAAGCGAGCGAAGATTATTAAGGGTAAGCTTGAGGCTCTTGATAAATCCAATGTAGCTCATAGGCGCCTTCCTGGGTGTGGGCCTGGGTCTTCAGCTGACCGGACCCGCACCTCCGTGGTTAGTGGCTTGGGTAAGAAGCTTAAGGACATGATGGATGATTTCCAAGGCCTGCGTGCCAAGATGTCGTCCGAGTATAAAGAAACTGTCGAAAGGAGGTATGGTTTTATATAGTCTTGTCTATAGTACATTGTGAAAATAGTACTTTGTCGTGTTATTATTACGTGCGAGAAATGGATCTTAGATTTTATCATCATTGAAGAAAGTCTATATCATCGTTTATATCATCGTGCAAAACAGTGAAATTGACTTTTTACAATCAGAATTTCTTAATTGGTTAGAAAGGACGATAACATGATTTTGCTGATATATCTAAAATTAATCTCATTAGAATGTACATAAATTACAATTACTCCGTAACAATTAGCTAGTGATCACCATTTTGTTTATGGAGTATACAATATTGTCTATAGGTACTTCACCGTGACAGGGGAAAGGCCAGACGAGGAGACAATCGAGAAATTGATCTCAAGCGGGGAGAGCGAGTCATTCCTACAAAAGGCAATTCAATCGCAAGGGCGAGGCCAAATAATGGACACGGTACAAGAGATACAAGAGCGACACGACGCAATAAAGGAAATAGAGAAGAACTTGTACGAGTTACATCAGGTGTTCCTAGACATGGCTGCACTTGTAGAAGCACAAGGGCATCAGCTCAATGATATCGCGAGCAATGTGAATCGAGCAAGCTCGTTCGTGAACCAAGGTACTGGTGAATTAGTACAAGCCAAGGTGCATCAAAAGAACTCTAGGAAGTGGACTTGCTATGCCATCATTCTTGCTATTATTATTGTCATAATCATCTTGTTTCCGATCTTATTCTCCACGATTTTACGACCCGGACCCTAGTCCTTATCTTGATCTGTACTGTTACTCTTTTCCATCGGTTCAATCGTTAGCATTTGAATATTTTTGTGACGGAAAATTTTGGAAATATATAAGCAATTAGATGGAACTTGAGGAGTATCTATTTTTTTTTTTAATCATTCTCTTAAATGGAAATATATACAGTATTTTTTTGGCTAAAAAAGTCAAACATAGAATTATGACTTTATGAGTATGATGTTAAATTGTGAGAGAAAAAGGTAAAAAACAATTAGGTAAACAAAAATAATAATTAAAAAAGTCAAACGTAGAATTATGACTCAAAAACAATTTTTTTGGTTTATAAGCCTAAGAATCAATTTTTAAGTATCAAATTAGTAATTTTGTATGAAAAATTTACCGCTCATTCTCAATGAGAAGTACTTTTATATTAAAAAAGGGTAAATTAAACCAATAACCTTTTTTTTTTTATAACATAATTCCTTTTAAGCCTTTTCTATTTTAAAAGCACATCCGACATCGGAATATATTACTCCTAGGGGTGTTCATTAACGGTTCGGTGCACCGAACCGTTAATTTTTGCGGTTCGTGTACGGTTCGGTTCGAGAAAAATCCGAACCTAAACCGACCATTAAGAATGGTTACTATACGGTTCGGTTCACATTTTTAACGGTTCGGTTATGCGGTTCACCGCGAACCGTTTACTCTGTCAAATTAAAAAAAATTGTAAGTTAATTATTGATTACGACGCACTTTAACAACACACTAACGGTCCAAAATAAAAACGACAAATTACAAATGCCACATCTAATATACCATTATCAACTAAATTAATTATACTCCGTAGTAAATAGAAAATTTATAAATATTTTAACTCAAAAATGTGTATTGAACAATAACAAAGCAATAAACATGTTAAAATTGAAGCGAGAGAGTGTATATGAGATTTTATTTTACGAGAATGAGGCTTTTGAGTGCTAGAAAAATACGGTAGAATAAATAATTGATACTATTTGAAATTTGATGAAAGTTGTAAAGTTAAACTTTATGTTTTAGTTTGTATATATAAGTATAATTTATTTATATTTTTGCTCTTAATCTGCCTCTGTTGCTAACTGCTAACTCAAAATGACGAACCTAAACCTAACCGTAAACTGTTAATTTTAATCTGCGGTGCGCCGAACCATTATTTCTTAACGGTTCGGTTCACCGAACCTATAAAACGTGCGGTTCTCGGTTTTTTCGGTTCGGTTTATCGGTTCGGTTTTTTTTGCACACCCCTAATTACTCCTATTTAGAAATGGCAATTAAACACATCTCAAGGTACGCTATTTCGAGTGAAAACCATCGATGCCTAAAATAAACCGACACCCCTTCAAAAATCTTTACTTAAGGGTGTAAATATTTTATTCATTTTAATTATTTTGTAGCATATTTCGAGGTTGGATGTAATTTTAAAGCAAATGTATCTTAAATAAAGGCGGTACTTTTTTTTCTTAAGTAAATTTTGTTAATTTATTTATTTAACTAAGGAAATATGTAGGGTTTTTCTACGGTGTACCCTCCAAGTTTTTGGTTTTCTATCGTATACCCCTATTTTTTTTTTACCTTATATCGTGTACCCTTGAACTTCATTAGTCATTCTATAAGATGACCTAAAGTCACTAAACTGTTAACTAAATACTAACACCGTTAGAATAAACTCCTATTTTTTCTATTTTTTTATGTTTTCCCTTCAAAATTATGAAATATCCCCTTCTTTTTTCTAATTTTCCACTATTTTTCATCCTTATTCATTTTTTTTTCTATAGTATATAATTTTTTTTAAAAATTGTTGTTAAAAGTCATAAACTTTATTGATTTACATTATCGTAAAATAATCATGAATATTTGAAATTCATAAATTTAGAAGGAAATATTAAAAAGAGGGAGAAATGAGAGCTTAATGTAACGGTGTTAATATTTAATTAACGGTTAAGTAACTTTATGTCACGGTTGAGAATGGATAATGAAGTTTGAGGGTACACCGTGTAAGTGAAAAAAATAGGGGTATACGATAGAAAACAAAAAAGTTGGAGGGTACCCGTAGAAAAATCCTTTTTTTTACCCCATTGGTTTCATATATTACCTTTAACTTTTACCCTGACCACGCCACTCGGCGTTGCCTAGTCGCCTCTGCAACCTCAACAACCATCATCACATTGTTAATCATGTCTGCTAAATACTACGGAGTATATTTCTTTCTCTTTGTTTTATTTCTAAATTTACTCCCTTTTTATTTTTAGTTTTTTCTACTACTCCGTATGATTCTTGTTTAATGGCTTTAGTTTTTTCCTATGTTACTTTTTTTTTATGAATTTTATATATGTTGTTGATTTCATTTTTTTTTTTTTTTGTTTGAATCAAATTTTGATGTCATATGATTAGAAATTTGAAAAAACTAGGAAGTAATATTTGTAAACTTGAAATTTGGATATAGAAATTTGGGGTTTTTTTTTTTTGATTCAGTTTTTGGTTTATCATTAGGTTACAACAACATTACCCTAGTGTCTTAAACTCTCAATGGCTCCCGCTAATTGCGAGGTAAGAGGGGTCTGATGTACGCAGCCTTACCGGGGTTGTTTAACGTAGGGAGGTTGTTTCCGAATTACCCAATGTGGAGATTGTGTCGATAATTGAATAGAATGAGTGATAATTCACCGCAGTCAGTTTAGTAAGTCATTTTGCTTTATGGTTCTCTTCTTAAGGACATGGGTGGAAAATGGTTTATCGTTAGGTCATTAGTAGTAAATGATAACATAGAGGCTGTGCTATATAGATTGTGATAATTATTACGGAATATGAGCGTATAATTGGTCCCATTTCAGTTTACTGTAGTCACAATAATGATTATAATTGTACATTGAACCCGTTCTACGCATACAGAATTACAGAGGTCTCATTTGAAAATTACTTGAATGACAATGGTTTGTGCTCATATTTCTCAGAGAGTGGTGTCGTATTCTAACCCCTTTGGTTTTTGGGAATTGCCTTGTAAACATGTGAGGTAGTTTTTGAGCAACGGGGCAATCCGAAGCATTGAAGGGGGTAGGGGTAGTACTTAGAAGTATGCGTGAGATTTTGTTCGAGGAAAGATGAGTGTTTGATTGTTTTGGCATAGTTTCATATGATAGAGCCGTGGATCATAAGTATAGTCCCTCCAATTAAGTGGATATGCAACATATGTTCTCGCACACAAGTGTTAATGAAAGCGAGTAGAAAATGGGGTAAGTTTAATGAATGAAGGCCAAAATTGGCAAGTTAAGAGTTAAGACTTAGAACTCACGCTTTGAAGTACTGGAATTAAGCACTTGCAGGCACAAAATAGGTAACGGAAATAAGTGGTTACATGGACTTCCTATGCAAGTGTAACAGAACCACCTTGCTCATTTAGGTAAGATATTCTAAGGACTCTTTGTTTTATTCGAGATATGTCATTGGAATGGCTTTGCTACAAACAAGTTCGGTGAAAATGATATTTTCAGAAATTGATGACAGAAAATGCATTGGTTGGTGATAATATGTAGGCCATCCTTCTATGTGGCCGAGCTTTCTTTGGAGCTTTTCAAGCTATTGTTTAAAGGCCACTTTTCGAAGGTTTGTTGCTTTTCGATTCTGTTTTAAGAGTCGCTCTTCGAGTTGGTTAAGCTTTGGCTCTAGTAGCCACCCCATTCATATGAGCTGGTTGGGCTATTATTCTGGTAAACTAAAGCATAAAGGCTACTCCGACTACGAATTGTTGGGCAGTGAAACTTGATAGACGCTTAAATTTGGTGTTTATTCACAACTTCGTCATTATGTAGCTGTAGATGTTAGAGTGCGCACATTAGTGTATTATTTCGTGCCTCCTCTTTAAAAAAGCAGTTTTAATATTCCTTGGGTATAAGTGCTAGAAAGGAGAATAGGTTTCTTATGCGCAAAATAGTCTATTCGAGGAAATAATAAATTTGTAATTCATTTCTACTGAAGTGATAACGTTTAATTTGTAATTATTGTTCTGATTATAGTTAATTCAGCCCATTTGGTTGCCGTATTTGTTGTTTTTGTGTGTCATCCAAATTTTCTTTCTTGACTGACGTTTTGTTGTACCGTTGCCAAATGTGTTAAACAACTGTGAAGTTACATGCTTGCTTGCTGTGAAGGTTCGTTTTGAGTGTGCTGAGTGAATGACTCTAATAAAAGGGTAACTTTTCAATGTATCTAATTTTTGCAGGCATATGTGGAAGCTAATTGTGGCATGCCTGTGTTGGTTATATCTTCCTTAACCCTTGTCGCGGAAATGAGTGTGGCAGTCATCCCTATTTGATTCAGATTGAGTAATTGTTCAGACCAGGGTTTTTAGGTTTCTTGATATATGGGATTTCGATGTATACGTACAAAGGGAACTCTGTCAAATTTCTGGAGAAAGTTTTATCATTAATGGTGTTTTCAAACTAAAGAACCAATCAATGGGAGAGATGGCAGTAGTGTATTCGTCTGGAAGAGAAGAACTCACTTAGATTTTAGCTATGGCATGCGACTTCATCCTTATGTGTAAGCTCTAAACCCTGAGACCCAACTCAACTATCCCCTTCTTTCACCCACCCCGACGGTTCGGCATGAGCCTCTCTCTAACCACTCTTCCCCATGGAGGTTCAGTGACTAAACAGAGTTTGATCCCTCGGGTAGGAGCTCAGAACCCACTGCGTTATAACTGGAAATTATCGTGGCATACTTGCATTTTATGACGGTTCCTAAACTGTTTCTACCTCGGCTTTTTTTTTCATATCAGGTTTATAGAGTGCCAATAAAGCTAAAATGTTATAGTAGGTTTTTCACCAGGAATGCAAACTAGTAATCATTGTTTGTTTGTAGGTTGTGCTTGAGCTTTGGCAATAATTGGTGATAGTGTTTCTGCTTTTGAATGAAAACCTTCTTTTCCAAAGAGTATATGGCTAGAACATTAAAACCTAGCATATTGTAGTATAAAAAAAGATTCAAGTGTCCGTGGTTTTAAATTAATGATGACAGGGAGGAAGATATATTTCTCTTTATGTTTGACATGATTTTGGTCCGCTTCGTATGGTATATGAAGGATTTTCCGTGCTTTCAGATTTATTAATTACAAAATGAAAGAAAAAATGCTCTGTATGGAAAGATGTTTACTAGATTATAGTGATTTTAGACTTGAGAGCTTACTATCTTCCTATTGTCGTTGTTCTCATTATAGCATCAGATGTTGAAGGTCATATTTCGTACTGACCAGATGAAAACTACAGTTCTGACGGAGTAATTTACTGGTCTACTTGGTGACTTGAAGGTATGTATTTTGTAGAAGAAAAGAGGTAATTATGTTGATTCGCTGTATGATTCTTATTTCTTTTATCATCTAATTTGTCGACAGACAGTGATTGAGACTTGGAGAGGGAGAATAGGGTTCCTCTGAGACTGTGTTGAATGACATCGACTATAGTAAGCACAATCTTCACTATGTTATTTGTTTGGTTACTTAATTAATATACGCTATCATGATTTATTGGGTTTGCGACAAAAAGTGTATTGTGATTGCATATAGCTTACACTAACCATTACGTCAAAGTATATGAATTTGAAGCAGCCTCCCGTGAAATGCCCATATATGTGAACATATGTTTTGCAGATTTACCTGGGAGATTGTTTTGTATATTTAATCCTGGATTATAATCTTGACATGACCTTTGTTTGTAAGATTTGAGTTTTTTCTCGGGTCCCTTTAAGTGTGAATTGAGTGATGTTGGAAAGGAGGGGGACAGGGGTCGCTCACTCACACTCACAAACTTGAATACACTTTGTACCATCATAAACACCTTACGAAAGTATAATCAGTTAACAAAAATTCTTCTGTCAAGTGTCGTTGATTTCGAGTATCATGCTTTATTGGCTTCTATCCAAGTTGTATTCAGAGGTCCTACTGTAACTTTATATTGGGTGAACCAACTTGAACGTGGAGATTTTACAATAGTCCTTTTTGAAACTGTAAATATTTACTTTCGCTAGTTTTATCAATCGACTACAAGACTATGCTCGAGAAACGTAGCTGGCAAGTAAAGTGTTACTTTCAAAATTCTTTTGTCAAGTGTTGTTGGTTTCGTTTATTTTAGCGTATGTGCAAGTTGTATTTAGAGGTCTACTTTGATTTTGTATATTTGGTAAACCAACTTAAATGTGAAGATTTTACAATAGTCCTTTTGAAACTGTAAAGACTTGCTTTGTCTGGTTTTATCGATTGAGTAGAAAACTAATGCTTGAGTAATGTAGCTAGCAAGTAAAGACTTCACTTTTGGGGATTTGGTGTAGCAGTCAACGATGACATATTCAATGGAAATTCATTTGTCAGTGAAGTATAATTTTGTGAAAAAATGAACGGTGCATGTTACAGTTAGCCAAAGATTCTCTCTCAGTAATTATATTGACGACATATATAAGCTTCGGATGTGATGGTTATCCATTCATGACATTATGCTTATGTCTTGTCTTTGCAGTTTAACTTTATTAAAATGGCAAATAATAAGCAAATTATGTCTGGTTTGATCTTTTATCTTTCGGTAAGGAACTTTAAGGTTGTTCTTGAGTCGTATTGTATAGATCCTTTGTGCTGAACTTAGATGTGCCTCTTTGTTAAAAATACATATCCACAACATGAAAAAAAAAACTTTTTTTTTTTTTTTTTTGGAGTGAGAAAAGAACTTCAATTTGATTTGTTGAAACGATTACGTTACTCAGGGGACTAGTTTATGGAGAATGAGTCATTTAAGTCTGTGTTCATTGTACTTCAGAAAAAAAAAAAAAAAAGGATTAGAGGACAGTCTGTTCAAATTTTATCACTGATATTTGTTAACATATAATTGCTGGTTGGTATGCATGCATATCCCTTTTACGTTTTGTTACCATACACGGAATGAAAAAAATCTTGATGGGTTTCCATGTGTTGCAATTCCTATTTTTGGGATAATTTCTTCCAGATTTTATAAACCCCAAAACTTGTAAACCTAATTTTTTTTTTTAAGGCGAATGCCTATACTTGTTCGATAACATTTTATAAAAACAGACTAGACGCAGTTTTCTCCCTATACATTTAGTAAAAAAAGAGGGGGTTTGGTGGATGAGAAAGTGAGACGAATAATCTCTTTAGTTCGAAGTTTTACAAAATGGAGACTAGGGCAAGAAGGAGAAAGAGGATGCGTGAGTTGGAACTATCATCCATAGAAACAATGGATCGATTTTCTAATTTACCTGAACACCTTGTTCATGAGATCATATCTCGCGTTCCATCACGGGCTTGTGCTCGTCTGTCTGTTTTATCTAAGAAATGGCAATACTTGGTCAAGACTTTACAGAGTATTAATTTTGATCTTAAAGAGTTTCGACATGGAATTGTAGGTGTACAAAAATCAAAAGTGGAGGAGTTTATGACCAAGTACTTTTCCCCCCGAAACCCTCACATTTTGCAGAAGGTTAGAATCTCCACTCACTCTATGCTTCATTCTAGACTTGCGGATCATTTGCGTAAATGTGTTGGCATGGCCGCTTGTGGAAGGATCCAAGAACTAGATCTTCATTTTTGGCACTATGACAACCAATACAGTAACAGGAATAGGAACAGGAACAGGATAATAACAGACTGCGTCTGCAGTACGGTGCCTAGCATTTTTTTTCACTTTCCATTACGTCTAAAAGTTTTAAAACTGGAAGGCTGTCATGTTAGGGATACGGCGTTTGCTAGGCTTCCTGTTCTGAAAGTACTTATGTTGGCACACTTGCATATAGAGGATGTGTCCCTTTTAGAAATGGTCAATTCGTGCCCTAGGCTTGAAAACTTGGTCATAACGTGTTGTTGGGAGTTAACAAATGTCAAGCTTAGCAGTACAAGTTTGCATAGGCTGGTGATTAAGCATTGTGCTGAAGTGCAGTCAGTGTTTATGGATCTTCCCTCTATATGCACATTCGAATATGATAATTCAGAGAGGGGTCAGAAAAAACAACCTAGTACTGAGACTGAAATCACTGAATTTAGGACCAAGGAAGGTGTTAAACTTCTCAAATTAGAGGCATTATATTTGGCATGTGTGAAGCTGGACTCTGAAACCCTCAATCACATATTTGCCATATTTCCAAACCTCGTTGATCTTAGGATGAACAGCTGTTTAGTCAATTATCAAAATCAAGCTTTTCCTACGAATCTAAAGAAGGTTTATGTGGTGGATGTCCATGTCCCTGAGCTGATTGAGGGGTTTACATCTTGTGTTGAGGATTTACATTGTGATAGTACAGTCAATGGTTGGGGATTTAATAGTTACGTCATTACTCGCATCGTGAATTTTGTCTGCCTGAAATCTGTTACCCTGACAGGCTTCTTTATAATATCAAACGCTGCTTTGAATCGCTTTATATCCAGCTGCCCTATATTGGAGATTTTAAATCTTCGTGATTGCCTATCATTAAAACAAGTGAGCATATCTAGCAAAGTTCTGAAGGTCTTGACTGTGAAGACAAGGTCAAATTGCATCGAAAGTGTTGATATTGAGACCCCAAATCTTGTCTTTTTTAAGTACGATGGACCACTCATCTTGTTTTCCCGACTGGTCTTTTCACCAGCACTTGTTTGCATACTGCGTTTTAATCGTGGTTATTCGCTCAACACCTTAAAAGCAAATATTGGGAAATTTAAAAATGCAAGTAGGTTGACCGTGGTGGAACGAAACTATCAGGTATGTTTGTGCTGTTTATGGTATCTAAACTTATGTTATTCCCTGTATTAATTTTTCGTTTAGTTACGGAATTTGGAGTCATTCTTCATTTGAAGATTGTATATTCTTTCCTCCCTTTGATAGTAATTTTGAAATTTTAATTTTAAACCCTATTTACTCGTATATCTTTTCTTGTTTAAAGCCCGGCATAGTTTTGGTTTATTTTCATATCCTCTTCTCCTTTGAACTGTTATAAACTAACCAATAATGTCAAAACTATTTGTGGCTTGCTTTATTGTACGGATTTGTTGTCTGTTATTTTGTGTATTCTGATGTAGCACACTGAGTCTACACGTATCTTCCGAACTAAGTACTTAAGTAGTACGATAATTGTATACATTGACAACTGATTACATTTATACAATGGAATCGGGCGTCTTTGTGATGTCTGCATATGAGGATCCCTATCATTAATTTTTATTATATTTTCCCATGACAACGAAGTTGTTAAAAAGATTTGGATGAAAGATTTGCGTCTTTTCCGACTAGATATAGTAATAATGTGAAAGTTATTTCCTGCATGGCTGCTGATGCACGAATCTTATGTGATTTCATCCTGGAATAAACTTTGTTTACTACTCCCAGTGGCCAGTACCCTTTTATGTTACTTCCATTTCTTGCAGCGTCTTTGCTTTGAAGCTTTGCACTTTTACGCTAAAGATCTTGTAGCATCGTACTGTTAAACATGTTGGATGCTATCTCTAATGTGAAAACTTTAGCGATTGTTATATCTTCTGACTGATGACTACTTGAATTTTCTTATGGCTTTTATTGCTCAAGTAGATTGTGTATTCCAACACAAGCAACTCTGTGCTGCCTTACTGGTGTAACTGGAGTCATTTGAAGATGAAATCTCGGTTGTTTGGTATGTTCCGTCAGATCAGTGACGACATACCTGATCTGCTGTTCGTTTCTGGATGCTTCTTAACGATGTCGATAGAGCTCTGTTCATTGTCTATACAGTTGGAGGTAATGTTTATAAATGAATATGTTTTTTGATTAATTAGAAGCTTTTTTATGTTCATAGTTGATGATATGTATACTTAAATCACAAATGTTCCTTTTTGTTTCTAAGTTTCTTGGGCTACGACGGGATATTCTTCTCCTGAATAGCTAGTAAATGTTTACGGAATCACTTGAGAGTTTTTGATAGCCACAAAATTGATTTGCAGTTATATTATGCTCAAAATTCCTTTCAAAACTGTGGTTTTGCTCGTACAATGGGTTCCATTGAAGAATCTCTAAGACGATGAGTCATAGCATGTTATAATCTCTCTCGTTACATAGTTTTTTTTTGGTTTTTTTTTTTTTTGATAGACTGTCTCACACTTGAAAAGTATGTTAAAATTGGGTCGCATCCATGTAATAAATGGATTATGCATTGTTCGATCTGACAAGATATCTATCCGAGATCATCTCATAGAATCTTAGCACATTTTCAAGATGTTATTACTGTTATTCCTTCAGTGGTAAGCGTGTTCTTTTACAGTTTTTAATTCCGTCGTTTTTTCTGGTGCAGTTCGCTGATCGTGTCGAACAAGATATCATAGGATTGCATCTCGCTGAAGTCCATGATTGTTTAAAAGATCATCTTGTCACAGCCACTGTTGAAAACTTTGAAGGCAAGCCTCATGAGATCGGTGTACTGAAGTTTCTGTTCAGCCAGGCGAATCATCTGAGGACTTTGTCCATCACTATGAAATCAGGAACAGTTCCAGAATTCCCGCCTACCGCTGATGAATTGAGAAATTTGGCGAATATCCCGGCGACAGCTTTGATTAATATAGCCTCAGGCTAAAATAATTTCTCGATTTACTTACTTTCAGTCATAAATAAAGGTGCTGGACAGCACCCGTGACATTACTTCGTAGACTTGCGAAGGCTTTGAATTTATTTCCCTGTTTTTTCTTCTTTCCCTTTGAACGATGAAGCTCTCTACAATCGAGAGAGACATTTGTTTTTAATAAGAGCCGAACTTTGAATTTGGCGTTGGACAATTAAGTTCTTTTGTGCTCGTATTTTTATGTGCTTATTTGCAGCTCGTCAATATCGTTGCTTTGAGGTTGGCAACCTGTGGCGATAGTATTGCAGGGATCGAAACAGTTGCTGGTTGCTGGTTGCTGGTTGCTGGTTGCTGGTGAATGCAGTTGTGTGTGCACAACAAAGAGTATGTGTTATTGCATTACTCTTACAGTATTCCTTACTATATACGGAGTACTCAGGTATTTGTTTCGTCATAGATCCAAACATGTCGTGGTTTGTCATCTGTCGTAATTCATGGATGTGGCCAATGTTGATGCAGTCGTCGATAAACTTTCAAACCTTTAGGAACTGGCCTCTGTCCGACAACCCTTGATGCTTAAAGCCATGGATTATGCCTGCTCTCTTTGAGGTCTTGAATCGTCTGTAAATACTGAAAGAATCGTGAGTCTATGGTTTCATTGAAGGTTGAATTCGACTGTACTTCATTTATCGTGAAGTAACGCTCACTCGGCAATGTTTGATCTGAATTTCATTTTCCGTCCTTCGAAAAACTGTATATCTCCATGCTATTAAGAGGTAAGGGCTAGGTTGCCTAGTCATATTTGATCCATTGAGCAAATGGGTGCTTTGTTTTAAGTTGCCGAAGTCGTTAGTGTGTTTTAAGTTATTAGTCTCTTGAAATTTATAAAGGTATTACTTCGTATATAAGTTTGTTTTTTGTCTGTGATAAGGCGCAAGACCATTACAATGGGAAAGAGAGAACACGTCCATTGTAGGTTAGAAAAGAATTGAATCCGTCCTTTTATGAAGACTGGTACACAACGGTGTTCCTACAAAGTTGATCGGGTGAATTGACCTCAATCCAACCCGATCCATCATCCTACTCTGGTTGTAATCCATATATTTGGATTGGGTGGATCGGGTTTTTTCGTGTTCGGGCCAAATTGACATCTCGAGTGAGAGTCCATCCATGACCTATCAGTCGCATATTAATACCTAAATTGAGTGCGTTACGATTACCTTTCCGGCTTCCACGTTTTAATGATCGGATTTCTAATGATGTTCATATTAAATTACACTAATTATTTTATGAGACAATCTTATACTCCTTCCGTCTCAGTCATTTGTTTACCTTTCTATTTTTGGACGGAACACTAATTGACGTTTTTTCTTCATATAATAAAATCATTTGATCCAAAACGGTCATTGATTTTGAAAGAATTTGATCTCGCCTAATTGATCTTGAATGATAATTGAGTTACATTTTTGTTTTTTATAGAGAAAACGATGCATTTATGTTCTGTCCCAAAATAGAAAGGTAAACAAATGACTAAATCAAAGTGAATAATAAATTATTATATAACTAAACTCTGTGGTGATATGTAATCATTTCATAATATTTCGTATCAGTTCGTTGATAATTATAACTATTTTTATTCTTTTGTACTGTATACTTTTGTCCTCGTTAATCCTAATTTCTGCTGAGTATTTAAATTTAAAATATTCAAACTAGAATACCTCAACAATCCAAGCCTTCTAGAGTTTTATACTACGATATTTGTGACTAATATATGATTACTTTTTTAGATTTTTAAAATAATCGCTGTAACATAATGTTATTTTTATCGGGTCTACACGCATAAAACGGTCTTATTTCAACTTCTCCCCACGACCCCACCTTCGCCAACAAAAAAATGAACCCTGAAACCCGACTGTAAAACTCTATCCCAAACACCTTAGCTACCAAAAGTTCATCAATGTCAATGACAATATCCTCGACAATCTACACCCCAAAAACATGCCGAAACTACCCTCACAAAACCCCCAAAATTACAACCCCTACCCTTCTCATTACTCGCCTCAAAACCCCCTTCAACAACCTCCTTCAACTCCACCCCTCCCCACTTAAACCACTTCCGTTAATTTCCAAGTTTTCAGGGGTAAAATTGGAATTTCGTGTGAATGCTAAAAACGACGCCGTTGCAGAGGATGGTGAAGAAGAGAGGGAGTTGAGAGGGAAGAGTACGATGCCGGACCGATTTAAGTATTTGGCTAAGGAGGTTCCTTCTCCTCCCATTCTTTGGCCTTGGTTTGTCGGTTCGTCTCGTTATCTTTCTGTTTTTCTTTTTGATAATTCTTTGTATTTGCATTGACAAACGTGAAAAAGTAAATGATGTGAATGAAGTTCCTTAAATGGTGGCATTTAATATAATGTTGCATTCGCTTTACTCAACTAAACTTTTAACTTATTAGAGCCGAAGTGAATTTGTTTGTAATTTTATGTTTGCTGGGTCGAAGCTGTAATTGTGGGACTGAGCTGAACTTATATGAGTTGGAGTGAACTTATAGGAGCTAACATTAAGCCGAAAAGAACACGGTCGTAGAAGTGATAATCGAAAGAGGAAGGATATGAAAGAAAGCTTGTTGGAATTGTTCCTTGAGATGTTCATGGCTTCGTGGAATTTAGACATTTTGACTAATACTTGAACTTCTTGTTGGCAAAATGGCAATGATACTCATATGCTAAGAGCTTGAAATTCATGAGTTAGAATCGAGTGATTGTGCCATTTCCCGTCTTGCAAACTAGTCGCGTGTAAATAGGATTAATATGGCAAGAAATACTGAGGTAGGGAATAGACAATACTCCGTACTTGTTATGGTTAATGTTCAATTTTTTAGGTTGTACTTGTAAAAGTGCAAAAGCTGAGCAGATTTTAAAAAAAACTCTTCGAGAAGCTGATTTTATGTGAAGACTGACAGTCAATTGAGAAAAATGTGTTGATTTATCAATAAATTGCGTCGCCCTAGAAAAATAGAAGTCACGGTTAGGATTTTGCTTCAAGTTTTAAAGTTTATGTGGCGTTTTTCTTAATGTTATGGGGCCTTTTGTCTGAAAGATAGATGTTCCAAGTTGACGAGCTTTTTCTAGATCCCCTGGACTACTTTAGGCTTTATATGTATCTATAACTAAACTGAATTGAACCGCGGCTAGTTGACCATTCAATCTTTGGGGTGTTTTAACATGAAAACTTGTGAATTGGTAATATGCATAGATTGATATCAGAAGTTATGTTAAAAACTTAGCTTGAGAAAAGTTTATTTGGTTTAATCATCCCTATCTTTACTCAGTCATCACTGTGAAAATCTGAGTCTGACATCGGTGCAATAACGAGTGAGCTAATTTATGCATTGTGTTCACAAATTTTGCTGGAATGCCGTAGTGTCCTTTACGCGTATGAGCGCTAAGTACCTCACACAAATAGTTTGTGCAAAAGGAAAAGTCTGAATAACTTTGCTTCATGATAAGCACTTGATGTGCCTATTTTTCCCGCAAAATTGTTCCGTCTGAATCGTATTGGTGAATGCTAATCTGTCGTTTGCTGTGCAACATTCATCTTAATACTGAATGCTATATTACAACTACGCATTGCTGAGACGAACCTAATGTTCTGTATATCTGCAGCACTTGCTTTTCTCGTTTATACGTGGAGATCAGTCTTATGGGAGCTTTCCAACTGGCAGAAGGGTGTAATGAGCATCTTCCGGTTCGTTGGTTACCTGTCCCAATTTGCTTTGGCCACCGTCTTTCATTACTTCGGTGGTCCGATCACTAAATCAATTGTCTATGTCGAGGCTGTTCTTTATCCTATCCTCGACTTTTTCATTGGTATTGCGACAGCTGCTCCAATCCCTGAACTGATCATAATTTTCATACTTGCATCCACGGTGCTTGCTATCGGTGAAGCAGCCTCTCCAAACTCCATAAACTCTCAACCCTACGCTCTCACACTCGCTGGCATTGCTGGTTACGGAGCAGTGCAAGGCGTCGTACTCGAACCAACTTTCTGGTTACTGCTTTTAGGTATTTTTGCCTTTTCTCGGCTAGTTAAGAAGAGGGATTACGTTTCTTCAGCGTTACCTGTCGCGTCCGTGTTGGCCTCTGTTGGTGAGCCGTGGGTTAGGGTTTTGGCTATCGTCCTATATGCAGCACTGGCTATCCACCACCATTCTAAAAAACGAAAAGATGGAAAAGAAGATCAAGTTCAATGGTCTAGTGTTAAAATTCCGTTTCCTCTGTTGGGAGTTGCACTTGCCATCGGGATTCGTGTTGTCACCATGATTGTTTTACTGGCCCTCGCCATTTGACATGAACGACCGCGTAGTTACAAATGATTATGTAATTTTTTGTAAGAGTAGAGTGTTTCTATGTATTAGGTTTGTTTGAGCATCGGTTCACTAGGCGGTGGTGGACTGGTGTCTGGTGTTTCATTTTATTTTAGTTGATAGCTATATTTGTGTCGGGAATGATCACCGTTGCTTGATGCCAGTTTGGTATATAGACCATCTTCATCACAGCCAAAAACCACCTCAAAATATTAATATTATCGAACAATTATAACCATTTTATCATCACGAGATTCAACTCGGACCGTCAATAAGAGAAATGGAGGATAATTTGATTATTTTCTTTACATGATATGGATCATTATTCATTAACCATTAATTTTGTACAAACAAGAACAAACAAAAAGTTTCAAAAGAATTAAGGTAGAAAGAAAAGTGAAAAATGTTATTAAAAAAAAAAACATACATAAATAATAATCTTTTCCATTTAAAATGTACATAAAAGATGACAATGGGGTCACTCGGATTGAGTTTAGTTAGACTAGTCATGACAAATGACAAAGTCAAATTAGTATCACGTTGGGTCGAGTCATATTGGGTCAGCATAGCTATTAGGCGGGTTTTGGGTCAGACTTTATATGTTTGTGTTATGTTAAGGTTCACCATTGGATCAGGTCATGTCAGTTTCAAGCCGCAATAATTTTGGGTCGTACCGAGGGTCATCTTTGTTCGGGACAAATCAAATTGGGCCAAACCTACCAACTTTAAACAATATTTTATACATTAATGTGACCATTATTTTATCTAAATTTAAAAAATTAATTATACCGATAAATATAGACTTAATTATATAAATTGATACCTAAAATATGGACTATATAAACTAACTAATAAAATCATATAATTTGTGGCACAAGTGCTGAAATTATGTCAAGACTTTTTACTTATAAAAGCCCGATAACATAGGTGAACCTCTTCTTTAGATCCAAATAAAACTAGGGTTTCACACTTTCACAGTTTCACCCTCAACCCTCCTATAAAACCAAACCCTCCATAACCCTCAACACCCATCAATCCGCCTCCTTCATCCCTTTCCTTCATTTTTCTATTTTAAAAACCGTCTCATTCAAGAATTTGTGTTTCGTATCGTTTATCAATCATGGCACGTTGCACCCCGGGCTACTCTGAGTCTTTCATAAAATGACGATAATAGCCCCATTGCTCGTGCCAAATCCAACTCCTGCCGTTCGTGTTGCAGTTTCGCCTTTGTTTTTCCATGGCGGTCTCTGTGTCAAAGCAATGGCTACATTTCTTTTCTTTTCTTTTTTTTATTTATTTGTTTTTGTTTAATTAATTAATTTTGCCTCACACACCTTTAGACTTTTATTGATTATTACTTTGAATCTCAATTGAAGTCCAGTCATAGAGGCATACAATTTTTATGGCGGTGTTAACGTGGAGGTTAACACTTTTCTCTTCATAGTTATGCTTCTAAAATCATCCGCTACATTTTTTTTAAGTTAAATTTGGGCTATGATTACAAAATTATCCGCGCTTCTGAGATTTTTTCTATGAAGTCAAGGATTATATAATGGTTGAATTTCTTAATATGAGCCTTTTTTAATAAAAAGAATTTAATTGTTTTTCTAATTTGATTTGATTTGATTTTGGCGGTGATGATTACAAATTCACAGCTTTAATGCCAGTTCTGCTTCTGATAATTCATGATTGATAGAGCTGTTTTTTAAACTGAGCCAATTTCAAATTTTATTTTTTCCAAGAAATAATTTACTAAAATTAAATTACTTCTTTATATTTAACAAAGAGAAGGTTGATGATGATTAGTTATTTCACTTTTGTTGATGGAGTAGTTACAAATTCGAGATTCCCACCTCGGAGTAACTGTTCTCGAATGAGCACATCGTATCCAACTGTCTGATACCTTTTTTTTTTTTTTTTTTTCAAAACAGTTTAATCTTTCGTATGAGACGGTTTTATAATTTACGATACTTGTGATGATATAATCCGATTGAATGAGGTATAGTCGATCTGAGACCCTGTTTACAGGGAGAACCCCTTGGTGAAACTATATTCATATGAAATTCTTGGATTTGTCTGAAGTATTATATTAAATTTAAAATATCGTAATTTGTTTTTTCGATTTTTTCGAGTTTAACTATATTCGGACCCTTTGTAATTTGGGTTGTAGAGTCTGAATAACTCGAATATTTTTGTGTTGTCATCAGCTTTTTCCCTCGATTATTTCCACGGGATTTGAGTTAAATAACGGCACTAAATTGTCGATAATGGATTTTATTGAACAATGTTAACTACTACGGAGTAGTATTGCAGTAGTGATGATGAAGGTTTATATTGATAGGCCTTCGTTAATCCCAGATAAGAGAATAGTTTTTTATCTGATTCATAGGAGGCCGAAATTGGTTCGGGATTTCGCTGATGACGCCTCTAATATTAGTGAGTGTGTTCTACTAGTAACATCCCACACATCCGATAGTATGTCATATTGATTGACTTTGTTTCTATGATTATTTCGTCACTTGAAACGTGAAGAAATAAGTGGAGTGCTCCCACACAAACGTAGTCACGCCATGTTTCATTTGAAATAGTCGTTCTGTTTTATTTTTTCTCTAAAATCATTTGAGGATTTGTGTTTCAGTTTTCAAACACGGCATGTTGCACCCCGGGCTACTCCGAGTCTTTCATAAAATGACGATCGTAGCCCCAATGCTCGTGCCATATTGACCTTTTGCCGTTCATTCGTGTTGCAGTTTCGCCTTTATTTTCCATGGCGCTCTCTGTGTCAAAGTAATGGCTACAATTATTTTATGAGCTTTTAAAAATTTGTCGTTTTGATTTTTGGCAGTGATGAATTAAAATTCACAGCTTTAAATGCCAGTTCTGCTTCTGAAAATTCTTGATTGATAGAGCTGTTTTTAACCTGAGCCAAATTCATTTCAAATTATTCTCTTCAAAAATATTTGTAATAAAATTGACTTCAAAATATTTTTAATTGGCGACAAAGCCGATGATTTTTAATTTTATTTTATATTTTTGATTTTTTACTAGTAAAATCTATTTTTGATAATTATAAAGCCGATGATTTTAATCAATTTGTCCGTACCATCTGAAGATTTCTTTTGATTATACTCCAGTACCAATTTATGAGGCTTATTAAAATAGAAGTATCTGTTCTTCAATTCATAATTTATTTTGTTTTTACTTTAATTTATTTTAATTGGCAATGATGTTTTATTATACCATCAAACTCTGAAAGCTTTTAGCTTTACATTGATGTCACAAAAAACTTATACTGATGCCTTTCAATCAATTAAAATTTCTTTCAATAACGTTTTGTTTGTTTTACGAATTTTTGTTTTTATTTTGGGTTTTCGAGATATAACAATGGCAATAAATTAGAGTCTCTGATGCGCACAAATTTAATTGCGTTTTCAGCGCTGTACATTGCCTAAATTAAATTAGAATTGAGATTCTGGCATTTTCCATTATTTTTCCAATGGTTTGTGCATTCAGATGTTCTTACATGTATATTTTACAGGATTTTTGTTTTTTTTTTTTTTTGGGTGTGATTTTATATTTGATTGTGTTCAATAAAATTAGTAGAAATAAATGGAGGTGATGCTAATTTCCCCAGATGAACGACGTTGAAATAACTGAGCTATTTCGTTTTCTCTTTCGAGAATCCAAGCCAGATATTCTGATCCATCTATTTTACTATTTTTTCGTAATTGAAACGCCAATTATTCAATCAATGAACAAATTATTTCATTTTTTTGTATTTTATGAAAAATATTTTATTGGTTTAATGTGGAAGAATTTTATTCTATAAAATAATAAATGGAGGTGATGTTAATTTCCCCAAATGAACGACGCTGAAATAACTGAGCGATTTAGTTTTCTCTTTTGAGAATTCAAGCCAGATAATCTGATCCATTTATTTTCTTTTGCTATGAGTATAGTTTTTAATAGGTGTTGTTCAATTGTATCGATTTTTTCTCAATTGTATCCAAAAAGACTACACTGTCCTTTTCATTTTCTCCTCCCACATTTTAAAAATTAAAAATTTTCTCTTCTCTCTCCTCTCTTTATATTCAATCTTACGGTCTTACCCCAATATTCAATCCAATCACCATGTAAAGCATATGTCTGTGTAATTTTAATAGACGTGTTTAGTTGATTCATGATTACCTACAATCACAAAGACCACTCCGACCATCCTCTCCTTGAGCCGCCGCTGCGGCCGTCGACCCCATCCCACCCCATCATCCGTACACCGTTAACCTCCAGAAACAATCCATATGAAATCAATAAAATTACTTATAACCTAATAAATAAATGAGCGAAAAATTAAACTAAAACAAAAAAACAAGGAAATTTTTCCTGAAATATATCGTTAGTATGATTCATAATTTAAGAATTGAATTAATTGTTGGAGTAATTAAGTGGATTTTAGATTGTTTTAGGTTATTTTAGGGTTGAGTGGGAAAAGAGAGAATTTTGGTTTAGCTATGGCAAATGATAGAAAAAAATGAGCAAAAAGGGTACAACTGAGTTACTCCAACAATTAATTCAATTCTTAACTTATGAATCATACTAACGATATATTTCAGGAAAAATTTCCTTGTTTTTTTGTTTTGATGAAATATATCGTTATTGATAAACTGTGGGAGTATGAACTCCATATAATGTGTCTTATTCTAATAACGAGCTAAACCCTAAAATGATAAGTATTCTGTAATATTGTGGGAAAATTATTAACTGATGATTTTGGAATTAATATGAAGAATATAGAGTAAAATTAATGCTATTATATATATATATATATAAATAATAATAATGGCTGTCAAAGGTAATGGAGACATACTCAGCCAGTGGTGGCTGATTCCGTTACGTTACACTCTTTTTCAGGTACTAATAATAGGGATGAAGGAAGAAATACAGCAAGTCAAAATAAATGTAAAATAATACGGAGTAGTAGATTGTGAATATGTAATAAGGTAAGCCTTGTATTTCCTGCTAGAGGAAAGGGAAAATACGGCGGTAGCGCCCTGTAATAAATATACTTTATATAGCTTCTGCTGTAAAACAAATAAAAGAAAAGAATTACTCTGA